>JAAAWK010001194.1:723662-1447325 GCA_022496015.1 Hordeum marinum | reverse complement strand
GTGAAGACCTCTTTGATACTTATTCACCTCTGGCTCGACTGACCACTATTCGAGTGTTACTTTCACTAGCTGCCTCACATGGTCTTCTCGTTCATCAAATGTATGTCAAGACTGCTTTCCTAAATGGAGAGTTGGACAAGGAAATTTACATGGAACAACTTGATGGGTTTATAGTGGACGGTCAAGAAGGAAAAGTGTGCAAATTGTTGAAGTCTTTGTATGGACTTAAACAAGCAGCTAAGGAGTGGCATGAGAAGTTTGAAAGAACTTTAACAACTACAGGCTTTGTTATAAACGAAGCTGACAAATGTGTGTACTATCGTCATGGTGGGGGCAAGGGATTTATCCTTTCCATGTATGTTGATGACATGTTGATTTTCGGAACAAATCCGAACGTTATTAAGGAGGTCAAGGATTTCCTACCTAACTGTTTCGAGATGAAGGATTTAGGAGTAGCTGGTTATAGTGACTGGAAGCCCTATCCAAAACCTTATGATGCTAGTGTGTTACTTTGAAAGAATCGAAGAATTGCTAGAGATCAATTGAAATACTCTCAAATTATTGGCTCACTTATGTACTTAGCCAGTGCCATGAGACCTGACATCTCTTTTGCTATTAGCAAACTGAATCGATTTGTCTCAAAACCAGGAGATGATCACTGGAAAGCTCTAGAAAGAGTTGTGCGCTATTTGAAGGGCACTACGAGCTATGGAATTCACTATACTGGGTACCCAAAGGTGCTTGAAGGGTATAGTGACTCAAACTAGATCTCTGACAATGATGAGATAAAGGCCACGAGTGGATATGTATTCACTCGTGGTGGTGGCGTTGTTTCTTGGAAGTCTTGCAAGAAGACCATCTTAACGAGGTCAACAATGGAAGCAGAACTCAAAACACTAGATATAGCTACGGTCGAAGTAGATTGGCTTCGTCGGCTCTTGAATGACTTACCGGTTGTGGAGAAACCTGTACCGGGTGTTCTTATGAACTGCGACAATCAAACTGTTATCGCCAAAGTGAGTAGTTCAAAGGATAACATGAAGTCATCAAGACATGTTCAGAGAAGGTTAAAATCTGTCACAAAATGAAAAACTCTGGAGTTATTGCATTGGATTATATCCAAACGTCTAAAAATTTGGCAGATCCTTTTACCAAGGGTCTATCATGCAATGTGATAGATAATACATCAAAGGAGATGGGTATGAGACCCACAACATGAGTTGTTCACAGTGGTAACCTATTCTATGTGATCGGAGACCCCGTGAATTAGATGTGGAAGACAAGCTGTTGGTCAACTGAGAGGAAAGTATCCTTACTATTAATAATACCACTCCATGAAGATGCAATACTTTCCTAATCTACATGGCAAGTTGATATATATCTTAATGTGTTCTAAGTGGCTTATTTAAGTAGAGATGTTGTCTTGCAAAACATCTTTTCAAGAACACACCTATATGAGTCTGATTGTTAACGTCGCAATCTATGAGAGTAGGGTGCTCTCTAGTAAGCTCTTGAAAGGCCTCGGAGTATGATGCATAAGCTCCACCCGCGGGGAAGTCCCATGGCAGTCTAGTATCGGTTAAGGCTTTGTGTGAAGCTAGATTCGCAGAAAACTTGTAGTTCAAGGCTTAGTCCACTGTTCAAGTTGCTTACTAGTGTAGCATAGAGTTCTAGGTGGAAGTTCAACTTAACAGACTCCACTGTAGTACTGGTATATAAACAGTGTTTTGGAAACAAAGGCAAATTTTCTGTGCCTCTTGTATCTAGTGGGGATTGCTGGAATTTGATCTAAACATGGGCCAGCCCTATAGCATTTTTCAGAATTCCTGGTGAATCCTAGAGGCCCACTAAGCCCATTCGTGCAAGGCAAGAGGTGGGAAAAAATTTAGTCCCGCATTGCTAGTTTAGTAGGAGTTGGACCTCCTTATAAGGGAGGATATTTTCCCACATGTATGAGCATGAGAACAAGAGGGAAATACACGCGCACTCCTCCTCCGCCAGCCGCCTTGCCACGCCATGCCTCGTCAAGATGTGTCGCGCCGCAGGTTGCGGGAATGAGCCGAGCCGATGTCTAAATTTTGCCACGCACTACTGGTATACGAAAGGTCACTCAGGAGCTGAAAGTGTTTGTTGTAGTGGAGATTGAATACGAACGATGCACCCTTCGGCTGCTGCCTTTTCGTTTCGTCTCCCTTTGTTGCTTTGCCTTTCGTTGCTGCCTGTTTGCCTCGTTCTCCTGTGCCTCTAAAAGGGAGGTCGCTCCTCTCCAAAGAGATACATCAGAACTTCCTCTTCCTCATGCCATTGAGTTCCAATCCCTGAGCTGCTGCAAGGTTCTTCACCATCCCTCCTTGCGGCATGCACCGTAGGTCAGGGCAGTAGAGCTCTGAAACCCCACCACTTTGAGTCATGTACGGGAGAAGAGTGATGAGGTTTTTGGGCAGCGCTCTGCGCGACTACTGTCTTCTTCATCACGGATGCCACGGACGCCAACGATAACTTCCCAAACGATGACTTCTTCCCTGTCGTCAACAACCTCTTCGACGACAAGGCCGGTGACGACGTCAGCACCAATCCTGCTGCTGCCACTTCTTAGTACGTATTCATGTTTTTCCTATTCGAGGTTCTGCTATAGATACTTGGTCTAGTTTCTTTTCTACATATGTTTCGGTATAGTTCACATGTTCACATAATATTCACCTACTATCTTTTAGTTTCCCTGATAAGTATCGTTCCTCTTATTGTCACATGCTCTCCTCTAAGCCGCATGACTAGTTTTGCCTCTTTTACAATGATATTGTTTTATCTACTATTTATTTCGTTTAAATCATTCAGTAAATTGCTAATATTTCCAACAAGACTACTAGGGAAAAGCGTAGCAGTAGTGCGGGTTTTTGGATTAGCAATACCGTCGGGGCCCGCGTTACTAATACAACGCTACAGCTAACTGATGGTGTACATGCTACAACTATCCTTACATAGCAGTAGCACGTTTTCATAAACAGCGCCACTACTAATGGTGCATTAGCGTAGCGAGGCTCTGCAACCGCACCACTGCTAAACCTTAGGTCATCCACCTGAGGGAAAATTGCCACTGTCCTAAAAAACTCTATGCTTGGAGGCCCAACACGATTCTACAAGAATAAGGTTGCGTAGTAGACATCAAGTTCTTTTCTGGCGTCGTTGCCGGGGAGGTGAGTGCTTGAAGGTATATATCTTTAGATCTTGCAATCAAATCTTCTGGTTTATTGTTTTTTTTCACTTCTTTGGTTTTATAAAACAAAACTACAAAAAAATGGAATTGAGGTTGCCTCATATGCTTCATCTCTTTAATGTCTTTCGTGAAAATGATGGAAAGGAAAATTTTGCTCAAGTGCTAGAAGAAGAAGTTATTAAAATGTTTGGCACTAAATCTTTGAGTGATGAGCATGATTTCAATGTTGTGAGTATGAATTCTCTGAATATTCATGATGCTAATGATATGCAAAGCCACAAGCTTGGGGATTCTATGTTTGATGAAGAAGATATTTTTAGTCCCCCAAGTTTTGATGAGAAAAACTATTATGATTATAACATGCCTCCTATCTATGATGATTATTGTGATGACACGTATGCTATAAATAGTAATGACAACCATGAAATTTGTCATCATGATTTTAATATTCAAAGTGGTGATGTCAATCAAGTATCTCATGATAGTTGTTTCGTTGAATTTGCTCCCATTATTATGAATGGGACAAAAATTGCTTATGGGGAGAGTGACAAATTTTCTATGCTTGTAGATCATGAAAATAATGCTCTACGTGCTATTTATATTGTGGAATTCCTTCATGGTTCTACTGAAAATTTATGAGGGAGGAACATATGCTTGTAGGAATTGCAATAATATCATGTTTTCACTCTGTGTGTTCAAAGTTTTGAACTTATGCTTGTTTTGCCTTCCTATGCTAGTTGATTATTGCTCCCATAAATTTTTTGATCACAAAATCCCTATGCATAGGAAGTGTGTTAGACTTAAATGTGCTTTTCATGAGATTCATGATGCTCTTTTGCATGTTTCAATTATTATTCCTATACGAGCATCATTGAAATCATCATGCCTAGCTAAAAAGCATTAAAGAAAAATGATTGTTGGGAGACAAACCAAGACTTTTACTTTATGTTTTTGTGTGTTTACATGATTCAATACTGTAGTAATCATGGTTTGTGTCTTTTATTTGAATAAAGTGCCAAGTAAAGCCTTTGGGATAGTGTGGATACTTTCTTGTTTGATTCTGTGCAGAAAACAGAAAGTTTTGCATCCAGTATACAAATTATCTGATTTTACTGGACATTCAAAAAATTCTGAAATGTTTACACAAGACTTATATGCAAATTCCTTGAGTTTAAATAATTTTTCAGAATTTTTAGAGTCAGGAAAGTATGGTGATCATTCAGATCTTTACATACTGTTCTGTTTTTGACAGATTCTATTTTGCATGCATAGTTTGCTTGTTTCAAGAGTTCCTATAGCTTATATTGAGTGATATAAATTATGGGAATGACAGAATACAGTATGGATTATGTGGGAACAATTATGAATATTTTCTTGAAAGTACCTAAGTGAAGGATCTATATTTACTACACTAACCCATCTCATGAAGTTCCATTAAGTTTTGTGTGATTGAAGTTTTCAAGTTTTGGGTAAGACACCAATATGAGGAGAATAAGGAGTGACAAGAACCTAATATTGGGGATTTACAAGGCACTCCCAAGGTAATATTCAAGGAAGACTCAAGCGTCTAAGCCTGGGGATGCCCCGGAAGGCATCCCCTCTTTCGCCTTCAACACTAGTGGTATATCTTACTTGGAGCTATATTTTTATTCGTCACATAATATGAGTTTTCCTTGGAGAATCATTTTATTTCGAATTTATCTTTTATCTGTTTTTTATAATCTTGTTTTTCAATAAAAAGTTCCAATAATTGCCTTACGATGCTTGAATTGCATGTTTGATGTGTGTTGTGTAAAAACAGAAACTTCTGTTGTAGTGTTTGAATTTTCATATTTTACTGGCACGCGGAAAGTCACTGAAAGTTTTACACGGTATTATAATATAATTTTATAGAATTTACTAAATTTTCATAATTTTTTGAGTTACCGAGATACACTGTTTTCATAAATTGCTAAAGACTGCTCTGTTTGGACAGATTGCTGTCATAGTTTTGTTATCTACTTATCCTATATTTTCCATAGCCTATATTGGTAAATATAAATTTTGGAAATGATAGTATACAGTACCTATGTTTGAAAATTATTATGCAACTTGTCTTGGCAGTACATCAAGTGTTGATTTATTCTTATGCGTACTAACCTATCTCACGAGTTCTTTTCGAGTTTTGCGTGGATGATGTTTTTGAGAATAGATGAAAAAGGGATATGAAAGGATTGAAAAAGATATGAAATATCAATCTTGGGGATTTCCAAGGCACCCCAACCAAATATTTCAAGAACTGTCAAGCATCTAAGCTTGGGGATGCTATGCATCCCACCTCTCTTCATCAACAATTATCAGTTAGCCTATGTTGAGCCTAAATTTTTACTTGTCCACATGATATGTGCTATTCTTGGAGTTCTATTTTTCTTTTTCTTGCTGTCTAAATAAAATATTCAGATCTGAAAATATTTATTGAGAGATATAGAAAGTCCTTAGATAGCTACTTAATTGTTTGATTACTCATTGATCTTCACTTATATGTTTTGGAGTAGTTTTGTCATTTACTCTCGTGCTCCACTTATATCCTATGAGTAAATGGTTGAATGAATTAAATATCATAAATATTAAATTATATATGTTTTATATGCTTATCCCATAGGGAGTAATGAGTTTGCATATAAGAAGTATATGTGGTAAAATTTATTGAAAGTTAGCAAACACCGCATTGGTCACCTGGACAATTTATGAAAGAATATTGAAGGAAGAGAGATTTAACATATAAATATACTATCTTTGACATCTTCTATGACTGTGAATACCCATTAATTATTTTCAAACTTGAGAAAAATAGTTGAAGTTGGACAAGGAATACAACGTAATGAGTTATGCTTGGGTATATTTGTATAGAAGTTATATTATTATGGATCCTCCAACACGTGGTGCTTGCTTCCACCTCGTATTAGCCAAAACTTCCGCACCAAGTAGAAATACTACTTGTGCATCCAAACACCCTCAAACCCAAAGTTGTTCCATATGAGTCCACCATACCTACCTATATGCGGTATTTACCAGCCATTCCAAGTAAATTTGCATGTGCCAAACTCTAAACCTTCAAATAATATTCTCTTTCGTATGCCCAAATGGATCATATAGTAACTAGGGGCTATCAGTATCTTCCATGCTAGGTGGGTTATTCTCATGATTGTGTCGATTCACTATCATTCACGAGAAAGTTGCTGGTAATAGGGATTCCCAGTCCCAAAATCAAAGAAAAAAAATGCAAATAATTAAACAAAACTCCCCCGGGAATGTTGTATGTATCGACGGTACCCACGGATTCGGCTCACCGTGGAGTGTGATTGATTGGTGAGGGGGCAGTAAAAACTTTACCATTCTGTTCGGGGACCGCCTACAATGTATCTAGCATGGAAGATACCAAGATCTCTCGGTTGTTATGGTGACAATGAAAGCATACCGCCCAAAATTATTATCTATCTCTGTTTTAAAAAATCGAGCTCTGGCACCTCTACAAATCAATGCTTCCCTCTGCAAAGGGTCGATCTTTTATTTTCATGTACTTACCTTTATGCAAGAATCATGGTGATCTTCACCACTTCCTATATTTCGCCTTTTTCTCTTGCCAAGCATCATGTGTTGGGGAAAGATCCAAGCATATATGTCCATTCAAATATATTTGATCATGAATTATTATTGTTAACCATTATCTATATGATAAATAAGTTGGGAGGCAAAACTTTAAGCCCCTATCTTTCTTTGTGTTCGACGGATGCCATTTGCTCTAAAAATATGCTTTGAGTGTTAGCAATCATGGAAGACTATATGATAGTTGAGTATGTGGAATTTTCTAAATGAAAGCTCTTACATAGACCCTTCTTGAAAATAAGATGAATTGCAATTGTTTGGTGATCGAAAGCATAGTTTTTTAGTCTATACTTTAACATGTGGATAGCTTGTTATTTCATCATGACAAGGTTTATGAGTTGAGCTACTGTTTATGATATATAATGATGCTAGAAAAAGTGTTTGGAACTATCATTGATCAAATTTATGCACTATGCTAGCATTCACACTTCATAAATTATTTATTTTATCATTTACGTACTCGAGGACGAGCAGGAACTAAGCATGGGGATGCTGATACGTCTCCAACGTATCTATAATTTATGAAGTATTCATGCCATGTTTACAATAATTTTGTATGATTTTGGTATGATTTTATTAGAACTAACCCGGACTGACGATGTTATTAGCAGAACTACCATGATGTCGTTTTTTGTGCAGCAATAAAAGTTCTCAGAATGGGCTGAAAATTTAGTATGATTTTTTTGGGACCAAAAGAGACCCCCGAAGCATTGGAGTTGGGCCAGAAGAGCCACGAGGAGGTCACAAGCCTACCAGGCGTAGCCCCCCCCCCCTAACGTGCCTAGCAGGCTTGCCACCGCCTCGTGGCACCCCTTGACGTGATTCCAACGCCAAAAATTCCTATAAATATGTAAACCTCTGAAAAGAAGCCTAGATAGGGAGTTCCGCCACCACAAGCCTCAGAGCCACGAAAAACCAATCGGGAGCCCATTCCAACACCCTACCGAAGGGGGAAACCAACAGTGGTGGCCATCTTCATCATCTCGGCGCTCTCCATGACGAGGAGGGAGTAGTTCACCATCGGGGGTGAAGGTATGTACCAGTAGCTATGTGTTTGATCTCTCTCTAACTCTCGTGTTCTTGAGATGGCACGTTCTTGATGTACCGCGAGCTTTATTGATATAGATGAATCATATGGAGTTTTTCGCTCTCTATCTTCTTGTGATGAATTGAGTTTTCCCTTTGAAATTTTCTTATCGGATTGATTCTTTAAGGATTTGAGAACACTTGATGTATGTCTTGCGATGGGATATCCGTGGTGACAATGGGATGTTCTATTGATCCACTTGATGTATGTTTTGGTGATCAACTTGCGGGTTCCGTGACATAGGGAATCTATGCATAGGGGTTGGCACACATTTTTTTTGACTTTCTGGTAGGAACTTTGGGGCACTATTTGAAGTTCTTTGTGTTGGATTGAACATGATGAATCTGAAATTATGTGATGCATATCGTATAATCAAGCCCATGGATACTTGTGGTGACATTGGAGTATCTAGGTGACGTTAGGGTTTATTTGATGTGTATCTTAAGGTGTTATTTTAGTATGAACTATAGGGATGTTTGCGACACTTATAAGGATAACTCATAAGATTGATCGGAAAAGATAACTTTGAGGTGGTTTCGTACCCTACAATAATTTCTTCGTTAGTTCTCCGCTATTTGTGACTTTGGAGTGAACTCTTTGTCGCACGAGAGGTATTTACATATGATTAAACTATGTTAGTATTGTTGAGAGAACTTGCACTAGTGAAAGTATGAACCCTAGGCCTTGTTTTCAAGCATTGCAATACTGTTTGTGCTCACTTTTGTTACTTGTTATCTTGCTGTTTTTATATTTTCAGATTACAAAAACATATATCTACCATCCATATTACACTTCTAGCACCATCTCTTCGTTGAACTAGTGCACCTATACAATTTTCCATTGTATTGGGTGTGTTGGGGACACAAGAGATTTCTTGTATTTGATTGCAGGGTTGTTTGAGAGAGACCATCTTCATCCTACACCTCCATATTGATAAACCTTAGGTCATCCACTTGAGGGAAAATTGCCATTGTCTTACAAAACTCTATGCTTGGAGGCCCAACACGAGTCTACAAGAAGAAGATTGCGTAGTAGACATCAACATGAAGAAGGTAGTTTATTCGGTGGTCTTCCATTACGCCTGCCTTGCATAGTTCTCCTAGAGCTATCTTGAGAGTCGGAGTTGTGCTATCCTTGGTGCGGGCGGCTGAGATTTGCGTGAGGCTTCTTGTGTTTTACACAGCCTCTATGGTGTGGGTTCGACCGACATTGGTCTTCGGAGAAGTCGGAGTCGCTTGCTTAGAGGTTAGGGAGGGCATTGACGCCTGTTGGCGAGAAGTGATGATGATGACACTGATGTGTGATGTTGATGAGACCCTCTATGTGAGGTGTGTGTGGTATTATGTGTGCGACTTAGCGGTTTGTGACGGTTTTCGCCCGGTTTTCCATTTATTAACCGGGCAACTCTATTCTGCATTATTAGTGAGATGAGACAAAGCTTTTGCCTCTGTTTCAAAAAAAGTTGTAATCCCTAAAAAAACCTATTATTTTGTGATCGGCATACAATCAGAATCAGCACAAGCATGTATGTCATGGTTAGTTGGTAGCATCATCTCCATTCAGGTTAAACCTTCCCCAACGATTTTTCCTATCTAACCAATTTATTTAAACTAGTTTTTAGCCCGATGATCTACATAATTCGGTTTTTGTCCGGCTAATTTAGCAATGTCGTTATGGAAAGTAATTAATCACATTGATCTCTCTAATCAATTTTTAAATACCAATTCTATGGAAAGGAATCACTATTTGATAGCACAAAGCAACATTTATGAAAAGGACAAGACAACCCCACTTGTTTTCGGTATTGCTTTGAACTCCTCCACTTCGGTTAACTACCTACAAACAAAGTAGCCAACCAGGTTGTTAAATTTTGCCTCACCGGATTAATTTCACATCGCCTCACCTTCCACCACTCCCTTCATGCTGGTTTTTCCTCCCTCGCACCTAATTCTCCTCCCTCTATCGACCCAACTCATAGCTCTCTCAAAAAAGAAGCCCTCTCTCGATCTCTCCAATCCTCCTGTCATTCGAGCATATTTTATCTAGGGTTCCTCAACATCGCCGCCCCTTCGCCATACCTCCCACCACTAGTTGGTGGACGACATCAACCTCATCAGGCGCGGCTTGGTCGAGCCATCTACTTGTGGGACGACGAAGCTGTCGTCATCGCCTGACCCTAGGGTAGGGTGCATCTACGATCGCAACACGGGCATTGAGGAGCTCCAGAAGGGCTCTCCATCGACTCACCCACGACTCGGCATGGGCTATGCACATTGCAGCGATGGCGTTGCTCCACCCCTCCATAGTAGTCGCCCCGTCCACCTCCACCTACTCGGCGCCTCAAACAACCCACCCTCCAAAGACTCGGGGCAGCTAGGGCGATCCTTCCGCCCATCCCCTCCCGCACTGCCTCCGCCAAAAATGCCCCTTCTGTCATCTTTGTTGTTAACTTCCTTATATATGTAGTCAACAAAGACTATTTGTTTTTTGGAACCATTAATTTTATTAGTAGTATTAGTCATTACATTTCTACAGGGCTGAAGTGAAGCAAAGAAACTCGTATCCCTTTTAATTTATGTAACAGTAAGGAGGTGACACTCTTGGACGGTGAGAAATTATTGACATTTGGTAATGAAGAATATTATACAAATATAATTACATGAAAAATAAAGTTTAAAATCGGCTGCACCATCATGGCGTGTAAGCATTTGTATTAATATAATATGTTTCATCTGAAAAGATTGGTGAAAGTACATCTAGATGGATTTGAGCAATGAGGGATGAATTAGCATTCCTATGTAACTACCCTTGCATCACATAGTGAAATATGGGAGAACATACATCTTTCACATGCCACACAGTGGATTAATAAAATTAGCGTGAATGATTTGAAGAAATATCGTACCATGGCAATGGCATATATCAAATTTGATGAAATTTATTGTAAATAGAGGGAGTACATAGTAATAAGATGGGAAGGTGGTAGCCTTGCTAGTCCCTTGTCGCTGACCTGTCGCGGTGGCGTTGAACATTGACTCATTTAGAACAAGACTTAATGATTTTTTTTATAAGAGTGAGGGTTGACATTGAGCAGGGTGAGGTTTGAAGTTGGTTTGTTTAATTACGACTATCTAAGCGGGATAATTTCCCTACTTTACAAAATATGATAAATTGCATTCATTAGTGATGGTTTTGTAGCAAATTCCATAAGCGAGTAGTTCATATTTATTTTTTATTAACCCATACAATTTTTTGGTTGGGATAGAAGAGTAAATGCATTGGTTGGTTTCTTCAATAGTTAATGTTGGACACTTTTGGTTACGATATAATTGTAAATGCATTGGTTGGCTGCTTCAAGAGTTAATAATAGATACGACGATGTATCAGTTGCATGCCCAACAACGGACATCATATTTTTATTTCGTGGTAATGTGTGACATTCAAATTTATGTTACAACGTGACAATGGCTTAGGAGACATCAAATTTGCCTTCTTGGATCGAGGGGGTGGTGGTGGCACACACCTCCTCCACCTTGATGGTGGTGCCAGATCGGCACGAACATGGGGGGAGGGATCAGGGCAAAGAATGGGGCGGTTGGTGGGAGATTCCTTCTTGGAGGTTTGTGGGAAAGTAAGGTTTGAAGGAGAGAGGGCGCCATTCGGATTTAAAGGCGAGGTATCCAGAGAGAAATGTCCTACTACGGCGGGAAACCAAGCCGGATGTCGAGGGTCTGAAAGGAAATGGGAAGGGTGTGTCTTGGGGTTGAGTTGTTGTGTTGGCTAATGCGTTGGGGATAACATGACGGATAGTCCGAATAACCACATTTTCTCCTCACATATGAGCTGGATTTGAGGAAGCTCGGGCTGTCTAGAAGATTGAGTTTTGATGAGTACACTAAACGGTTGAGTTATAAGGAGCACACTGGGTGATCGTTGGATGTGCGAAAACAAGCCCAAATGTGTGAGGAAGAAATGAGCTTTGATCTTAGAGAAGATCCTAATCACTTGTTTGATTCATTTATTAGCATTGTAGTGTGTAGCAATGCACATGCATTCTACTAGTATATATAGGGATGTTATGGTAGTCTAGAGGTTCTATATGATGCCTTTACCGTTGGATCTCCTCTGTGGCGCTCACGCAAAAAGGTTCCTAGGCCTAGCCCAACAAAGGTTGATCGCTTGGGACATTGTTCACTGGGGATCATGTTGCTCGAGACATAGTATTCCTACGTTAGCTCAAACGATAAATGTTTTTCCTTTTGTAAAAATGATTTGAATCTAAAAAATTCGTAACAACTATACAAAATATAAAATTTGAAAAAAATATCAAATATTTGAAGAAAAGTTCATTGATTTTGAAAAAAGGTTCATTGATATTGAAAAAACGTTCATCGATTTCGAAAGAGATTCTTCGATTTTTCGAAAAAGTTATCAGTTTTACAAAAATGTTCATCAGATTTTTAAAAGTTCACCTAATTTTTAAAAATCATCGAACTGAAAATATTTCATCAAACTTGAAAAGTAGTTCATTGATTATCAAAAAATAGTCCACAAAGGGAAATAAATTCATCACTTTTGAAAACACAAGTTCATAAATTTTGATAAATAAAACTTCACGCATATTAAAAAAAGACAAAGGGAAAAATAAAAAAATAAAAAAATAAAAAAAATAAAAAATAGTGAAAAGAAGTAACTAAGAACATTCGGGTGTGTTTGTTGGTTGGTTACCATAGCAGTAGCAAGCTCTTGGGGAAGAGGTTGTGAGTTCAAGTCGTAACACTCCCATGCTTTTTTGGCGTTTGAAAAGAGGAAAAGAACATAGATGGGCCAGCCTAGCGCCAAGGGGACGGGGGTGCGCCCATTTGCAAACTATACTACATCGGGCGCCTTAAGCGCCATATATAAATAGCCAGGGTAGTCCGGGAAAGTAGATGACCCTTCTATCGACTGTTTCGGCACAACAGTTCGGGAAGGAGAAAACAAACTGGTGGCCTCGCGAGGATGCAACGGACATGCAATTGGCTCCAGGACTACGCGAATACGGAGCGACGGACATTGGGGTGTTAGTCTAATACTTATTTGATTTTACATTACCTATCCTTTACCTCTCTACTGGGTATTATACAATTATGATTTTTGTACTACTAATTTCTTTTGTCGAATACATGCTTCAAAACTTCTTGATTCATATGAAAATAGCTTATGTGCATGATAAAAAAAATTACCCTCACTGGGCCTGATGCATTGATGATGTTTTTGGCATTTAAAAACAAAAACAAAAAAAACATATATGGGATGGCCAGCGTGGAGGAGGGGGGGGGGGAGTGTGGGCCCGTTTGCAAACTGTATTATAACGGGCGCCTAAGCGCCATGTAGGAAATGTCAAGGGAGTCCTTAGAAGTGAATGACACTTCCATCGACTGCTTCAACACAACAGTTCGGGAAGGAGAAAAGAAACAGATGGCCTCGCAACTGGTGGATGCCAACGAGATGCAGTAATTGGCTCTGGGGCCGCATGACAACGGAGCCACAAAGGACATCGGGCGGTTAGTCTATTATTACTCCCTCTGTAAAGTAATATAAAAACATTTAGATCATTACTTTAGTGATCTAAACGTTTTTATATTCGTTTACAGAGAAGTATTTGATTTTTATTTTCAGCCTTTTTATTTTTAATGGGTATTATACAATTATGATTTTTACTACTGATTTCTTTGCTAGAATACATGCCGCAATATTTTTTGATTTGGATGGAAATAGCTTATGTGCTTGAAAATTTTACCTTCACTAGGCCTCATGCATTGATGATATATTTTTTATTTAATTTATTATCGATGGTTGACACGTCTTTGACATATCTATAATTTTTTATTGTTTCATGTCATTATATTACCAATCCTATATGCTTTATATATCATTTTATATTGTTTGTATGGACTAAACTTTTAACATAGTGCGCAGTGTGAGTTTTTTTTTGCCTATTTCTATGTTTCGTAGAGAAACCATACCAAAACGAAGTTCAAACACGATGAAACTTTACGATGATTTTTTTTGGACCAGAAGAGATGTTAGAAGCTTGGGATGTACAAGAGGATGACCGAGGAAGGCATAATGCCTATATATGAATTATGCCAAGAAGGGTCACAATCATAACTATGTGCTTTTCTATCAATTGTTCAACAGTAATTTGTCTACGCATTGCATTATGCTTATGAGAGAGACGTCTCTAGTGAACGGTATGTCCCCGGGTCCACTTTGCCAATTAAATACCAGAAATACAATTACCTTGTTGTTCCTATTTATTTTTTATTTTATTTTATTATATGCCGATCACTGCCAGATGTCATCCTCGCAATTCGTGGGAACAAGGTGGTTGAAGCACTCTTGCTTTCGTTGGATGCGAGCATTATTTAATTGTTTTGTGTGTAGGTGTTGTTGACGTTATCTGTGTGATGTCTTTTATTGGTTTGATAAAACTTGATTCTTAACTGAGCCAAATACTATATCCTGCTATATTTCTCCATTCCTTTGTTTTTGGGGAAACCCAACACCTACGCCAAGTGGCAATGGTGCATTTGAAGAGGAAAACAATTTATCACATCTACGACACAATTGATTCTTGTTGCATGATCGGTCGAAAAAATATATCACTCATCCTAATACATACAAATGAGCGTGAAAGTCCTATTCTGTTATCGAACTCAATGCACCCTGATGAACAGCAAAAAGAAAACTTGTGGCAACTTTGACAAATGTTTTCTATGCTTAACAAATTTCAGCCTGAAATGACACTCGACAAAATTCATGACAAAAAATCAGCACTCCAAAATGTTTTCAAGACTAGCATTTTTGGAGCATCAATTTGTTTTGCCATAACTTCCACGGATGTCATTTCGTGCTGAAATTTTGCAAGCGTACACAACATCTGTGAAATTTTATCACAAAAACAATTCAGAATTCTTTAAAATAATATACTATGTTTTATTTCACTGTTCATCAGAGAGCATTTAAGCTCGAGAGCAAATAGTCCACGTCCTAAATGAGTACCCTTGTTCAGGTTGGGGATGCAGTGTCAATATTCTTTTGTTATGTCTGTTTTCCTACTTGTCACCTCTTGCTCCTCTATATTTGAATCTTGGCTCTACTCTTGAGAGACGACTCACAAAAGCCTACCTTATGGCATCGTTGTGTGTATTTCTTCCAACTTGTTATGTGTGCTGCCCTGTTTGTGTCCGTGAATTTCCGTGGTCAAAATCAAGGTCTAAAATCATTGCTTTCATTTTTTTACCAAGATCAAGAAACATAAATAGCTAGGCCAGTTCAACCCATCCTATGTCATTAACTGGTCGAAACGTCACAAGATGCATGTTGCGTTTCACTGGGTTTCACAAAATCATTGCCTCCAATAATCGTAACGACAGCTTCCCCTCTTCCAACAGGAGCGCAAGATGGCAAAGGACGGCCCGAAAGACAGCAACTGATGCGGACAACGGACATAGAGCTGACACACAACACGGGCACAGTGGCAGCCAAATCCGCATTTGACTCAGACCCAGGTCGAGTCCGACAAAGTTGGCGGTGTTGAAGGCCGAGGAGCATGAGGGGGACAAATTCACGGTTTTGACCCTTTTCATTTATTATAGCCCAATCTGACCCTGCTTATGAATTTTTTTCGGATCTGACCCTTTTTCCTACCGTCACCCGTTGTGGCGGTAGGCATACACACCCTACCGCCAGAGACAATGGCGATAGGGTTCGTTTGACTCCGTTTGACTCCGCTAACACGATGCCACCTGTGTTGACTCAATTCCTATCGCCACTGGCTCAAACGGTAGGGTCTATATGCCCACCGCCACAGCGGGTGGCGGTAGGAAAAAGGGTCAGATCTGAAAAAAATTCGTAAGCAGGGTCAGATCTGGGTAAAGTTAGCGAAAAGGGTCAAAACAGTAAATTTTGCCGCATGAGGGAGCTTCGTGAGAAAAGCACGTTGCGAGAGAAAGGGCTTGAAGAGGACCCCGGATCTGGTTGACTCTGACACAGGGTTGGCCGGAGGAGAGAGATTAAGACGGTGATGTCATGAGCTCAACCGCCGTTTGCACTATTGTGAGAGCCATCCTCATTCCCCATGTAGGTCACCATTTTTTAAATATAGTCTAACTTCTGACTTTTGATTCAATGGTTTTCATTTATGGACGGTACAAGGGGTATTAGCCTGCTGACAGCCTTCAATGACGGTGATGGAAATAGGATGGAGGAGTAGCACGAATCCTATGTGTCGCACAGGGACAACTGAGCGACCGACGAAGTGGACCAGCCACTTGATGTTCCAGAACGTTTTTTTTATGGTTTTTACTTTGTTTTTCCTTCTTCTTATATATATATTTTTTGCTTTCTCCTCTTTTATTTTTTATAATTGACCAATTGAAAAAAATCAAAATCTTCAAAAACTGTTCGTACTTAAAAATAACAAGTTTTCACAAATTATTTCTATTTTACAAAATTTAGTCATAATTTCAAAAAAATGTTTGAGTTTTCCAAAAAAATCTTCACATATTTTTTTTAACTCAGTACAGTACTCGCTCACCCCAACCACGTTGCAGTTCGTTCATGGGCCAACCCACCCTTACGAACACTTATGCGGTAGCCTCCTATTTGACTCACCCTCTATCGAAGAACCTTGTGAAGGAAATCTTGGGTTTTCGAGGCATTAGATTCTCACTAATGTTTTTGTAGCTCATGTTGTTGTTATGGTATTTTTTTCCTTGTACCTAGTATTGTGTACGTAGGTGCATTACATTGGAAAGGTGAATGAAACTTCCTATATATATGACGATCGGTGCGTTATATAGGATGGATGTCGGATGATGGCATGGCTATGGGCTAGCGGGGCAGGGCTTAGTGTTGAGCTCTTTCCGGCTTTAATGATTACTTTTTGTTTTTCCGAAATTTCTGTTTTTTTGTTTTTTTAACATAAAGCACGCACATTTTTAGTGAATGATTTGGCACACAGATCTTATTTAGAACAAATGTATGAACATTTTATAATAAAGTGACATTTTTCCATGATTTTTTTGAACCTTTTCAACAAACATCATGGAAATACAAAGAACACAAAAAACTAATAGAAACTACATCCATGTTTGAAACTATATCCATGATGAAAAGGAAATCGTTTCGTAAGTCCAAACCTGCATGGTGAATAAATGAAGATTTTTCTAAGAGTGTATGCACGTTTTAAAAAAATATACTGATATTGTAAAAAGTTCTAAACCTTTTTTTGAAATTTAGGACTATTTCAAAACATGATTTTTTTAAATTATATTTATTAAATATTTTCAAATTTAAACATTTTTAAAATTCATTAAAAATATGAAGTTCTTTTAAGTTTTAGGTACAATTTTTATAAATCGTTTAATATTTTTAAAAGAAAGAAAAACCAAAGAAAAATAGAAAGAAAAACAGAAGAAGAAAAAACACTGAAAGAAAACGAGTGAAAAGAAATCAGCAAAAGAAACATAAAGAAAAAAAATATTCCGTACAAATATTGTAAGGTAACTGCGCAAACCGCTATAGAAAACCATGATAAGAGCATCTACAACCGGACCCATGATACCCCCCTCAAATGTCCGGGCAGGCCGCCCGGTCACTAACAGGTCATGAATTTTCGACCCAGTCGAGCCTCTCAAGCCGGCCTTGAACGCTCGGGTTAACCGGCACCGATCATATCTTGCCCAAATATGTGGCAGATATGGGGGCGACCGGGCATGCCAGCCTGGCCCGCATCAACCTCACATATATTTGTCCTCATCAACTCGCGAGACCAAACCCTAGCCACTTCACTCGACTCCCCTCCCCTCCCCTCCTCCATCCTAGCTCACCTCCGGTGATCTTCAGCCTTCTTCGGCATGTCGGGCAGCGGATCTGACTCCGACCAGTACGGATCCATCGACTGGTGTGTCGTCCCTTGCGGATTGGAGGAGCCAATGGCAGTCCGCACTGCACTCCGCTGCTCCCGGGAGGACAATGCCCGACCGACGGCAAGATCTACCCGAAATGACACCATAGCATCCACTGAAGGGGTGCTCAGTTCCTCTGGGGAGGGATCATCGAGGTCCCGTCGGGGGGGAGGGGGAATCTCTCCTTCCCCATCACCGGTCTGGCAGACTTCAAGTCACACCGGGAACGGGCTGCCCACCGTGGGAAGGAGAGGATAAGGGCCGCCGAGGCATGACTCACGGAGGAGATGGCGGAGGCGGAGCCGGCTGATGCGGCAGCGCGAGCGTCCGTAGAGGAGAAAGGCATCCGCGCCCGCATTTTGAAGAAATGACAGTGGAGGAACACGCGTGCCCTCATCCGAGAGGAGAATCGGGCGCTCTGTGATATGACCGGAGTGCCATTGAATGAGGAGGAGGAGGTAAGCGACAACGAGGACAGCTCCGATGACGAGCATATCCGGCTTGATCCGTACTGCGTCTTTAACCGGTACTTCAGTGAGAAGGACGGCAAAGGCTCTGGGAAGGGCCAGGGCAGCCGTGGTTGATGTTCACCATAGCCAAACATGCCAAATTTTGATAGTCCGATGGTATAATAATAGTGATGGAATAGTTGGACGGTGTGTGTAATGCATTGATGTAGTAGTTGCATGGTTCGTATGGATTTGAGATATGAGATTTGAGGTGTCCGGTTGTAGAATGCAGTCTTCGAGACGTGACCGATTAGTGTCCGCGAACGTGTCTCGGAGCGTTCGTGGATGTCTGAGGCATCGAATTTGCAAGTTGCAGTTGTAGATGCTCTAAGTTCGCTCGAGAGGATATCAGGTGCTCCCGAGGATGCTCCTTCTCCCGTGCTCTAATGTGACGACGACCGTTGGATCTCAGATCACATGGGTAACATTTGGAATGACGCTTTGGTCCACATTCCCACCCATTAAATCACAGATCTACGACTGAGGTCTCATCGGAGCACTCCCGTATCATCAGATATTTTCCCAAGTTCGCTCAGTCTTGCCTCTCTATGCGCCTAGCCAACAACACAAATCCCAAGACACAAGAGTGAAATATCATAACACGATGTTTTGATGGACAAGCAAGACAGGGATACAAAATCAAGAGATGACGGACGGTTAGAAATCATGATAGGGCGCCCGATGAGAGTGAAAGCCTAAAAGGTCAACATGCTATGTTGCTCGCTTATAATTTTCTACACAAACAAATGCATTACGGTCCCAGGGACTGAGCGTGTGGTGAAATCAACCAATCAAGATTCAATTCTTAAACTTGCCACTGATACTCGCATTCTTTAAGTTTGTTCAATAGGAGGAGATATTTTCGTCGACACAACGTGCATATAATGACTTACTAATCTTAAAATATCATGTTGGCTCAATATCTCGGAGGCACGTTACTAAAAATGAATGTAGTACATATATATACACATCTACTATTTTATTGGGTTGGAAAAAAATGCATTACCCTCCTATGGCGTCACAACCATCGAGATACAGTATTTTTTTCGAATATCAAATACAGTATGGAAATAGGAATTGTAACTGGGAGATACATTACGCTGCACGATTAGAATTTTTGGTTGTAAACAGAATTCTCCTCCTTGTCCCTAGCGGCTCGAACCCTAGCCGTCGCCAGGAGAGGCCAACTTCCAGCGCCATCCTCCGGCGGCTCCCCTCTGTCGTCGACCTCGGTCGTCGGTGGTGAGGGGTCATCGGATCCACGCATGTGGATCGTTTTTAGTTTTCATAGTCTAGTTTTTAGGTTGTTTACCGTCTTGGCTTCTGTGGTGACGATTGCGGCGCTGAATAAAAATTCTTCGAATCCTTTCCCGACGAGGTCATCTGTTCTATGGATGGGGATATATTTTGAAACCAGTTTGTTCAAGAAAGGATAGCCTGGCGGCGGCATCCTCGTGGTGGACCTATGTCCTCGGGCTCCGTCGTTGTGACTGCATTTGCTCCAGCGTTGGCGCGGAGCTTGGGAGGTAGTTCAGGAGCGGATGCAGATTATGGTCTGCATCGACGACATCTAAAAATGGAACGTGTGCTGGGTTCGTGGTTCATGGACGGCAGGTATGATTTCCTGCTTCGGCGTCTTAGTCGTGCTGGGCTTCCATATCTGGAGTTTGATGGCGTGTCCAGGGTGTTGTCCCCGTATGATTTGTTTAACGGTAAGGGCTTCACTTTTGGTGAGCCAGCTTGAAGTTCCGGAAAGGGCATATCGCCGATGGATTCACGTCGAGCTCGGGTGAGGAGGTGATCTGTCATTCTTTTCTTCGGTGCATGTTGTGGTTGTGCAGGAGGAGGTGACAAACGTTGGTGTCAAGCTCATATATGTTATGCTATCTTTTCAGTTTTGTCATGTCGGCCTTTATGTAACTTGTACTTTGATTTTATGATATGAATGAGACACATATTATCATGTAAAATAGAAAAATACATCACGGCGCTAAACTAGCTCTTTCTATGCCGACTGGCCGGCATGTCTGGTTCGTGGAAACAGCAGACCCATTTCTTTTACATTTAAACGTTGTCTTAATAAAGTCGGGCATGCTTATCTCAAAGAAAAAAACGCCGTTGCAATTGCGTGTTACTTTTTTGGTGATTTATCTTGGAATGCTTCATAGGAAGGAGTTCCCAGAAAATGGAGTTAATTACAGAAAACCATCACATTTGCTGCTACGGTTCTCAACCAAACAATTAAGGAAATAAAAGCCTCTCTCTCTTATTTGCGCAAAACCAAAAGCCTCTCTCTCCTCCACATTGTGAGATAGGCTATAATCATATACCATCGGGCATGGATGCATGCTTGTTAATATAGGCACCTGGCCGAGATAGATTATAGGAAGAGGAAGTTGGAGGAGGTTAGGATTGATCTACAAGATAACTACGGAGGAGATCAATCCTACCGACCCAAACAACCAAAAGATTACAACACGCATGCCACATATTACTTGGTATACACGGTTTATAATATCACCGGTACACAAGGATTACAATGTCTAACACCTCCCTCAATCACAACTATCTAAGTTGAGATTGCGACGAAAAACTGCCATTTGCTTGGCCATCAGAGGTTTTGAGAACCCATCTGCCACTTGGTCACCAGTATGAATAAACTGAATATGCAACAACTCGTTAGCCACCCGCTCTCGAACAAAATTATAGTCAATCTCAATGTGTTTGGTGCGAGCATGAAAGATGGGATTAGCAGACAAATAAGTGGCACCAATATTATCACACCAGAGAGAAGCTGAGCGAGGATGTGGAATTCCCAATTCCGTAAGAAGATTTTGAACCCAAATAATCTCAGAAGTGGCATTGACAAGAGCTTTATATTCAGCTTCAGTGCTAGATCGAGAGACAGTAGGTTGCTTACGAGCAGTCCAAGACACCAAGTTGCTGCCAAGAAAAACAGCAAACCCACCAGTGGACCTGCGACCATCAGGGCAGCCTGCCCAGTCGACATCTGAGAAGGCACTGACCATCATAGAGTCTGACTTACAAATTTTGAGACCATGAGTGACAGTTCCTTGCAAATAACGAAGGATACGCTTGACCAAGGTCCAGCGCACAGTTGTAGGAGCATGTAGGAATTGACAAACTTTGTTGATAGAAAAGGAGATATCAAGCCTAGATAAAGTCAAATATTGCAGTGCACCAACAATGCTCCTATATTTGGTGGAATCCTCTCCTCTAAGAGGCTCACCATCATAATTGACAATTTTTCGGATGTAGGAAGCGGTGTGGTGATTGGTTTGCAATCTTTCATGCCCACTCGCTGAATAAGATCAAGTAGGTATTTGCCTTGAGATAATATAAGACCAGCTCGGCTGGGGTTACCTCAATACCAAGAAAATAATGCAAGTCACCTAAATCCTTGAGTACAAAGTCCACACGGAGATCTGCCAAGAGAGCTTCAACTGCCTGAGGAGAGGAACAGGCAACAATGATATCATCCACATAAATAAGCATAAAAATGACAGTCACATGACGAGCATAAAAGAACAAAGAGGTATCCGCCTTGGATGGACTAAAACCAAGAGACTATAGTTTGGATGACAGTTGGGAGTACCAGGCACGAGGAGCTTGCTTGAGACCATACAAGGATTTATCCAATTTGCAAACAAAATGCGGAAAGGTGGGGTCCTCATATCCAGGAGGTTGTTTCATAAACACTTCCTCTTCCAGAACACCATGTAAGAACGCGTTCTTGACATCTAACTGTCTAATACACAAATTGCCAGAGACAGCAAGAGAAAGAATTAAGCGAATTGCGGCAGCCTTGACAACAAGACTAAATGTATCCTCATAGTCAAAGACCATAACATTGTTTAAAACCTTTGGCCACAAGATGTGCTTTATACCTGTCAATACTGCCATCTGATTTTGTTTTTACCTTGTACACCCATTTGCAGTCAATAACATTTTGGCCTGGACGTCTAGGAACCAAGTGCCAAGTTTTTTTGTCCAACAGGGCAGCAAACTCTTCATTAATGGTATCTTTCCACTTCGGATGAGCAAGAGCTTCCTTGAAGTGTGCGGGTTCACCTGTAGCACAAAAAGAACCCCAATGTATGCAACCATCCTTAAACTCGTTGGATTGAGAAATACCACTTTGCGAGCGGGTGTGTATTTTTGTCAGAGGAGCTGCCGGAGGTGGAAGGAGCCGTTGGCGTGTGCGATTTTGTACAGGAGATCCCTAGGATATGGCACCTGAGGAGACAGAATAGGACGCACGTAGCGAACCAGAGCGCTCCAAGTGGTCAGCGGCAGTGCGGTCGAGGGCGTCGCTGCGAGGAGCCACCCTAGGCGAGACAGCGACGTCCCTACCAGGTGATAGAAGAGGGCCCGTGTGGGGCACATCACCACCCGAGGGAGCGGTCGGGTCCTCACCCACCACCGAAGAAGCGCCACGTCAGGGGGAACGACCCAGTGTGGGTGCCGAACCGGGGGACCACACATGGTCCGAGGCGAAAAGATCCCCAGGCTGATGTGTGGAGCCGGCAGCTGATCCACCTGAGCCAGGTGCGACAACGAGCGATCCCAAGGCGCTCCGGGGGGATCCCGGAGGGAATGGTGCAGGAAGATCAGCGTCGGGACTTGCAGCGCCCAGATCCTCTACGGCAGAGGAAACTGCATCATCATGTGCCTGCATAAAATCACAATTTTGTGCACTGTTTTCTCCTGTTTCCTGCACACTGTCATCAGAGGAGTTAGCAATAGTATGGGAAACCAACATGTGATCAGGGCAAACTTCCTCACATGAAGGAGAAGAGGGTGGAGTGAAAAGTGTTGGTGGGAGGAGAACAAGTTCCGCACGAAGTTGAGCACCGGCATTCGGATGTAGAGCAGCAAAGGGAAAAATATGTTCATCAAAAATAACGTCACGGGAGACATAAACCCGTCCAGTGGAGACATCAAGGCATTTGTACCCTTTATGAAGAGTACTATACCCAAGAAAAGCACATTGTTTGGAGCGACACTCGATTTTATGTTTGTTGAAAGGCCGCAAGTTGGGCCATACGGCACAACCAAAAATACGTAGGAAGGAGTAGTCAGGTTTAGTTCCAAAAAGACGTTCGAGGGGAGTTTGATTGTTGATGACACGACTAGGAACACGATTAATGAGATATACCGTTGTGAGGAAGGCCTCATCCCAGAATTTGAGAGGCATGGAAGCATGGGCCAAAAGAGAGAGGCCAACTTCAACTATGTGGCGATGTTTACGTTCAGCGGAACCATTCTGTTGATGGGCATGGGAGCAAGAAACATGATGAGTAATGCCAATACGCTCAAAAAATTGATTTAATTTTTGGTATTCACCACCCCAATCAGTTTGCATGGCAATAATCTTACGATCAAAGAGACGTTCAACAAGTGCTTGAAAGACATGAAATTTCTGAAACACATATGACTTATGTTTGATAAGATAAATCCAACTAAACTTGCTGAAATCATCGATGAAACTAACATAATATTTTTGTCGACCAACATAAAGAGGCCCAGGGCCCCATACATCAGAAAAAACTAGCTCTAAGGGAGCTTTAGACACACTAGTGGAACGAGAATACGGTAGCTGATGGCTTTTAGCCATTTGACAAGCATCACATTCTAAATGATGATCGATTTTATTCGACACAGGAAGATTATGTTGGTAGAGGATATGCTGCACCATCGAGAGCGAGGGATGTCCTAGGCGCCTATGCCACCTAGAGGTAGATGGTTTTGTGACTCCAAGGATGTGACGTCCAAAGGTGGTCGGCTGGCCAGCAATAGGGTATAACCCTTCCTTACTCGGACCGTGAATAATTGTTCGCCCCCCCCCCCCCCCCGCCCTCCCGCGTGGCCTGATCGTTAATAGAAAAGAACTCCGGGTAAACAACGAGATAAGCATTATTATCTTTAGTAAGTTGATGACCAGAAAGAAGACTTTTTGCAGTGTTGGGAACATGAAGGATATTATTCAACTTGAGCGATTGGTGTGGAGTAGGAAGAAGTGCATGACCAACATGTTGGATTTCCATACCTTGACCACTAGCGGTGTGGATTTGTTACGGCCCGGTGTAGCGATCACGTACCGCAAGCTTCTCCAGCTCACCGGTCATGTGGTCAGTAGCGCCAGTGTCAAGGTACCAGTTGGTATCCACTCCGTAGGATGCGGTAGCAGTGTTGGCGGATTTGCGTCCGTCGCCGTTGCCACCACCACCACGTCCACCACCATTACCACCCTGGCGCTTGGGAGGTGGATTGAAGCTCTTCTCAAACCGCTTGAAGCAGCGCCATGCCGCATGCCCTTCTTTCTTGCAGATCTGACAGACCACATCACCCCCATCGCCTGAGGTGTTGCCGGAGTAGTGGTTGGTGGAGACCGGCGAGGTAGTGTCACCACCGAAGCCCCCACTAGAGGAGCGACCAGAGTTGATGCGGGGGCCGCCCTAGGAGGCAAGGTTGATGGAGAAGGCACCGCTGCTGCCGTCGTTCTGCGCCTCAAGGCACGCCTCTGCAGATTGGATGAGGGAGTAGAGCTCCGTGAGGCTGATCTGTTGATCTGTCCCGGTGCGAGTGGAGAGAGCAGCGACATAGGGGTTGTACTCCGAGTCGAGGCCCTGAAGGATATAGGAAACAAGTTCATCATCATCAATAGGCTTACCCGCCGCTGCCATGTCATCTGCATAGCCCTTCATCTTGGAGAAGTAGAGAGCAGCAGAGGAGTCGCCCTTGCACGTGGTGCCGAGTTGGACTCGGAGCTGGATGTGCCGCGCCCGAGACGGAGATGCAAACATCTGCAAGAGGGCTTGCCAGACGCCGGTGGCGGAGGTGATGGAGTGCACCTGAAGCAGGACCTCCCGGGATAGCAAGGCGAGCAAAAAAGCGAGGATATGTTGATCATCCTGCGTGTACCAAGGCCCATAGGCCGGCTTAGGAGCACATGAAAGCTCCTTTTTCCCGGAGACTTCAATCTCTGAGACAATGGTGGCTGGTGGCGCGGCGATGGAACCATCTAGGTATCCCATCAGCCCGGCAGCACGGATGTGTGGGAGGACTTGAGCCTTCCAGACGAAAAAATAGTCTCTCGACAGCTTCTCTGAGATGGTGTGTCCAGCGCAGCAATGGAGGAGGCCATGGTGGAGCTTGAGGAAGAAGATGACATAGATGTATTGGAAAGAGGAGGCTCTGTTACCATGTGAGATAAGCTATAAGCATATACCGTCGGGTAGGGATGCATGCGTGTTAATATAGGCACCTAGCCGAGATAGATTACAGGGAGAGGAAGTTGGAGGAGGTTAGGATTGATCTACAAGATAACTACAGAGGAGATCAATCCTACCGGCCCAAACAACCAAAAGATTGCAACACGCACACCACATATTACTTGGTATACACGGTTTATAATATCACAGGTACACAAGGATTACAATGTCTAACACACATCTCTTGCGCTTTGGATCGTTCACATGCATGCATAAAAGAAAGTTGAGCCGCACCTCAAAAAAAAAGTTGAGCCGACCACCTTTACCTACTGAATATCCATGCATTCACATCGCAACCAAGGAAGGAAGATGTGCCAACACCAACGGAGCGAGCCTTGCATATATGTGTGCTCGGAGTTGCTTCCAGAAAAAGAAAAAGATCTCGCCTCGAGCGGACTTGACAGCACGTACCAGCAAGTCCACTTACTCATGCACTCACAGACGGAGCTAACTCGATCCATCGAACAGCCTCATGATCAAGACTTGGATTGACAGCCAGCTTTTGAGTTTGCTTTACTCAAGGAACAGAGAGAATAACCAAAGACCAGCCAAAGCTCAGCTCACGCAGGACCAACCCATGCCCATGCATCTCGATCTCGACCAAAGAATCCAATCAAGTTTGCGTCAAACATAACCAAATCGGAGTGTCCGCCCAAACAAAGGTTCTAATTAGCTGGTAAAAAGCCCAATTTCACTCAAGTACCTACTTGTATGAAGACAATGCATGGTATTGAGTGGAAGAAAGGAACACGATGCTAGGGGCAGAACCGTCAATAAAGCGAGATGTGAGGTGCTATAAATGGCGTTCCCTGGCGCCACATTGGTGCAAGCACAAGGCAGAGCGCGAGAGAGTACTGCTGCTCTGCTGAACATTCGTTCCGTGTGCTCTGCTCTTGGCATCTCTATATCTACCCGCCTTTCGCAGAAGCAGAAGCAGAGGGCGTGTGAGGGAGAGATGAAGGGCATGAGGGGCATGACGGCCGTGGTGATGGCGCTGGCGATGGCCGGCATGGTGGCGACCTCGTCGGCGGCGGTCTACCAGGTCGGCGGCTCCTCGGGGTGGACCATCCTCGGCAACGTCAACTACGCCGACTGGGCCGGGAAGCAGACCTTCAAAGCGGGGGACGTCATCGGTGAGTTCCTCATTTCAGAATACAGCAATAATTTCTCAGGCTAGCTGCACATCTGTTCCTTCTTGCTGAAATTGATAGTACATCCTTGGAGTCATCGACTCTATGGGAAAGAATTCTGAGGTACTTTGTTTGTTGATTGATGCAATTAACTGCAAATCCTCCGAGTATTTGTGCTCTTAAGCAGTAAACCAGTACTCTTTTGGATTCATGTTAATCCTCCGAGTAGTTGTGTTCTTAAGCAGTAACCCAGTACTCTTAAGGAAAACACTAGCACATGCTGTGATTATTGAGCACGCACAGCATCTCTTCTCCCATCTCCATGATTACTGATGCAAAGATGGAGTGCTAATGACTTGTCGCCGTCAGACGAGTGCTTTAGAAATGCACCGTCCATCTCTTTTTGTGTCTTGCGTCCAGTTGAATAGTCTTGCTTTTAACCATGCCATGAAAAAAATAATGAAATTTGAGTAAAATGTAGGAGTAGCACTTTATCCACCTGCACTTTCTTCGATTTTACTGCACGCTGCAGTACACACCTGCAAGTTTTGCGTGGTCGGTGGGTGTTAAAGGCTTCCACAGCGTCTTCGTGCTGCCTGTGCACAGTATTAACATGATCCATATAGACCTCACGCTCTCTGCATTACTGTTCTGTACTTGGACACCTATGAGAAATGCATGGTTGTTTCTTCTTCTATTTCAAATGAAACAAAAATCTCCATGGATCACTTGACCTAGTGAATTCTGAATTCACGAAACTGCATATGCCATAAATCATGGTAGTTGTGCTGCCCCATTTATTATTCTCATTGGTTGCTAGATCTGCCAGTGCACTGCCTGAGCATTTAGCTCAGAAGAGTTAGAGATGGCTTCAGTAGTGCATTGTGGTCATGTGGTGTGCCTGATGTTCCAGCATGCCAACTGCATTTCAGTAGATAAGTAGTACTCCCTCGGTTCAGAATTACGTATCGTGAAAATAGATGTATTTAGACGTATTTTTAGTTTTAGATATATTCATGCCTTCTTTGTTTTATAGGATAGGATTATCATATAAATAGGAAACTTGTATGAAAAGAGAGGGCATACATCTCAAATCCTATGAATGGAATTAGAAAAAGAGATATCATTTGGTTCATATCATAGGAATTTTTCATAGAGTCTGGGCTCTTTTTTAATTTTCTTTGAAATGTGAAGAATAGGAACCAATTATATGTAAGAATAGGAATGCATCCAGATGAACCAAAGCTTTAAAGAAAAAATTCCTACAAGAATCCTATCCTATAGAATCCTGTGAAAATTCCTCTAAACCAAAAAAGGCCTCATATGGAGTATAGGAGGTCCGAAACCCCTAGGAAATCATTTGCATATTATCAAACTACTATGAAATGAGTATATAGATGCATCTTCTAGGATAGTAGTGTGGACTCTTGATTGGTTGTAAAGTGAAGCACTTTGGCACTTTCAATCATGAGTAAATCCGAAGCATGTGTGCACCAGCTTGCTAGCTATAGCTTTGGTGTGAAAAGCCAGTGTACTCATTTCCTTCTGTCGATCAGTCGATCGATCTACCTACCTTGTGATGCACGTTTTGGTTCCATTCCCGACACTTTGCGTGATCATTTCATTCATTTGGTGTCATCCAAAAGATGATCTAGAAGTGATCAGTTTTTAGTTAATTGCCTGCGGTGATCATGGGTTCATGGCGCCAATCTGAATTTCGTGTCTGCAATGCACGCAGAGTTCAAGTACCCGCAGGGCATCCACAACGTGCTGGAGGTGAACAAGGCGGACTACAGCAGCTGCACCAACTCGACGCCCATCGCCACGCACACCTCCGGCGACGACAAGGTCACCATCAAGAGCCCCGGCCACCGCTTCTTCATCTGCGGCGTGCCGGGCCACTGCGCCGCCGGCCAGAAGCTCAACGTCCGCGTGCTCAAGACACAGAAGCCCCGCTCCTCGGCCCCTGCCCCGGCGCCCTCCGCCCCGGCGCCCTCCGCCTCCGCGCCGGCGCCGGTCGCGGCGTCCCCGCGTGCCGGAGACACAAGCAGCAGCAGCGCCTCGACCCCACCCGCCGCGGACGGAGGGGTGACCGCGCCCGCGCCGAACTCCAACGGCGCCGGCGTCGTCCGCGCGGGCTATGCCGTGGCATTGGCCGTGGCCGCGTCCATGGCGATGCTACAGTAGATTTCTGTCATCCGTTCCATCGGTCTTGCGTGCATGTCTCGGTGCCAGATTCTTTTTCCTGTTACGCGTCGAGTATTAATTCCTGTGCTTGATTTCCCATGGTTTGAGGTGATGTTCGGTTTGGCAAGGATTGCCGTGGATTAAGAGCGATTGATTGGCAGGAATTTGAGCCATATTCCCTGCTAATCCCTGCCAAACCTCCTCAAACCGAACAGGGCAAGTGTTTTTCACCTTATTTCTGTTTTTACCTGTTTTTGACTCTGGTGTGTATCCATGAATATGTTGTAATTGTGTTTCGTATTTCAGCGCTGTAAATGTTACATGTCACATTTGCATTATTTCTTGGGAAGGTAGTTGTGATTTTTCTACTGTTGATGGACCTTATTTTTGCGAGACTACTGTTGGTGGACTTAGAGCAACTTTAGGAGAATCTGTAGAAGTCTGCATTGTCCCTAAAAACTGCAAATACAGGCTCGAACCCAACTCTAACAGAATCCCTAAAGTTTAGAGTATCTATATATTTTTCTAAATGATAAATGCCACACGTCAGGTGTGTGACACTCTAGTCCTAATGTTTTCGATGAAAACTTCAATCAGGTAAGGATGGCAAATTCAAGTGACACAAGACAAGTGGCTGTCAAAATAAACTAAAGTACGAATATTGCCATCCTAACGTAACTAAACATGCCATAAAAAACATTCGAAGTTGCTATATCCTCGTACCTGGCGTTTGGCACTCCTGAGGGTCCTATTTCTTGGGTATAACCTACAAACCCACCTACCTCCTAGGACCTTACACAAAAAATCCAATTGTTGGCGGTAGGGAAGTTTCACCCCAACGAACCTCCTACCTCTTCTTCCATCCATGCCGCCACAGTGACCTCGTCGTCAACGCCATGGGCACTGCTTACCATCCCATCTCCCCTCCCTCCTCCATGCGACCTCATGTCGGTGACCACATGCACCCCCCCCCGAGTCAGTTGCGTTGTCGCACCATCAGCATGGAAATGTGGTGCCATCGTTTAGTGCAGCGCTATCTCCACCCCCCCTGCACACACACACACACACACACACACACACACACACACACACACACACCGTTGGCATCTAGCACTGCCTCCTCAAGGACCTCGCGCCTCGTGGCGGAAGTATTCTGAGTCCACGCGTCCTTCAATCCTAGCCACAAAGGGGCCTCAGAAGATTAAGGCATTGATGACATGCGGTCGGGTTCTACCATACATGACCCCCTCACTTTGAAGCTCTTCCATCGGATGCAATGGGCGGCGATGACGTTGCCATGGAAGACACTACTCAGGTGCTTGCTATGAAGCCCACATTGAGGGTATCTTCTTCTTGTTCTTTGTCTAATTGTGGTTGTTGCTTTGGTAGTGATTGTTCTCGTAGAATGGTAGTGATCAAACCATAACTGGTGTCGGTTATCTCATGTGCATGATAAGAAATCTCATAAACCATGGACAACATTTATTTCTCAACGTCAAATGCTCATGTAGAAGAAAACATATGGCATGCAGGTTGAAACGTTGGTACTCCGAGTGATCCGAAGAAGGAGAAATCGTCAGTCAATTATAGGATAGATGATGATGTGGCCTTGGTGGTGTATGCGAGATATAACAATTGATGCGGTCAAGATGAATGATCAATCTAACATCAACTATTAGACGTGCATTGAATAGGACTACCATCACAATGTGAAAACACCTTCCAACCAGACACTCAGTCACTCGGACCCCGTTGGAGTCCGATTCAGGAGTATTGCAACTTGTGGGAGAGGAACTATATGACTAGGTCGACGGACCTCCTCCAAGTCGCGTGGCATTGCAGGATCTTGTCAGTACTATGATCATATCTTCAACTCTCCAATGTACTTAATATCTTGAAACCATATCTTTCTATGAATTTTTCAATGGCATGGGTGACCTCATCAAGGATAAATACAAGAAAATTCCTAGTTAAAAGGAAATCCCTTATCGTATACCACAGTTGGATATTGCTCAGGAACAATGTTAAAGAGTGGCAGGCAGGAAATGGTGGGGCACTATCAAATAGACTTAGGTGAAGCTACTCCTCCTCTTTAGAGGACGAAGGAAGATGATGAGGGGAAACGGTAGAGATGGGAAGGGGAGATCAAGAAGTGAACTCTACAACATACAAGAGGCTCATGAGGAGGAAGGGAGAGAATAACAGGTTGATGAAATGAGAAGATGATAGTGTTGTAAGGCGAGGAGAAGGTTTATGAGATTATAGTAAAAAGGAATGAGATTGCAAGAACAATTAAAGAGTTGACGGATGAGTGGAATCGGGAGAACATAGGAAGGTAGCTGGAGATGAAATAGGTTTCCATGTCGGAGCTAAAGGCTCAAGCCAAGGAGTGGAGTCTTTCTCCCAAGGAGTCTACACTGAAGGTTAAGGCTGGTAAAGAAAAGAAAAATAAACTTGAGCAAGAAGGGAGGATCATGTTCCTAAATGTGAATAGTAGGGACACAAAAGCTACCGCATTATGAGTTTCCTCATTGGTAGATATTTGCTTCCAATATGGGGGGAGGGGGCATATATGGTACCAATGGCGGTGCTTGAAAGAAAAAGTTGGGCGGGCCAGACTTTTCTGAATGTGAAACCTACTAAAGAATGGCATAGTTATTTTCTAAATTCTGAATGTGAAACCTATGTTGCAATCTATAAAATGTAGAGAACAATCGATCAGCTCCGAGTGTTTGTGGCTGACTATCAACGTTGCAATTTGTACAAGACGTAAGGAACAACTAGTTGAAAAAAACTGGCTATTAATTATCAAATGACAAACTCTGCAATTTAGAGGGAAAATGAGCTTAGTTGTGTGTTCCCTGGTGACATGTATTCAGAGAAGAGTAGGGGCAGCTGCAGGAACTTCGATGGGGGAAGGAGAGCAGACATAAAAGAGGGACCGGCACGGTGGCACGACGGTGTGGCCAGGGATGTCGTGGATTTCTCGTTGTCATGGCAGCGACGCCAACGTCGACGGCCATTGGCTGTGCTACGCGAGGCAGCGAGAGGACGCGCTGCTACACAACTAAAACCTGGGACAATTGGATCAATCTATGCCGTAGTCAGTGGACTGAAGTTGTCTTGGCACCATATGTAAAAGGAAAACAGCAAAAATCCTGGGCGGGCCACGGCCCAGGTCGGCCCCAACAAAGCTCCGCCCATGCAAGGTACGATGTGTGTATTTCAGCAGGGACATTGGCAATGAGAGTTTGTGATATTTTCTTGTTCTCGTGTTTGGTAGTAGATGTTTTTCCTTTTCCCTATGACTTTGGATGATGCTGAATCGCAAGCTGAACAATGTGGTATGATGATGAAGTTCTTGAGATTAGTTATGATATATTTTTGTTAATATAATATGAATCAAATTTAAGTAAAAAATTGAAACATTGTCAAACCATGTGCTATACAAACATAAAACTTTGCATCATTATGATCATGCTTTTAATAGTGGATAGCGTACTCATTGTGGATTGGGGTCCATAGAGTGGAATGAGGATTGCAAGCGCTATGTCCGCATAGTGGATTTAAAAACACACACATAAATTTGAGATTATTGTGTATATTTTCACACCTTAGACAAAAAAATATGAGATTTAATTTGAGAAATAATTGTTTATATAAGAATTCAAACTATAAATGAACTATATTTGACCGTGCAACCAGATGAACAAGAAACCGTTACACACATAGATTATATAAAATAGTAATAAGCACTTATATAGAAGGTGATATTATAGATAACGGACAATATAGCGGTCTCGCAGCTGATATTGTGCCTGCATAATGGCAAGACACTATTCTAGCGCAACCTGGGCTAATTGCAAAGGGGGTACATGATACGTCTCCAATATGTCTATAATTTTTGCTTGTTCCATGCTGTTATATTATAAATCTTGGCTGTTTTACAATCATTTTATAGCAACTTTATGCTATTTTTTGGGACTAACCTATTGACATAGTGCCAAAGTGCCATTTGATGTTTTTTCTTGTTTTTTACTTCGTAGAAAATCAGTACCAAACGGAACCCAAACGCTACGGGAATTTTTGGAGAATTTTCATGGACCAGAAGAGCCAGGATGGGACAAAAAACAACAGAAGAGGAGGGCCCAGGGTGACCACCCTCCACCAGGGTGCACCAGAGGCCCCTGGCGCGGCCTGGTAGAGGGTGCCTACCTCGGGCATCCCCTCAACTGACTATCAAGCCTATAAATTCCCATATTTTTGAAAAACCCTAAAGGAGTCGACGAAACACAATTACAGCCGCCGCAAGTTCCAGAACCTCGCGATCCAATCTAACACCATCACGGAGGGGTTTATTTTTTTCATAGGTGCCTCTCCGATGATGCGTGAGTAGTCCATCTTAGACCTACGGGTCCGTAGGCAGTAGCTAGACGGCTTCCTCTCTCTATATATGTTTCTCAATACAATGGTCTCTTGGAGATCTATTTGATGTAATGACTTTTGTGGTGTGTTTGTTCGGATCCGATAAATTTTGAGTTCATGATTAGTTTCTATCCATGAATATGATTTGAGTCTTGTTTGATCTCTTATTTGCATGATTACTTATAGCCTCGTATTTCTTCTTTGAATCTTTGGTTTAGTTAGGCCAACTAGATAGAATTTTCTTGCCATGGGGAGAGGTGCTTTGTGATGGGTTCGATCTTGCAGTGTTATTTCCCAGTGACAGAAGGGGCAGTGCTACCTCTTGAGCTTGCGTTGGTTTTCTCTTGAAGAGGAAAGGATGGTGCGGCAAAGTAGATAAGTTTTTCCCTCAGTTATTGAGAACCAAGGTATCAATCCAGTAGGAGGAACAAGCAAGTCACCAATGGATGCACCTACACAAACAATCAAACTATTGGACCCAACGCTATAAAGGGGTTGTCAATCCCTTCATAATTACTTGCAAGGATAAGATGTGATAGAGATAGATAGGAAATATTGCGGAAAGTAAAAAAGGTAAATAAATTGCAGCAAGGTATTTTTGGTATTTTTGGTATATAGATCTGAAAATATAATGTGGAAAATAGACCCGGGGCCATAGGTTTCACTAGCTAGAGGCTTCTCTCTTGAAGTAAAATAACACGGTGGGTGAACAAATTACTATCGAGCAATTGATAGAAAAGCACATAGTTATGCTGATATCCAAGGCAATGATTATGCATATAGGCATCATGTTCTTTTCAAGTAGACCGAAAAGATTCTGCATCTACTACTATTACTCCACACATCGATCAACTCCTGCCTGCATCTAGAGTATTAAGTTCATGAAGAACAGAGTAACGCATTAAGTAAGATGATATGATGTAGAGGGATAAACTCAAGCAATATGATGAAAACCTCATCTTTTTATGCTTGATGGCAACAATAGAATACGTGCCTTGCTACCCCTACTTTGTCACTAGGTGAGGACACCGCAAGATTGAACCCAAAACTAAGTACTTCTCCCATTGCAAGAATTACCAACCTAGTTGGCCAAACCAAACCAATAACTCGAGGAGACTTGCAAAGATATGAAATCATGCATATAGAAATGCAGATAAGAACCCAATAATATTCATAGATAAGCTGATCATAAACCCACAATTCATCGGATCTCGACAAACACACCGCAAAAGAGTACTACATTGAATAGATCCCCATGAAGATCATGAAGAACATGGTATTGAAGCACAAAGAGAGAGAGAGAGAGAGAAGAGGCCATCTAGATACTAGCTATGGACCCGTAGGTCTGTGATGGACTACCCACGCATCATCGGATGGGCAATGAAGTTAATTTAGATGCCCTCCGTGATCCATCCCCCTCTGGCAGATTACCGGAAAAGGCTCCAAGATTGGATCTCTCGGGAACGGAGGCTTATGGCGGTAGAAAAGTATTTGCGTGGCTCTTTTTGGTATTGGGGGAATATTTGAGAATTTATAGGCCGAAGATTAGGGTTAGGAGATCTGCTGGGGGGCGACAAGCGAGGGGGCGCCCCCTGGCCACGCCAGGGTGGCTTATGACCTCCTGGCCCCCTCTCCATGTCTGGTAGATGTCTTCTGGTCCAGGAAAAATCATCGAGTAGATTTTATTCCGTTTGGACTTTGTTTAATATTCCTTATCTACAATACTCAAAAACAAGGAAAAAACAAAAGCTCACACTAGGCTCTAGATTAATAGGTTAGTCCTAAAAATTATATGAAATAGCATATTAATACATATAAAACATCCAAAACAGATAATATAATAGCATGGAACAATCAAAAATTATATATACGTTGGAGACGTATCAGCATCCCCAAGCTTAATTCCTGCTCGTCCTCGAGTAGGTAAATGATAAAAACAGAATTTTTGATGTGTAATGCTACCTAACATATTTATCCATGTAATATCCTTTATTGTGGCATGAGTGTTCAAATCCATAAGACTCAGAACAAAAGCTTAATGTTGACATAAAAATAATAATATTTCAAGCATACTAACCAAGCAATTGTATCTCTTCAAAATATAATGGCAAAAGGAAGTTATCCCTACAAAATCATATAGTCTGGCTATGCTCCATCTTCCCCACACAAAGTATTTATATCATGCACAACCCCAATGACAAGTCAAGCAATTGTTTCACACCTTTTATGTTCTCAAACTTTTTCAACTCTCATGCAATACATGAGCGTGAGCCATGGATATAACACTACATGTGTAATAGAATATGGTGGAGGTTGTGAAGAAAATGGAGAAGATAGTCTCACATCAACTAAGTGTATCAACGGGCTATGGAGATACCCATTAATAGATACCAACGAGCTAGAGCTATAAGTGTATGAAAGCTCAAATAGAAACTAAGTGGGTGTGCATCCAACTTGCTTGCTCATGAAGACCTAGGGAAATTTAAGGAAGCCCATCATTGGAATATACAAGCCAAGTTATATAATGAAAAATTCCCACTAGTATATGAAAGTGACAAAATAGGAGACTCTCTATCATTAAGATCATGTTGTTACTTTGAAGCACAAGTGTGGGAAAAAAGATAGTAGCATTGTCCCTTCTCTCTTTTCTCTTTTTTTTTATTTTGGTAGGCATCTTTGGCCTCTCTTTTTTATTTGGGCTTCGCTGGCCTTTTTTATTTTTCATAAAGTCCGGAGTCTCATCTCAACTTGTGAGGGAATCATAGCTTCCATCATCCTTTCCTCACATGGGACAATGCTCTAATAATGATGGTCAACACACTTTTATTTACTTACAACTCAAGAATTACAACTCGATATCTAGAAACAAATATGACACTATATGAATGTCTCTGGCGGTGTACCGGGATGTGCAATGATCTAGCATAGCAAATGACATCAAAAAAGGGACAAGCCATGAAAACATCATGCTAGCTATCTTACAATCATGCAAAGAAATATGAAAATGATGGTGCATGTCATAATAATTGGAACGGTGGAAGTTGCATGGCAGTATATCAGAATGGATATGGAAATGCCATAATAGGTATGTATGGTGGCTATTTTGAGGAATGCTATATGGTGGGTTTAATGCACCGACAAAAGTTGCGCGGTACTAGAAAGCCTAGCAAAAGTGAAAGGGTGAGAGTGCGTATAATCCATGGACTCACATTAGTCATAAAGAACTCACATACTTATTGAAAAAGTCTATTGAAGCAAAGTATTAAACGCATGCTCCTAGGGGGGGGGGGCTTGGTAGGAGTTAAACATCGCACGCCCCCGACACTCACACAAAGGTCGACAATCTATAAACAAGTCGTGATCCGACTTCCTTACATAATGGTTCACCATACGTGCGGAATCAAAAACCTTTACACAGGTATTTTTACCAATTCACAATTACTTCCTAACATGACTCTTAATATTAGCATATTTATATCTCAAAACTATATGCAAGGAATCAAACTTCTCATAATATTCGATGCACTTTATATAAATATTTTTATTATATCCCTCTTGGATGCCTATTATATTAGGACTAAATTCATAACCTAAACCAATTACCATGTTGTTTAAAGACTCTCAAAATAATATAAGTCCGGTACCAGAATTTAATTATTTCTATAAAACAAAACACCACCGTGTTCTAAAAAGATATAAGTGAAGCACTAGAGCAGAATTGCCTAGCTCAAAAGATATAAGAGAAACACATAGATTATTCTAATAAATTCACGATTCATGCGTCTCTCTCTCAAAAGATGTGTGCATCAAGTATTATTGTGGAAAACTAAAAAGCAAAGACTCATATCATACAAGACGCTCCAAGCAAAACATATGTCATGTGGTGAATAAAAATATAGCCTCAAGTAAATTTACCGATGGATTGAAGACGAAAGAGGGGATGCCTTCTGGGGCATCCCCAAGCTTAGGATTTTAGGCATCCTTGTTTCCTTGGGGTTCCTTGGGCATCCCCAATCTTAGGCTCTTGCCACTCCTTATTCCATTATACATCAAATCTTTACCCAAAACTTAAAAACTTCACAACACAAAACTTAACAGAAAACTCATAAGATCCGTTAGTGTAAGAAAATAAATCACCACCCTAGGTACTGTTGTGAACTCATTCTTTATTATATTGGTGTAATATATACTGTATTACAACTTCTCCATGGTTCATACCCCCCGATACGACCCATAAATACATCAAAATAAGTAAACAACACAAAAAAAACAGAATCTGTCAATTGATACATTTGTAATAAAGCTGGATTTGTGCATGATTCTATAGGCCCGGGTCATCCTCCTTTTAGGAAAAAAAATCCTTTCCTCTTTTCAAACTCTCTCATTACCGTTGGATGCTCCCCCTCCCCCCTTAATTTTGTGAATCCAAGCTAAGCCTTTTATTCGACTCAACACCAAATATTTAATGCCAAGGTTCTTCTTTCACTTCATTACATAACCTTCCATGCTCTTTTCTTTGACTATCATGCTGCACCTAGGACCATTGGTTCGAGGCAATGTATGCCAGTCCACAGTACACACGTAAAGTGTTTTCACCATCTCGGTTAGATGGGGCATAGTGGAATTGTCCGTCTAAATGAACCATATATCTCGCACTTTCTTACTATTCCTATAACATTAGAAGTCTACTCTGGCATAGAATTCCAAGGAAATCTAAATTAAGGAGAGGTGGAGATAAGAGGCCAAATACACTCGGGCTTAGAAAGTCTATACATGAGGATCACTTTGTTCTCGTGCCGTCCCTGGATGATGTGCCATTCAACTTTGGTGGCATTATTGAGAACTATGTCGTGTCATTTTCCTCGGTTCCGCATATCATACTAACACTGTATGATTTCCTTCTCGTTGATCATGCAGGATATGGTTGTATGTCCAATATAAGAATTGCGGCAATGTCCTTCTCTGTTTATAGATGTGGTGCACTAACGAGGAGGAGGATGAGCTAGATGCCTAGGTGTAGCCGACAAGTGATCCGACTCTCAGAGAAAGGGTGTACCATTTGCACCATTGGAGTAGAGTTGCATGTATTCTACTGGAGCTAAATTTTGATCTAAGTTTTTCATATGTCCTTGAATATTGATTAGTGATTCTTAATTTTCATGTACATCACATGTTGTATCGTGTGGTTAGCTAATTTTTGGGAGAAACATACGTATTTATAACTAATTAATTTTTTCTACCATTTGAAAAATAATTTAAAGAAGGCTGTGTGACTAGTTTGGAGGGGGTCTGGTGGTGAGGAGGGGGCAGATAGTGATGATGGTGTCACCAAGGCTATCCAAAACCATACTCTTCAGGACGGTAAAGATATACTCCCTCCGTTCCAGAATATAAGGTGTATTGATTTCCGTGCAAGTCAACCATTTAAATGTTTGACCAAGATTACAGAATAAAATGATAACATTTGCAATACCTAATAGATGAAATATGAAACTATTTTTCATGATGGATCGAATGATATAAATTTCATATTGTGAATGTTGATATATTTTTCCCGGTGCAATGTCCAGACGTATCGGTAACTCTCCCTAATCGCCCTCATACAATGCATACAATTATATTAGAGTAGATATATATTGCTATCCTAGAATAACTATTAATTTGAATGTCCCAACTTTAGTTTAGCCAAATGTGCAACTAGCACTTTTTGACCAAGTAAGCAACTTGGTTGTAGGAAAAATATTTCAAAAAAATGTATTCGGGGACGTGGATGACATCTGAAAACTCTTGGCACACGGGGGGAGAGAGAGAGAGATGAGAGGAGTGGGGTCTTAACCAAATGTGATAGATGTAGCCTCACATGTGGGTGCCATATTTAGCCACGGCTAGACACACCACACACAATTCCCTTTCTAAACCATGTGATTGTCAGCTGTCAAACATCGTTGATTACTGAGATTCATCTCACAATGATTCCTTATGCATTATACCGTACATTCCCAAGATTTTAGATTTCATTATGAAATTACATTTTTGTATTTCATCTCCAAGATCTGAACAGGAGTATCCAGACAATGCTGCCAATACCACAAATGAATACCTTGTGGGATGCCTCGCTGCTCTCACGATGAGACATCTTAGTAGGACCCACACATCCGCACCTGCTAATTGGCTACTGCTGCACTCACCATCTAGAACTGTCGTGTCGGAGCCAAGGAACCAACCTTAATTACCAGCCTTCTGTTGACGGGACACATGTTCGTAACAAACCACCCCCCTCCCCGATAATGATTTTGCTGCAGCTCGGATCTATGCGGACTAGCAATGGACCGATGCATAAGTTCCAACGTGGAGAAGACCAGTCATAGTCATACACCAATACACTATTTGGATTCGGTAGTGCACTACGTTGTCAACGCCATGTCTGAGCGGGCCTCGACCACTACCCAAGGCACCTGACATGTGCCAACAGTGACACCAACCTCAGATAGCGTGAGAGAAAAATAGTCAAGGAGGAGGGAGGAAGGCCCAACCGCCCCCATGAGCTGGACGATGAGGCTCCCGCTCCCGTGCCGCACCGCACGGCGGCGCCGAAGCGCCCCCGCCGGCCGCCTCCTCCCGTTCACTCCAGGGTCTTCTCCCTTCGTCGTCGTCGTCGGGGGTGTCGCAAGCAAAGCCTGTGTGCTACAGCGACGGCGGCGATGTTTCTCCTCAGCCCGCGCTTTGGCCAGGACGGCAGCGGCCCGTGATGGCCGGATCTACCACAGTGTGTGTGGGGTGGCGACGGCCAGGCCGGCGGCGACGTACGGAGGCAGGTCCAGCGACGGCACTACTAGGTCCAAATGGGCTTCGGCGGGCCGCAACTTGTACCTTTCCGTCAATGGCTTGTTGTTTCTGGGATCGACCTGCAACTCGAGGACGTCGGGGGCTGCGGCCCTGGGCATGGCGGTGGTGGCCACCTCCTTCGTCGGAGATGGTCGGCCTGAGGCTGAGTGGTCGGATCTCCAGATCCGTCATCTAGTCCCGGCTGCGAGTTGGGAAAATAGAGTTGCCGGTGAAAACCGAGCCGATGGCGGCGTTTTGCGTCGTTACCTTCATGAAGGCATCGTCATGTAACTTATGTCGACTCACTCGTGCCGTTTCGGAGGAAACCCTGAGATCTGGTAATCCAGATCGGACGATGGCGGTACTGCCGTGTCGTTCCTCTCTTGGGAGCATCGTCTGGGCAGCAGCGCTAGAAGTCAGAGGCAGAAGGTGGAGCGGCTTCGTCTTGCACGAAGCTTCGGTGGAGATGTCAAGTCATGTCTGACCGACAGGTGCTACACTTTGTCATGCCTGGTCGGCAGGTGCTACGCACGAGAGATTTTTCAGAGTCTTCAAGCTGGGTTAGTTGGTGGTACTTGGCGGCATGGTGCTGAGGTGTACCAGTGGCGACCGCGACGTGCTCAGCTGTTCGCGCAGGGAGGTGATGCCGTTGGGCGTCATGGTGGCGTCGACGGCAACTAGACTAGGCACGATCGATGCGTCAGTACAGCTCTGAAGATGGAGTTGTGGAAGTTGACGGCGACGGCTTCTGAGAGCGCGCCGGACCGATGTGTGCCCCAGACCCGGCAAGTGGCTTGGTTGGGGCCCAGGTCGTCTTAGATGTTAGGCTTGGCTGCGAGGTTTGTGGTATTAGGTCCAGACTATCAGCATCCCTACATCAACTGGATGGGAATAGCTACAGATGTTGCTTAGACGGTGACTTTAGACTTACTGTTGTATTTCCTTATAAGGTCTTTTAAGAATAATTAATAAAATAACTGCATGCATCGCCCAGATGCAGAGGCCGGGGGTCTTCCTCCTTTTAAAAAAAAATGACCTGGACGATGGAGGATACATAGGGAAGGACACGAAGGAAAGTTTGGCCACAACAATGGATCCTAATCCCACTGGGTCGTCAAAGTGGGGATGACACTGGGTCAGGTAACATATCACTTCCTAAACTATAGTACTCCTCAAAAACTTGAAATGGTAGAGCTTGTTCATAAATTTCATTTTTTTAGATATTTATGGTCTACATGAAAAATTGGGATTTTGTTACATTAATCATACTTGTTCTGTTGAAAAGTTTCAAGTCTTAGTTAGGAGAAACGAAACGCAAAAATCGAACAGAGGGTGTAACTACCACACGTCGCATTTTAAATTTGAACAATGATATTCCTACGTACAGTTAGCGAAATCTTCTACATACTAGTTCAATGTAACGGCTGTTAGCTAAACTGGCAGGGTAGTTACGATCCAGACTAGTACATAGAGTTTTTATAAGATCTGTAAGTAGGAATATGATTTTCCTTTTAAATTTCCCCAGCAGACAAAGCAGACAAGCTGTTCGTGGCACACGAGAGCCTCAGCAGCAACGCCTCCATTCATTCGTAAACCCCTGCGTTTCTTTCACTTCGTTTTGCCTTGGGTAAGATCTAAGTGTTAGCTATCCAGAAGACCAGAGAAGCAAAACTGATGTGCTGCCATGGCAGCGGAATCGGTCACGGCGACCAATCAAGGTGTGGATCGCATCATCACTAAGCAAGCTAGGATCATCCAGCCGAACAGGAAGTATGTGGCATCCGACAGGCTCAATGACAAGGGGGGCCGCTTGAGGGAGTCCTGAATTAGAAGGTCCTCGGATGACCGACCTACTGTTGTGGGCCGGACTGTGAGGGCTACTTGTCGAACACCAGAAGATTCGAAGCCCCGGTCTCTAAGTTGGAAGCTTTGGGATGCACGGCTTGCGCTCCACGTCTGATGTAATAGTTAGGCATGTTTATCTCTTCGGCATGTAACCGACCTTGTATAAACCCTAGACTTCCTCGGCATTTATATAAGCCGGAAGGCTTTAGGGTATAAAGACAGAACAACTCATCTAGGGTTAGCTAGACGATCTCGAGTTAGATCAACTCTGTAACCCGATACATCCTCAATACAACCAAACAAGACATAGGGTATTACCTCCATAGGAGGGTCCGAACCTGGGTAAACTCATGTCCCCTTTGTCTCCCGTTACCGTCGATCTTAGTCTCATAGTTCGGGACCCCCTACCCGAGACCCGCCAGTTTTGACACCGACATTGATGCTTTCATTGAGAGTTCCTCTATGAGCGAGATGGAATCGATGCCTCGCCTTGTCGTTAACGAAGAGGTCCGCGGTATGGACGTTTTTGTCCCCGGACAGATCTTCGCCTTTGGTAGCATTATGCTGCACGCTGACTCCGCTGGCCATCTAGGCCACGTTGAGAGCTTCGCCCCTGATCAGGAGGTCAGATTCGGAGGCTTGGAGTTCTCCGTCGATTCTCGGGGCGACTTGTCATTAATGGGGCTCGTAGCTTCGCCTGTAGCCTTCGAGGACTCTGAGGCCTTAACCTCGAGACCCTTCCTGGGGCATGCCGATGGGGTCACCCATGGTGATGAACCGATCTGTTGTCCCAGTCCGGCCGTTAAGATCGGTGACCGGACGCATGTTCTTGCCAAACACCCCCCATGTTCGGACTTTAGGGAGGTTAAGTCCGCAAGTTCCGAGCAACTGGATCCGATCGGGCCCTCGTCAGCTGACGAGGCCCTGGAGTGATTTTTGTCGACGAGGATCACCGGCGATCCAGCCCTGATCTACACTCGGTTCGGTCACGGTGTGGGCAGGGACGAATTTTTCGATCCACCCACCACCCACTTGATAGCCATCATCGAGGATTTAACCGACATGATGGACTATGCCTCCGAGGAGGCAGAATACATGGATGAGGAGGATCGTGCTCCCACCCCCGTTAACACTAGGAGTTGCACCACCACTTCTACAAATGACGTCTGCATGGTGGATACTCCTTCCACCAATGGAAACAACACGCCGCACAACGACGGCGACAAATCAGTCGAGACGCCATGAAGGCGCCGGAAATCGCATAAGCGGTCCAAGAGCAAGAAGGGAAGAAGAACCGGTATCAGCAGAAAGGACTATAACGCCCCCGCTGATCACAACAATCCCGATATCTACGAGCACCTGTTAGGGGCCCGGAAGGGCCTAAGGACCAAAACAATGCCAATAACGTCAACAACCCTGAAGGCGATGAGTACCTTCCTCCCGTCGAGGAGGAAGATAAACCGGAAGCCGATGACTTGTATATCCCTGACAACCTCAAAGATCAGGAAGAAATCAGGCAGCGGCTCATAGCAACGGCTCATAGCCTAAAAGCCAAAGAACGACAACTCAAAGCCGAACAGGCCGACCTCAATGATCGATGGATAAAAGTCCTCTCAGCTGAAGAAGTATACAACACTAGTCCGTCAAACCAGACCAAGAGCTATCCTCGAAGAAAGCTGCTACCGCAATTTGATGATGAACTTACTAATCCTCCATCTCCAGTCTGTACTCCCTACAACAAGCCGGACCACCCCCTCGTGGTCGGAACAAGATGGCTAACGATGCCGGTCACATACCGGCAGTGCCTCGAAGACGGGGTAAGGAGCCAGTAGAGCCTAACGACAGGTTCGACCTGCGAGACGACCTGGATCATAGAGCAGGCTGCACTAGATCCATCTATGGATCCAGAGATTACTCGCCCGATAGACGCAACAGATACAAACCATGGTTCGACCATAACAATAGAGTTCGGGAACGCAAACGACCCCACACAGACGCCAAATACAAGCGTGACATAGCATGGGTCAGAGGCGTCTCTCACCCACCGTGATGCGGCATCAGTTCTCCGATGGGTGTAAACCCGTGAATATAGAACAGTATGATGGCACTACGGACCCAACTGTATGGATTGAGGATTTCATCCTCCATATCCACATGGCACGAGGAGATGACTCCATGCCGTCAAATACCTCCCTCTCAAGCTTAAGGGGCCAGCTCGGCACTGGCTAAACAACATCCCCGAAAACTCCATTGGATGCTGGGAAGACTTGGAGGATGGGTTCCGCTCCAATTTCCAAGGAATTTATGTCCGCCCGCCGGACTCTTTGGATCTCAGCAGCGTCGTCTAGAAACCGGCGATCTGCTCGGCAATTCTGGAATCGGTTCTTGACTAAGAAGAAATAAATCGTTGATTGTCCGGACACCGAGGCCATAACCTCCTTCCGGCACAATATTCGGGACGAATGGCTGGCCCGCCATCTAGGCCAGGACAAGCCTCGAACCATGTCCGCCCTTACCTCCCTCATGACCAGCTTTTGCGTGGGTGAAGACAATTGGCTAGCTAGACGCAACCACAATTCGGAAGATCTTGTCACACCTGAGGCACAGGATGGCAACTCAAAGCCAAAGCGAAATAAGAATAAGCGTCGGTATAATAATAGCGATGCCGATGACATGGCCATTAATGCCAGATTCCGCAACTCCCGACCTGGGCAACGAAAGAAGCCCCCTAAAGGCAATCGTGACGGGCCCAGTCAGCTTGAGAAAATCATGGAAAGGCCCTGCCAAATCCATGGGACTTCGGAAAATCCTGCCAATCACACACACCGCAACTGCTGGGTGTTTAAGCAGGATGGCAAGATACCACCCGAAGACCAAGGCAAAAGCTCTCGCAGCGAGGACGAGGAGGAACCTTGGGGTCCAATTGGCGGCGGACAGAACAAATTCCCTCCCGAAGTCAAAATGGTGAACATGATATACGCCACCCAAATACCAAAGAAGGAGAGGAAGCGCACCCTCCGGGAAGTCTACACGGTGGAACTCGTAGCCCCGAAGTATAACCCATGGTCGGCATACCCGATCACCTTTGATCGGCGTGATCATCCTACCAGTATCTGCCATGGGGGCTCGGCGGCCCTCATCCTAGACCCCATCATAGATGGGTATCACCTCATCAAGGTCCTAATGGACGGAGGAAGTAGCCTTAACCTGATTTACTCAGATACGGTGAAGAAGATGGGCATAGATACGTCAAGGATTAAACCCAACAGCACTACCTTCAAAGGAGTGATCCCGGGCGTTGAGGCCCCATTCACGGGCTCCGTAACTCTGGAAGTTGTGTTCGGCTCACCTGATAACTTTTGCAACCAAGACTTGATCTTTGACATCGTGCCCTTCCGTAGCGGCTATCATGCGCTGCTTGGTCGCACAGCGTTTGCTCGTTTGAACGCGTTCCCACATTACGCATACCTCAAGCTCAAGATGCCGGGCCCAAGGGGGTCATTACTGTCAACGACAATACTTAGCTCTCCCTTAGAACTGAGGAACATGCACTGGCCCTAGCGGCCGAATACAGTTATAAAGAAGATCGACAAGTTCTGATATCTGCCATAAGGGCACAGAAGGCTGGGAAGCAAGTTCGGCTTCGGATCGAAAACTCAGATCCTCCTTCCTCCCCTCTATAGGGATTCGCCCCCACCACACAACCTCAAGAACAACAAAGTATGTGCTGAGGAGGCATATCTTCACACTTAAGATTCCATGGGTAGCAATGGGGACAATAAGACGGATGTTCGGCTGCCCCGAACTGTTACCATCAATATTTCTTCAGACAAGACGCATGTGCTCCTACAAGATCCTGCCCACGGCGTAAAGCTCACCTACAATTCAGCAGCCTCTCAAGGTCTTGTTAACAAAATCCACCGCCCGAACTCTAAACACCCATCAAGGTGCATCTAAGAGTAGGAGTCAACTAGCAAGGGGCCATATCGAGGACGTCAGGTTACCAATTGAAGACCCCTGGCACAAAACTATTGTATGATTTTATTTCTTATTTTCTTTCACATACCTATAAACTGATGCTTCGGCAATCCGAGTTATAAGAGTTGTTGAGAAAATGCAAAATTGGGTGGCGCAAGTTCGCCTCAGTTGTCCTGTTTTCGGTGCATATTTTTCCTTTCTCCCTCTTCTCGGGAAACTGTTTGGTATGATGCGAGGTAACCGGCTATTAGACCGGGGGCTCGCATTCAAATACAAATCGCCCCATTTATCATATGTTTGGCGTCTTGATGTTTGCTTTATGTGCATCGGTTCCGAACTATGTCTTTGGTCAATAAGTTGGGTTTCCCGGCTCCTGTGCTTGCCCCTTTACGTTCCGCTCATTCGGCTAAAAGGGCAAAGGGAGCACCCCTACGATTGTGCTTCCAGATAATATGGTCAAGCACCTTAGGGAGAAAGCCAAAAACGGACTGTCATAGTATGCGTGATCCGATCTGTGAACCCTGAGCGGGAAGTGTTATACTTCAATCCTCATATGCGGTTATTCCGTGTTATACGAGGAACTTGCCCTTTGTGTAGAAATTACGACATCGGCTTCGGCCATGGTTCGTCCGAACATCACAACACTCCGGTTGCCAATCGTACGCCTCCTGTCATCCTTTTCACACCCCTCAGGCTAAGTGAAACAAATAAAGCACTATGGTCTGATTGCCTAGTCTTCCGCACTGTCTTGCCCTCGGGTACCGATCATACAGCTAAGGAACACAATATATTGGAATAATACACCCCACGTAGTATCTACGTGGGGGCTGAAGCCGACGACTCGCATCTTTCAGCATTAAACAGCCACATAGGAGTTATAAAGGAATGCAAAATCGTATAAGAGAAAATACTAATATCATTTAGCATTAAGGAATGCAAAGTCTTTGGACACATTACAAACTCATTCAAATAATTTTTCACCCGAGCACTGCGACGCTATCACCCGAGCGCTCTCCGTCACTCCATCGAAGTATATCTCGGGACGCCGATGCTCCTTCCCGGGTGGCGGCAGGTCGGTGGCGACCTTCATCGGATTTAGCCCCGGCCAGTGTACTTTGGCCTTGGCAAGGGCCATCTAGACTCCTTTGATGCAGGAGGGGCGTAGCAGCGACCAGTCTCTACACCAGGACGAAGTAGCTGCCTAGTAGTGGCTCGCCGGGCCATAAGCGGATGCAGAGATCCTTCATGGCCAGCTCCACCATCTTGTGCATCTCTATCAGCTGCTTCAGCTGCTCCACCAGAAGAGAAGGATGCTCGGGGGCTCCAAACTATGCCCAGAACATCTGAGCTACGTCTTCCTCTTCCCGCGAGGCGAACAACTGATTGGCGTCCGTTACGCTCTTCTTGAGATCGGCGGACACGCGTGGGGATCGCCACACCCGGGTCAGCAATTCAAATCTGCTATCCTCCAATACACACTTTAGGGATTACTGCTTACCATCTTCTATTTCCTTGGGTTGGCGCACCTGCTCCTCGAAGAACCGTCTGTCCATCTGCTCCTTCTGCAGTTTGGTTTTCATGGTGGACAGTTCTGCCGAGCTCGCCTTATTCTTTTGCTCCAAGGCCTCACACTTTTGGCTGGCGTCCTTGAGCTCATCATGTATCTCCGCCACACGAGCCTGATGCTTATCGCTCGTGGCTCGTAGGGAGGAGAGTGCGATGGCCGCCTCTTTGGCCGCTGCCTTCTCAACGGCCGCTTCGTCCTTGACATGTTGAAGCTCGACCTTGAGCTTTTCTACTTTTGTCGACAAGGCTACAAAATGATAAACTTTCTATAAAAGGAATCTGCATTGACAATATTCGGGGGAAAGTATTCAGATCTAGTTCGACTGACCTTGTGCCTGGTCAAACCTCTTGTTGAGGGCTTCAACCTCATCCTCGGAGCGCTTGAGCTTCCGATGTAGCTCGTCCAGCTCGGCACCGTTTTTGGCCGCCGCCGATGACGAAGCCTGCATTCCACATGCATTTAATACATGGGCTCTCAATTCCCTAAATATAGACAAACCGATCATATAACACGTTATTTTCGCACTTTGAACACGTCAAGTGCATTTAGTTCGGAATGGGATTTAGATGTGACCCCCAGGTGAGCTTTTTCACCTAACCTGGGGCTCGGGGGCTGCCATGCATACAACGCGAATAAATAAAGATCTTTGCAGAATAAATTAGGCGACTTACTTGAAAGCCCGGAAGGAGACCTTTGAAGGCCTCCTTCAGTGGTCAACGGAATGGACGCTTTGTCGGGGATGGAGCCGCTCGATAGAGCCTCCGCCATGACCGACCATCCGATGGTCGGTGGTGCCGGGGATGATCATACTTCCGATCACCCACCGGGGATGGGACCGGTGCCTCCGGAGGCACGGTGCGCTTCGGAGATGTTCTCGGAGGGGACTGAGCACCCGCTCGTCTGGCCTCCTCGGTGTCCGGGCAGGGCATTGTCCCCTGGTCTTCGGTGGCCGAAGTGTTAGCCTCGGCCACATTGCAGTCTCCCTTGCCCCTGGCTCCGCCTACATTGGAGTAGGCTGGGACGACACCTCCATGGCGTCCTTTGTGGCGCCTGGAGTGGTGGGGTGCGAGGATCCCCGCTCGCCGCTAGTTCGGCAGGCGGGGTCTCCCCATCCGATATCACCTTGATGGGGATAACGCGTGGGGGGCTATAAGACCAATAACCTACGTGTTAGGAGATTCTCCATTTACTTGGGATGGATATGAAGGTCTTCGGACCCTAACCTGGATGGGAGGGGCTTGACCCATAGGCTCCTTCGCGGAACCTCCTCGAGGTCTTCGGACGTGGAGCTCGAGTCCAAACTATCGTCGGACAGGACCATCCACATCTGTCGCGCCCTCTTCAGGGCAGGAGAAGCAACCTGCTCTGAGGCGTCCGAAGATGCTGCCCTTTTTCTGGTGCGGGGCGAATTGCCTCCCCCCTTTCCCTCGGCCTCAGCCTCCTCCTCCTCCTCCTCTTCTTCTTCCTCCTCCTCGGCCTCCTCTTGATTTGAGGAGGCAGGTGTATCCTCGGAGACGACATCAGGCTGGTCCCTAATGTGGAGACTAGCTTGGCCTGGTTTCTTCTTCTCTTTCTTCGTGGGAGCCTCGTAGGGCTTCACCACGAGCATCTTGGCTAACAAGTCGGTCCTCTTGTCCTCGGGGTGAGGATCCGGACTGCTAATCTTGATGGCTTTCTTCAGCCATCTCTACATAAACAGATCGGACAAATGGTCATGGATCTTCTATGTAATGGAGCCGACTTGGTTAGGGTGTATCGTACCTCGGAATCCGGATTGGTGGCGTGCAGGCCCTTGTCCTCCTCCTCAGCTGGCCAGCTCTTCATTGATTTGAAGAACGCCTTCCATAGCTTCTCCAGCGTAGTGCGGAAGAGGTTCCGGACTGTGGGCTTGATACGTCTCCAACGTATCTATAATTTTTGCTTGTTCCATGGTGTTATATTATCATTCTTGGATATTTTAGAGTCATTTTACTACAACTTTTTATTATTTTTGGGACTAACCTATTAACCCAGAGCCTAGTGCTAGTTTATGTTTTTTCCTTGTTTTTGAGTTTTATAGAAAAGGAATGTCAAACGGATTCCAAACGGAATAAAAATTTACGGTGATTTTTTATGGATCAGAAGAGACCCACGGAGCATCGGAGTTAGGCCAGAAGACCCAAGAGGAAGTCACAAGCCTCAGGGGCGCCGCAACCCCCCAGGGCGCGCACACCAGGATTGTGACTCCCTCGTGGCCCATCCTGACTTATTTCCACCACCATAAATTCCTATAAATACCAAAAAACAACAACGCAGAACCAAGATCGGGAGTTCCGTCGCTGCAAACCTCTAAGGCCACGAAAAACCAATGGGGAGCCCGTTCCGGCACCCTGTCGGAGGCGGAAACCATCACCGGAGGCCATCTTCATCATCCCGACACTCTCCATGACGAGGAGGGAGTAGTTCACCCTCGGGGCTGAGGGTATGTACCAATAGCTATGTGTTTGATCTCTCTCTCTCTCATGTTCTTGAGATGGCACAATCTTGATGTACCGCGAGCTTTATTAATATAGATTAAATCATATGGACTTTTCCCCTCTCTATCTTGTTGCGATGAATTAGGTTTTCCCTTTGAAGTTTTCTCATCGGATTGAGTCTTTAAGGATTTGAGAACAATTTATGTATGTCTTGCGATGGGATATCCATGGTGACAATGGGATGTTCTATTGATCCACTTGATGTATGTTTTGGTGATGAACTTGCGGGTTCCATGACCTTGGGAATCTATGCATAGGGGTTGGCACATGTTTTTTTCTTGACTTTCCGGTAGAAACTTTGGGGCACTCCTTGAAGTTCTTTGCGTTGGATTGAACATGATGAATCTGAAATTATGTGATGCATATCGTATAATCAAGCCCATGGGTACTTGTGATGACAATGGAGTGTCTAGGTGACATTAGGGTTTTGGTTGATGTGTATTTTAAGGTGTTATTTTAGTAGGAACTCTAGGGCTGTTTGTGACACTTATTGGGACAGCTCATAAGATTGATCAGAAAAGATAACTTTGAGGTGGTTTCGTACCGTACAATAATTTCTTCATTTGTTCTCCACTATTTGTGACTTTGGAGTGAACTCTTTGTCGCATGAGAGGTACTTACATATGATTCAACTATGTCAATATTGTTGAGAGAAATTGCACTAGTGAAAGTATGGACCCTAGGCCTTGTTTCCAAGCACTTATACAACGTTTTGCTCGCCGTTTACTATTTGTTATCTTGCTGTTCTTATATTTTGAGATTACAAAAACCTATATCTACCATCCATATTGCACTTGTATCACCATCTCTTCGCCGAACTAGTGCACCTATACAATTTACCATTGCATTGGGTGTGTTGGGGACACAAGAGACTCTTTGTTATTTGATTGCAGGGTTGCTTGAGAGAGACCATCTTCATACTACACCTCCCACGAATTGATAAACCTTAGGTCATCCACTTGAGGGAAAATTTCCATTGTCCTACAAAACTCTGCGCTTGGAGGCCCAACACGAGTCTACAAGAAGAAGGTTGTGTAGTAAACATCAAGCTCTTTTCTGGCGCCGTTGCTGGGGAGGTGAGTGCTTGAAGGTATATCTTTATATCTTGCAATCAAATATTTTAGTTTCTTGTTTTTCACTAGTTTGGTTTTATAAAACAAAACTACAAAAAAATGGAATTGAGGTTGCCTCATATGGTTCATCTTTTTAATGTCTTTCGTGAAAATGATGGAAAGGAAAATTGTTCTCAAGTGTTAGAAGAAGAAGTTATTAAAATGTTTGGTACTAAATATTTGAGTGATGAGCATGATAGTGATATTGTTAGTATGAATTCTCCAAATATTCATGATGCTAATGATATGCAAAGCCACAAGCTTGGGGATGCTATGTTTGATGAAGATGATATTTTTAGCCCCCCATGTTTTGATGACCAAACTATTATGCTTATGACATGCCTCCCATCTATTATAATTATTGTGATGACACGTATGCTATAAAGAGTAATGGTAACCATGATTTTAATATTTAAAGTGGTTATGTCAATCAAGTATGTCATGATAGTTATTTTGTTGAGTTTTCTCCCACCATTTTGAATGAGAAGAAAATTGCTCATGTGGAGGGTGACAAATTGTATATGCTTGTGCAACATTAAAATAATGATTTATGTGCTGCTTATATTGTGGAATTTCTTCATGATGCTACTGAAAATTATTATGAGGGAGGAACATATGCTTGTAGGAATTGCAATAATATCAAGTTTCCTCTCTATGTGTTCAAAGTTTTGAAGTTATGCTTGTTTTGCCTTCCTATGCTAGTTGATTCTTGTTCCCATAAATTGTTCGCTCACAGAATCCCTATGCATAGGAAGTGGGTTAGACTTAAATGTGCTTGTCATAAGATTCATGATGCTCTTTTGCATGTTTCAATTATTATTCCTATACGAGCATCACTGAAATCATCATGCCTAGCTAAAAGGCATTAAAGAAAAGCGCTTGTTGGGAGACAACCCAACACTTTTACTTTCTATTTTCATGTGAAAGTGCAATCTTGCCCTTATATTATATTTTGATGTTGATGACAATATACATGCAGAGGACTAATAATGTTTGTCAAGTAAATCTCAGGTATTAGTCCTCAAGTCTCAATATGGGTGGATCACGGACGATTGGAATTATTATGAGTTGAGAAGGAAGGAACAAAGAGGTTTACGGATCTTGTTTTATTTTTTTCTTGAGTATAAGGATCCCGCACTATTAAGAAGGGATCAATGAAATTAGCAAGAGACATGCTCAAGTAAATTTAAACTCCCTTCTTCGATTGAAATCTGCACCTTGTATGCTTTTTAAAGAGTTGTTGCTCTAGGATGGCCGGATGGCCGAGCCTTGTGCCGGATGTCCGGGAGTTCATGCCATGGCTGGATTTCTGGGAAATGCCCCGGATATCCGGCCCTTCTGCTGTCTAGAGTACACCATTTTCACCAAATATGGGCCGGATGTCCGGGACCCCGGATATCCGAGCCGTCTGCCGGATTTCCGACCCACACAATGCCAGTACCGTTGCTAGCTAAGGGGTGGAATGCCGGATGTCTAGGCGTAAGCCGGATGTCCGGGCCTTCACTTGCTGGTAAGATGTTCGGGACATCCCCCGGATGTCCGGCTCCCCTGCTTTTTCCTCTCTGGCTCAGTGTGTCGTGTTCATTTCACTTATGCCGAATGTCCGTCCCTTGGCCCGGATGTCCGGCTCGACACAGCCACTTACACTCCAACGACCATATTTGCATCCACACTATAAATACCTCTTCACCACTTCGTGGAGAGGTTGACCATTCACTTTGAGCAACCCTAGAACACACATTTCTTTCTCTCATACTCATACACCAAATCCAGGATCCCAAGAGCATTTGAGGGTATTTGAGAGAAGTTCTCCAATCAAGTGATAGGTCCACTCCTTCCCCTTCTCTTTACCAAAGTAATTTGTGATTTGAGCAAGTCTTGAGCTTTTCCCCATCGTTCTTGTTACTCTTGGAGGTTGGAGACTCCTAGGAGGTAGGAGTTCTTCGGTGAGGAATCAACCATTGTGATTTCCCCCGGAAAGTTTGTGAGGGTTTGGAGACCACCCCAAGGTCTACCACTAGTGGCTGGGAATCGCCTTCGTGGTGATATCTCAAGGAGGGAATAGGGTGAGCCTTCGTGGCGTTGGTGTGCCTTCGTGATAACATCCACCTCTCTAAATGATGACATAGCTTCCCTCCAAGGAAGTGAACATTGGCATACATCCTCATCTCTCGAAGTTGTGGTTATTCCTAACCCTAACTTCCTACTTGTGGTTACTTGTCTCTTAGTCATTACTTATATCTTATTGTGCTTGCTTACTTACCTACTTGTGTTTCTAGCTTACCTTGCTTAGTATCCTACTTGCAATTGTTAGGCTCACTTTCATATTCCGCATTATTGCCTAAAATTGCTAAGTAACAATTAAAATTTGTAATTGTACCTATTCACCCCCCCTCTAGGTACATCTCGATCCTTTGAATTGGTATCAGAGCCTTGTGCTCTATTCTTGTGGCTTAACCGCCCTAGAGCGAGATGAACCCCGATGGGACTCCCCTTGTTGCGGATCTGAAGAGTACGGGCGGGGCTTCCACGGAAGTCAAGTCCTTCACTTCTAAGGATCTAGGACGAGCGCTTGCTAAGAAAAAGGTGGAGCATAATGCTTCTCTTGAGGTCTTGGTCCAAATGAGACTAGCCACACTAACCATGATGCTTGCACCACTTTCTGGTGGTGCGACATCGAGGCCAGCTGTGCCTACTCCTTCACTTGGTCAACAACCTTCTAGTAATGAACACTCCATTGTTCCTTGGCTTTATGCAAGACCTCAAATAGAGAAACCAAAGTATAACCCACAAGTCAAACCTCCTTTACTTGATGACACTACCGATTTTTCTTTGTGGAGAGTTGCTATGCAAGATCATCTTCGGTATGGAAATAATGAGATGTTGGAGATCTTCGAATATGGCTACAAAATTGTCGATCCGAAGAATCTTTCTCCAAGAGAGGTATATGACAAGAATATCAATGACACGATAATCATGTGCATAAGGAGAGGTATGACTGACAAGCAAAGGAGACCATACATAGATATCACAACTGCCAAGGAATTATGGGATAGCATTGTGAGGACCAAGACCGGTACCTCCACTCTCTGGCTTGCTCAATATGAAATTGCCAAGGGGCAATTGAAAAACTTTTGTATGGAGAAAGGTGAATCTCCCAAGCAACTCCTTGAGCGTCTCATGACTCTCAATGCCGATATCGAGTCATGTGAATGTGACAAGACACAAGATGGATACAACTTGACTAAGCGATTTCTCGTGGACAAGTTGCTTCATGTTGTTGCTCCGTATCATCACCAAATGGTGTGGGACATAAGACAACACCATGTATTCAAGGAAATGACTCCAGATGACATCATATCCACTTTCCAACTCTTTGAAGAGTCAAAGGCAAATGCTACAAAACATCTTGCCATGCATGGTACCTCAACATCAAAAATCAATCTTGCATTGAAGGCCAAGCATGTATATGAAGAAGAGCAAAGCGAAGAAGAAGATGGGGAGGAGGATGAAGATGGTGATGATGTTGACTCTGATGAGAGACCTTCATATGAAGACATTGCCCTCTTTGTCAAGAATTTTAGCGCGGGAAAATTCAAAGGAAGATTCCAGAAGAACAAAGTGAGAACAAGTTACAACTGTGAAGAAACAAACCCCTTCTCCAACGATTGCCCCTATGAGAAGAGAGAACATAAACCATGGTTTCCCAAGACCTTTCCCGAGAAAAAGTTACCAAACCCTTTGAACTCAAAGCTCAAGAATAGAGATGGGAAAGCAATGGTTGCTCATGAAGAATCCGATCCGGATGGTCTTAGTGGTGTTGCCGGAGTTGCTCAAGATTCTAAAAACACTTTGAGGCTAGTCAACAAGAGTGGTGATGTTGTCACCTACAACTATATGAAAGACTACAAGGGCAACGCTCACAAGTGCGTAATGGCAAAGGTCATGGTAGAAGATGGAGAGGACCAAAACTCTCCTGACAAGGTCAAGGTAACCCCACGATCAAATCCTCCTCTCCTCACTCCTCTTACTCCTAGTGATGAGTACCTTGATGCGGAGGATAATCATGATGATAATGATATAGATGACCCCATGGTTTCTAAATTAAATAAGGTCATGTGCTCCCTAAAACGAAAGAAGCACTATGTTTCATATGCTTACGGAGATGGTGGGTAAGCACATTGTCACCATTAAGGAACTCGAAACCATCATAACCGAGGAAAAGGAAAATTATGAAATCCTTGAGAGGAAAGTCCAATATGAGGAAGCACGAAATGATGAACTATGCTTGAAAATTGGTGCAAACATTGATGTTCGTACTAAAGATCTTGTCTCCTTGAAAAAGGATAAGGACTCTTGCGCAGAGTTGATGAATGATAGAAGTAAGCTTGTGAAGTCTCATGCTTCTGTATTTAAGGATTGTGAGATCCTATCCATGTCCCTCAAGACTAATGAAGAAGAGCTCACCCTTCTTACAAAGAGTTTTGAGACACTCAAGATTACTTATCTTGAAACTCTAGCCAAGGCTTATTCTTCTCCTATTATCAATGTCGATGCTTGTACTACTAACTCTAGTAGTGATCAAGCATCTATTCTTGAGGAGAATCGCTTTCTCAAGGCTCGAATCGAGAAAGGTCTCATGACATGTACTCAAGGACAAAAGAACCTTAATGAGGTATTAAGCCAACACAATGAGGTGTTTGCCAAAGAGGGGCTCGAGTTTGACCCAAGCACAAGCAAGAAGAAGACGTCTACTCAAAAGTGCACCACCCCTATAAAGGAAACATTTGTACGAGAAGGGCACAAGGAGAAAGGTAAGGTTGTTAGTGGGAAGGCCACAATGGGCATGCCCACTCTCAATAAGCCAAAAGAGTTCATGCCTCCATCCTATGTATTTCGCAAGACTAAGGATGGAGTAGTTTATGCAAAATTTGTTGGTCCTCAAAATGCATTCCGGTTCTATGATATTTGGGTCCCTAAGACCCTTGTGACTAACTTGAGAGGTCCCATTGTAAAATGGGTGCCTCTAATAAAGTCATAATTGTGTTTCAGTTGCTTTCTCCGATGGAGTAAAATGGGTGATCGATAGTGGACACATAAATCATATGACCGGAGATAGCGAATTGCTCTACGATTTCATGGAAGCTATTCAACCATTTATGAGCATTATATTTGGTGGAGGATCAAAAGGAGATGTACTCGGATTGGGCAAGGTGGCTATCATAAATGACATGTCTCTTGCAAATGTCATGCTTGTCAATCCCTTAAATATCACTTGCTTTCTGTTCACCAATTGGCTTCTGTTGGTTATGATACACTCTTTGGACTAACGGATGTGATACCCTCGAACTGGCCTTTGTGTGAGAGTTGGATGGCAATCTTTATACGGTTGATTTCTCGAAAGAGAGCACATTCCATGCAAGTTGTCTAATGACCAAGGCTGACAAGAGGTGGCTATGGCATCGCCGGCTAGCCCATGTCGGCATGAGAAATCTTCAATATCTCTTAAAGGGTAATCACATCCTTGGACTAACCAATGTATCACTTGCGAAAGATCGTGTGTGTAGTGCATGCATAGCAGGGAAGCAACATCAATCAAAGCACCCACCCAAATGTTGTATCTACCTCAAGGCCTTTGGAGCTCCTTCATGTGGATCTCTTTGGGCCTCCTTCATGGGACAGTCTTGGTGGGAAAAAGTAAGGACTTGTCATTGTTGATGATTACTCAAGATATACATGGTTGTTTTTCCTCAAGTCCAAGGACGAGACAAAGATCACTTTCATTGATTTTGCCAAGCAAGCACACTGCAAGTTTGACAAAGTAATCTTGGCAATAAGAAGTGATAATGGCTCCGAGTTCAAGAACTACACCTTGGAAGGATTTCTTAGTGATGAAGGGATTGAGCATCAATATTCTGCACCATACACGCCACAACAAAATTGTGTTGCAGAAAGGAAGAATTATACACTTGTAGAGATGGCAAGGTCCATGTTGCATGAGTACAAGTCACCACATAGTTTTTGGGACGAGGCTGTCAACACCGCATGCCATGCATCTAACCGGCTCTTCCTGCGCAAAATATTGGAAAATACACCATATGAGCTTCTAACCGGGAACAAGCCAAATGTCAAGTACTTTCGTGTATTTGGGTGCAAATGTTTCATCCTCAACAAAAGAGAACAGTTAGGAAAATTTCAATCCAAAACAATTGAGGGCATTTTTGTTGGTTATGGATCAAACTCTCATGCCTATATAGTCTACAACAAATCCAATGGATGTGTTGTAGAAACTTGTGGCGTGGTGTTTGATGAATTTATATAATGGCTCCCATGGGGAGAAAGTTGATCTAAGTGATGTAGGTGAAGGAGATTCGCCTCAAAATATTTTTTCCATGGGCGTTGGTGCTCTTCTTCCCATGGAACAAGAACCTCATCATGATGAAGAAGAAAATGAAAGTTTCACACATCATCAAACCACTTCAACAACCATACCTCCACAAGCTCCTATTGGTCAACCAATGCCCTTACTTAAAGAACAAGAAGAAGATCAAGTTCCTATTCAAGAACAGGATCATCATCAAGGGCAAGAACAAGAAAGTGCAATCATTGATGATGAACCTCAACAAATGCAATATGAATAAGAAGATTTTCCACCACACATTAATGATACATATGTTGAGGATGTGGATGATGGACATGAAGTTGAACCTCGCGAAACCCTAACCTCCATCATGCCTCGAGTGGCCGGTCGTGTTGATGTTCACAAAATCCTCATTGGCATATCGTAAGGTAGAATCACTCGTAAACATTTGACAAACTTTGGTGCTCACTTCCCGTTTGTGTCTAGTGTTGAGCCTCTCAAGGTACAAGATGCATTGATTGACAATGATTAGCTAGTTGCCATGCAAGAAGAGTTGAATAGTTTTCAACGTAATCAAGTATGGTCATTAGTCGAGAGGTCAACTACGGAGCACAATGTCATCGGAAAAAATGAATTTTCAAGAACAAGCAAGATGAGAATGGTGTAATCATCCGTAACCAGGCAAGGTTAGTGGCACAATGGTACTCACAAGTTGAAGGTTTGGACTTTGGTGAGACCTTTGCCCCCCGTTGCCCGTATTGAATCTATTCACATCTTACTTGCTTATGTTGCTTTCAATGGTTTTACATTACATCAAATGAATGTGAAGAGTTCTTTCCTTGATGTTCATCTACAAGAATAAGTATATGTATCACAACCACCTGGGTTTGGTGATCCCTATCACAAAGACTATGTGTATAAACTTCATAAGGCTTTGTATGGCCTCAAACAAGCACCTCGTGCTTGGTATGATCATCTTAAGAAGTTTTTACTCGGTGATGGTTTTGTGAGAGGGGTGATCGATCCCACTCTTTTTACTAAGAGGGACAAGGGTGATTTGATCTTATGCCAAATCTATGTAGATGATATCATTTTTGGTTCTCCTAACATTCATTTGTGCAAGAAGTTTGCGGCCTCCATGACCAAGAACTTTGAGATGTCACTCAATGCGGATTTAAAATTCTTTCTCGGATTCCAAATTCAACAATTTCAAGAAGGAATATTATAATCTCAAGCAAAGTACCTCAAGGATATCCTAGAAAAGTTTGGCATGAGTGATGCTAGTCCATGTAAGACACCCATGACAACAAAAATTGTACTCACTGTAGACAGAAATGGTATCCCTTTTGACCCATCTAAATACCGTTCTATGATTGGTTCGTTTCTTTATCTTTGTGAATCTAGACCAGACATCATGTCCAGTGTATGCATGTGTGCTAGATTTCAAGCTTCCCCTAGGGAAAGTCATCATAAGGCGGTTAAGCATATTCTTAGATACCTTGTTCACACCCCTAAGTTGGGTCTATGGTACCCCAAGGATGCTAAGTTTGATCTCATTGGGTACACGGATGCGGATTGGGCTAGAGACAAAGTGGATCGTAAGTCCACCTCCGGTGCATGCCAATTTCTTGGACGATCCTTGGTAAGTTGGTCCTCAAAGAAATAAAATTGTGTTTCTCTTTCCACCGCCGAAGCCGAATACATTGCTACCGCCAGTTGTGCAACTCAATTACTATGGATGAGGCAAACTTTGAAGGATTACGGTATCACCTATAGACATGTGCCTCTTCTATGTGATAATGAAAGTGCCATCAACATTGCTGAGAATCTCAAAGATCATACCCGCACCAAGCACATTGACATTAGGTATCATTTCTTGAGAGATCATGTGGAAAAGGGTGACGTTGATATTGCTCATCTTGGTACAGATATGCAACTTTCAGACATTTTCACCAAACCACTGGATGAAGCAAGGTTCTGTCAACTTAGGCGTGAACTTGGTATCTTGGAGCTTGACAACATTATGTGAAATCCCGCACCCATGCATGCAATTTACTTCATGTCTTGTCTTGATGTAGGCATGTATTTAGGGGGAGACATTCAATTCCTGGATTCTCTCACCCTATATGATGCACAAATAAACCCAACACTCTCAAAGTCACTATACTTGTCAAAGCTATAATACTTTAAAATGATGGAGTAGTGATCTTGGGCCCAAGGTTCAAATCTTCGCGGTGCCAAATCACGTATGCTCACACATGGTAGCGTCGATCAATGTCATCTTGCTAAAGTAGAGTGTGTGTGCGTATTATTTTAAGTCATGTGAACTCCTACATATGTGTGTTATTCTTCATCTATATCTCATATACAAATCTCCTTGGCGGAGTCTTAGATATGGCGCCTATCTAGTTTACAAAAAAACGGACATCCGGCCCCATCGCCGGATTTCTGGCCTACCCTGGTGCCAGAATGTCAAAATAAGAACCCCAGGCTCCGGACATCCGGCACGTAAGGCAGACATCCGGCGGGTTTGGTTCCAGAAAGCCAAATACAGTCTCCAGGCGCCGGACATCCGGTGGGTCCCCCGGATATCTGGCCAAGAGCGTCGGATATCCGACCCCCTAGTTACAGAATACCTCGGATCGACTGTTTATGGCCCTTGATGTCCAGTACCTATCCCGGATGTCCGGCCCGTCGGGCGTATAAGAACTAAATCTGGAGGGGTCAGGACAGTTCTTCCCCAACACCCCCCTCTCTCCTCCCCAACCAACCCAGCCGTCGTGCCACCATTGAACCTCCGCCGCGGCCCCGGTCTTCCTTGTCCCTCCCGGTACCGGATCTCCTTGCTCCACGTCCTCCTCCCCCCTATCTACCTCCTCACCCACTCCATTGGTGAGTTGGTGGTCCGAATCGTCCAGGAGGTGGACCTCTTGGTGCCGGGGTCCCTCGTGCTTCACCATGGCACGAACCAAAAATGTCGGCAAAGGCTCCGCCGAGGGACAGCAGTCCCATGGTATGCCCCTCCCTGCCTGGTTTATCTCTTCTCCCATATTGATGTGCCTTGGTATATGCTTCCTGCATGCATATGTATCTCTCTCAAAAAAATCTAATTGCCATGGTTCGTCTAGATGTAATGTTCCTCCTATCATTCCACTTCATGTCATTGGTCATGCCATTCACCTTGGTCATGTTGACATTTTTCCCTAACCCAGACTTGGTTTAGGCTCATGGACCAAATGTCAACATTTTCATGTGCCATTGTTGTGTGTCCTATGATTATTTCTACCTTCTTCCTCTCATCGGTGTCTTCTCCTTCTGTTGTTTTCAGTTTCTCGCCAATAGGGCTCCACCGATTCCGAGGAGTTTGACCAGCCTCCGAATTAGTCTCGCATTAAGAAGACCTCTGCCGGGCCTAGTCACAACCGTTCTCGACCATCCCATGACTCTGATCCGGATGATGAGGACTATGTTCTGGAAGAAGATGAAGACTTTGTTCCCACGCGTCCTGTTGGTCAGTCTAAGCCTGGAACTCGCCGGGATCCAGAGCCACCTATGCCTCCAGTCCGGGGCTCCCCTCTGCCCGTGTCTCATGGTCGCCCCATTTCCGTGGACATGCCTGTCTGTGGAGATCGCTCTGTCCATAATTTCAAAACCATGGGGACAGGCCCTTATCTCGAGTTTAGGCGCGATATCAATCAATTTGAGATGGTTGCTGATGTTGAAGACCGTCGGTTCCGTACTCGCATGCAGCAGGACATCTATATAAGCCTGGTTCGTGGGTGTGGCCTGGCACGTCAACACTATTTGGACTTGCCTTTTCTTCGCAAACATCCCAGGCATTTCCCGGACAATACTGTTAAGATCATTGATGACATGCTTCTTGGTCCGACCATGACTTTCAAGTGTGACTGGAATGAAGGTGCTATTATTCAGTTCTACGCCACCTGTTTCTTTGGGCGTGACAACTCCCTCACCTAGATGACTGATGATACTCAGTTGAGCATCTCTTATAGCCAGTTTGTCCAGATTTTGGGTCTTTCCGGTTCTGCTCATCAGATTCATAGTGAGGATCCTAATCATACACACATGAAGATTGATGATTGCATGCAGCTTCTCAAGCCTGCCAGTCAGCTCACTGATGAGGAGGACAAGTATCCACCAAATGAGGTCTCTATCTTTCGGTCTCCCTATTACATTCTCTTTCAGTGTGTGCTTTGCACTCTTTATCCAAAGAAGGGAGATCACTCGCAGGCACGTAGCTATTGCATTGATCTCATGGTGCGCATGCACACTCATCCTACGGAGCCACTTGACATTGCTCACTTTATCTGGCATGAGATCCGTCTGACGAGTTTCCAGCAGACGCGTCAGTTTCCTTATGCTCATTTCATTCAGGCGCCGATTGACCACACTCCTCCCTTTGAGGTTGCCAAGATAGTTGTGCATTCTCCATGGAAGCCTGCTACTCACATGTACGAGTCTGCCCGTGTTCAACCCACTACTCCTTCTTAGTCTAGGAGGACTCCTGCTGCCCAGGGCAAGGCTCCTGCTCAGTCCCAGAGGGCTTCTGGTGCTTCCTCTTCCTCTGTGAGGGACCCATTTGGCCGTATTGCCTCCTTCATGGGGAAAGCCCAGTATGCTATCATGAAGGCTATCACATTCAACTGTCAACAGAATCATGATGTCTAGCAGAGCCTCATTCTCTCCAAGAATCGGCTCAAGCAGCGTCTTCGCGCTCGTGGCAGTCCGGTGAGGGATGATGATGATCCTCTCCCGCCTGCTCCATCTTCCTCGTCCTTTGGGTTTCCGACCCGTGCCGAGTATGCCGAGTTCTTCGATGGGGTAGTCGATGATGATGACATCCGCCAGGAGTAGTTCCTCTATGTGACCTTGTGTCTTCGCCCCTTTTTGTGTGTTTCTGCCAAAGGGGGAGAAGTAGTATCTCTTATGTCTGCTATGCTATCGTGTGGACCATATTATTTGTATTAAGCTCTTTGGGTTGTAAGACTTTATTTGTGAGTTTATGGTATGCTATATCTCAAGCACTGTCTTATATGCTATCATTTCTCTCTATCATATGAGCTTGTGTCATGGGTTGTCTTCGGCTTGCATATATTTCAAACTCTCCCACTTGTGCAAACATAACATATGTGCATTGAATTGTTGTTAATCCAAAGATTGCACACATTAAGGGGGAGCCTAGACAAAATTATCATATGACTTGTGATTTTATGAAATACATTGCAATATTTTCTATACTACATGTATGATTGTCATCAACAAATAAAAAGGGGGAGATTGAAAGTGCAATCTTGCCCTTATATTATATTTTGATGTTGATGACAATATACATGCAGAGGACTATTAATGTTTGTCAAGTAAATCTCAGGTATTAGTCCTCAAGTCTCAATATGCGTGGATCACGAACGATTGGAATTATTATGAGTTGAGAAGGAAGGAACAAAGAGGTTTACGGATCTCATTTTCTTTTTGTTCTTGAGTATAGGGATCCCACACTATTAACAGGGGATCAATGGGATTAGCAAGAGACATGCTCAAGTAAATTCAAACTCCCCTCTTCGGTTGAAATTTGCACCTTGTATGCTTTTTAAAGAGTTGCTTCTCTGGGATGGCCGGATGTTCGGACCTTGTGCCGGATGTCTAGGAGTTCATGCCATGGCCAGATTTCTGGGAAATGCCCCTGATATCCGGCCCTCCTGCTGTCCAGAGTACACCATTTTCACCAAATATGGGCCGGATGTTCGGCACACCGCCGGATGTCCGGCACACCACCGGATGTTCGGGACCCCGGATATCCGAGCCCTCTGCCGGATTTCCGACCCACACAATGCCAGTACCGCTGCTGGCTAAGGGGTGGAATGACGGACGTCCGGGCGTAACCCGGATGTCTGGTCCTTCACTTGCTGGTTGGATGTCCAGCTCCCCTGCTTTTTCCTCTCTGGCTCAATGTATCGTGTGCATTTCACTTACGCCGGATGTCCGGCCCCTGGCACGGATGTCCGGCTCAACACAGCCACATACACTCCAACGGCCATATTAGCACCCACACTATAAATACCTGTTCACCACTTCGTGGAGAGGTTGACCATTCACTTTGAGCAACCCTAGAACACACATTTCTTTCTCTCTCATCCTCATACACCAAATCCAATATCCCAAGAGCATTTGAGGATATTTGAGAGAAGTTCTCCAATCAAGTGATAGATCCACTCCTTCCCCTTCTCTTCACCAAAGGAATTTGTGATTTGAGCAAGTCTTGAGCTTTTCCCCATCGTTCTTGTTAATCTCGGAGGTTGGAGACTCCTAGGCGATAGGAGTTCTTCGGTGAGGAATCAACCATTGTGATTTCCCCTGAAAAGTTTGTGAGGGTTTGGAGACCACCCCAAGGTATACCACTAGTGGTTGGGAATCGCCTTCGTGGTGATATCTCAAGGAGAGAATAGGGTGAGCCTCCGTGGCATTGGTGTGCCTTCGTGGTAACATCCACCTCTCTAAACGGTGACGTAGCTTCCCTCCAAGGAAGTGAACATCGGCATACATCCTCGTCTCTCGAAGTTGCGGTTATTCCTAACCCCAATTTCCTACTTGTCATTACTTGTCTCTTAGTCCTTACTTATATCTTATTGTGCTTGCTTACTTACCTACTTGTGTTTCTATCTTACCTTTCTTAGTATCCTACTTGCAATTGTTAGGCTCACTTTCATATTCCGCATTATTGCCTAAAATTGCTAAGTAACAATTAAAATTTGTAATTATACCTAATCACCCCCCCTATAGGTCCATCTCGATCCTTTCATCATGTGTTAACATGATTAAGCTACTGTAGTAATCATGTTGTGTGTGTTTTATTTCAATAAAGTGCCAAGTAAATCATTTGGGATAGTGTGGATGCTTGCTTGTTTGATTCTATGCAAAAACAGAAAGTTTTGCGCCTAGTATATTAATTATCTGATTTTAATGGAGTGTAAAAATCATGAAATTTTTACAAAAACTTTATATGCAAATTCCTTGAGTTTTCCTAAATTTTCAGAACTTTTAGATTCAGGGAACTTTGGTGATCATTCGGATCTTTAGAGACTGTTCTGTTTTTCACATATTCTGTTTTGCATGCATAGTTTGGTTGTTTCAAGTGTTTATATAGCTTATATTGAGTAATATAAATTGTGGGAATGATGTAATACATTAGGTATCATGTGGTAAAAGTTATGAATCTTGTATTGACAGTACCTAAGTGAATGATCTATATTTACTACACTAACCCATCTCACGAAATTCCGTTAAGTTTTGTGTGATTGAAGTTTTCAAGTTTTGGGTGAGACACTGATATGAGGAGATATAAGGAGTGACAAGAACCTAAGACTGGGGATTCCCAAGGAACCCGAAAGGTAATATTAAAAGGAAGACTCAAGCGCCTAAGCTTGGGGATGCCCCGGAAGGCATCCCCTCTTTCGTCTTCAACACTATCGGTATATCTTACTTGGACCTATATTTTTATTCGTCACATAATATGTGTTTTTCTTGGAGCGTCATTTTATTTTGTTGTTCTCTGTTAGGTGTTATTTATAATCTTGTTTTTCAATAAAAAATTCCAAGAATTGCCTTAGGATGCTTGCATTGCATGTTTTGATGTGTGTTGTGTAAAAAACAGAAACTTCTTCTGAAGTGTTTGAATTTTCATATTTTACTGTAATGCGCAAAGTTTCTGAAATTTTTACACAGTATGTTCATATAAATGTTTTAGCATGTCCTAAAGTTTTATAATTTTTTGATTTACCGAAGTACACTGTTTTCATAAATTGCTACAGACTGTTCTGTTTAGACAGATTGCTGTTATAGTTTCGTTATCTACTTATCCTATAGTTTCCATAGCCTATATTGATAGATATAAATTGTGTAAATGATATTATACAGTACCTAATGTTTGAAAATTATTATGCAACTTGTCTTGGCAGTACATAAAGAGTTGAATTATTATTATGTGTACTAACCTATCTCATGAGTTCTTTTTGAGTTTTCTGTGGATGAAGTTTTTGAGAATAGGTGAAACCATGATATGAGAGGATTGAACAAGATACCAAAGCTCAAGCTTGGGGATTCCCAAGGCAACCAAGTAAATATTTGAAGAATTCTGAAGCATATAATCTTGGGGATGCTATGCATCCCACCTCTCTTCATCAACAATTATCAGTTAGCCTATGTTGAGCCTTAATTTTTATTCGTTCATATGATGCGTGCTATTCTTGGAGTGCTATTTTTCTTTTTCTTGCTGTTTGAATAAAGTACTTAAGATCTGAAAATATTTATTGAGGGAGAAAGAGTCCTCACATAGCTCCTTAATTGTTTCTCTACTCATATCCTTTGAGAGTAGCTTGGCATTTGCTTATGTGCTTCACTTATATCTTTTGAGCTAGGCAATGTTGCTGTTGTGCTTCACTTATATCTTTTTAGAGCATGGTGATGTTATATTTTATAGAAATTATTGAACTCTCGTACCTCACTTATATTATTATGAGAGTTTCTTAAAACAACATGGTAATTTGTTTAGGTTATGAATTTTGTCCTAATATAATGGGCATCAAAGAGGGATATAATAAAAAAAATCATATTAAGTGCATTAAAAGCTATGAGAAGTTTGATTCCTTGCATATAGTTTTGAGATAATAGAGATGGTAATATGAAAGTCATGCTAGTGAGAAGTTGTGAATTGGAAGAGATACTTGTGTTAAAGCTTGTGATTACCGTAGCATGCACGTATGGTGAACCGTTATGTAACGAAGTCGGAGCATGATTTGTTTAATGATTGTCGGCCTTTGTGTGAGGGTTGGGAGAACGCGATGGTTAACTCCTACCAACATTTACCCTAGGAGCATGCATCTAATGCTTTGTTTGATAACTAATAGACTTTAGCAATAAGTATGTGAGTTCTTTATGACTAAAGTTGAGTCCATGGATTATACGCGATCTCACCCTTCCATCTTTGCTAGCCCCTCTAGTACCGCCCAACTTTTGCTGGTACACCAAACCCTCCTTCCTGAAAACAGCCACCATAGCTACAAATTATGGCATTTCCATAGCCATTCCGAGATATATTGCCATGCAACTTCCACCATATAGTTTTTCATGACTTGCATCATCACTTTATATTGCATATAGAGTCATATTTTGTCATAGGAATCGAGTTGTAATTTGTTTTTCTTTGAGTTATAAGTAAATGAAAGTGTGATAATTTTTTAGTAATAGAGCATTGTCCCGTGAGAGAAAAGGATGATGGAGGCTATTACTCCCTCACAAGTTGGGATGAGTATCCAGACTTTACAAAAAATAAAAGAGGCCAGCGAAGCCCAAACAAAAAAAGAGGCCAAAGAAGCCCACCAGAATGAAAAAAGGAAAAAAAGAAAAAATAAGAAAAAATGAGAGAAAGAGAGAAGGGACAATTGCTACTCCCTTTTTCCACACTTGTGCTTCAAAGTAGCACCATGATCTTCATGATAAAGAGTCTCCTATTTTGTCACTTTCATATAACTAGTGGATATTCATTATGCACGACCACTTAGTTTTCTTTTTGAGATTTCATACACTTATCGCTCTAAGTGCATTTGTTGCATGGCAATCCTTACTCACTCACGTTCACTAGTAGAAAACGACCCATTTGTCCCGGTTCCATAGGCCCATTAGTCCCGGTTCTGGAACCGAGACTAAAGGGTTGGGACTAAAGCCCTAAACCTTTAGTCCCGGTTCGCTTACAAAGCGGGACACAAGGGGCTCCACGTGGCCTCTGTGGGGAGCCCTGGCAGGAGGACCTTTAGCCCCAGTTGGTAACACCAAAAGGGAACAAAAGTTGCTGCAGTTCTTTTTGAAAGGGGGTGTAGGGGGTTTGGAGGGTTAATTTAGGGGTTTCATATTGTGTTAGCTAGCTAATTAATAGAGAGAAGTGTCCTCACTTTCTCCATGCTTGGTCGATGCTGCTAGCTACTATACATATAGAGAGAACTCGACGCTAGCTAATAAACAAATGAAGGAAACCATTAATTACACATGATCTAACAACTCATCATCATCATCTTAATCATACAAAGTTAAAGTCTCATAAAACAAAAAAACACAAAATGACATAGTCCTCCCTCATAGGACCTACTCCTCCCTCCTTGGTAAAATGACATAAAAAAGAAGAATACCTATGTCTCCATGATGAAGCAAAGAGATCCAACGGTCTCCAACTTGTGGCTTGCGATCCTTCTTTATTTGTCCCCGTGCTTCAATTTGGAGCCTTCTTGGTGGTTTGCGCTCAGTCGGGTATGCAAAAGATAACTCGGGATGGAAGGGGCTTTTTATTGTCATATTCCCTTCGGGTTGCATCAACGGTGGCACAACTTCATTTGGCAATTTTTGTTGAAGAACATAATAGTAGCCTAGTTAGCAATGTAATCAATACCATTTACGCAACAGTACAAGTGTACTTAATTAGCAACTCTTACCAAGATATTTCGGCAAATGTCATCCGCCCTCAACCTATGCACTAGTGTCCTATACAATGTATAATTCGGGCCAGTTCCCAAATCATACGGGAAGATGTCCCTACCAGCTATGACACCAATAACAAAGTTGATAAGATCATCCTTCACCTCTCAAGTTAGATGTGATCCATAAGTGTAGTGTGTCATGTCGATTATGTTCTGTATTCCACTCCAAGAAATGAAATAAGCTATAAATTAAAAATTAACAAATTTAGTACAGATGAACACCAAATATTTATGTATATAGAATGAAAATTACTTGAAAAATATGCATGGTTGACAAACTCACATGGAGGTAAACTAGGAAGCATATCGACATCCACCCAAATGTCGATGTTTCCTTCCATATGATCTTCAGGACGAAGATTGAAGGTTATTTCCATATCCTCCTGAAATCCATATGCCTTGCAAAGAGCTTCCCAATTTGAGCATCCTAATTCTGTGTTATTAAGTGCATTCATTACTTTCACAAGAAATGTGTGACCATGTTTAGTCCTCAGGTTGGCTATCCTCGTCTCGAAATTCTCGTGCTCTTCAAAACCAAGCCTCTCCAAGAAATACCGTCTTGCATGATAGGGGACGAACTAGTCGAATTGTATAAAATAGAAATTAGGCATTGAAGGAAAGAAACAAAAGTCATGCTTAATTACGAAAAAACAGTTATCATCATTGCGTGCCGTAGAAATATCAAAGTCCTCGTAAGGCTTCATGGTGAAGAACCTGCCGTCTCGCAGCCCAGGCTGGTCACAAAGACCCTTATCTTCACCACATAATTCACACGCTTGGATCGTATCGTCGTCTGATGACGATGACATTTACTGTGTTCATAATTCAAGAATTACGACACGCTTTGGATCCTAATGCGTGTGTGACTTTCGGTCCGTCGAGGCTTTCCTTAAATAACTCTCCTATCTCATGGTGTGTTGGTGCGCACTCTCTCACACTGATATGGTGGTGTATATATGTTGGTGGGCACTCTCTCACAGTAATAGTTTGATCACCGATGATGGACGCCCCCCTCTTCTCTTCTTGCGCATTACACCGACGAGTATATCGCAAAGAAGAGAAAAAAAGAGGAGGTGCCCCCCACGACAACAGTCGGGATTCCTCCGTCAAGAACACACATGAAAGTCAGACAAGGAGCAACGACAGACCAAAATTCACACACGCATTATACCGATAAAATATCACTAATACATTTATAATGAACTCGAATATAATATCACTAATACATCATCTTGAATAATCCAATTATTAATGCATCATCAAATATTACCTAATACATCTCGAATATTATCATATAAGATCACTAATATTTCTTTCGATCGATTTTAAATATTTAAAATCGATCGAAGGAAACTACCAGGAAACTGATCAACACAGAGATCACTATTACTCAATATGCAACGGGTTGACTTTAGGTCTGTCGAGTCTTTCCTTCCTAAACTCTCATCTCATGTATATGGTGGGAACTCCCTTTGATATTGCGACCGTTGGTGATGGTGGCTCCTCCATTCGTCCCCGAGTGCATTACACCAAAATGTCTAGCACACGGGAATGAAGGAGAAGCGACTCCCACGACAACAGTCGGGATTCTTCCTCTCTCTCATATATATATATATGGTAGACACTCTCCCTTACTAAAAGATACACAAGGAGCCAAAACAGACCTAGAGTCAACCCGTTCCATATATCGAGCAATGACATAGAAAAAAATCGCTATATTTTGCCGAAATGACTGGCAAATCACAAGCACTCGATATTAACTAATACATCATCTCGAATAATCCAGTTAATGCATTATCAAATATTAACTAATATATCTCGAATATTATCATATAAGATCACTATTGCAGATCGAATATCCTAGAATCCAAAGTGGAGGACGGTGAACTCGGTTCACTAACGGTCTCTGAGTTGCCGGCGGTGGACACCCAAAGATAAGGAACCATCATGGGATCATAACTCGGGTGAGATCCCTGAAGAATCTGCCAGGTATTGTTGAACCTAGCGTCCAACACCGCCATGTACCGATGGACGTGCTCGTCCTCCTCCCTGACACGGTGACGTACCACCTCCGTAGGGGCCCGCTCCCTCTGCACCAAAAGTGGCCCACGTGACCGCCATCACAGAAGCTCCGGGTCGAGGACGAGACCTGGATTTCTCACCAAGCTCCGAGCCCGAGAAGGTAGCACCTCCTAGTGCCAGCCAGCCAGAGCCTAGTCCTATACATGGCGCCTATCAAGCACGCTCTCGCGGACCACTCGACGATGAGGATGCGGGCCGGGCATCGTCAACGTCGAGAAATATTCCTATGAGAACGTTTCCTTATCGTTTAATCACTAATTTTTCCAAAAACCAAGAATTTTTCTGCAATCTAACATACACACACTAAATTTTCCTAGGACTCCTAATAATTAAATAAAACATAAAACAACTAAAACATAAAAAGCATCATAACGAAAATCAACTAATCTGGCAGAACATATAGCCACATACATATATACATTATATATAGCCACATACATATGCACATTATATATGAACAAAAACATTCATCATATAAAAAATCAACATATATTTAAAAAAATTGCACAGAGCCGTGGCGGCGGCGGCTCATAGCGAGGCGGCAACAGGGCGGCGGCGGCTCACAGCGGGGTGACGACGGGGCGGCAACGGGGGCGGGCAGCAACAGGGAGGCGACGGGGACGGGGTGGCGACGGGGGCGGTAGGGGATGCGACGGGGGAGGGGCGATGATGGGGGCGGCGATGGGGGCAGGGCGGCGACGGGGGCGACGGGGGCAACGGGGGAGGCGACGGGGACAGGGCGGCGACGGGGGAGGTGACGGGGACGGGGATGACGATGGTGGGGGAGGCAAGATGAAGGCGACGGGGGCAGCGATGGGGATGGGGACGACGACGGCGGGCTCGGGGCTGTAAGCGGTGACGGGGACGAGGACGGCGGGCACGGCGAAGTGGCGATGAAAACTGCAAAATTTCCTAATTGCTTCTTATATAGAAGAAGCATTGGTCCCGGTTCGTGGCACCAACCGGGACCAATGCCCACCTTTAGTCCTGGTTGGTGCCACCAACCGGGACCGAAGGTCTCTTTTCAGTGGCCCAAAGGGCAGGAAACAGGGACCTTTGGTCCCGGTTGGTGGCACCAACCGCGACGAAAGGGGCATTGGTCCCGGTTGGAGTCACCAACCGGGACCAAAGGTCCCTTTTCGTCAACCCAAAGGGTGTTGGGAGACGTAGTAGTAAATCAAAAAAAATTCTACGATCACCAAGATCTATCCATGGAGAAACCGGCAACGAGTGGGGAGAGATTGCATCTTCATACCTTTGAAGATCGCTAAGTGGAAGCGTTACAAGAACGCGGTTGGTGGAGTCGTACTCGCAGCGATTCAGATCGCAGTGGATTCCGATCTCAGCGCCGAACAATGGCGCCTCCGCGTTCAACACACGTACAGCCCGGTGACGTCTCCTGGACCTTGATCCAGCAAGGAGGAGGGAGAGGTTGAGGGAGAGCTCCGGCAGCACGACGACATGGTGACGGTGGAGCTACGTGAACTCCGGCAGTGCTTCGCCAAGCGCTACGGAGAACGAGGAAGAGGAAGGGTAGGGCTGCACCGAGAGAGAAAGAAGTCGCGCCTCAAAACAGCCCAAACCCTTGCATATATATAGGAGGAGGGAGAGGGAGGGCTGCCTTGGCCCCTCCTCCAATGAGGAGAGGTTCGGCCGACCCTAGGGAGGAGTCCACCTCCCACAAGGGAGGTGGATCTCTTCCTTTTGAATCCCTTTCAGCCCTATCTCTTATCTCCAGCCGCATGGGACTTTCTAGAAGGTCTTGGCCAGCCCAAAAAGGGCTGGCACACTTCCTCTAAGGACCCACGAAGTCCTATGGTCGTCACACCCCTCCCGGGGTCCTCCGACACCCTCCCGGCACTCCCGGTACACTACCGATGAGCCCGAAAACTTTCCGGTGACCAACACTGGACTTCCTATATATCAATCTTTACCTCCGGACCATTCTGGAGCTCCTCGTGACGTCTAGGATTTCTTCCAGGACTCTGAACAACTTTCGGTAATCACGTATACCATTTCCCTATAACCCTAGCGTCATCAAACCTTAAGTGTGTAGACCCTACGGGTTTGGGAGACATGTAGACATGACCGAGACACCTCTCCGGTCAATAACCAACAGCGGGATCTGGATACCCATGTTGGCTCCCACATGCTCCACGATGATCTCATCGGATGAACCACGATGTCGGGGAATCAATCAATCCCGTATACAATTCCCTTTCTCTATCGGTATGATACTTGCCCGAGATTCGATCGTCGGTATCTCTATAACTTGTTCAATCTCGTTACCGGCAAGTCTCTTTACTCATTCCGTAATACATCATCCCGTGACTAACTCCTTGGTCACATTGAGCTCATTATGATGACGTCTTACCGAGTGGGCCCAGAGATACCTCTCCGTCACATGGAGTGACAAATCCCAGTCTCGATTCATGCCAACCCAAGAGACACTTTCGGAGATACCCGTAGTGCACCTTTATAGCCACCCAGTTACGTTGTGACGTTTGGCACACCCAAAGCATTCCTATGGTATCCGGGAGTTGCACAATCTCATGGTCTAAGGAAATGATACTTGACATTGAAAAGCTTTAGCAAACGAACTACACGATCTAGTGCTATGCTTAGGATTGTGTCTTGTCCATCACATCATTCTCCTAATGATGTGATCCCGTTATCAACAACATCCAATGTCCATGGTCATGAAACCATGACCATCTATTGATCAACGAGCTAGTCAACTAGAGGCTCACTAGGGACATGTTGTGGTCTATGTATTCACACATGTATTATGGTTTCCGGTTAACACAATTATAGCATGAACAATAGACAATTATCATGAACTAGGAAATACAATAATAACCATTTTATTATTGCCTCTAGGGCATATTTCCAACAGTCTCCCACTTGCACTAGAGTCAATAATCTAGTTACATTGTGATGAATCGTACACCCATAGCATTCTGGTGTTGATCATGTTTTGCTCGTGAGAGAGGTTTAGTCAACGGATCATACAGATATCTATATCTCCCTCCTGAATGTAATCACGGATGGAGTTTAAGCGGCGCTTGATGTGTCTTGTCTTCTTGTGAAACCTGGGCTCCTTCGCAAGGGCAATAGCTCCAATGTTGTCACAGAATAGAGTCATCGGGCCCGACGCACTTGGAATTACTCCTAGGTCGGTGATGAACTCCTTCATCCAGACTCCTTCCTTTGCTGCTTCCGAAGCAGCTCTGTACTCCGCTTCACATGTAGATGCCGCCACGACGCTTTGCTTGCTGCTGCACTAGCTGACTGCCCCTCCATTCAAAATATACACGTATCTGGTTTGCGACTTGGAGTCGTCCGGATCTGTGTCGAAGCTAGCATCAACGTAACCCTTTACAACGAGCTCTTCGGCACCTCCCTATACGAGAAACATGTCCTTTGTCCTTTTCAGGTACTTCGGGATGTTCTTGACCGCTATCTAGTGTTCCGCTCTGGGATCACTTTGGTACCTCCCTACCAAACTTATGGCAAGGTTCACATCAGGTCTGGTACACAACATGGCATGCATAATAGAGCCTATGGCTGAAGCATAGGGGATGACACTCATCTCTTCTCTATCCTTTGCCGTGGTCGGGCATTGAGTCGTACTCAATCTCACACCTTGTAACACAGGCAAGAACCCCTTCTTAGACTGATCCATATTGAACTTCTTCAATATCTTTTCAAGGTATGCGCTTTGTGAAAGACCTATGAGGCGTCTCGATCTATCTCTATAGATCTTAATACCTAATATGTAAGCAGCTTCTCCAAGGTCCTTCATTGAAAAACACTTATTCAAGTAGGCCTTTACACTTTCCAAGAGTTCTATATCCTTTCCCATTATCAGTATGTCATCCACATATAATACGAGAAATGCTACAGAGCTCCCACTCACTTTCTTGTAAATACATGGTTCTCCATAAACCTATACAAACCCAAACGCTTTAATCACATCATTAAAGCGAATGTTCCAACTCCGAGATGCTTGTAGCAGCCCATAGATGGAGCGCTGGAGCTTGCATACCTTGTTACCATATTTAGTATCCACAAAACCTTCCGGCTGCATCATATACAATTCTTCCTTGAGGAAGCCATTAAGGAATGCCGTTTTGACGTCCATTTGCCAGATCTCATAATCATAAAATGTGGCAATTGCTAATGATTCGGACAGACTTCGGCATCGCTACGGGTGATAAAGTCTCATCGTAATCAACTCCTTGAACTTGTCGATAACCCTTAGCGACAAGCCGAGCCTTATAGATGGTCACATTACCATCCGCGTCAGTCTTCTTCTTAAAGATCCATTTATTTTCAATGGCTCGCTTATCATTAGGCAAGTCCACCAAAGTCCATACTTTGTTCTCATACATGGATCCTATCTCGGATTTCATGGCTTCAAGCCATTTGTTGGAATCCGGGCCCGCCATCGCTTCTTCATAGTTCGAAGGTTCACCGTTGTCTAACAACATGATCTCTAGGATAGGGTTGCCGTACCACTCTGGTGCGGAACGTGTCCTAGTGGACCTTTGACGTTTAATAGTAACTTGTTCTGAAGTTTCATGATCATCATCATTAACTTCCTCTCCAGTCGGTGTAGGCTCCACAGAAACAACTTCCTGTGCTGCGCTACTCTCTGGTTCCAGTGGAGGTACAATTACCTCATCAAGTTCTATTTTCCTCCCACTTATTTCTTTCGAGAGAAACTCTTTCTCGAGAAAGGATCCATTCTTGGCAACAAAGACTTTGCCCTCGGATCGTAGGTAGAAGGTATACCCAATAGTCTCTTTGAGATATCCTATGAAGGCGCACTTTTCCGCTTTGGGTTTGAGCTTCTCAGGTTGAAGTTTCTTCACATAAGCATCGCATCCCCAAACTTTCAGAAACGATAGCTTAGGTTTCTTTCCAAACCATAATTCATACGGTGTCGTCTCAACGGATTTTGGCAGTGCCCTATATAAAGTGAATGCGGCACTCTCTAATGCATATCCCCAAAATGATAGCGGTAAGTCGGTAAGAGACATCATAGATCGTACCATATCTAATAGAGTGCGATTATGACGTTCAGACACACCATTTCGCTGAGGTGTGCGAGGCGGCGTGAGTTGTGAAACAATTCCACATTTCCTTAGGTGCGTGCCAAACTCGTGACTTAAATATTCTCCGCCATGATCAGATCGTAGGCACTTTATTTTCCTGTCACGTTGATTCTCTACCTCACTCTGAAATTCCTTGAACCTTTCAAAAGTTTCAGACTTATGTTTCATTAAGTAGACATACCCATATCTACTCAAGTCATCAGTGAGGGTGAGAACATAACGGTAGCCACCACGAGCCTCGACACTCATTGGACCGCATACATCGGTATGTATTATTTCCAACAAGTCAGTTGCTCGCTCCATTGTTCCGGAGAATGAAGTCTTGTTCATCTTGCCCATGAGGCATGGTTCGCACGTCTCAAATGATTCGAAATCAAGAGACTCCAAAAGTCCATCAGTATGGTGCTTCTTCATGCGTTTGACACCAATATAACCAAGGCGGCAGTGCCACATGTAAGTGGGACTATCGTTATCAACCTTACACTTTTTGGTACTCACACTATGGACATGTGTAACATCACGTTCGAGATTCATCAAAAATAAACCATTGACCAGCGGGGCATGACCATAAAACATTTCTCTCATATAAATAGAATGACCATTATTCTCAGATTTAAATGAGTAGCCATCTCGCATCAAGCGAGATCCAGATACAATGTTCATGCTCAAAGCTGGTACTAAATAACAATTATTAAGGTTTAACACTAATCTCGAAGGTAGATGTAGAGGTAGCGTGCCGACGGAGATCACATCGACCTTGGAACCATTCCCGACGCGCATCATCACCTCGTCCTTTGCCAGCCTCCGCTTATTCCGCAGCTCCTGCTTGGAGTTACAAATGTGAGCAACTGCACCGGTATCAAATACCCAGGAGCTACTACGAGCGCTAGTTAGGTACACATCAATAACAAGTATATCACATATACCTTTAATGTTGCCGTCCTTCTTATCCGCTAAGTACTTGGGGCAGTTCCGCTTCTAGTGATCGGTACCCTTGCAGTAAAAGCACTCAGTCTCAGGCTTGGGTCCATGCTTGTTCTTCTTCTTCCCGGCAACTTGCTTACCGGGCGCGGCAACAACTTTGCCGTCCTTCTTGAAGTTCTTCTTACCCTTGCCTTTCTTGAACCTAGTGGTCTTATTTACCACCAACACTTGATGCTCCTTTCTGATCTCAACCTCTGCTGATTTCAGCATCGAGTACAACTCAGGAATGGACTTCTCCATCCCTTGCATGTTGTAGTTCATCACAAAGCTCTTGTAACTAGGTGGAAGCGACTGGAGAATTCTGTCAATGACCGAGTCATCAGGGAGATTAACTCCCAGCCGAGTCAAGCGGTTGTGTAGCCCAGACATCTTGAGGATGTGCTCACTGACAGAACTATTCTCCTCCATCTTGCAGCTGAAGAACTTCTCGGAGACGTCATATCTCTCGACCTGGGCATGAGCTTGGAAAACCAGTTTCAGCTCTTGGAACATCTCATATGCTCCGTGTTGCTCAAAATGCTTTTGGATCCCCGGTTCTAAACTGTAAAGCATGCCGCACTGAACAATGGAGTAACCATCGCAGCGAGAATGCCAAGCGTTCGCAACCTCTTGCTCTGCTGGGAGAAGGGGTGGGTGTTGGAAATATGCCCTAGAGGCAATAATAAATTAGTTATTATCATATTTCCTTGTTCATGACAATCGTTTATTATCCATGCTATAATTGTATTGATCGAAGACTTAGATGCATGTGTGGATACATAGACAAAACCATGTCCCTAGTATGCCTCTAATAGACTAGCTCGCTGATCAAAAGATGGTTAAGGTTTCCTAGCCATGTACATGAGATGTCATTTGATAACGGGGTCACATCATTAGGAGAATGATGTGATGGACAAGACCCAAACTGCAAACGTAGCATATGATCGTGTCAGTTTATTGCTACTGTTTTCCGCATGTCAAGTATGTGTTCCTATGACCATGAGATCAAGCAACTCACAGATATCGGAGGAGTGCCTTGTGTGTATCAAACGTTGCAACGTAACTGGGTGACTATAAAGGTGCTCTATAGGTATCTCCGATGGTATCTGTTGAGTTGGCATGGATCGAGACTGGGATTTGTTACTCCGTGTGACGGAGAGGTATCTCGGGGCCCACTCGGTAATGCAACATCATAATAAGCCTTGCAAGCAATGTGACTAATTGTTAGTTGCGGGATCTTGTATTACGGAACGAGTAAAGAGACTTGCCGTTAACGAGGTTGAACTAGGTATGAAGATACCGACGATTGAATCTCGGGCAAGTAACATACCAAAGAACAAAGGGAACGTTATACGGGATTAACTGAATCCTTGACATAGAGGTTCGACCGATAAAGATCTTCGTAGAATATGTAGGAACCAATGTGGACGTCTAGGTCCCACCATTGGTTATTGACCGTAGAGGTGTCTCGGTCATGTCTACATAGTTCTCGAACCCGCAGGGTCTGCAGACTTAAGGTTTGGTGACGTTTCGGTAGTGTAGAGTTATGTATGGTGGTGACCGAAGTTTGTTCGGAGTCCCGGATGAGATCCCAGAAGTCACGAGGAGCTCCGGAATGGTCCGGAGGTAAAGATTCATATATAGGAAGTCCCAGTTTGGTTTCCGGAAAAGTTTCAGGCTCATCAGTAGTATACCGGGAGTGCTGGTAGTGTACCGGGAGGCCTCCGGGAGGGGTATTTCGACCCCAAGAGGTCCATAGGCTGTGGGAGAATAATAACCAGCCCTTAGTGGTCTGGGAAAACAGCCACAAAGGCCCATGGCGCAGGAGAGAAAGTCCTAAAGCAAAAAGTGGAAAATCAGCCAATAGGAGGCAATCCTACTCCAACTAGGATTGGAGGTGAAGTAGGATTGCTTCCCACCTCCTATTTCGGCCGACCCAAAGGCCTTGGCTGCCTATCCTCTCCTCCTCTCCTATATATACTAGTGGATTGGGTGGTTTTTGGACAGAATTTCCGGCCACGTGCTACCCGTTACACCGGTGCATAGTTTCTCCTCTAGATCGGTTTTCTGCAGCGCTTAGGCGAAGCCCTGCCGGAATTGCTCCACCACCATCACCGGAACGCCGTCACGCTGCCGGTGAACTCTCTCTCCTCTCCACCTCCTCTCGCTGGATCGAGACGGTGGAGATCGTCATCAAGCTGCACGTGTGCTGAACGCGGAGGAGTCGTCCGTTCGGCGCTAGATCGGAAGGACCGTGATCGAGATCGCGAGACGGTTTGTGATGTGATCACGGAACGGATCGTGATGAGTTCGCTGGACAGATCGTGATCAAGATCGTGAGACGGATCATGATGAGTTTGCGGGACGGATCATGATGTGTTCGCGGGACGGTTCATGATTGGATCGCGGGACCCTCGGCGATTTGGACCGCGAAGAAGTTCGACTACACCAACCGCATTTCTTAACGCTTCCCGCTTAGCGATCTACAAGGGTACGTAGATCCACTCTCCCTCTTGTAGATGCTCATCACCATGGATAGGTTTGCGTGTCCGTAGGAAGAATTTTGTTTCCCATGCGACGTTCCCCAACAGTGGCATCATGAGCTAGGTTGATGGTTCGATGAGATCTCGAGTAGAACACAGAAGGTTTGTGGGCGTTGATGCTTAGATTGCTTCCTCCCTTGGTCGGATTTTGGTTCAGCGGGATTGTGAGATGAAGCGGCCCGGACCAACATTACTCGTATGCTTACGAGAGATCGGTTCCCTCGACGCAACTTGTTGCTTAGATGGCTTGCGGGTGACAGTTTCTCTCACTTTAGTTCGATCGGATCCGACAAAGGCGGTCCTTGAGAAGGTTGAAAAGCAATCTATGTATCACCGTTGTGGTTTATGTGTATGTGAGAATCGTTCTTGCTAGATACCTGTAGCAGCCACGTAAAACATGCAACAACAATTAGAGGACGTCTAACTTGTTTTTGCAGGGTATGTTGTGATGTGATATGGCCAATTACATGATGAGATATATGTGATGTATGAGATGATCATGTGATGTATAGAATTTCACGACTTGCATGTCGTTGAGTACGGCAACCGGCAGGAGTCATAGGGTTGTCTTTAATTATTGTATGACCTGCGTGTCAATCATTAAGCGCTATGTAATGCTTTACTTTATTGCTAAGCGGTAGCAATAGAAGTAGAAGCAGGGCTGGCGCCACAACCCCAATGGCAACACATTGATGGAGATCAAGATGATGGAGATCATGGTGTTGTGCCGGTGATGATGGAGATCATGCCGGTGTTTCGAAGATGGAGATCTTAAACAAAAGTTCATGGCCATATCATGTCACTTATGAATTACATGAGATGTTAATCCCTTTATGCACCTTGTTTTGCTTAGTACGGTGGTAGCATTATAAGGTGATCCCTCACTTGAATTTCAAGATGAACTGTGTTCTCCCCGAGTGTGCACCGTTGAAAGTTCGTCGTGTTGAGACACCACGTGATGATCGGGTGTGATAGACTCTACGTTCACATACAACGGGTGCAAGCCAGATTTGCACGCGCAGAACACTCGGGTTAAACTTGACGAGCCTAGCATGTACAGACATGGCCTCGGAACACGAGAGACCGAAAGGTCGAACATGAGTCATATAGTAGATGTGATCAACATAATGATGTTCACCATTGCAGCCACCTCAACTCACGTGATGATCGGACTTGAGTTGGTGAATTTGGATCATGTATCACTCGAATGATCGGAGGGATGTCAATTTGAGTGGGAGTTCTTAAGTAATATGATTAATTGAACTCATTATCATGAACATAGTCAAAGTGCCTTTGCAAATTATGTTGTAGATTACTAGCTCGCGCTGTAGCTCCCTTAAATTTTTATATGTTCCTAGAGAAATAGAGTTGAAAGATGTTGGTAGCAATATTGCGGACTGGGTCCGTGATCTGAGGATTGTCCTCATTGCTGCACAGAAGGCTTATGTCCTTAATGCACCGCTCGGTGCGCCACTCCCTCTAGTGTCGTCTATAGATGTTGTGAACATCTGACAGGCACGTTTCGATGACTACTTGATAGTTTAGTGCGTCATGCATTACGGCTTAGAATTGAGGCTCCGAAACGTTTTGAACGTCACGAAACATATGAGATGTTCTAGGAGCAGAGATTGTGATCTCAGGCTCGTGCCTGTGTTGCGAGATATGAGATCTCTAACAAGATTCTTTGCCTGTAAGATGAAGGAGAATAGCTCAATCATTGAGCATGTACTCAGATTGTCTGGGTACTACAATCGCTTGAATCAAGTGGGAGTTGATCTTCTAGATAAGATAGTGATTGATATAGTTCTCCAAGTCACTGTCACTAAAGCTACTAGAACTTAGTGATGAACTATAATACACCAGGGATAGAAGTATTGATCCCTGAGCTGTTCGCGATGTTTGACACCATGAAGGTAGAAATCAAGAAGGAGAGTCAAGTGTTGATGGTTAATCAAACCACTAGTTTCGAAAAGGGCAAGAGCAAGGAGGGAAACTTCATGGATAGCAAGTCAGTTGTTGCTCCAGTGAAGCAACCCAAAGTTGAACTCAAACCCGAGACTAAGTGCTTTTATTATGAGGTGAGAGGTCACTGAAGCGGAACAACCCTAGATACTTGGTAGATAAGAAGGCTGGCAACATCGACAGAAGTATATTTGATATACGAGTTATTGATGTGTACCTTGCTAGTACTCCTAGTAGCACCTGGGTATTGGATACCGGTTCGGTTGCTAATTGTTAGTAACTCGAAATAAAAGCTACGGAATAAACGGAGAACTAGCTAAGGGTGAGGTGACGATGTGTGTTGGAAATGTTTCCAAGGTTGATGTAATCAACATCGCACGCTCTCTCTACCTTCAGGATTAGTGACGAACCTAAATAAATGTTATTTGGTGTTTTGCGTTGAGCATGAACATGATTAGATCATGTTTGTTGCAATACAGTTATTCATTTAAGTCAGAGAATAATAGTTATTCTGTTTACATGAATAATACCTTCAATGGTCATGCACCCAGTGAGAATGGTTTGTTGAAATCTTGATCGTAGTAATACACATGTTCATAACATTGATGTCAAAAGATACAAAGTTAAATAATGATAGTACCACATACTTGTGGCACTGCCGCAAAATGTCATATTGGTATAAAGCACATGAAGAAACTCCATGGTGATGGATATTTGGACTCATTCGATTTCGAATCGGTTGAGACATGCGAACCATGCCTCTTGGGCAAGATGACTAAAGGACCCCGTTGGATGGAGCGGGCAAGTTATTCATTGGAAATGATACATGTTGATGTATGCAATCTAGTGAGTCTTGTAGCGTGCAGTGGATATCGTTATTTTCTTACCTTCACTGATGATTTGAGTAGATATAGTGTATATTTACTTAATGAAACACAAGTCTGAATCGTTTGAAAGGTTCAAGCAAATTCAGAGTGAAGTTTAAAGATCATCGTGACAAGAAGATAAAAATGACTGCGATATGATCGTGGAGGTTGATATCTGAGTCACGAGTTTGGCATACAACTTAAGACAATGTGAAAGTTGTTTCACAACTAAACGCCACTTGGAACACCATAGTATGATGGTGTGTCTGAACATCATAGTTATGCTCTATTGGACATGGTGCGTGCTATGATGTCTCTTGTCGTTTTACTACTATAATTTTGGGGTTATGCATTAGAGACAACTACATTCACTTTAAATAGGGCACCATCTAAATCCGTTGAGATGACACCATGTGAATTATGGTTTGATAGAAATGTAAGTTGTAATTTCATAATACTTGGGGCTGCGACACTTGTGTGGAAAATGTTTTCACCTAATGAGGTCGAACCCAAGGCAGACAAATGCATCTTCATAGAATACCCTAAGATCAGTTGGGTGAAACTTCTATCTCAGATCCAAGTGCAAAGTGTTTGTTACTAAAACGGATCCTTTCTCGAGGAAAAGTTTCTCTCAAAAGAATTAAGTGGGAGGAAGATAGAACTTGATGAGGTTGTTTAAACTTTGTTCAACCAGAGAGTAGCACAGCGCAGGATGTTGTTTCTGTGAAGCCTACGTTAGTTGAAGAGGAAGTTAATGATGATGATCATGAAGCTTCAGGATCAAGTTACTATCGAACTTCGTAGGTCGACAAGGATGTGTACTGCTCCTAAGCGGTACAACAACCCTGTCTTGGAGGTCATCTTGTTGGACAAAAGATGAACCTACGAGCTATGGAGAAGCGACGATGGGCCCGGATTCCGACAAATGGTTGGAGGCCATGAAATCCGAGATAGGATCCATGTATGAAAACCAAGTGTAGACTTTGGTAGACTTGCTCGTTGGACGACAGGTCGTTGAGTACAAATGGATCTTTAAATGAAGACAGACACTGATGGTGAATGTCACTATTTGTAAAGCTCGACTTGTTGCAAAGATGTTTGTGACAAGTTCAAGGAGTTGACTACGATGAGACTTTCTCACTCGTAGTGGTGCTAAAGTCTGTCGGAATTATGTTAGCAGTTGCTGTGTTTTCAATTATGAAATCTGGCAGATGGATGTCAAAACATCATTTCCTTAACGGTTTACTTGAGGAAAGGTTGTATATGATACAACCAGAAGGTTTTGTCAGGCCTAAGGATGCTAAAAGGTGTGAAGCTTCGGTGATCCATCCATGGACTGAAGCAAGCATCTCGGAGTTGGAATATACGCTTTGATGAGGTGATCAAAGTTTTGATGTTTATACAAAGTTTACGAGAAACTTTTATTTGCAATAAAGTGAGTGGGAGCACTATAGAATTTCTCATAAGTATATGTGGATGACATATTGTTGATCAGAAATAATGTATAGTTTCTGGAAAGCATAAAACGGTCATTTGGAAAGTGATTTTCAAAGGAAGACCTGGATAAAGCTACCTAATTGTTGAGCATCAAAATCTATAGAGATAGATCAAGATGCTTGATGAGACGTTCAATGAGTGCATACCTTGACAAGATTTTGAAAGAGTTCAAAATGGATCAGCCAGAGAAATAGTTCTCGTCTGATTTGTAAGGTGTGAAGTTGAGTGAGACTCAAAGCTCGACAACGGCAGAAGAAAGAGAAAGGACGAACGTCGTCCCTTATGCCTTAGCCATAGGCTCTATATTATGCCATGCTGTGTACCGCACCTGTGTGTACCTTGCCATGAGTCCGCCAGGGGGTACAAGAGTGAACCAGGAGTGGATCACTGGACAGCGGTCAAGATTATCCTCAGTAACTAAGAGACTGAGGAGATGTTTCTCGATTATGGAGGTGATAAAGAGTTCGTCGTAAGGAGTTACGTCAATACAAGCTTTAACACTAATCCGGATGACTCGTACTAGCAATTTGGATACGTCTAGTGGAGCAGCCATTTGGAATAGTACCGAGCGGAGTGTGGTAGCAGTGTTTACAGTTTGACATAGGTATTTGCAAAGTGCACACGGATCTGAATGTTACAGACCCGTTGACTATAAGACCTCTCTCACATGCAAAGCATGATCGAGCCCCAGAACTCGTTGGGTGTTAGATTCATAACAATGCGAATCACATGGTGATGTGAACTAGATTATTGACTCTAGTGCAAGTGGGAGACTGTTGGAAATATGCCCTAGAGGCAATAATAAATTACTTATTATCATATTTCCTTGTTCATGACAATCGTTTATTATCCATGCTATAATTGTATTGATCGAAGACTTAGATGCATGTGTGGATACATAGACAAAACCATGTCCCTAGTATGCCTCTAATAGACTAGCTCGCTGATCAAAAGATGGTTAAGGTTTCCTAGCCATGGACATGAGATGTCATTTGATAACGGGGTCACATCATTAGGAGAATGATGTGATGGACAAGACCCAAACTGCAAACGTAGCATATGATCGTGTCAGTTTATTGCTACTGTTTTCCGCATGTCAAGTATGTGTTCCTATGACCATGAGATCAAGCAACTCACAGATATCGGAGGAGTGCCTTGTGTGTATCAAACGTCGCAACGTAACTAGGTGACTATAAAGGTGCTCTATAGGTATCTCCGATGGTATCTGTTGAGTTGGCATGGATCGAGACTGGGATTTGTTACTCCGTGTGACGGAGAGGTATCTCGGGGCCCACTCGGTAATGCAACATCACAATAAGCCTTGCAAGCAATGTGACTAATTGTTAGTTGCGGGATCTTGGATTACGGAACGAGTAAAGAGACTTGCCATTAACGAGGTTGAACTAGGTATGAAGATACCGACGATCGAATCTCGGGCAAGTAACATACCAAAGAACAAAGGGAACGTTATACGGGATTAACTGAATCCTTGACATAGAGGTTCGACCGATAAAGATCTTCGTAGAATATGTAGGAACCAATGTGGACGTCTAGGTCCCACCATTGGTTATTGACCGTAGAGGTGTCTCGGTCATGTCTACATAGTTCTCGAACCCGCAGGGTCTGCAGACTTAAGGTTTGGTGACGTTTCGGTAGTGTAGAGTTATGTATGGTGGTGACCGAAGTTTGTTCGGAGTCCCGGATGAGATCCCAGAAGTCACGAGGAGCTCCGGAATGGTCCGGAGGTAAAGATTCATATATAGGAAGTCCCAGTTTGGTTTCCGGAAAAGTTTCAGGCTCATCAGTAGTATACCGGGAGTGCTGGTAGTGTACCGGGAGGCCTCCGGGAGGGGTATTTCGACCCCAAGAGGTCCATAGGCTGTGGGAGAATAATAACCAGCCCTTAGTGGTCTGGGAAAACAGCCACAAAGGCCCATGGCGCAGGAGAGAAAGTCCTAAAGCAAAAAGTGGAAAATCAGCCAATAGGAGGCAATCCTACTCCAACTAGGATTGGAGGTGAAGTAGGATTGCTTCCCACCTCCTATTTCGGCCGACCCAAAGGCCTTGGCTGCCTATCCTCTCCTCCTCTCCTATATATACTAGTGGATTGGGTGGTTTTTGGACAGAATTTCCGGCCACATGCTACCCGTTACACCGGTGCATAGTTTCTCCTCTAGATCGGTTTTCTGCAGCGCTTAGGCGAAGCCCTGCCGGAATTGCTCCACCACCATCACCGGAACGCCGTCATGCTGCCGGTGAACTCTCTCTCCTCTCCACCTCCTCTCGCTGGATCGAGACGGTGGAGATCGTCATCAAGCTGCACGTGTGCTGAACGCGGAGGTGTCGTCCGTTCGGCGCTAGATCGGAAGGACCGTGATCGAGATCGCGAGACGGTTCGTGATGTGATCACGGAACGGATCATGATGAGTTCGCTGGACAGATCGTGATCAAGATCGTGAGACGGATCATGATGAGTTCGCGGGACGGATCATGATGTGTTCGCGGGACGGTTCGTGATTGGATCGCGGGACGCTCGGCGATTTGGATTGCGAAGAAGTTCGACTACACCAACCGCGTTTCTTAACGCTTCCCGCTTAGCGATCTACAAGGGTACATAGATCCACTCTCCCTCTCGTAGATGCTCATCACCATGGATAGGTTTGCGTGTGCGTAGGAAATTTTTTGTTTCCCATGCGACGTTCCCCAACAGTGGGTCACCTAGTGGTGCATCAAGGACATACAATTTCTTGGAAGCTATGAGGATGATTCTCAAGCCACGGACCCAGTCGGCATAGTTGCTTCCATCATCTTTCAGCTTGTTTTTCGCTAGGAACGCATTGAAATTGAGGGTGACATTCGTGTTAGCCATTGGATCTAAAATATAGATTGTAAAGATAATTTTAGACTAAGTTGATAATAATTAAGTTCACATAATCAAATTATTTAATGAACTCCCACTTAGATAGACATCTCTCTAGTCATCCAAGTGACACATGATCCATGTCAACTAGCCCGTGTCCGATCATCACGTGAGACGGACTAGTCATCCATGGTGAACATCTCCATGTTGATCGTATCTTCCATACGACTCATGTTCGACCTTTCGGTCTTCCGTGTTCCGAGGCCATGTCTGTACATGCTAGGCTCGTCAAGTCAACCTAAGTGTTTCGCGTGTGTAAATCTGGCTTACACCCGTTGTATGCGAACGTTAGAACCTATCACACCCGATCATCATGTGGTGCTTTGGAACAACGATCCTTAGCAACGGTGCATAGTTAGGGTGAACACTTTTCTTGAAATTTTAGTGAGAGATCATCTTATTTACTACCGTCGTTCTAGGCAATTAAGATGTAAACATGATAAACATCACATGCAATCAATATAGTGACATGATATGGCCGTTATCATCTTGCTCCTTTGATCTCCATCTTCGGGGCACCATGATCATCACTGTCACCGGCACGGCACCATGATCTCCATCATCATGATCTCCATCATTGTGTCTTCATGAAGTTGTCTCGCCAACTATTACTTCTACTACTATGGCTAACGTTTAGCAATAAAGTAAAGTAATTACATGGCGTTTATGATTGACACGCAGGTCATACAATAAAATAAGACAACTCCTATGGCTCCTACCGGTTGTCATACTCATCGACATGCAAGTCGTGAATCCTATTACAAGAACATGATCAATCTCATACATCACAATGCATCACATCACATCCTTTGGCCATATCACATCACAAGGCATATGCTGCAAAAACAAGTTAGACGTCCTCTAATTTGTAGTTGCAATTTTTTTACGTGGCTGCTATAGGTTACTAGTAAGAACGTTTATTACCTACGTCAAAACCACAACGTGATATGCCAATTGCTATTTACCCTTCATAAGGAACCTTTTCATCGAATCCAATCCGACTAAGGTGGGAGAGACAGACACCCGCTAGCCACCTTATGCAACAAGTGCATGTCAGGTGGTGCAACCAGTCTCACGTAAGCATACGTGTAAAGTCGGTCCGGGCCGCTTCATCCCACAATACCGCCGAATAAAGATAAGACTAGTAGTGGTAAGCAAATTAACAAAATCGACGCCCACAACTGCTTTGTGTTCTACTCGTGCATAGATTCTACGCATAGACCTAGCTCATGATGCCAATGTTGGGGGACGTAGTAGTAAATCAAAAAAATTCCTATGATCACCAAGATCTATCCATGGAGAAACCAGCAATGAGTGGGGAGAGATTGCATCTTCATACCTTTGAAGATCGCTAAGCGGAAGCGTTACAAGAACGTGGTTGGTGGAGTCGTACTCAGCGATTCAGATCGCGGTGGATTCCGATCTCAGCGCCGAACAACGACGCCTCCGCATTCAACACACGTACATCCCGGTGACGTCTCCCGCACCTTGATCCAGCAAGGAGGAGGGAAAGGTTGAGGGAGAGCTCCGGCAGCACGACGGCGTGGTGACGGTGGAGCTACGTGAACTCCGGCAGGGCTTCGCCAAGCGCTACGGAGAACGAGGAAGAGGAAGGGTAGGGCTGCACCGAGAGAGAAAGAAGTCGTGACTCAAAACAGCCCAAACCCTTGCATATATATAGGAGGAGGGAGAGGGAGGGCTGCCTTGGCCCCTCCTCCAAAGAGGAGAGGTTCGGCCGACCCTAGGGAGGAGTCCACCTCCCACAAGGGAGGTGGATCTCTTCCCTTTGAATCCTTTTCAGCCCTATGTCTTATCTCCAGCCGCATGGGCATCTCTAGAAGGTCTTGTCCAGCCCAAAAAGGGCTGGCACACTTCCTATAAGGACCCACGAAGTCCTATGGTCGTCACACCCCTCCCGGGGTCCTCCGACACCCTCCCGACACTCCCGGTACACTACCGATGAGCCCGAAAACTTTCCGGTGACCAAAACTGGACTTTCTATATACCAATCTTTACCTCCGGACCATTCCGGAGCTCCTCGTCATGTCCAGGATCTCATCCGGGACTCCGAACAACTTTCGGTAATCACGTATACCATTTCGCTATAACCCTAGCGTCATCGAACCTTAAGTGTGTAGACCCTACGGGTTCGGGAGACATGTAGACATGACCGAGACACCTCTCCGGTCAATAACCAACACCGAGATACCCATGTTGTCCCCCACATGCTCCATGATGATCTCATAGGATGAACCACGATGTCGAGGATTCAATCAATCCCATATACAATTCCCTTTGTCTATCGGTATGATACTTGCCCGAGATTCGATCGTCAGTATCTCTATACCTTGTTTAATATCGTTATCGGCAAGTCTCTTTACTTGTTCCGTAATACATCATCCCATGACTAACTCCTTGGTCACATTGAGATCATTATGATGATTTCTTACCAAGTGGGCCCATAGATACCTCTCCGTCACACGGAGTGACAAATCCCAATCTCGATTCGTGCCAACCCAACAGACACTTTCGGAGATACCCATAGTGCACCTTTATAGCCACCCAGTTACGTTGTGACGTTTGGCACACCCAAAGCATTCCTATGGTATCCGGGAGTTGCACAATCTCATGGTCTAAGGAAACGATACTTGACATTGAAAAGCTTTAGCAAACGAACTACACAATCTAGTGCTATGCTTAGGATTGGGTCTTGTCCATCACATCATTCTCCTAATGATGTGATCCCCTTATCAACGACATCCAATGTCCATGGTCGTGAAACCGTGACCATCTATTGATCAACGAGCTACTCAACTAGAGGCTCACTAGGGACATGTTGTGGTCTATGTATTCACACATGTATTATGGTTTCCGGTTAACACAATTATAGCATGAAAAATAGACAATTATCATGAACAAGTAAATACAATAATAACCATTTTATTATTGCCTCTAAGGCATATTTCCAACAAAGGGCGGGAAGGAGAGACCTTTGGTCCCAGTTGGTTGAACGAACCAGGACCAAAGGTAGGCATTGGTCCTAGTTGGTGGCACCAACCGGGACCAATGGCCTTGCACAGCGGTGTGGTGGGAATTTAGTCCCACCTCGCCAAGCGAAGGTTGCCCGAACCTATTTATAAGCCCCGCCGCGGCTGCTACGTTTTTCTCCTCTCAAAGTGAAAATAGATGCCCATATACGGGAAATTTGACCCAAGTTCAAAATTCTAGTATGTGCTAGTATGCACTTACTAGCACTTTGAATTTAGGTCGAATTTTCCCTATAAGAGCATCTATTTTCACTTTTTTTGCATATTAGAAGTTCTTTATACATATTTGAACTCAAGAATTTTTCTGCATTCAATATGCACCTTTCAAAGCCACATCATCCCTTTTCAACCCTTTTCTGACTTCATTGTCTATTTTTCATGCATTTCATCATTTAATTTGAGCTAAAATGACCCTGAATTGAAAAGCACTACAAATGAACTCTTAAATGGTTGAAACTTGGCATGTTACCATCATTTCACCCACATAGCATTTGCTAAAAAGTAGAGAGGGTTATGACAAAAACCGGATGCACTTCGTGTACAAAGTGGGGAATCTCTTTTGAAGTATCAGGGTTTCGGACAAAAACACGTCTGTTACAAAAGGATTTCAATTTTTTAAACCTATTTGAACTCAAGACTTTTTCTGCATTCAATATGCACCATTCAAAGCCACATCGTCCCTTTCAACCCTTTTCTGACTTCATTTGCTATTTTTCATGCATTTCATCATTTATTTTGAGCTAAAATGACCCTGAATTGAAAAGCACTGCAAATGAACTCTTACATGGTTGAAACTTGGCATGGTACCATCATTTCACCCACATAGCATTTGCTAAAAAGTTGAGAGGGTTACGGCAAAAACTAGATGCACTTCGTGTACAAAATGGGGAATCTCTTTTGAAGTATGAGGGTTTCGGAGAAAAACACGTCTATTACAAAAGGATTTCAATTTTTTAAACATATTTGAACTCAAGACTTTTTCTGCATTCAATATGCACCATTCAAAGCCACATCGTCCCTTTTCAACCCTTTTCTGACTTCATTTGCTATTTTTCATGCATTTCATCATTTATTTTGAGCTAAAATGACCCTAAATTTAAAAGCGCTTCAAATGAACTCTGAAAAGTTTGAAAGTTGGCATGGTATCATCATTTCACCCACATAGCATGTGCTAAAAAGTTGAGAGGATTACTGTAAAAACTGGATGCACTTCATGTACAAAATGGACAATCTCTTTCAAAGTATCACTGTTTCGGATGAAAACTCATCTGTTACAAAGAGATTTCATTTTTTGAACTCCATACTTTTTGTGTTTTCAAAATGCACCATTCAAAGCCACATCATCAATTTTCAACCCTTTCTGACTTCATTTGGTATTTTTCATGCACTTACTTATTTTTTTGAGCTAAATAACCTTGAAATTGAAAAGCACTTCAAATGAACTCTGAAAAGGTTGAAAGTTGGCATGGTATCATCATTTCACCCACATAGCATGTTATAAAAAGTTGAGAGGATTATGGCAAAAACTGGATGCACTTTGTGTACAAACCGGACAATCTCTTCGAAGTATAAGGGTTTGGGACAAAAACTCATGTGTTACAAAAGGCATTTGATTTCTTCACATGTAACTGCAATGATATAGTTGTGAGAGAAAGCCTTCACTTTTTCTTTGCTTGTGTCCTTTGCTTATTGCGCTGTAATCAAGAATAATCTTCATCGTTTAACAGGGTGCTTGGGTCAGCCTTGACTTTGAAGGGAGGAATTTCAAGAAACTTTTCATAATCTTCAGACATGTCTGTCTTGCCCTCCAATCCCATGATGTATCTTTTTCCTGAAAGAACTATGTGGCGCTTTGGCTCATCGTATGATGTATTCGCTTCCTTATCTTTTCTTTTTCTCGGTTTGGTAGACATGTCCTTCACATAGAAAACCTGCGCCACATCATTGGCTAGGACGAATGGTTCGTCTGTGTACCTAAGATTGTTCAGATCCACTGATGTCATTCTGTACTGAGGATCTTCCTGTACCCCGCCTCTTTGCAGATTGACCCATTTGCACTGAAACAAAGGGACCTTGAAATCATGTCCATAGTCAAGTTCCCATATGTCCACTATGTAACTATAATATGTGTTCTTTCCCCTCTTGGTTGCTGCATCAAACCGCACACCGTTGTTTTGATTGGTGCTGTTTTGATCCTGGGCGATCGTGTAAAATGTATTCCCAATTATCTCGTACCCTTTGTAAGTCATTATAGTCGAAGATGGTCCCCTGGCCAACGAGTACAACTCATCCAAAAGAGTGTTGTCACGCATGAGACGTGTTTGCAACCAACTGCCAAAACTCCTGATGTGTTCACATGTAATCCAGTCGTCGCACTGCTCTGGGTGTTTGGAGCACAGAATATTCTTGTGTTCATCAACATACGGGGTCACCAAGGTAGAATCTGTAGAACTATGTAGTGTTCTTGAGACCAAGAATGCACGTCCCTACATATTATTGAGTCCGCTCCTACCGTGCCTTTTCCAGTCAGTCTCCCCTCATACCGCGATTGAGGGAGACCAATCTTCTTAAGCTCAGGAATGAAGTCAACACAAAACCCAATGACATCCTCTGTTTGCTGACCCATGGAGATGCTTCCTTCTAGCCTAGTGCGGTTATGAACATATTTCTTTAAGACTCCCATGAACCTCTCAAAGGGTAACATATTGTGTAGAAATACAGGGCCCAGAATGACAATCTCGTCGACTAGATGAACGAGGACGTGTGTCATAATATTGAAGAAGGACGGTGGGAACACCAGCTTGAAACTAAGAAGACATTGCACCAAATCACTCCTTAACCTTGACAAGATTTCTGGATCGATCACCTTCTGAGAGATTGCATTGAGGAATGTGTTGGAAATATGCCCTAGAGGCAATAAATAAAGTGTTTATTATTGTATTTCCTTGTTCATGCTAATCTTTTATTATCCAAGCTATAATTGTATTAATTGTAAACACGGATACATGTGTGGATACATAGACAAACACAATGTCCCTAGTATGCCTCTAGTGAACTAGCTCGTTGATCAAAAGATGGCTAACGTTTATTAGCCATGGACATGAGATGTCATTTGACAACGGGATCACATCATTAGGAGAATGATGTGATGGACAAGACCCAAACTACAAACATAGCTTATGATCGTGTTAGGTTATTGCTACTGTTTTCTGCATGTCAAGTATATGTTCCTATGACCATGAGATCATGCAACTCACAGATATCGGAGGAGTACCTTGTGTGTATCAAACGTCGCAACGTAACCGGGTGACTATAAAGGTGCTCTACAGGTGTCTCCGAGGGTGTCTGTTGAGTTGGCATGGATCAAGACTGGGGTTTGTTACTCCGTGTGACGGAGAGGTATCTCAGGGCCCACTCGGTAATACAACATCACGATAAGCCTTGCAAGCAATGTGACTAAGTGTTAGTTACGGGATCTTGTATTACGGAACGAGTAAAAGAGACTTGCCAGTAACGAGGTTGAACTAGGTATGGAGATACCGACGATCGAATCTCGGGCAAGTAACATACCGAAGAACAAAGGGAACATCATACGGGATTAGCTGAATCCTTGACACAGTGCTTCAACCGATAAAGATCTTCGTAGAATATGTAGGAACCAATGTGGACATCCAGGTCCCGCCATTCGTTATTGACCATAGAGGTGTCTCGGTCATGTCTACATAGTTCTCGAACCTGGAGGGTCTGCACACTTAAGGTTTGGTGACGTTTCGGTAGTATAGAGGTATGTATGGTGGTGACCGAAGTTTGTTTGGAGTCCCAAATGAGATCCCAGAAGTCACGAGGAGCTCTGGAATGGTCCGGAGGTAAAGATTCATATATAGGAAGTCCTGTTCTGGTCGCCAGAAAAGTTTCGGGCTCATCGGTAGTGTACCGGGAGTGCCGGGAGTGTACCGGGAGGCCACCGGGAGGGGTATTTCGACCCAAGAGGCTACATGGGCTGTAGGAGGGTGTAAACCAGCCCTTAGTGGTCTGGTGGAACACCCACAAGAGACCCATGGTGCTTGAGGAAAAAAGGCCTAAGAGAAAAAGTGAAAAAAGGCAAAATAGGGTGAATCCTAGTCCTACTAGGATTGGAAGTGGACTCCACCTCTCCCTCTCTCCTTCGGCCGAAGCTAGGTGGCCTTGGCCCTTGTGCCAAGGACTCTCCTCCTCTCCTCTTATATATACTGGAGGTTTTAGGGTTTTTGCACTAGATTTTCAGCCACGTGCTACCCGCTCCTGCAGTGCATAATTTCTCCTCTAGATCCGTTTTCTGCAGTGCTTAGGCGAAGCCCTGCCGGAATTACTCCACCACCATCACCGGAGCACCGTCAGGCTGCCGGAGAAATCTTCTTCCTCTTCACTCCCTCTTGCTGGATCAAGACGGTGGAGATCGTCATCAAGCAGTACGTGTGCTGAACGCGGAGGTGCCATCCGTTCGGTGCTAGATCGGAAGGATCGTGATCAAGTTCATGGGACGGATCGTGATCAAGTTGATGGGACGGATCGTGATCAGATCGCGGGACGGATCGTAATTGGATCGCGGGACGGATCGTGATTGGATCGCGGGACGCACGGTCATTTGGATCGCGAAGATGTTCGACTACACCAACCGCGTTTCTTAACGCTTCCCGCTTAGCGATCTACAAGGGTATGTAGATACACTCTCCCTCTCGTAGATGCTCATCACCATGGATAGATCTGCGTGTGCGTAGGAATTTTTTTGTTTCCCATGCAATGTTCCCAAACAGTGGCATCAGAGCTAGGTCTATGTGTAGATGAGATCTCGAGTAGAACACAAAAGGTTTGTGGGCGTTGATGCTTAGATTTCTTCCTCCCTTGGTCGGATTTTGGTTCAATGGTATTGTGAGATGAAGCGCCCCGGACCAACATTACTCGTACGCTTACGAGAGACCGGTTCCCTCGACGCAACTTGTTGACTAGATGGCTTGCGGGTGACAGTTTCTCTCACTTTAGTTGGATCGGATTCAACAAAGGCGGTCCTTGAGAAGGTTGAAAAGCAAATTATGTATCACCATTGTGGTTTATACGTAGGTGAGAATCGTTCTTGCTAGAAACCCGTAGCAGCCACGTAAAACATGCAACAACAATTAGAGGACTTCTAACTTGTTTTTGCAGGGTATCTTGTGATGAGATATGGCCAATTACATGATGTGATATATGTGATGTATGAGATGATCATGTGATGTATAGAATTTCATGACTTGCATGTCGACGAGTACGGCAACCGGCAGAAGCCATAGGGTTGTCTTTAATTATTGTATGACCTGCGTGTCAATCATTAAGCGCTATGTAATGCTTTACTTTATCGCTAAACGGTAGCAATAGTAGTAGAAGCATGCAGGCCGTGACAACCTCGATGGAGACACATTGATGGAGATCATGGTGTCGTGCCGGTGACGATGGAGATCATGCCGGTGCTTTCAAGATGGAGATCTAAAGCACAAGTTCATGGCCATATCATGTCACTTATGAATTGCATGTGATGTTAATCCTTTTATGCACCGTGTTTTTCTTAGTACGACGGTCGCATTATAAGGTGATCCCTCACTTAAATTTCAAGATAAAATTGTGTTCTCCCCGAGTGTGCACCGTTGCGAAAGTTCGTCGTGTCGAGACACCACGTGATGATCGGGTGTGATAGACTCTACGTCACATACAACGGGTGCAAGCTAGTGGTGCATGCGCAGAACACTCGGGTTAAACTTGACGAGCCTAGCATGTACAAACATGGCCTCGGAACACAAGAGACCGAAAGGTCGAACATGAGTCATATAGTAGATATGATCAACATAATGATGTTCACCATTGAAACCAGCTTAACTCACGTGATGATCGGACTTGAGATGGTGGATTTGGATCATGTGACACTCACATGACCTGAGCGATGTCAATTTGAGTGGGAGCTTTAGTAATTTGATTAACTAAACTCATTATCTTAAACAATAGTCTAAGTAAACTTTGCATATTTATGTTGTAGATCAATGGCTCGCGCAGTAGCACCCCTAAATTTTAACGCGTTCCTAGAGAAAGCTATACTGAAAGATGATGGAAGTAACTTTGTTGACTGGGCCCGTAATCTGAGGATTATCCTCACGGCTTCCCAGAAATCATATGTCCTTGATGCACCGCTTGGTGACCAACCAGAAGACATGACCTCGGAAGACGTTAAGAACGCTTGGGAGGCACGTACTGGAGATTAGTCAATAGTTCAGTGCGCAATATTGTATGGCTTAGAAACGGGACTTCAAAGACACTTTGAACATCATGGAGCATATGAGATGTTCCAGGAGTTGAAGTTTATCTTTCAGAAGAACGCCCGGATCGAGAGGTATGAAACCTCCGATAAGTTCTATGCTTGGAAGATGGAGGAGAACGGGTCTATCAGTGAACACATACTCAGAATGTCTGGGTATTCAACTCGTCTAGCGGAGTTGGGAATTTCCCTTCCGCCAGAGGTGATCACTGAAAGAGTTCTTCAATCACTACCACCTAGTTACAAGAGCTTTGTGATGAACTATAACATGCACGGGATGAACAAGTCAGTCGCCGAGCTGTTTGCGATGCTAAAAGTCGCTGAGTCTGAAATCCAGAAAGAACATCAAGTGTTGATGGTCAATAAAACCACTAGTTTCAAAAAAAATGGCAAAGTCAAGGGCAAGGGCAAGAAGGGTAAAACCAAGAAGGATGGCAAAGCAGTTGCTACTCCTGTAAAGAAGCCCAAGCATGGACCCAAGCCAGAAACTAAGTGTTTTCATTGCAAGGGAACTGGTCACTGGAAGCGGAACTTCCCCAAGTACCTGGCTAACAAGAAGGCGGCCAACGATAAACAAGGTATATATGATATACATGTTATTGATGTGTACCTTACTAGCTCTCGTAGTAGTGCCTGGGTATTTGATACCGATTCGGTTTCTCACATTTGCAACTCAAAGCAGGAACTACGGAACAAACGAAGGCTGGCAAAGGACGAAGGGACGATGCGTGTGGGAAATGGTTCCAAGGTTGATGTGATCGCCGTCGGCACACTCTCTCTTCGATTACCATCGGGATTAGTGATGAACCTGAATAATTGTTATTTAGTGCCTGCGTTAAACATGAACATTATATCTGGATCTTGTTTATTGCAAGACGGTTACTCATTTAAATCAGACAATAAAGGTTGTTCTATTTATATGAGTAATATCTTTTATGGTCATGCACCCAATGTTAGGGGTTTATTCATATTAAATCTTGATAGTGATGACACGCATGGTCATAACATTGATGCCAAAAGATGTAGAGTTGATAATGATATTACCACTTTCTTATGGCACTGCCGTTTAGGTCATATTGGTGTAAATTGCATGAGGAAGCTCCATGCTGATGGACTTTTGGAGTCACTTGATTTTGAATCACTTGACACATGTCAACCGTGCCTCATGGGCAAGATGACTAAAACGCCGTTCTCTAGAACAATGGAACGGGCGAGTGACTTATTGGAAATCATACATACTAATGTGTGCGGTCCCATGAATGTTACAGCGCGTGGTGGATATCGTTATTTTCTCACCTTCAGTGATGACATACGTAGATATGGGTATATTTACTTAATGAAACACAACTCTGAAACGTTTGAAAAGTTCAAGCAATTTCAGAGTGAAGTTGAGAATCATCGTAAAAAGAAGATTAAGTTCCTGTGATCTGATCGAGGAGGTGAATATCTGAGTTATGAGTTTGGAAGTCACTTAAGACAGTGTGGAATTGTTTCACAGTTGACACCGCCCGGAACACCACAGCGTAATGGTGTATCCGAACGTCGTAATCGAACCTTATTAGATATGGTGCGTTCTATGATGTCTCTTGCTTATTTGCCACTATCGATTTGGGGTTATGCATTAGAGACAACTGCATTCACTTTAAATGGGGCACCATCAAAATCCGTTGAGACGACGCCATATGAACTATGGTTTGGCAAGGAGCCAAAGTTGTCGTTTCTTAAAGTTTGGGGATGTGATGCTTATGTCAAAAAGCTTCAGCCTGAAAAGCTGGAACCCAAAGGGGAGAAATGCGTCTTCATAGGATACCCGAAAGAGATAGTCAGGTATACCTTCTATCTCAGATCCGAAGGCAAAGTGTTTGTCGCTAAGAACGGAACATTTCTTGAGAAAGAGTTTCTCTCGAAAGAATTGAGTGGGAGGAAAATAGAGCTTGATGAGGTTATTGAACCTTTACTTCAACCAGAAAGTAGTACAGCGCAGAAAGATGTTTCTATAGAACCTTGGTAGAAGAGGAAGTTAATGATGATGATCATGAAGCTTCGGATCAACCTGCTATTGAACCTCGTAGGTCGACAAGGCCGCGTACTACCCCTGAGTGGTACGGCAACCCTGTCTTGGAGGTTATGTTGTTGGACAACAATGAACCTACGAGCTATGGAGGAGCAGTGATGGGCCCGGATTCCGAGAAATGGTTAGAGGCCATGAAATCCGAGATGGGATCCATGAATGAAAACAAATTATGGACTTTGGAAGTATTACCTGAAGGGCGAAAGGCCATTCAGAACAAATGGATCTTTAAGAAGAAGACAGACGTGGACGGTAATGTCACCGTCTATAAAGCTCGACTTGTGGCAAAGGGTTTTTCACAAGTTCAAGGAGTTGACTACGATGAGACTTTCTCACCCGTAGCGATGCTTAAGTCTGTCAGAATCATGTTAGCAATAGCTGCATATTTCGACTATGAAATTTGGCAGATGGATGTCAAAACAGCGTTCCTCAACGGTTTCCTTGAGGAAGAGTTGTATATGATGCAACCCGAAGGTTTTGTCGATCCAGAGAATGCTGGCAAATTTGCAAACTCCAGCGATCCATTTATGGACTGGTGCAAGCATCTCGGAGTTGGAATAAGCGCTTTGATGAGGTGATCAAAGCGTTTGAGTTTATACAAGTTTACGAAGAGGCTTGTATTTGCAAGAAAGTGAGTGGGAGCTCTATAGCGTTTCTAGTATTATATGTGGATGACATATTGCTGATTGGAAACAATATAGAAACGCTGGAAAGCATGAAGGAATATTTGAACAAGAGTTTTTCAATGAAGGACCTAAGAGAAGTTGCTTTCATATTAGGCATTAAGATCTATAGAGATAGATCGAGACGCTTAATAGCAGTTTCACAGAGCACATACCTTGATTAAGTTTTGAAGAAGTTCAAAATGGAACAGTCCAAGAAGGGGTTCTTGCCTGTGTTACAAGGTGTAAAGTTGAGTAAGACTCAATGCCCAGTAACTTCAGAAGATAGAGAAAAGATGAGTGTCATCCCCTATGCTTCAGCCATAGGCTCTATCATGTATGCAATGCTGTGCACAAGACCCGATGTCAGCCTTGCCATAAGTATGGCCGGAAGGTTTCAAAGTGATCCTGGAATGGAGCACTGGCAGGCGGTCGAGAATATCCTTAAGTACCTGAAAAGGACTAAGGAAATGTTTCTCGTTTATGTAGATGATGAAGAGCTTGTCGTAAAGGGTTACGGCGATGCAAGCTTTGACACTGATCCGGACGACTGTAAGTTGCAAACCGGATACGTATTTATTCTTAACGGGGGAGCGGTAAGCTGGTGAAGTTCCAAGCAAAGCGTGGTAGCTGATTCTACGTGCGAAGCGGAATACATCGCAGCCTCGGAGGCGGCAAAGGAAGGTGTCTGGATGAAGCAGTTCATGATAGATCTTGGAGTAGTTCCCAGTGCACTAAATCCAATGAAATTGTTCTGTGACAACACTGGTGCCATTGCTCTAGCCAAGGAACCAAGGTTTCACAAGATGACCAGACACATAAAGTGACGCTTCAACTCCATCCGTGATTACATCATGGAGAAAGACATAAATATTTGCAAAGTGCACATGGATCTGAATGTTGCAGACCCGTTGACTAAATGTCTTCCAAGGTCTAAACATGATCAACACCAGAACTGCATAGGTGTTCGATTCATTACAATGTAAATCACATAGTGATGTGAACTAGATTATTGACTCTAGTACAAGTGGGAGACTATTGGAAATATGCCTTAGAGGCAATAAATAAAGTGTTTATTATTGTATTTCCTTGTTCATGATAATCATTTATTATCCATGCTATAATTGTATTAATTGGAAACATGGATACATGTCTGGATACATAGACAAACACAATGTCCCTAGTATGCCTCTAGTGAACTAGCTCGTTGATCAATAGATGGTTAAGGTTTGATAGCCATGGACATGAGATGTCATTTGACAACGGGATCACATCATTAGGAGAATGATGTGATGGACAAGACCCAAACTACAAACGTAGCTTATGATCATGTTAGTTTATTGCTACTGTTTTCTGCATGTCAAGTATATGTTCCTATGACCATGAGATCATGCAACTCACGGATATCGGTGGAGTACTTTGTGTGTATCAAACATCGTAACGTAACTGGGTGACTATAAAGGTGCTTTACAGGTGTCTCCGAGGGTGTCTGTTGAGTTGGCATGGATCAAGACTGCGATTTGTTACTCCGTGTGACGGAGAGGTATCTCAGGGCCCACTCGGTAATACAACATCACGATAAGCCTTGCAAACAATGTGACTAAGTGTTAGTTATGGGATCTTGTATTACGGAATGAGTAAAAGAGACTTGCCAGTAACGAGGTTGAACTAGGTATGGAGATACCGACGATCGAATCTCGGCCAAGTAACATACCGAAGAACAAAGGGAACATCATACGGGATTAACTGGATCCTTGACATAGAGGTTTGACCGATAAAGATCTTCGTAGAATATGTAGGAACCAATGTGGACATCCAGGTCCCGCCATTGGTTATTGACCATAGAGGTGTCTCGGTCATGTCTACATAGTTCTCGAACCCACAGGGTCTGCACACTTAAGGTTTGGTGACGTTTTGGTAGTATAGAGTTATGTATGATGGTGACCGAAGTTTGTTCGGAGTCCCAGATGATATCCCGGACATCACGAGGAGATCCATAATGGTCTGGAGGTAAAGATTCATATATAGGAACTCCTATTTTTGTCGCCGGAAAAGTTTCGGGCTCATCGGTAGTGTACCGGGAGTGCCGGTAGTGTACCGGGACGCCACCGGGAGGGGTATTTCGACCCAAGAGGCTACATGGGCTGTAGGAGGGGGTAAACTAGCCCTTAGTGGGCTGGTGGAACATCCACAAGAGGCCCATGCGGCTGGAGGAAAAAAGACCTAAGAGAAAAAGTGAAAAAGGCAAAATAGGGTGAATCCTAGTCCTACTAGGATTGGAGGTGGACTCCACCTCTCCCTCTCTCCTTCGGCCGAAGCAAGGAGGCCTTGGCCCTTGTGCCAAGGCCTCTCCTCCTATCCTCTTATATATACTGGAGGTTTTAGGGTTTGTGCACTACATTTTCAGCCAAGTGCTACCCGTTCCTCCAGTGTATAGTTTCTCCTCTAGATCGGTTTTCTGCAATGCTTAGGCGAAGCCCTGCCGGAATTACTCCACCACCATCGCCGGAGTGCCGTCAGGCTGCCGGAGAACTCTTCTTCCTCTCCACTCCTTCTTGCTGGATCAAGACGGTGGAGATCGTCATCAAGCTGTACGTGTGCTGAACGCGGAGGTGTCGTCCGTTCGGTGCTAGATCGGAAGGATCGTGATCAAGTTCGTGGGACGGATCGTGATCAAGTTTGTGGGACGGGTCGTGATCGGATCGCGGGACGGATCGTGATTGGATCGTGGGACGCACGGTGATTTGGATCGTGAAGACGTTCGACTACACCAACCGCGTTTCTTAACGCTTCCCGCTTAGCGATCTACAAGGGTATGTAGATCCACTCTCCCTCTCGTAGATGCTCATCACCATGGATAGATCTGCGTGTGCGTAGGAAAATTTTTGTTTCCCATGCAATGTTCCCCAACAGAATGCACATAGCTTCACAATGGCTAATCGAACGTTTTCCGGTAGAAGCCCCCTCAATGCAACCGGAAGCAGATGCGTCATAATCATGTGGCAGTCATGAGACTTTAGGTTCTGGAACTTTTTCTCTGCCATATTTTTTATTGACTTTATATTCAACGAGAAGCCAGACGGAACCTTCATACTGAGGAGGCATTCAAAGAAGATTTCCTTCTCTTCTTTGGTAAGAGCATAGCCGGCAGGACTTTCATACTGCTCTGGATGCATGTCGTCTTTTTCATGCACACGTTGTTGTTCCTCGCGTGCCTCCGGTGTATCTTTTGTCTTCCCATACACTCCCAAGAATCCTAGCAGGTTCACACAAAGATTCTTCGTCACGTGCATCACATCGATCGCAGAGCAGACCTCTAGGTCTTTCCAATAGGGTAGGTCCCAAATTATAGATTTCTTCTTCCACATGGGTGCGCGTCCCTCAACGTCATTCAGAACAGATAGTCCGATGGGACCCTTTCCATAGATTACTTGTAAATCATTGACCATAGAAAGTATGTGATCACCAGTACGGAGGGCGGGCTTCTTCCTGTGATCTGCCTCACCTTTGAAATGCTTTCCTTTCTTTCGACATTCATGGTTGGTCGGAAGAAATTGACGATGCCCCAAGTACACATTCTTCCTACATTTGTCCAAATATATAATGTCGGTGTCATCTAAACCGTGTGTGCATGCGTGGTATCCCTTGTTTGTCTATCCTGAAAGGTTACTAAGAGCAGGCCAATCATTGATGGTTACAAACAGCAATGCATGTAGGTCAAATTCCTCCTCTTCATTCTCATCCCACACACGTGCACCTCTTCCATTCCATAGCTATAAAAGTTCATCACTAATGGCCTTAGGAACACATCAATGTCATTGCCGGGTTGCTTAGGGCCTTGGATGAGCACTAGCATCATAATGAACTTCCGCTTCATGCATAACCAAGGAGGAAGGTTATACATACATAGAGTCACAGGCCATGTGCTATGCTTGCTGCTCTGATCCCCAAAAGGATTAACGCCATCTGCACTTAAACCAAACCATACGTTCCTTGGGTCACCTATAAAGTCGCTCCACTTTCTCTTGATCTTTCTCCACTGCGACCCATCAGCGGGTGCTCTCAACTTCCCGTATTTCTTATGGTCCTATTTGTGCCATCGCATCGACTTGGCATGCTCTTTGTTTCTGAACAGACGTTTCAACCGTGGTATTATAGGAGCATACCACATCACTTTGGCAGGAACCCTCTTCCTGGGGCGCTCGCCGTCAACATCACCAGGGTCATCTCGTCTGATCTTATATCGCAATGCACCGCATACTGAGCATGCGTTCAAATCCTCGTACGCACCGCGGTAGAGGATGCATTCATTAGGGCATGCATGTATCTTCTGCACCTCCAATCCTAGGGGGCATACAACCTTCTTTGTTGCGTACGTACTGTCAGGCAATTCGTTATCCTTTGGAAGCTTGTTCTTCAATATCTTCAGTAGCTTCTCAAATCCTTTGTCAGGTACACCATTCTGTGCCTTCCACTGCAGCAATTCCAGTGTGGTACCAAGCTTTGTGTTGCCATCTTCGCAATTGGGGTACAACTCTTTTTTGTGATCCTATAGCATGCGATCGAACTTCAACTTCTCCTTTTCACTTTCGCATTGTCTCTTTGCATCAACAATGACCCGGCGAAGATCATCATTGGGAACATCGTCTGGTTACTCTTGATCTTCATCTTCCCCCCATTGCAGCATCACTATATTCAGGAGGCACATAGTTGTCATCATCCTCTTCTTCTTTGTTTTCTTCCATCATAACCCCTCTTTCTCCGTGCTTGGTCCAAACATTATAGTATGGCATAAAACCCTTCTCAAGCAGGGGGAAGTGAAGGGTTTTAGAGTGCAGGAAAGCCTTCATATTCTCACAGACAATAAGTGGACAATGAATAAAACTATTCTGCTTGTTTGCCTCTGCCGCTTGGAGAAAATTATGCAGGCCCTTAATATACTCGGAGGTGCATTGGTCACCGTACATCCATTACTGGTTTATCTGTGTGTGTTATATAATAAAGTGTATTAAAAACCATTACAACATATCATGAATACAGAAGTGACCAAATTAATAGAAATTCATCATCACATTAAAGCCAAAGTACAATAGTGAACAAAATAAATACAATAATAAAAGTAAGAAAATTACACAAGTATCTATCTAAATCATACAAGTAAAAACTTTTTTTATTTTAGAAAGAAGATAAGAAGAAGAGGCTAGCCACGGTGGTGCCGGTGCCAAGAAGGGCGCGGGCGATCGACGGCGGTGAGGACGGGGACGGGACAAGACGGACCGCCAAACCTAGAAAAATCTTGAATAAAATGGAGCTTGGACAAGGAGCTTCGAGAGGAGAAAGCTTGAATGTGGCTTGGGAATTTCATCGAACACCTCATGTGCATAGGAGGTGAGCTAGAGCACCACAAAGCTCTTCCCTCGCCGGCCAGAAAAACCGAGCGGTGTGGAGTGCTCTGCTTGCCGACAAGGGGGTATATATAGGCATCTCATTGGTCCCGGTTCATGGATGGAACCGGGACTAAAGGACCCACTTTGGTCCCAATTCCAGACATGAACTGGGACCAATGGTTGTGGGCCAGGAGCAAGACACAGTGGTTCCGGTTCGTGTCTGGAACCAGGACCAACGGTGTCCGGCGAACCGGGACCATTGCCCTCATTGGTCCCGGTTCGTGACTGAACTGGGACTAATGGGCTGGCCTGGCCTGGACCAAAGCCCTGTTTTCTACTAGTGATTGATATCTATTGATGGGCATCTCCATAGCCCGCTGATACGCCTAGATGATGTGAGACTATCTTCTCCTTTTTCTCCTTGCACCTCCTCCATATTCTATTCCACCTATAATGATATATCCATGGCTCACGCTCATGTATTGCGTGAGAGTTGAAAAGGTTTGAGAACACCAAAAGTGTGAAACAATTGCTTGACTTGTCCATCAGGGTTGTGCATGATTTAGATACTTTGTGTGGGGAAGATGGAGCATAGCAAGACCATATGATTTTGTAGGGATAACTTTCTAAGACCATGTTATTTCGAAAGGACACGACTACCTTGTTGGTCAGCTCAAAGTATTACTGTTTTATGTCAATATTAGACTATTGTTTTAAATCTTACGGATCTGAATATTCATGCCACAATAAAAAATATTACATGGATAAATATGTTAGGCAACATTCCACATCAAAAATTCTGTTTTTATTATTTACCTACTCGAGGACGAGCAGGAATTAAGCTTGGGGATGCTGATACGTCTCCAACGTATCTATAATTTTTGCTTGTTCCATGCAGTTATATTATCATTCTTGGATGTTTTACAGTCATTTTACTACAACTTTTTATTATTTTTGGGACTAACCTATTAACCCAGAGCCGAGTGCTAGTTTCTCTTTTTTCCTTGTTTTTGAGTTTTATAGAAAAGGAATATCAAACGGAGTCCAAACGGAATAAAAATTTACGGTGATTTTTTTTGGACCAGAAGAGACCCACGGAGCATCAGAGTTGGGCGAGAAGACCCACGAGGCAGTCACAAGCCTCAGAGGCGCGGCCACCCCCCAGGGTGCGTTGACCAGGCTTGTGACTCCCTCGTGTCCCATCCTGACTTATTTCCACTGCCATAAATTCCTATAAATACCAGAAACCCCAAAGCAGAATTGAGATCGGGAGTTCCGCCGCCGCAAACCTCCATAGCCACGAAAACCAATCGGGAGCCTGTTCCGGCACCCTGTCGGAGGGGGAAACCATCACCGAAGGCCATCTTCATCATCCTGACACTTTCCATGATGAGGAGGGAGTAGTTCACCCACGGGGCTGAGGGTATGTACCAGTAGCTATGTGTTTGACCTCTCTCTCTCTCGTGTTCTTGAGATGGCACGATCTTGATGTACCACGAGCTTTATTGATATATATTGAATCATATGGAGTTTTCCCCTCGCTATCTTGTTGTGATGAATTGGGTTTTCCCTTTGAAGTTTTCTTATTGAATTGAGTCTTTAAGGATTTGAGAACACATGATGTATGTCTTGCGATGGGATGTCCGTGGTGACAATGGGATGTTCTATTGATCCACTTGATGTATGTTTTGGTGATCAACTTGCGGGTTACGTGACCTTTGGAATCTATTCATCGGGGTTGGCACACGTTTTTGTCTTGACTTTCCGGTAGAAACTTTGGGGCACTCCTTGAAGTTATTTGCATTGGATTGAACATGATGAATCTGAAATTATGTGATGCATATCGCATAATCAAGCCCATGGGTACTTGTGGTGACAATGGAGTATCTAGGTGACATTAGAGTTTTGGATGATGTGTATTTTAGGGTGTTATTTTGGTACGAACTCTAGGGCTGTTTGTGACACTTATAGGGACAGCTCGTAAGATTGATCAGAAAAGATAACTTTGAGGTGGTTTCGTACCCTACAGTAATTTCTTCGTTTGTTCTCCACTATTTGTAACTTTGGAGTGAACTCTATGTCGCACGAGAGGTACTTACATATGATTCAACTATGTCAATATTTGTCATGCCCAAGATGCGGTCCTATCCTTATTTCGGCACGAGGGCCTCGACAGGGATAGAAGCGCACCTCGCCGTGTTGCAAGAATGGATATCATTACAAGTACATGTATAGAAGAGATGAGTATATGGAATTGGCTTACACTCGCCACAAGCTACATCAGAGTGACATCAATACAACAACATACTCAAACATCATACAGAGGAGCAGGGTCCGACTACAGACGAAATCAAACGATAAAATGACATCCATCCTTGCCATCCCAGGCTGCCGCCTGAAACCCATCCTAGATTGATGAAGAAGAACTCCAAATTAAACAAGCAATGCTCTCACGTCAAATCATCGCATTACATGTACCTGCTACTGTTGTTGTAGTAATCTGTGAGCCACGGGGACTCAGCAATCTCATTTCCAAGGGTATCAAGACTATTAAAGCTTAATAGGTGAGGTATGGTTAAGTGGTGAGGCTGCAGCAAGCGACTAAGCATTTATTTGAGTGGCTAACTTACGAATACAAAAAATAAAGTATGGTGGTCTACGCATAACGAACGAGAACTAGCAATGATCACTAACTGATCCTGAACACCTACTTACGTCAAACATAACCCCACCGTGTTCTCTTTCAGATAAGAACTCACGAAAAGAGACAGTCACGGTTACACACACAGTTGGTGTATTTTATTTGAGTTTACTTCAAGTTTGCTATGACCGGGTGTTAAACAAAATATCCATGTTCGTCACATAACCGCGGGCACGGCTTTCCGAAAGATTTAACCCTGCAGGGGTGCTCCAACTAGTCCATCACAAATTAACCACACTCCGCAGGAATAGCCTCGACCACGGATCTCATGGTCATCATAGGTAATTTCAAAGGAATTCCAACTCCTCGAGAAAACCCGAAGAAAGTCAGAGTCCACACGCAAGACACTCGATAAAGGTAAAACAAATCCAGCAAGACCTCCCGACGTGTCGACGAACCCGATAAGAGTCGCGTATCTCGTTCTCAAGACACGACCGGATGAGCACAGGGTACAGTGGCCTGATAGAAATCTCCCGAGTTGCCCCGGGTTGGCCCTGCACACGACTCTAGTTTGGACCAACACTCATGAGGAGCACTGGCCCGGGGTGTTGATTAATTACCCGCGGGTGCCAGCGGGTCCCTATGCAATTTAATTAGTTATTAGGCAAATGTATTACCAATGTTGGGTCTTGCCAGACAAGTTTTATCCCAAAACGAAAATCAAGGGGGTCCCCATAACAACCCCGAGCATGTTAGGAGTGCTCAATTATGGAACATAACACTAGTTCACAAGTAACTAGAGGCGGCAAGGGTTGAACAAAACACCGAGCAAAAGGCCAAGCCTTCCACCTTTACCAAGTATATATGTGCATTAAATAAAATAGCAGCAATATTGTGATATAACAAAAGAATGTCCATGTCGACACATGGAAGCAATTGCACATGTAGCTAAAAACACTATAAGAAGGGCTGAGCAAGCGGTAACATAGCCAAACAAAGGTTTGCTGGGAAGGTGGAGGGTTAGAGGCTTTTCATGGCAATGTTGGGAGGTTGACAAACAAATGGTCGGTAGCGTGACATAGCGATAGAAAACGAGACATCTAGCATGACAATGATAGTAATGGTATCCAGGGAAATGTGTCATCTTGCCCAAGATCCCGCTAGGAAGAAGATCGAGTCCATGAAGAAGACGAGCCAACGTAGTCGAACAAATCCTCACACTTTGAACGCTTTCGAAACTCTATCGAGAAGGAACAATCCGGAAACAAATAATTAACAAAAGGTACACCACACATATGCATGATATGATGCGCAAGCAAATATGATGCATGTCTGTTCAATATGCAACGTATGGCATGGCAAGAACAACAAACAACTACTACACATTAAGTGAAGTTCAATATGCAACGAGTTGCATATTGACAAAACTCCACGTTCGAATTATTTAGTTCACTCTTGCTAGGTACATGACAATATTAAATGTTTTTTAACATGGCAAGAGGTGGAGCATAAGTAAACTATCTATCTAGGCATCTTAAATGAGGCCGGAAACAACTTATAGCACTTCCGAAATGACCCCATATGTTAATTTCGAAATTGGTCCAGATCTAAACTAATCTTATTTTATATTTGTTAAACGACATAATAAAGCATACCATGCAATTTTACATGTTATTCTAGTCGATTTACATATATGAAACATCTCAAACGGAGCTACGGCCTAAAAGATATGAGCAACACAAAATGCACATGTCACGAATGCAAATGCATGGAAAAATACAATCTCAAACATTTCAAATCATGAATCGAGCAAGTTATTATGAAACTACATGAAATTCTAATCAAGTTTCATGTATGAATCGTCGAAAACGGAGCTACGGTTCAACCACAACAACCAACACAAGTTTTATAAGAAATCTGTCTAAAACAGCAACATGACATTTTGCACGCATGAAAACAACAAGCTACAAGATCCTAAAATACACAAATTAAGCATGGGGCGGTAGCATATAACACACACTTCATTTCATCTTCACATATCATATTCAAAACATGCATGGATCACATGGTAGGAAGCTCACAAGCTGACTACTTGAAAACAGTTTCAGACTTAGTGAAAATAGCAGTTGTTGGCAGTGCAGTTTTATCACGAAGGCAGATTGACAGCAGTGAAACTATATGCTACAGAGCATATTATGGCATGAAACTCAACAGCGTACTAAAAGACATTATCAACTACAAATAACTCAATACACCTACCACAAAAGGGTTTAAATCACTATCAAAACACATGGCAAGACAGCAACAAAATATTACAGATTCCAAACTTAGAAATATTTTGGACCCTCAAAACAGCAGTATTTTTATAGCAAGTTGTCAACAAGAAAATAACACCTAAACATGCATTATCATGGCAAACAAAATGTCCAGGGGCTAGGACACATATCAAAGGGCATATCTCATGTAGTAAATTATTTGTTATGATGCATCTATTAAATCACACGAAAAAGACAAAAGGGCATCACAGCGAAAATGACATGCACACAAAAATGATCAAATGACAAAATTAAATTCACAGATAAATTATATGGATTTTTCTACCCCGAAAACATATATAATATGCATAGGTTCAAGTAGGAAAATATGTCATATTTAATTATGTAAGTTATGACATAACCCGTTTAACGAGTAATTCAAGCAATTAAATGTGACAATCACCCCAATATTTTATCATGCATGAAAATGCGATATATAAATAATCCACACATTTATTTCATATCGGGTTTGATTAATTCGAGGCACGGTTCAACATATATGTGCAATGCAAAATATGGCATTTATGTGAATGATGCAAACAACAAGTTTAAGTATTTTGGACATGGATGAAAATGGAATATAATTAATCTACACACTTTTCTAAGCACTTTTCATACATAAAACATTTTATTCCGATGTATGATTTTTTATCTATTAACGTTTTAAAATATGCAATTTACTAAATTAAAGAAAAATGCAACGGGCCTACAGGAAAAAAAATGGCGCAAGGGGGCTGCTCACCTCGTTGGCCTTGGCCCATTCGATGGGAGGCGGCTGGGCCGCGCGGACGAGGGGTCGGCCCACGCGGGCACTGGCGGCAACAGGCGAGCGGAATGCGGTCGCCGTCCTCCTCTCCCGATCCCGCCTGGATCGAGGGAAGGCTGGGACGGCGCGGGTGGCTGGCCGCGTCCGGCGAGGGGAGGCAGGGCGGCGACCCCAGAGATCGATAGATCCGTCCAAGGGCCACCGGATCCGGTGACCGGAGGCGGCCGGTGGCGAGCAACGGGACGGCGGCGAGCTCCTGCGAGAGAGAGAGGGCGAGGTGAGAGAGAGGAGCAGGGAAGGAGGAAGAGAGGAAGGGAGGGAGCGGCGGCGAGGTTTCTAGCGAGGCGGCGCCCTCAGGGCTCTGGCGACCGGCGACGGCGAGGCCAGGCGCGGGGCTGCACGGGGAGCTGCGAGAGCTCGGGGAGGCTACGGGAGGAGCGGGCGCTCGTAGGGAGCGACGGCGGCAACGGTCGGCCCAGATCGGGCCCGGGCGGGCTTAGAAGGGTCTAGGCAGGCCCGGCAGCTGGAGGGAGGAGGCTGGCGCGGCTGGGGGAGGTTTGGCACGGGTTTTGAGGGGAATTAGGGTTAGCTGCCAAATTAGGTAGGGGAGGGGGTCTATTTATAGTTTTAGGGGCTAGGGATGATGGTTTTTGAAGCCGATTTCGGCCGTGCGATCGTAATCGGACGGCCGGATCGGGCCAAGTATGGTGGATGTGTGTGGAGTGGGCTAAGGCTGAGAAGAGAGAAAGAATGGTGGCCCGTGACATGAGGTTTTTAAAACACCGAAACGTCTGGTAATAAACCGATGACCGCATTGCAATGACTGACCGGCGGGGTAACAAACGAACTCGGAACACGACGAAATTTGGCAGGCGGCCTACCTACAATATAACAAGACCGCACGCCAAGTTTCGACCCAATCCAAGAATATTTTTAGCGTGCCTTTTAAAACGTTTTAAAACGTTGCCGCAGGCGCGTGCATGTGTGGTTGGTCTCGAAACAGACAATGGCAAGAACGGTGAGAATCGGCAACTACGAATGGATGCAAGTTTGAAAACGAGTGACGATGCTATGCAGATGATGCGAATGATGCGACGATGAATGCGACAACCAGACGAAACACAGACGAGAATGGAAACAAAGGGGAATCTTCTGGAGCTTCGGCCCCGGGCTATTACAGTATTGTTGAGAGAAATTGCACTAGTGAAAGAATGGACCCTAGGCCTTGTTTCCAAGCATTTATACAATGTTTTGCTTGTTGTTTACTATTTGTTACCTTGCTGTTTTTATATTTTCAGATTACAAAAACCTATATCTACCATCTATATTGCACTTGTATCACCATCTCTTCGCCGAACTAGTGCACCTATACAATTTACCATTGTATTGGGTGTGTTGGGGACACAAGAGACTCTTTGTTATTTGATTGTAGGATTGCTTGAGAGAGACCATCTTCATCCTATGCCTCCCACGGATTGATAAACCTTAGGTCATCCACTTGAGGGAAAATTGCCATTGTCCTACAAAACTCTGTGCTTGGAGGCCCAACACGAGTCTACGAGAAGAAGGTTGTGTAGTAGACATTAGGGCTCGGCTTCGAGCTTTCGAGCCCACAGAGGAGTGTCCCGGCACCGGTAGGGGAGGATGCATCTTCGAAGCATCACCTGGACCACATCGGTCAGCTTGGTGTCATCCTCGACCAAGGAGCGGATACGCTTCTGCAGACCGGTCACCTCCTTGCTCGACCCCCAGATGAGGCCCTTTTCTAGCCATGAAACCAGTCTGGTCGGGGGACCAGATCTAAATGCGATGGCGGGGTGCTGACTTTCTTCTTGTGGTTCGGTGACGTAGAACCACTCCTTTTGCCACCCCTTGATGGTGTCGATGAGGGTGCCCGACGGCCACGCGATGTGGGTAAGTTTGTCGATGACGGCCCCGCCATAGTCAGCATGTTTGCCGCCGACGCACTTCGGCTTGATGTTGAAGACTTGCAACCAGAGCCCGAAGTGCGGCTCAATGTGCAGGAAGGCCTCGCAAGCGAGGATGAAGGCCAAGATGTGCATGATGGAGTTCGGCGGGAGGTCGTGGAAATCGAGGCCATAGAAGAACATCAGCCCCCTGACGAAGGGGTGGAGTGGGAAGCTCAACCCCCCGATGAAGTGGGGGATGAACACCACCCGCTCGCCTAGCTTGGGGTGGGGATCACTTGGCCCTCCTCCACCCCGCGATGAGGGATGTTGGTGGGGAGGTAGCCAGCTTTCTTGAGGTCGAGTATGTCCTTGTTTGAGACCGTGGAGGCTTCCCACTCGCCGTTGGAGCCCACTGTTGCTGAGCTCGAGAGCGGGGGTAGAGAAACCTAAATCTGTGCTATGGAGGCGCAAGGGAATGGGAGGCGGAGGAGTCGAACGGAGAGCGTGGAAGGCCTTTGGGTTTTCTCTCTCCTTTTATGAGGTCTGTCGATTCGGGCTCCCCTTGCTGCGCCGTGGATCCCTCCACTTCCCAAGGCGCACGAGCCGTTGCATGTGCGTGATTAAGTATATCCCATATAAAACGGGACATGATCGACTTGTTGATAGATCGTGTTGATGAAATGGCCTCGAACCGCGCATCGAGTACCTATAGCTGGCCTATCGGTCGTGGTGGGCCGTGACCTTTCGTCAGAAAGGTCATCAAGGGACGTTATATTTTTCCCCGACTTTTGGCCTTCGGAGCGAGTAAACTTATAGTATTCGGGCATGCCACTGTACGGGAGATTACTTGTCATCGGAGGCTGAACTATAGTTAGGTAGGAAGGAACTCACCTCGCAAGCCGAAGACTCTGTTCACAAAGTAATTGGAGCTGAAGACCGTTGGCATTGGAGGCAAGTCCGGGGGCTACTGAGGGACTCCTGGATTAGGGGGTCCTCGGATGGCCGACCTACTGTTGTGGGCCGGACTGTGAGGGCTACTTGCCGAACACCAGAAGATTCGAAGGCCCGGTCTCTAAGTTGGAAGCTTTGGGAAGCACGGCTTGCGCTCCACGTCTGATGTAATAGTTAGGCATGTTTATCTCTTCGGCATGTAACCGACCTTGTGTAAACCCTAGGCCTCCTCGGTATCTATATAGGCCGGAAGGCTTTAGGGTATAGAGACAGAACAACTCATCTAGGGTTAGCTAGACGATCTCGAGGTAGATCAACTCTGTAACCCCATACGTCATCAATACAACCAAGCAGGATGTAGGGTATTACCACCATAGGAGGGCCCGAACCTGGGTAAACTCGGGTCCCCTTTGTCTCCTGTTACCGTCGATCCTAGTTTCATAGTTTGGGACCCCCTACCCGAGATCCGTCAGTTTTGACACTGACACCGCTCGTCTCAAGAACAAGAACTACTTAAGGAGAGGCAGATTCAGTAAGAAGGATATCTTGTTGGTGCAAAGGTTGGGTGTAATTGGTATGTTCGTGATATTAATACATACCCTTTATAGAAAGGAAAACTCTTACCTCTCACCGGCTGATCCGCGCGATCTATCCACCGCCTGCTCGTCCGTTGATCTTGCCTCGATCTGAACGGGCGACACCTTGCCCGTGCCCAATGGAGCAGCAACCTAGTCGCGAACCGTTTCCTGAAACTGAATTGTTGTTTCAGGAAAACGGTCCTGAAGCTGGGGCTCCTCACTTGTCCACGCCGCACGCCTCGGCCCCGACGACCTCGCCCGCCGTCTGCCTGATGCCGCGCAGCCCGCGCCAGAACAGCAGCCGTTGCCATGGCCACCCCGATCTGCTCCACCTCGTCGCCGCCCTGAAGCCCCGTCGACGCTCAGATCCGATAGGATCCGGCAGCCGCCGCACAGTCTCGTCCCGTGCCGACGTCCAGCCTCCTCCCGGCCCCGCCGGCGAGCTCCCGCGGCCACCATGGCCTCCTGCACGAGCCAGTAGGAGCTCCTCCCGCAGGAGCTCCTCCCGCATCGCGCTCTCCAGCCGAATGGGCCGCATCGCCCGCCTCGGCCCAGCAACGCCTCGCGTGCTGGTCAGATCGCCTTGCCTCCCGCGGCCAGGAGCCAGCCGCCCGTGCCCCGCGCCGCCAGAGCGCCGCCGCATCCCAGCCAGCTCACGGTCCCGCCGCCCTCCGCCGCCGGCCTGCCTGTGGAGAAATGGAAGGGGTTCGTCTCCAGCAGAATTCACAAGTGAGTTTCTGAAACATGACTTTTGTTGTAAAATTTTCTTCCGCAACAGCACATATGTTGCAGAAAGACGAAGAAAAAATTCTATAACAAAACGATTATTTCTAGAACTCGGTTGTTTGTTTCAGAAATTAATGGGTGCAAAGTTTATTTTTTGCAACAAAGAAATTATTGGGTGCCCAGCCGGAGCCTCGCGCGCGCGGATCGAACAGCTGCGCACGTAGATCGAACGGTCGTCCAGATGACAGATGTTTACTAAACATCTGCTGGTGGATGCGTAACAGCCCCTTCAAGGACAGCCGCGTTGGATCAGGTATCGGCTCGACACGGATGGCACGGCTCTCCCTCTCGTACTTTCCCTTTCTCCTTTCCAGAGACAAGTGTAGTGAACTTTACTGTAATTCTTGTTAGCTTGAATGCGAGAGTAGACCGGGATCGTAACACCAAGTCATCTCCTCCTCCGTCTACCTAGCTAGTCTCAAGCGCTAGCCCTAGGCAACCGTGGACATGGAGAACAAGCATCTTAATTCCGGCACCCATCCTACCCTACCTATGCTTCTCCAACTTCAAATTGTTTGACATACATTGTCCATCTTCTTAGCCTGCGCTGAATGGATTCATGGATGAGGAGATTCCGTTCAAGAAGAGGAAGGATGATGCGGTTCAAGTAATCGGCGTTAGCTATGATGATAGTGTCGTCCCAGTCCCACCGACTGAGATCTTGGGGACTATCCTCAAGAAGAAAGTGGACATGCGAGGCAGCCGCAGTCACGATTGCAGCCGTAGTCGTGGTTGTGGTTGTGGACGCGGAGGTGGACACCGACCAAGCTCTGCATGTAAGTTGGCGCAGGCTGCTTCGTCCTCTGTGCATGCTTGGACTCAACCATGTCTTTTTGTTCGATGTTGATGCCCCATTGAGCCGTAGGTGAATGGTGGTGATGGGCTCTTCATGAGTATGATGCAGACGGTCTTTTTATTAAATAAGATTAAATCAAATAGTTGTCCACCTCTGCCAAGTTACAAAGGAATAACAAGTCTGAACGAAAATATAGAAAAACAAAAGACCACAACCGGAAAAAATAAAACTAGATGCCTAACCACCTATCTACTATTGGACCGTCATCCAAACCGGTTGAATATATCCCGCGCTACCATCTCCCACCGGGCAGACCCAGTAACCAAAAGCTGGCTTCCGCAGGAGTGAGTAACGACCACATACGGATCAAGGCCGCCGCCCTGTGTAGTACCTGCAAGAAGTGAATATGTGTTTGTTTGTTAAATACGAGGTCATTCCTGTAATTCCGTATTGCCCAAAGTAATGCAGATACACCTATGCGTATATGCCTTGCAAGCTTAACGTCCACTCCATCTAGCCACGTACCAAACAACGTATCAATGCTATCTCGAGGATTGATATTAAAAATGACGGTGACCGTTTGCCATAAAAGTTTCGCAAGTGGGCAATCTAAAAATAAGTGTTGGATCGTCTCCTGGTGATCACAAAAGGTACATCGTACACTCCCAGGCCAATGACGTTTAGCTAGGTTATCCTTAGTGAGAATCACCCTCTTGTACACGAACCACATGAATACCTTAATTCTTAGAGGAACCTTAACCTTCCAAATATGAATTGATTTAGGCACGGCCATCGTGTCAACAAGGTCAAGATACATCGATTTTATTGTGAAGGTGCCGGACTTCGTCAGTTTCCAGAGTAGTCTATCAGGGTCACCTGATAGTTGAATGTCCATCAATCTGTTAACTAAGTGCAACCACTCAGCCCAACGATGTCCAATCAACGAGCGTCTGAACTGAATATTTAATGGAATCGTCTTCATAATGGTGGCAACATATCTTTCTTTATGTTGCACTATGTTATACAGCGTTGGATACTGCATGGCTAGGGGTGCGTCCCCTAACCACGTATCTTCCCAGAATCTGGTGGTCTCTCCATTACCCACAACAAATTTGGTTCGCTGGAAAAAAATTGCTTTGACCTTCATCAATCCTTTCCAAAAAGGAGAATCATTCGGTCTAGCGGAAACCTGTGCTAGCGTTTTGGAATTCAAATACCTATTACGTAGAATTTGTGCCCACATTCCATCCGTTTCCGTAGACAGTCTAAATAGCCACTTGCTAAGGAGACATCTATTCTTGACCTCTAAATTCTCAATTCCTAAACCACCCTGGTCTTTAGGACGACAAATAATATCCCATCTCGTGAGTCTATATTTTTTCTTGAGCTCATCGCTCTGCCAAAAAATCGTGATTGAAGAAGTCCAATCACTTACGGACTCCTATCGGTATCTGAAAGAATGATAAGAGGAACATAGGCATACTTGTGAGAACTGAGTTAATCAAAATGAGCCTCCCCCCATATGACAACAACTTGCCTTTCCAGCAGCTCAGTTTGTTTTCAAACATATCTTCAATCCTCTTCCACTCGTAATTTGACAGTTTTTGGTGGTGAATAGGGATGCCGAGATAGCTGAATGGTAATGAACCTAATTCGCATCCGAACAGTTGCTTATAGGATTCTGGTTCTTCTTTGGCTCTTTCAAAACAAAACACCTCACTCTTGTGAAAGTTTATCGTTAAACCCGACATTTGTTCGAATAGGCATAGGCTAAGCTTCATGTTTCTGGCCTGTGCAATGTCATGTTCCATGAAGAGTATCGTATCATCGGCATACTGTAAGATGGACACACCCTCCTTCACGAGGTGAGGCACTAAGCCACCAATCATGCCCTCGTGTTTAGCTCTCCCTATCAAGATTGCTAACATATCCGCAACTACATTAAAGAGGATGGGAGACATAGGATCACCCTGCCGGAGACCTTTATGCGTTTGGAAAAAATGACCCAAATCGTCATTCACTTTAATTCCAACACTCCCTTTTTGCACAAAAGCTTCGATTTGCTTTCTCCACAGCTCATCGAAGCCCTTCATCCTCAAGGCCTGTTGTAAAAAGGACCATTTGACCTTATCGTATGCCTTTTCAAAATCCACCTTGAAGATAACCCCATCTAGCTTCTTCGTGTGAATTTCATGAAGAGTTTCGTGGAGTACAACTACTCCTTCCAGAATATTCCTACCAGGCATGAACGCTGATTGACTAGGTTGCACCACCTCATGGGCAATCTTTGTGAGCCTATTCGTTCCAACCTTAGTAAAAATCTTGAAACTCACATTTAGAAGGCATATAGGTCGGAATTCTTCAATACGCACAGCCCCCACCTTCTTTGACAACAACGTTAGCGTTCCAAAATTTAGGTGGTGCAGCTAAAGGTGTCCTTCAAACAGATCCTGAAACATCAGGATGAGATTCCCTTTAATAGTATGCCACAATCTCTTATAAAAGTCCGCTGGAAACCCATCTGGTCCAGGTGACTTATTATTCTTCATTTGAGAAATGGCCTCGAACACCTCTTTTTCAGTGAAAGGTGCGGTTAATAACTCATTCTCATTTGTACCTAGTTGAGGTATATCCCCTACTTCTCGTTCATCCATGCTAACCGTATTATCCTCTAAGACTCCAAAGAGTTTCTTATAGTAATATGTGATGTACAACTTCAGGTTCTCTTGCCCAACGATTGTACTCTCGTCCTGCTCTAGTTGGTAAATCATTTTTTCCTATGTTTACCATTTGCAATGAGATGGAAAAATTGTGTGTTGTCATCCCCTTGGATAACTTGACGCACCTTTGCTCTTAGTCCCCATTTTAACTCTTCTTCCCTGAGAAGCAGTTTTAAGTTATGCTTTGCCTCCACTTTAGATGCCCTCTCATCGTCATCCAACAGCACGGATTCACCCTTAATATCTAGGGCATTTATAGTTTGCATAAGCCTTTCTTTCTTTAGCTTATATAAACCACTTTCATTTTTTGCCCAACCCCTAAGAAACTGTCTGAGATGTCTAATCTTGTTTTGCCATCTATCTATGTTTGATCTACCCCCCGGATCTCTTGACCATTCCCTCGCCACCATATACGAGAACCCTTCTTTCTCAAACCAGGCCATCTCAAACGAGAATGTGTCTTTGTTACCCCTATGAGTAGCGTCTCCGGAGTCAACAAGCAGGGGTGTATGGTCAGAAATGACCCTCGACACTGCTCTCACTGTAACTCTAGGAAACTTATGTTCACACTCCACACTTGCCAGTACTCTATCCAATTTCTCAAAGGTTGGATTAGGTAAAGTATTAGCCCACGTGAACTTTCTTCCCGTGAGGTCAATCTCTCTTAAGTCCAAGCTTTCAATAATAGAGTTAAACATGAAGGACCATCTGTCGTCAAAATTATCATTATTCTTATCATCCCTACGCCTGATAATATTGAAGTCACCCCCCACTAAGATAGGTAACCTCTCATTTCCGCATACTTGAACTAAATCCGTGAGGAAGTCCATTTTGAGCTCAGGCTGCGCCACCCCATAGACAGCCACAAGAGCCCACTGGAACCCATCTTCCTTGGATTTAACTCTAAATTTGACAGCAAAATCACCTACAACCACTTGTCGAACTTCCAGTGTCTCGCACCGTACCCCAAGTAAGATCCCTCCAGACCTTCCTCTTGGAGGTAAACAGTGCCAGTCAAAATCAGTGCCTCCTGAAATCGTACTAAGAAACTGCGAAGTGAAGTTATTTCTCCCGGTTTCCATTAGTGCGATAAAATCTAGCTTATTCTCGATTGTAGTTTCTGCCAGAAATCTCCTTTTAGCCAAGTCACCAAGACCTCTGCTATTCCAGAAAATGCCTTTCATCGTTCATCATGAAATTTCTTAGCAGTTTTAAATCTTGCACTACGACGAACCGTCGATACTGGATATACTTTCCTCTTCCAAGACCGCTTAGGCTTAGCCTGTGTAATGACCTGGTCCACATAACCAGTCACTACCAATATACGATCAGTGGAAGTATTTGTGGTCTGCAACCCCACGTTGCTCATGTCATCTTCCTTCTGAGTCATGAAGGACGATGGTACTAAATCCTCACATAGACGTTTCATCGCCCCCAACCCAAGGTCATTAAACTCATCATCATCTATTGGTTTGACAGCCGCAATATTTCTTAACCTCGTCATTGCTCTCTCTGCCTCTAAATCTAAGAGTGTATTAACAGATTTTGAAACTTCAGTAGCATTACTACCTAAAGATACTCCTAGTTGATTGGCCTTTAATAAAATATCATCATCTGAAAAGTGCAAAATAGAGCAAGACGTGTTTCTTGACATACCTGTTGCTAGCTCAATGTCGTGTAGTTTCGCCGCCCTCCTGGTCCACATAACAAGGTCATCGGCGTCAGGCTGATCCTGTAGGCGGCTGCTGAATCGCCTATTCCCGGTATTGGGATCCGGGATGCCCCCGAACGCGACCACCTCAGCCGTGGTGTGGCCTACTAGTGAGGAGCCACCTGCACCCTAACAAATTGGCTCTACAACGCCGTCCACGACACCCACACACCCACCTGACAGTGGATTAACAGCCAAAAGGTGAGATGGGGGTGTAGCTGCCCCAGCCGGTCGTGCACACGGCGACCTGGATGCCGTTGCGGCCATCACCGCTGAAGATGCCGCTGCTGCCGACGTGGGTGATGTTGCGCCAGCCGGTCGTGCACACGGCGAGCTGGACGCCGTTGCGGCCATCGCCGCTGAAGATGCCGCCGCTGCCGACGTGGGTGATGCTGCCCCAGCCGGTCGTGCACACGGCGACCTGGACGCAGATGACACGCCCTACCGGAACCAAAGGCAAGGTCGTTCAGATTTTTATCTATCAAAATCCACTTATATAATTTAAACTCGCTATGAAATATTCTGAATCTGGTTCAAAATTCTGAGATAAAATATATTTCAGCAGCCACCAAAATTATTGAATATTGGAAAAATTAGTTAAAACTTTGAACCATGGTTGCAGGTCATCGCGTTGCCCGAGAAGTTGGATTCCATTTTCTTGCAGGCAGCAGAACCGGATGTCTTCATGATTAGCGTATAGTCCGGACAGCATCAACGACTACTTGAAACGGATCAGCTCTTGTCCCGTGTTTATCGCTACTCTGCCTTCTATACAACAGATATGTACCCTTACTTTACAGTAGACATATCTACATAACACACATATAGCTACTATGTATATAGTGATTTTTATTGGGCAGTTTATGTTGACCAGGGATTTTCTTGTCCATGCACTCAGAAGCATGTCTTCGATTTTATGCACATCATGGCTATAACGTTTTGGAGAGATCTACGGAGTACATATTTAGTTTTGTAGGATAAGTCAGAGACTGCCATTTGATTAGATATTGCTAATTAAATAGGAAAAGTTAAGAAAGCTAGGGCCAAGAGGCTGGGAAAACAAAAGACCTGTTCTACCGGTTCAAGGGAACCATGTGGTCAAATATGTAGTTTAGCAATTTAGTATCTGGAAATAACCAGCCATTTGCTTGTAGATTTCCACTGCGCCATTACATAATATCTTCTTGACATAACATATGCTTAATATAATTTTAGACAAATTGTTTATTTACTTGGTATTGTGATATTTTTCTTTTGTATTATTAAATTAACTATTGTGCTTCATTTATTTGAGTTTTTAGAGGAACCTTGGTATATATATTGACCCCTTACTGTATCAGTGCATGGTTAATGTTATGTGGCTTGAGAACCTACTTACTTAATCTATATCTGTTAACCACAAATAGTAACTTATATCCACTATTAAATTATGGAAAAGGATAACGTCCACACGTGTGGGCTCGTCCACACGCATGGATGGTCGTTCGTGTATGTTTCCACGAATCTTGACAACTTTTGATAGACTTTTTGTATCATGTAGAAAAGGGTTGGTGTGTGGACTTTTACCAGTCCGCCCACACGCCGTTTCACATATGCAGACCTTGCACTGCCAACCCGACGTGTGGTGGATGTAGCATCACGCCACACGTCCGCACGCCCACCAATTGTCATGTCTTTCTAGTGTTACATGGCAACTGAGTCAAAAAGCCGTCGCGCACCCACACGCTGTCAGTTGCCATGTCTTTTCCAGCGTTACATGGCAATTGGGTGGAACTGCTGTCGCGCGCCCACACGCCTAGCAGTTGTCATGTTTTTCTAGTGTTACATGGCAATACAGTTGTTCAGACATGGCGATTCCAGTTAAGCAACCATGGCAACTGTAGTAGTTCAGACATGGCAACTGCAGTTAAACAATCAGTTGCCACGGTTTTAGCAAGCATGACAACTGTCATGCGGGTGCACGTGGGATCGCGAGGTGACAGGCTGGACGTGCGGGCCGCGAGGACAGGATGCTGGACGTGTGGGCGTTAGCTGTTTTGCCCACACATAGACGTGCCCACACATAGACGTGTGGGATGTTTCTCTTACACACCACACAGGACGTGTGGCAAGACTCCCTTAACGACCACACGTGTGGATGATATCAGGACCCTAAACTATATGTTATGTTGTCCGGCAGTATTATATATTTTTCATCAGCTGCTGAGGTTCTCCATGTGTGACTTGGTTGTGTAGCCAGAGCATAGAAAAATTATGGGGTGACCTAATAGTATAAAATGGATACAAATTGCACGCATCCATTACACAGAGTTCTAGTTGGGAACTTGAGATGCAAAATACATAAAATATTATTCGGCATGGGTAATTGAAGTATAGATTATAGGAGTCTTAGAGCAAGTGGATACCTTTTCTTCTAGACGGAACCAATCGGGGGTGTTCATGAGCAACTAAGACTGTAGGCAACTTGAGTTAATGCTTCAGACGAATCGGTACTTCCCCCAAATCCACGTTCCATAAAATACGTGCAATATATTGGAAGAACTAATAATGTGAATGTTCCAACTTCAGTTTCGTGAGAAGTGCAACTTACACATTTTCATCGAGCAGGCAACTTGGTTGTAGAAAAACTGATGTATGTCAGGAACATGTATCAAGGACATGGATGTAATCTGAAAACTCTAGTAGGCCCCGAAATAGAGAGAGATTGGGTGTGGTGGAGTGGCTTTTAATCTAAAGTGATAGATGTAGCATCGCACAAGGCTCGACATATTTATCCGCGGCTAAACAAATCACACACGGTTCCCTTTCTAAATCGTGTGTGATGGTCATTTGTCACACATTGTTGATTCCTGGTATTCATCTCACAATAGTTTCTGGCGTGATAACATTCTCGACATTGCACTAAAAATCTACATTATGATAGGAACACACTATGATCAAGTTAATGTATTATACTGTATATCGTCAATACTTTGTATTTAATTATTAAAGTACTATTTTGCAGTGACATGCGGTAAAAAAATCGCGCTACAACTAGTTGGCAGTAGCGCAGGTCCAGCCCGGTGCTACTGCTAACGTTACTGGTAGTAGCACTGGTTCGGCCCCAAGCAGCTACTAACTTATTAGCTGCAGCGCGCTAGTAGTAGCGCTGGATCCCATTCTACTGCTATGCCTTTACTCCCGCGTCACTACTAGGCTTTTTCCTAGTAACGAGACAAAGCTGCTAAGATGTTCATGGCAAAGGGTCTACAAGCGAGCCACATGAGCTACTTCATCATACACCTCCTCATAAGAACCTCCTGTGTTCTGTCCGCATTTCATTTTTCCTTGGGTGAGATCCCACTCCCCTCCTTATTATCATCCATCTTGCTACACAGTCTCAACTCTCAGGCCCAAGTCCTAGCCCTAGGCAACCGTCGTCATGGAGAATGAGCGTCTCAACGTCGTTGGCCAGTCTACCATGCCTACAAAACCATCCAATCACCTTCCGAACGACCTGCTCTGCAACATCTTCACCGCTTCCTGCTGGATCCCAGCCCTCGTCTTCAACTCCTCGACCTACAATGTGTGACGGCGCGTCGTCATAGACGAGGACTACTTCCAAGGGCCACACGTGCATAACAAGCCACCCCTATCCTTCAAACGCTCCTCAACTACAAACAACCAAGCCAGCCGTGGAAGATTGTACACACAACGATGATTGTGGTGCAACTCAGATCTATGTGAAGTAGTGATAGGCCGATGGACTAGGTCCAACATGGAGGCCAGCGGTCATGTCCACAAACATTCGCTATGTTTGGATTCGGTAGTGTGCTATGACATCAAAGTCGGAAAGTAGTACCCTGGCGAGATAAGGTGTTCTACACCTAGGCACACTACACTCATGATGAACAGGAAAATAGGTTAATTAAAAAAATCAGAAACTTTGTGGTTCGATTATGACCAAATATTGTGTGTGCTTGCAAATTTTTGTGGCCAAATGACATCCGATAAGCTACATAAAAATAAAACAAAAGGTCTACTCAATAGTGCAGAAGATTTCGAACCCAATTCTTTTTATTTGATGTATGGAGCTCTTCATATGTCATTTTGGCCACCAAATTATACAAGCACGTACTACATTTAGTCGTAATCAAAGTCACGAAGTTTCAGATTTTTATTTTCTCTATTTGTTATGTTACTCTTCACCGTGGGTCCAGTGTGCCTTGGTATAGCTTGAGGCATGGCCATATGTGCGAGCCGTATGATGGAGGATACATGGGGGAGGGTTCAGATAAAGGGTTGCCCATGACCTGCAAATACTAATCCCACCGAGGCATCCATGTAGGGATGACACATGATCAAGTAACACCGCTTCACAACTACTACTCTATGAAAACCCAAGGGTCGTGCTACATGTCCATCGGATGGTAACATTTAGTTATTCGCTGTCCTCCTAGCTGTCAGATTAGCAAGGATCGAGCGGCCCAGCCTCCCCCATGTATCCAACAGCATGGCAACACTTACCATGTTTCAAAATCACCAAGGACGTTGCAATCCCCCAGTTCAAAAAGAAAACATGGACCGTGTGTCACGCGCGCGGGATTGCGACATGATCCGTGTTGTGACTGAAACATGAACCTTGTTGCAATCCTAGACAGAGTTCTCACAAGGATATGTGTGTTGGATTACAACATAACATGTGTTGCGACTGAAATATGGACCATGTTGCAATCCTATGCCCGTATAGGACGCGATGCGTCACACTACAGGGTTGGTAGTGGCCAGATCATCGTTGCCGTCCTCAGAGGCAGGGATGGAGGTATCGTAGCGGCGAAGTAGTCGCAGCCGAGGCCACAACCATGGTATAGGTCATTGTCCAAGGTGATGGAGGAGACGGCCATGGGCATGGGAGCCGCCAGGGTCACCTCCAGCTTGTGCACTTGTCCTGCACACGCGAGCTCTGCATCGATTCCGTCCATGGCTGCGGTTTTCGTGCGTGCACGAGAGAGAGAATTGGTGGAAGAACGTGTTTCATGTGGGACTGTGTTGTGACTCAAACATGCATAGACCATGTGGCAATCCAGGCGGAGTTCTCGCGGGGACATGTATTTCATGTGCGAGTCGCGGACGATGTGACGGAAATCAGTCGAGTGAGCCATAGCATTGCCCAAGACAGATGGGTAGAGCTTGTTCCTAAAGTTCACATTTTAGATGTGTATGCTCTACCCAAAAAATTGGGATTAGGGAAAAAAATGCAAACATATTGTAGTTCTTCATTTTTTGTTGAGAAGTTTATTAAGTCGTACTAGTTTTGAGAAACAGAACGCGAAGATTCTTCTCACGGATCTTAATCTAACACAAAACCGAAGAGAGGGTGTAACTTGAATAGTAAGTAGTAACTACGTACCACGCGGCGCATTAACAACTTTCCGGAACAGACAAAGCTGGCGAGCTGTTCTTGGCAAATTAGGGTCGATCTCTCCAGCTACACGCGAGGCGCCTTCCGCTCCTGCGTTTCTTTTTCTATTCGTTTTGGCTTGGGATCAGATCTCTCACTCGTCTCCTTGTCCATTTTCCTAGCTAGCCAGTCCCAGCTCTCAAGCCCTTAGCCCTAGGCAACCGCGCGCCGTCATGGAGAATGAGCGCCTGGACGGCGGTGACCAGCCAACCCTGCCGCCGCAGGCACCCAAGCAGCTAACGGACGACATGCTCCGCAACGTCTTCCACCGCCTCCCGCCGGAGCCCAGCGCCCTCGCCTTTGTCTCCTCGTCCTACAAAACGTGGCGGCGCGTCGTCAACGACGAGGAGAACTTCCTCCGCCCGTTCCGCATGGCCAACCACAACATCCCACCTCTCGTCGGTCTCTACTCCGACGACATCGGCCGCTCGCTTCACATCACCCGCACCACCACCACGGCAGGCGCGATGAATCTGCCGGCCCCGCCATTGGCGTCTGCAGTTGTCCACCGCTCAGCTGGTTTCCACAGCTACGGCTGCACCCACGGCCGCCTGCTCCTCGACGCCGCCAGGGACGACAACAGCCACGGTGGGCTCCTTGTGTGGTACCCCCTGACCGACGAACAAAAGCTCATTCCATCCGCGCCCGGTTTCGTCCGCGGACAGAGCTGCGGCGCGGCGCTGGTCTGCGACGCCGATCAAGCCCACCACGGCGACTGCCACTCGTCGCCATTCCGCGTCGTCTTCGCGTACAGCGAGTACATGCCTCCTGGCCCTTCCACTATCCCATCCGCATCTTCGCGTACGTCTACAGTGTTGGCCTTGTTCCCAACGTCGGAGTGAACCGCCGTGTATTTTTAGGCGACGTACTACGAACTAGCTACGGTCGATTGCTTTCCAGCCAGATACACTAGCGTTGTTGCACCAGGAGTTGATGGTCACGTAGGAGCAAGCTAGCAAGCAGCTGGATGCTTTCGCACAAGCTAGCTAGCTACGACGTACGTGGACTTGATGGATTGATCGACGAAAATAACATATTGGAATACACAGGCGATTCGATGGCTACAGGACCTTATCGATCCCGTGGATTCTATTACTTTGGTCTTAATTACAAGGGATAGGTTACACGAGTATATAAAGAGCTAAAGCTAGCCTAATACATAATGGAGTCGGTTGATTGTTTCAGTCCAAACCGGACATGGACAGCATGGTTATTTTCAACAATCACCCTCCTAAACATGATGTCCTCACATCATTGCTTGGACACCGATCCCTTGCCGTATCTTCACGAACTTCTGCCGTCCTAAAGATCTGATTAGGATATCTGCAAGCTGGTCGTCGGTGTAAACGTAGTTGACGTCAATTTTGCTTTCTTCCACGCACTCTCGTACATACCGATACCTCATATCGATATGCTTGTGTCTATCATGACACACTGAATTCTTCCACGCACTCCCGTACATACCGATACCTCGTATCGATATGCTTGTGTCTATCATGACACACTGAATTCTTCCAGTGAGAGATTGTAGACTTGTCGTCAACATTGAGCACCACTCGTTCCGGTTCCTTACCTGTGAGGTCACCGAGTAGTCTTCCTAGGCAAACGCCTCGACACACCGCGGTTGCAGCTGCAATATACTCTGCTTCACGAGAGGATAATGCGACCACTTTCTGCTTTTGTGATAGCCAACTCGCTATATTTCTTCCCAAAAAATATACCACGCCCGAGGTACTTTTACGGTCGTCCACATCTCATGACAGGTCGCTATCACTATAGCCAGGTAGCTTCACCATCTCCTTCTTCTTGCTCAGAAAGACACAACCAAAGTTTGTTGTCCCTTTGATGTACCTGAGTATATGTTCCACAGCTGCCCAATGCTTGTCATGGGTGCTTTCATGAAGCGACTCACTATGCCAACGAAATAGGCCAAGTCTGGTCTTGTACTCGTGAAATACCTTAACTTTCGGACCACACTTCTATACTCCGTTGCATCAACCGCAGGTGCTTCATTTTTCTTGCTTCGTATAAGATAAGGCTTCATCGGAACATGACTTGGATTGCAATCTTTAATGCCATAACTTTCAAGTAACTTCATTGCATATGCCTCCTGGCATAATGTGATCTCCTCCGGCTTTTGCTGTACCTCGATCCCAAGGTAGTAACTCAAGAGCCCTAGATCAGTCATCTTGAATAGCTCCTTCATTTGTAGCTTGAAGTTTGCAATCACCTCTTCGTCAGCTCTAGTAATCAACAGATCATCCACATAGATTCCCACTAAGAGACAATCCTTTCCTTTACCTCGCTTATACATCGTATTCTCGAGTGGACTCTTCTCAAATTCAAGAGAAATCAATGTACGGTCAAGCTTGATGTTCCATGCCTGAGAAGCTTGTCGTAGCCCGTACAACGTCTTGTGTAGCTTCAATACCTCGTGTTCCTCTCCTTCTTTGATGTACCCCGGTGGTTGCTTCACATACAATTCTTCTTCTAACTCCTCAGTCAAAAATGTGGAGTTCACATCCATGTGATGTATTCTCCAAGATTCTTGAGTTGTGAGAGCTATAAGTAGCCTCACCGAGTCCATCTTTGCAACTGGAGCAAACACTTCTTTAATGTCCACACCTTGCTCTTGCACGTATCCTTTAGCCACGAGCATTGTCTTATGCTTCACCAAGTTTCCTTTGGCATCTTTCTTGACTTTGTACACCCACTTAAGCTCTATGGCACTCTGTCCATTGGGAAGATCCACGAGTTCCCATATTTTATTGTCTCGTATCGATCCCAACTCTTCATCCATAGCACAACGCCAACACTCCTTCATATTTGCGTCTTCAAAATTTTTCGGTTCCTCGATATGCAAAAATCATTGCCCTTTACTTTTCATATTCACCGAATTTATTTAAAATGCTTCATCTGAAGAGAGATCCAATATGCGTCGTTCGTGTGTTATTGGAGAAGACACATTGGTTCTGAACTTGCCAAAGTTCGTTTTTCTGGCGATTTTGGACCTGCTGATCCGCTTCCTGGGCGTTTCGGCCCATTCAAACTTCTTACCAGAGTTAGTGGGCTGCACCTCCGTAGACTGCTCCATGGAGAATCTGCGGCCTGGGTTACTCCAGCTCCAGTACTGCTGCTTCTAGCTGGGTTGCTATCTTCTTTTTCTGGACGTTGTCCACCTTTTTTAAGCACATCCACAAGACTTTCACGTGGTGGTGAGCTTTCTTCAAGACAACTAGCTGATGGTCCGTCCCCATGTGGCCCTTCCACTAGAACTTCACATGGTGCTGAGTTTCCAGTTTGTCTGCTTTGGCCGCCGCCAGCATCAAACGTGCTGCCTCTCGGCTCATGTGACGCAGCAGACTAGACCGTCGCTCGTACGTCGACTCTTGGACAAACGCCTGGACTGTTCACATCAACAGTCACGTGTGGACCGTCTTGCCTTGGCCCTCCATCCATTGACACGACGCCCGCGGGCCTTGCGGGCATCGTCGTGTCATCCGCCATGTACGCGGCTTGCTTGATGGAAACAATGTGGTCTTTTGGCGTCATAATTTTGCCTGGACTTCTGACATCACACGTTCGCTTTTTTTAGCGTGATCGTACCATCACGCATTGTGTCATGGTCTTCTGACACCATAACTTTGCCAGTTTCTTGCGTGATCACACCATCACACCTTGTGTCATGGTCTTATGACACCAAGACTTCGCCCGGGTTTACTGACACGGATGCACTCGGACAGGTGTCTAGCTGATCATGATCATCTGGATCCATCTCGTCCACTAGCTCGCACATCAACATCATATCCCCATCGTCTCCTTTCTCTGCCATGAGCGCATGTTGCTTCGGTGCTTCCTCGCAGTCGGCCTTGAAGTGACCGAGGAGGCCACACTTATGACACCTCACTTTCCTAATGTCAAACTTCCTCCTCGATGGTGCAGGCGCATCCTCGTTGTCCGAGTCGGCAAAATTCTTTCTCGCCGAGCGGTGTTGCCCCTTCCCCTTCTTCCTCGTGGATCCGCCCTGATGTTCCTTTGACAGGGCAATCCATTGTGCCTTGGTCAGCATTAGGTGCTCACTCGCCTCCGCATCGCCGAAACTGAGACGAATTCTCTCGTCGTGGGCCTTGAACCTTCCGACAAGATCCTCGACCGTGAGAGTCTTTAGGTCGAGACATTGCTCGATCGATGTGACGATCTGGATGTAGCATGCCGACGCGGCCCGCAAACTGATCAAACTGATCAACCATCTCGCTTTCCTCCATCTTCAGGCACTCGTAGCTTCTCATCAGGGACTGAAGGTGTGCTTCCTTGACACGGTCATGACCCTGGTGCAAGATCTTGATGGTCTCCCATGCCTCCTTTGCCGATTTCTTTTCGACGAGGTGTTACAGCACATCCTTCGGCACGGCGGAGTAGATCGCCGTTAACGCCTGACGATCCGTCCGATACTTCGCCGCTCCCTTCGCGTACTCGGCGCCGCCGAAGTCAACGGCTTCCCAGAGCTCCGCTCCCTCCATCGCGACCTCCATATTCATCGCCCATAGTACGTAGTCTTCTCGATCTAGACGGGGGAATTGCGACACCCCCACCATCGACATCAGTGCTCCGGCCCCGCCACAACGATCTCCTTGTCAGGGTTTGACATAATCCTTTGATTGCTTTCCGAAAATCACGTCAAAAAACCAAGCTCTGATACCAATTGTTGGCCTTGGTCCCAACGTCGCAATGAACCGCCATGTACTTTTCGACGACGTACTACGAACTAGCTATGGCCGATTGCTTTCCGGCCAGATACGCTAGTGTTGTTGCACCAGGAGTTGATGGTCACGTAGGAGGAGCAAGCTAGCAAGCAGCTGGATGCTTTCGCACAAGCTAGCTAGCTACGGCGTACGTGGACTTGATGGATTGATCTCCACGAAAATAGCACATTGAATACATAGCGATTCGATGGCTACAGGACCTTGTCAATTCTATGGATTCTGTTACTTTGATCTTAATTACAAGGGATAGGTTACACGAATATGTAAAGAGCTAAAGCTAGCCTAATACATAATCGAGTCGGTTGATTGTTCCAGTCCAAACCGGACACGGACAGCGTGGTTATTTCTAACATACAGCTCCGTGACAAGAAGCTGGGGCGGCCGCCCGGCAACCATCATGGGCGCGCGCGAGGGGTGGCACTTCGACAGGAAGCCGAGCGCCGTGGCCGGCAACGGCGCCTCCGTGTTCTCGATGACGGGAGAGGGCCGCAACGTGCTCGAGTTCCACCTCGAGACGCAGAGGCTTCTGCTGACGGCGACACCGGATGCTATACGGGGCGAGGACTTTGTGCTCGCGCCGGCTCAGGACGCGCGGCTGGGTTTGGCCGGTGTGATCGACAACTTTTTCGTCGTCTTGTTCTAGTGGGACGATGGCGTGTGGGTTCACCGTATCCTGCTTAGACTCAACGATGCCTTTCCGTTCCATGCTGATGCTCATCCCGATGCTGATGGGCTCTTCGGTATTGATGTACCCAAGTACTCTGATGATGAGGATGGTCTTTCGGATGATGACGACGACGCAACGGAAGCAAAGGCAAGGTCTTTCGGATTTTGATCTATCAAAATCCATTTAATATAATGTATTTTAACTTCGTTTTGAAATTAGATTGAATCTGGTGTTCAGTTTTGAGTATATATATTCAAACACAATGATACCCACTGAAATTGTGTACCTTTGACCACAGGTGATTGGGTTCTCCGAGCAGTTGGATTCCATTTTCTTGAAGGCGGAACCGGGTGTGTTCATGATCAGCTTAGAGTCCGGGCAGCATGAGCGTGTACTCGAAACAGATCAGCACTTGTCTCGTGTTTACCCCTATTGCACATTCTATACAGCAGGTATCCTTACTTCACACTAGATATATGTAGCTTGGATTATCCTAGCTTTTTTTTTTGCGGGATTGGATTATCCTGGCTATAATATTTTTAAAAAAATTTAAAAAAATTGAGCGAGCGATGAATGTTGATTTTCTTTTTTAGATTGACTTCCGCGATGTGTGACTATATAATATCTTCTGTACAGGTCATATGTCAATTGTAAATTTTTGCCCACATTGCTTATGCACTTGGAACATTAATTGTCGTTTTTGAGCAGTACTCACTTTGTTTTTATATATGCAAGGGCAACTCATGTTTTTTGTCTATCTTTCATCATCGATTTGCCCAATAAAATATGATTATTGCCGACATGGTTATTTAGATAGAGCTTGGAAAAAATATGAGGCCATCTGATTGTATAAAATGGATGCAATTACATACATATTTTGCATGAAAGTCTACTTGAAATACAGAACACGTAAATTACTCCCACTATAGATTGGAGAAACAAAACACATCCTACTCTTGTTGTATTGAAGCAACAACACGTCTACATATAACCCCCAAAAAAAGGTGTTTCTCTCTTATACATTTGGAGGTAGCTTTTGAAAGGTTGCATCAATTAAGCCAACAAAAACGTGACTTGGTGGCTTATATATATGGCAGGGTTGATGGTTAGGGTTTAAATAAAGCTTCACCATAGGAACCTCTAAATTCATATTTACAGATACAATCGTACAAGCATTATTTTCATGTATGTATGGTACATCCGTACATGTGACTGCATATGAGTGTGAAGAGAATGGATTGGTTGGGTCAGCAAGTTATTTATGTTTTATTTATCTTATTTTGATTTCTTGAAATGCATATTTCATCATCAAAACATAGTATATTCCTCCTGAACTATATACTATATCTATTTTATTGGGTCTCACATAATTCATGTTTATTCTTGCAGCTTGTAAAGCCGTTTTTAATGATGTGAAACAAGACCCAGAGAGCAGCAATATTCAATCTGGTCAGCAACTGAAATATTTAATTCCTTATGATGAGCATAATGATGTGGGTGTTATGAAGTTATCTTTAGGAGAACTGTAGCAGTGTATGCAGCAACTGAAATATTTAATTCATTACGATGAGCTTCATGTATGTTTGGAGATTATTTTTACACAATATGTACATATACATTGGTTTGTGCAAATAATTATGCAATATGTAAAGTACGAAACACACTTACCCAAAATAATTATATTAAGGTTTGTGCAAATTTTATTTGGTGTGATTTTTTGTTTTCCATACCTTTCCATCAGTTGATTTTCTTCTATTTCTTGTAGGTGAAATAATTAATATTCCAAGTGACGGAGGTGAAAAGTAGTGATATGGTGAGGACCCACTATGCCCCATGCTCCCTTTGTTGCTTTTTCAATGACATCTTATCACTTAATTATAAATAGAGAGAATTGCTAGATTGTCCCAATGCTTAACTAATAAGTCAAATTTAGTCGCTTCATCTAGTAGGATCTATTTTTATAGAAATTTGTCAGGTACATCTCTCTCTATAGAGAGTTAAGGACAAACTTCATTGTATAACATCTGGCCGCAAGTGCAGGTCAATATTTATGCTAATAAAATGCTTTCATGGTTTTATGAAGGTAAAATACTTTTGGAGATGAATTTTCTTGCCTGGCTTAGCCATCATATTTCCTAGCAACTATCTTGATCACATAATGTTTCTGGCCAAGAATTTCCTTCCCAAAAGGCTTGTGAATTTCCGTACCCAAATATTTATTTTTAGTGTTCTAAAATTACAGTCGACAGCACAGGCAAAATTTCAACCATTGAGATATTGAGAAAATTCTGAGCATGCCTGAAAAAGGATTATGGCACAGCGTATGGAATTTCATTTCTTTACTATAATAATAAATGCAATATTGGTTTAATGAAATATAGGTTACAGGTTGAACTAATTACTGGGAATACACGATGATAATGATCTTCATACTTAATTTTGGTTTTAGGATGAACAACAATTTCGCACAATATACATTATAATTATGATTTTCAGTAGACTAACCAAGGAGAATGTTTATTTGCTAGGTACCAAGAGCTATTTCTCAGGTGGTTTAATATGCTGGAAGTGCTTATCTTCGAAATTTGGCATGTGCTGCCCGGCCGTAATAGTATTCCCGTCAAGTGTATTGGATCTGTATTATCCCCGACGGTTTTCCTTACCCGTGTTCCCTAAATATTATTTGAAAGGCCTGCATGAGGTGAACTTGAACCTCTTGTGATACAAACATATTTGCATTATATGTATATTGTGACTTAACAAATTTGTTCAATTGTACGATTATTTAGATACAAACAAATATTTGGTACGACCGGATGTAGTTATTCCCACTTTTGTTTCGTATGTTATAGGTAGTATCTATCATTTTGAAGTGCATTTACACGTAGTATGTAAGATATAAGAATATTTAGGTAGTATATATACAAAAAAATTGGTAGTATGTCTCATATTTTGAGCATATACTTTTTTACGTACAAATATGTACGTATTTTATAAATATAATAAAAATATGAGTCACCTTGCAATTTTTTTCATAGAATTCACTTTGGAGTATCTTAGATATAGTATATGAACATACGAAAAATAATAAAGTAGTATATATACTACCACATAATAGTATATGAGACATGGGAGTAACTACACCCGGTCGTAGTATATATATATATATATATATATATATATATATATATATATATATATATATATATATATATATATATATATATATATATATATATATATCATTTTTGTATCGGATTGTCATTTGCATCTGAATCTTTAGTTGGCATCTATCTGCTCCCTACTATGTCAGAGAAATATTTATTGGTTGTTTTGGTACTGTGATATGTATATCTACCTACTACAGGTATGAACATTAAACCCATGCTCCTCTCCTAGGTTGATCAAAAATTATAATTATCTTTGGTCTAGTTAGTTGATGAATATTGTACTAGAACAGCCTTCGTACTACATTAAGTATGAGTAGTTGATTGCACAAGACTACATATATAGGTGTATGATTCAAATGAAAATATGTGTGGCTTCAGGTCATGTGCAACATGAATGGTTTATCCACAACACATAATGACGTACTGATCAACTTTATTATCATCCATGTGCACAATAACATAATCATTTAAATATATTTGCAAGCAAGAGCAGTATAACTCAGTAACTGCAATACCCTTTAATCTATGTTCAGTTGCATAGGACACAAATGATACTTAAAATATTCTTACCGTATCTAGCTGCATACTTCTACTTTAGTACAACCCCTAATCATATCAATGGATGGGATTACTCTGTACTTCTTCGTAATAAAGCGTAGGATAGTTTTTTTACAAAATACGCCGTCCGTGCCCGGTGCACCAATACGACGCTTCTATCTTCTAACCTTGAAAAAAAATGTGCCACCCAGACAGGATATTAGTTGTGCCCATTTGCCTTTCGCTTCTTATTGTTACCGTAACATTTTATGTGCATGTACCACTGTATACTCGGTTGTAATAGTCCCTTGTATTTAGGATCAGCTAGCCCACTCCATGACTTGGCCTGTGTGCCACTCTTTACCAATTGTCATTCTTTGTTTTTTTGAGAAATGTACCAAATGCCATTCATCAGTACAGCAGTGCGCAGCGAGATATTCATTATCTAATTCGGTTAACCGGGTGATTGCGTTCGGTGTACAGTTTGTATCGTAATTGCTGAACGTGTGGGACTAAACGACAGCGCCTCTGCTGCTTCCGTCCGGTGCATACACGTACATGGAAAGATACTACGTACAACGGACTCGCGTGAGGTAAAAAAAATCCACAATCTTGGGCCTTGCATACACGTGGTTGGCTTGGCACATGTGATTTGGCGCTGTTGCACGAGGCTGAGAGCATCTCCAGCCGCGGCACCAAAGGACCGCCAAGTGTGTTTTTTCGTCACCGGCGTCGAAAAATCGGCCCAGTCGCGCCTTCAGGATCCCGTTTTTCGCCGGTTAGAGCCGTTTTTTGGGCCGGCGAATCCAGGCCGAACCCAGGACGCTGGGGACCTCTTGAGGGCTCCGGCGATAAGAAATTGGCGTGTGGGACACCACCGTCAGGCGAATCTCGTCCCTTTTTCCTAGCGCCGAGCCACTCCCCCGCTGCTGACCCCCTGCGATCCTCGCCTGTTCACAGCCCCTGCGCCGCCGCTAGAAGACCCTACTTCGCCCTCCCTCGCCGGATTTCGCTTCCCCGACCCTCACCCAGCCCTCGCCCAAGCCACGCCGGCCGGGGCGCCGGCGTCTGCTCGCCTGCTCGCCCGTCACACTGACAAGGTGTTCGATGTTTTGCCTGCTCGGCTATGGACTCGGACGACGAGGAGGCGTTCGCGGCCCTGTTGGAGGAAGAAGCCGAGGCCGACACCGCCAACGAGGAGCACCTCATGATACTGTCCTCGCTGGCCGGCCTATTCGTCAACAATGACAAGCCCCGGCGAGGTGGCTCGATGCCGGGGCGGCGCAAGAGCAAGCAGAGGCATCGGATGGAGGGGTATTGCATGCTCTACGCCGACTACTTCGCCGACTCTCCATTGCACTTTGAGAAAGTATTTCGGCATCGCTACCGGATGAGCCGGAAGTTCTTCCTCAGGATTGTTAATTTCGTCCGGAAGTTCGACAGCTATTTCGTTTGCAAGAAGGATTGCACCGGCACAGTTGGATTCTCCTCACTTCAGAAATGCACCCAAGCTATGAGGATGCTTGCATACGGAGCTCCTGCGGACATACAAGAAGACTATGGGCAAATGACCGAGTCCACCACCATTGAGTGTCTGTACAAGTTCTGCAGGGCAGTGGTGGCAGTGTTTGGATCACAATATTTGCGATCACCCAATGCCGAAGACACTACTCGAATCCTGGCACAGAATGCAGCAAGCGGATTTCCAGGGATGCTTGGAAGCATCGACTGCATGCATTGCTCATGGAAAAACTGCCCATTTGCTTGGCAAGGGATGTACAAAGGCGCCAAAGGTGGTTGCAGTATGGTACTTGAAGCAGTAGCCACACATGACCTATGGATTTGACACTCCTTTTTTGGTATACCAGGAACACACAATGATATCAATGTCTTGCAGTGCTCGAATGTCTTCGCCAAGCGTGTTGAAGGTCATGCTCCTCCGATGAACTTTGAGGTCAATCGACGGCAATACAACAAGGGATACTATCTAGCAGATGGTATCTATTCGAGATGGTTCACATTTGTGAAGACTATCTCAAAACCGGTGGTGCCAAAGAAGGCACACTTTGCTAAGTGTCAGGAGGCTTGCAAGAAAGATGTCGAGCGAGCATTTGGTGTGCTCCAATCGCGATTTGCTGTTGTCAGGTACCCCGCTATGACCTGGTCCAAAAGGCAGATGTGGGAGATCATGAATTGTTGTGTCTGCTTGCACAACATGAGCATTGAGAGCGAGCAGGAAGAGCCAGTGTTTGATCCTGAACCATATCATAGGATGGGACCTCTTGCAGTTGTTGATCACCAGGTACCAGCAACATGGACTGCCTATCTCAATATGCGCCAGGAGATCCGAGACCCACAAGTGCATCAAGAACTGCAAGACGATCTGGTGGAGCACCTATGGAGGCTTAAGGGCAACGCCTAGCTCGATTTGTTTTAATTTATGTTGGAACTTGCTTCATTGAACTATTTGATTTTGTATTAATTTCTATGATGAACTTTGATACGAAACATTCAGTTTTTTGTTGAATTTATGTCGAAAGAGCGCCGATTTTGTTCATTTTATGCCCAAAAAGCCCTGGTTTTGTTGATGTCAAAGCCGAAATAGCGCCGAAACAGGGCCAAATTTGGGCCGATTCTATGCCGATAATGGGCCGAAAGCGGCGGTTGTGGGGCGACCCCAGGGGTTCAACTGGGAAAACGAGCCCCCCAGGTCGATTTTATCGTCGGCTCGGCTCCAGGCGGCGCTATTTCGACCTCCTGGGGGGGCCAACGGCTGAAGATGCTCTAACTGTGGAAATATTTCACGCTTATGTAGCAGGTGAGCACGGGAGAAGCTCGTTCGCGCATGGCTAGATGTACACTTGGTTTTTTCAGATAACAGTACTAAAAACCGAGCGGACCTATTTAAATTTGGTTAGCAGAGGTAAAACCAATTTTTCTTATGCTAATATTAAAAACTAAAAAAATGGTATTTTTTATTTTTTTTATTTTTTTTACGATTACCAGGCTTTATTAATGGAATACCACAGATTGTGGAATACAGGCAAGATCATGGGATTGGCCAAGCCAAACGTGACATCCCAGACCTAAAGACAAAGAGTGCTTGGCTAGTTTATGAGCTTCTACATTCGCCCTACGACTTTCAAATGTAATTTTACATTGAAATAAACTGGAATATGAGTTGGTCTCACTAATAATTGCTCCGTTCCCGCCTCTAAATCTAGTATTTATCTCTTGAACAACGTGCTTGGCATCTGATGCAATGATCATATGTTGTATGAGGTCTTGTGCCAATGGAGTGCCTCTCTGTAGGCTATGGTCTCCAGAGTAGAGGGATCATCAACTCCCTTTATAACCAATGATGAGCTTCCCAGGAGATTGCCTTGGCTGTCTCGACAAACAGTCGTTGTAGAGCCCCCTCTTCCTTTTAGAACTGCGGCATCAACGTGGATTTTCACAAAACCAACCGGTGGTGCTTTGGGTCGTAAAGGATGGGTGGCCCTTGCTCCAGAGTGCATATGTGTAGGTTGATTCTTCCTGATCATGTTTAGCTCACTGATGAATCTGTGAATGAATGCATGTATGGACTGAGGACTCTGGAAGACTCCTTTGTGGATAGCTTTGCGGCGAGCCGACCAAAGCGCCCAAAGCGTTACTGACAGCTGCACAATACTGATCATGAGACAACACTTCCATCAGATTGAATAGCCACGTCTTTGCGTTGTGCTCGGTGTTGGCTGACATTTTATGAAGTAGCTCATCCACTAGTAGAAAATAGGGCATCGGTTTAGGCCGGCTAGCCCATTAGTCCCGGTTCAGTCACGAACCGGGACCAATGGGGGCAACGGTCCCGGTTCGTGAGGCCAGGGGGCCGGGCGGGCTACGTGGGACATTGGTCCCGGTTCGTCGGACCCCTTTGGTCCCGGTTCCAGACACGAACCGGGTTGAATGTGCCTCGCTCCTGGCCCACACCCATTGGTCCTGGTTCGTGTCTGGAACCGATACCAAAGGTGGTCCCTTAGCCCCGGTTCCAGCCACGAACCGGGACCAATGAGATGCCTATATATACCCCCTCGCCGGCGAGTAGAGCACTCCACACACTGCTCTGTTTTTTTACGGGCGAGGGAAGACCTTTGCGGTGCTCTAGCTCAGCTCCTATGCACATGAGGTGTTTGATGAAATGCCCAAGCCAAACTTAAGCTTTCTTCTCTTGGAGCTCTTTGTCCAAACTCCATTTTCGTCAAGATTTGTCTAGGTTTGGCGGTCCGTCCTGTCCTGTCCCCGTCGTGAAACCGCCGTCGATCGCCCGCACGTGGTGAGCCTCTTGATCTTATCTTCTTGCTAAAACAAAATATACTTACTCGTATGGTTTTCTTACTTCTATTATTGTTTGTTATTATATAGTGCCATGGTTAAGGTACCCGCCCACGTCGGCCCTCGTCCAATCTATGATTCAAATGTGATATATTATCTCTTATATAACTCTTTCACACATCTAATGTCTATGACAATTAATTATGCCACCAACTTGACGTTGATGTTTTTATCTATAGGAAGTAGTTGAACCAGAAATTCCAACCGACTATGCAATTCTGCTCGACAAGTTAACTAAAGCTGAAAAAGAAATCGATCATTTGACAGAAAAATTGAAAAGAACTGAAGATGACAAGATGGGATGGAGTTGCATGTTGCCGATGTCGTCGCCGATCAGAAGACCAAGATGGATGTAATACGCTTGAAGCTTAGAAAGATTAGAAAATATGCCATTCATACTGAGGCTTGCTATCATTATGTCATTGGATCAATTGGTACCTTAGTAGCGGTTATGATTGCATTTGTTGTTGCATTTAATTTTTTTACATAGTTTCGGTGTATGTTTTAATTAGATGCTCTAGAGACCTATATGTTGTTCAATAATGACAGCTATGTATAAACTATACATATTTATTTTGGTCATTATTGTACTTTGGCTTTAATGCGATGATGGATTTCTAATAATTTGGTCACTTCTGTATTCATGATATGTTGTAATGGTTTTTAATACACTTTATTATATAACGCACGCAGATGAACCGGCAATGGATGTACGGTGACCGACGCACCTCCGAGTATATTAAGGGCCTGCATAATTTTCTCGAAGCGGCTGAGGCAAACAAGGAGAATGATTTTATGCCTTGTCCATGTACTGTGTGAGAATACGAAGTCTTTCTCCAACTCTAAAACCCTTCACTTCCACCTGCTTCAGAAGGGTTTTATGCCACACTATAATGTTTAGACCAAGCACGGAGAAAGAGGTGTTATGATGGAAGACAACAAGAAGAAGAGGATGACGACAACTACCCTCCCCTTGAATATGGTGATGCTGCAATGGGGGAAGCTGAAGATCAAGAGGAACCAGACGATGTGCCCGATGATGATCTTCGCCGGGTCATTGTTGATGTACAGAGAGAATGCGAAAGTGAAAGGGAGAAGTTGAAGTTCGATCGCTTGTTAGAGGATCACAAAAAAGGGTTGTACCCAAATTGCGAAGATGACAACAAAAAGCTCGGTATCACACTGGAATTGCTGCAATGGAAGGCAGACAATGGTGTATCTAACAAGGGATTTAGTTCGCTACTAAAAATAATGAAGAAGAAGCTTCCAAAGGATAACGAATTTCCCGACAGTACGTACGCAGCAAAGAAGGTTCTATGCCCTCTAGGATTGAAGGTGCAGAAGATACATGCATGCCCTAATGACTGCATCCTCTACCGCGTTGAGTACGAGGATTTGAACGCATGCTCAGTATGCGGTGCATTGCGGTATAAGATCAGAAGAGATGACCCTGGTGATCTTGAGGGCCAGCGCACCGGGAAGAGGGTTCCTGCCAAGGTGATGTGGTATGCTCCTATAATACCATGGTTGAAACGTCTGTTCAGAAACAAAAAGCATGTTGAGTTGATGCAATGGCACAAAAAAGACCGTAAGAAATACGGGAAGTTGGGAGCACCCGTTAACGGGTCGCAGTGGAGAAAGATCGAGAGAAAGTGGAGCGACTTTACAGGTGACCCGAGGAACGTATGGTTAGGTTTAAGTGCGGATGGCATTAATCCTTTTGGGGAGCAGAGCAACCAGCATAGCACATGGCCTATGACTCTATGTATGTATAACCTTCCTCCTTGGTTGTGCATGAAGCGAAAGCTCATTATGATGCCAGTGCTCATCCAAGACCCTAAGCAACCCGGCAATGACATTGATGTGTATCTAAGGCCATTAGTGGATGAACTTTTACAGCTATGGAATGGAGGAGGTGTACATGTGTGGGATGAGAACGAACAGGAGGATTTTGACCTACACGCGTTGCTGTTTGTAACCATCAACGATTGGCCTGCTCTCAGTAACCTTTCAGGAAAGACAAACAAGGGATACCACGCATGCACACACTGTTTAGATGACACCGACAGTATATATTTCGACAAATGCAGGAAGAATGTGTACCTGGGGCATCGTCGATTTCTTCCGACCAACCATCAATGTCGAAAGAAAGGAAAGCATTTCAAAGGTGAGGCAGATCACCAGAAGAAGCCCGCCCTCCGTACCAGTGATCACATACTTGATATGGTCAATGATTTACAAGTAATATTTGGAAAGGGTCCTGGCGGACTATCTGTTCCAAATGACGCTGACAAACGCGCACCCATGTGGAAGAAGAAATCTATATTTTGGGACCTATCCTATTGGAAAGACGTAGAGGTCCGCTCTGCAATCGACGTGATGCACGTGACGAAGAACCTTTGCGTGAACCTGCTAGGCTTCTTGGGAGTGTATGGGAAGACAAAAGATACACCGGAGGCACGGGAGGAACAGCAACGTGTGCATGAAAAAGACGGCATGCATCCAAAGCAGTATGAAGGTCCTGCCAGCTACGCTCTTACCAAAGAAGAGAAGGAAATCTTCTTTGAATGCCTGCTCAGTATGAATCCCGTCTGGTTTCTCGTCGAATATAAAGGGAATAATAAATATGGCAGAGAAAAAGTTCCAAAACCTAAAGGCTCATGACTGCCACATGATTATGACGCAACTGCCGCCGGTTGCATTAAGGGGGCTTCTATCGGAAAACGTTCGATTAGCCATTGTGAAGCTATGTGCATTCCTCAATGCAATCTCTGATAAGGTGATCGATCCAGAAATCCTGCCAAGGTTAAAAAGTGATTTGGTGCAATGTCTTGTTAGTTTCGAGCTAGTGTTCCCACCGTCCTTCTTCAATATCTTGACACACGTCCTAGTTCATCTAGTCGACGAGATTGCCGTTCTGGGCCTTATATTTCTACACAATATGTTCCCTTTTGAGAGATTCATGGAATTCTTAAAGAAATATGTTCGTAACCGCACTAGGCCAGAAGCAAGCATCTCCATGGGCCATCAAACAGAGGATGTCATTGGGTTTTGTGTTGACTTCATTCCTGACCTTAAGAAGATTGGTCTCCATCAATCACGGTATGAGGGGAGACTGATTGGAAAAGGCACGCTAGGAGTGGACTCAATAATATGTAGGGACAGGCATTCTTGGTCTCAAGCACACTACAAAGTTTTACAGAATTCCACCTTGGTGACCCCATATGTCGATGAACACAAGAATATTCTGCTCTCCAAACACCCGGAGCAGTGTGACGACTGGATTACATATGAACACATCAGGACTTTCGGCAGTTGGTTGCAAACACGTCTCATGGGTGACAACACTGTTTCTGATGAGTTGTACTCGTTGGCCAGGGGACCATCTTCGACTGTATTGACTTACAAAGGGTACGAGATAAATGGGAATACATTTTACACGATCGCCCAAGATGAAAAGAGCACCAACCAAAACAGCGGTGTCCGCTTTGATGCAGCAACCAAGAGGGGACAGGACACATATTATGGTTACATAGTGGACATATGGGAACTTGACTATGGACATGATTTCAAGGTCCCTTTGTTTCAGTGCAAATGGGTCAATCTGTCAAGAGGCGGGGTACAAGAAGACCCACAGTACGGAATGACAATAGTGGATCTGAACAATCTTGGGTACACAGATGAACCATTCGTCCTAGCCAATGATGTGGCACAGATTTTCTATGTGAAGGACATGCCTACCATACCGAGAAAAAGAAAAGATAAGGAAGCGAATACATCGTACGATGAGCCAAAATGCCACATAGTTCTTTCAGGAAAAAGAGACATCGTCGGATTGGAGGGCAAGACAGGCATGTCTAAAGATTATGAAAAGTTTCATGAAATTCCTCCCATCAAAGTCAAGGCTGACCCAAGCACCCTGTTAAACGATGAAAATTGTCCATGGTTACGGCGCAATAAGCAAAGGACACACGCGAAGAAGAAGTGAAGACTTTCGCTCCACACCTATATCATTGCAGTGACATGTGAAGAAATGAAATGTCTTTTGTAACACATTAGTTTTCGTCCGAAACCCTAATACTTCGAAAGAGATTCTCCGTTTTATACACGAAGTGCATCCAGTTTTTGCCATAACCCTCTCAACTTTTTATGACATACTATGTGGGTGAAATGATGATATCATGCCAACTTTCAACCTTTTCAGAGTTCATTTGAAGCGCTTTTCAATTTCAGGGTCATTTAGCTCAAAAAAAACAGTAAGTGCATGAAAAATACCAAATGAAGTCAGAAAGGGTTGAAAATTGATGATGTGTCTTTGAATGGTGCATTTTGAACACACAAAAATTCTGGAGTTCAAATGAGTTCAAAAAAATGAAATCCCTTCGTAACAGATGAGTTTTCGTTCGAAACCGTGATACTTCGAAATAGATTGTCCATTTTGTACACGAAGTGCATCCAGTTTTTGTCGTACCCCACTCAATTTTTTAGTACATGCTATGTGGGTGAAATGATGATACCGTGCCAACTTTCAACCTTTTCAGAGTTTGTTTGTAGTGATTTTTAATTTCTTTCAAAACATCGTAGGAGTGGAGTTCAAAAAAGAATCAGCTAAAAACCTTTTATAAACCTCTAGTATTTTTGAAACAATAATTATATAAAAATTATGCAACTAAAATTAGCAAAGTATTTTTTGTTCAAAATATTAATAGAAAAAAGAATATAATGATTAAACACACTTGAAATAAATAAAGAAAAAAATAAATAAAGCAAGAAACAAAACAAAATAATGGAAATTATGCAACTAAAATTATCAAAGTATTTATTTGTTAAAAAGAATGAACTAAAATAACAGAAGAAAAATACTGGGAAAAAAATTAAAACAACAAATAAAGCAAAAAACAAAACAAAAAACAGTTTTTTTAAATAAAAAAAATGCCGCCTACTCGGCCACCACGGCCTGAATACGACTAGAAACCCAACAGCTAGTTGGGCCAGGATTCAGGCCCGCAGAAGGACCAGTAGGCCCACAGGTAGAGGAGAGTGCAATTAGGCCCGTAAGCCTGCAGTTGAGAGGAGCTCGAGAGGGTTGGCGCAGCAGCGCTTATAAACCACTCTCGAGCCCTCTCGGCTAGCGAGGTGTGACTAAACATTTGTCCCCAGACAGCACCACCTTTTGGTCCCGGTTGGTGGCACCAACCGGGACCAATGACCGCCTTTAGTCCCGGTTGTTGCCACCAACCGGGACCAATGTTGGAAATATGCCCTAGAGGCAATAATAAATTAGTTATTATCATATTTCCTTGTTCATGATAAATCGTTTATTATCCATGCTATAATTGTATTGATCGGAGACTTAGATGCATGTGTGGATACATAGACAAAACCATGTCCCTAGTATGCCTCTAATGGACTAGCTCGTTGATCAAAGATGGTTAAGGTTTCCTAGCCATGGACATGAGATGTCATTTGATAACGGGATCACATCATTAGGAGAATGGTGTGATGGACAAGACCCAAACTACAAACGTAGCATATCATCGTGTCGGTTTATTTCTACTATTTTCTGCATGTCAAGTATATGTTCCTATGACCATGAGATCATGCAACTCACTGACACCGGAGGAGTGCCTTGTGTGTATCAAACGTCGCAACGTAACTGGGTGACTATAAAGGTACTCTACAGGTATCTCCGAGGGTGTCTGTTGAGTTGGCATGGATCAAGACTGGGATTTGTTACTCCGTGTGACGGAGAGGTATCTCAGGGCCCACTCGGTAATACAACATCACAACAAGCCTTGAAAGCAATGTGACTAAGTGTTAGTCACAGGATCTTGTATTACGGAATGTGTAAAGAGACTTGCCGGTAACGAGGTTGAACTAGGTATGGAGATACCGACGATCGAATCTCGGGCAAGTATCATATCGAAGAACAAAGGGAACATCATACGGGATTAACTAAATCCTTGACATAGAGGTTCGACCGATAAAGATCTTCATAGAATATGTAGGAACCAATATGGGCACGGAATTTTCAGCCACGTGCTACCCGTTCCTCTAGTGCATAGTTTCTCCTCTAGATCGGTTTTCTGCAATGCTTAGGTGAAGCCCTGCCGAAATAGCTCCACCACCATCGCCGGAGCGCCGTCACGCTGCCGGAGAACTCATCTTCCTCTCCGCTCCCTCTTGCTGGATCAAGACGGCGGAGATTGTCATCAAGCTGTACGTCTGCTGAACGCGGAGGTGTTGTCCGTTCGGCGCTAGATCGGAAGTACCGTGATCAAGATCGCGAGACGGATCATGAAGAGTTCGCGGGACGGATCGTGATGAGTTCACCGGACGGATCGTGATGAGATCGCGGGACGGATCGTGATGAGATCGCGGGACGGATCATGATTGGATCGCGGGACGGATCGTGATGAGTTCGCGAGACGGATCGTCATTGGATCGGGGGACGGATCGTGATGAGATCGCGGGACGCTCGGCGATTTGGATCGCGAAGACGTTCGACTACACCAACCGCGTTTCTTAACGCTTCCCGCTTAGCGATCTACAAGGGTACGTAGATCCCCTCTCCCTCTCGTAGATGCTCATCACCATGGATAGATCTTGCGTGTGCATAGAAAATTTTTTGTTTCCCATGCAACGTTCCCCAACAACCAATGCATCCCTTTAGTCCCGGTTGGTGGCACCAACCGGGACCAATGGTCTCTGCTTCCCGCCCTTTGGGCTGCCGAAAAGAGACCTTTGGTCCCGGTTGGTGCCACCAACCGGGACTAAAGGGGGCATTGGTCCAGGCTGGTGCCACCAACCAGGACCAATGCTCTGTGTATATAAGCGACCGTTTCGATATTTTTAGATTTCATCTAGCACTTGCCCCCGACGACGCCGAGCACATCGACACCGCTAGGCTGCCCGAGCTCGCCGTCGATGCCCTCTGCCCTGACACCCCCTGCCCCGACGCACCGCCCTGCCCCGACGCACCGCCCTGCCCCGACGCGCCGCCCCGTGCCCCGATGCGCCGCCCTACCCCGACGCGCTGCCCCGTGCCTCGACATGCCGCCCCATCCCTGACGCCGCCCCACGCCACAGCCCTGCCCCGACGACGCCGCCCCTCCTCCCCGTTCGGTCCGGCCGGCCCCCTTTCCTCCCCTGTCCGATTTTGCTGATTTAATTTGATGATATATAGATGATAGATGATATATGATAGTTAGATGATGATGTTGATGATAGCTGATGATGTTGATGATAGATGATGTATGCTTTTTTTGTTCATATAATATTTATAGCATTTTTGGTCCATGTATATATGTGTGTGTATATGGATGGATGGATGTATATATATAGAAAATTATCATATGATATAAAAAAATATCGTAGCTTCTGTTTTTTTCATGGATGTATGCTAAAAAAAATTATGAAAGATTTTATGGGAGGTTTCTGTCAAAAGGTTCAATGATTTGTCAAGGCAAAAAATTGAACTAATTAAGGTATCTCATGTTTTTGTATATATGATATATGTATTTTGTTGGCACCTAGAAGTGTTGTCGAGGCCACCCAAACCCTAGAAGGGTTGTCGAGGCCACCCCAAACCCTAGAAGCGTTGTCGAGGCCACCCCAAACCCTAGAAGCGTTGTCAAGGCCACCCAAATTTACCAAGTTAAATGAAGAAAACTCTGGTAACATAGATTTATCAAGTTAATTGTCATGTTGTAATATTTGCAGAAACTATGGATCCAAGAGACGAAGAACAAGAACAGTTGTTGGGGACATAATCCACGGCAGACATGATGTCTTGTCGTATCTCAACGACACCGATGGTCTAGAAGGAGAGGGTTATGATGGCTCTGGTGATCGAACAATGGAGGAGGAAGGACATGATCATGATGGCTCCGGTGACCGAATGCCGGAGGAAGAAGGAGACCATGATGACGGCTCCGGTGGCCGATCAGAGGAGGGAGCTGTTGCAAAGTCCGACGAGGTATATATATTAATTAAGCATGTGCTGACTCTAGCTAATTGATGCATTAATTGTTTTGGTATGTACATATATTAATTAACTCTTCTTTCTTCTATTATAGCCCTCCGGATCGAGCCAAACTTCGGTAACGAGACGAGGCCCGAAGAAGAGGTTGTGCAAGGATGAAAAGTTCACGATCACATCACTCGCAGACGATGGCTATCCGATTGAACCCAAGCGGACCAAGAATGCATTTTATGCTCAGTGCGGAGCTATTGTTAGGGACAACATCCCGATCAGCATCAAGCAATGGAATAAGTCTAAGGACGGCGCCCCTGATGGTGATTATGTCACCGATAGACAGAAACAAGATCTTTGGACCGCGCTGAAGGCAAATTTCACCCTACCGCCAGAGGAGGATCCGAATAAGCCAGTTATTGAGCCACGGGTCAAGGCGTGTGCTCTTGAGAAGATGGCAGATCTATTTAGGAGGTGGAAGAATGAGTTGAAATCAAAGTTTGTCGACAAAGGGAAGACTCCAGCATTCGTCGGCCGATATGAGAAGATAGGAGATTACTAGCCCGCATTTGTGACCTACAAGACATCAGAGAAGAGTAAGAAGATGTCAGAGACAAACAAGAACAATGCTACAAAGAAGCAGTTTCACTAGTACACGGGGTCAGGTGGCTACCTTAAAGCCTGGCCTTTGTGGGACAAAGTTGAGAATGACCTACTTGCTAAAGGGGTCCGACTACAGACATATAACTGGCCAGACCGTTCAAGGACTTGGTTCTTCGAGGTTGGGGGAACTTTGGACCCTGAAACAGGGAAGTGCCGTTGGATGGATGAGCAACTTGCAATACCCGTGAACAAGCTTTAGAACTATATCACCGCAACACGGGAAGGGATGTTCATTCCCGATAGAGAGAAGGACGAGCTGACTAAGGCCCTAGGGAATGCCCGACTTCACGTCTCCTAGCTACCCCATGGATACTATCACGGAGGCTCAACATTGCGAGCTTATGACGAAATGCCGGAACCTCACTTTCAAGGCGGCTGTCGGCTCTGTTGCACCTTCTCAACCCAACGGAACTTTTCACTGCCGTCCGATTCCACATGGCTATGCTGTTGTGATGGTGGATGAAGTAATGTCAGAATTTGAGGAGCTCGAGCTTGACCACTGTACAGGTGAAGGAGAGAATAAGCTAGTTCGTGCCCTGAGGAGTACATGTCTATGGCAGAAGGAGTACATCAAGCTTCCAAAGTGGACGCCTCCGCCTCCTCCTTATCCTCTGGCGAATCAGGGCACACCGCCTCCTTCTTCGGCTCCTCCGGCGCGTGGGGGCACTCCGCCTCCTCCTTCGCCTACTCCGGCACGTTAGAGCAGTACGCCTCCTCCTCAGCCTCGTCGGCAACGGCAGAAGACAAACGCCACTGTTGTGGCTCCTCCGGCGCCTAGTAAGCAACGGTGGAAGGGAGCCGCCGCCGCTCCGGCGGCTAGCAGTACAAGCATAGGCAGCAGGGGATACACATACGGTCCATCTCTCAAGCCTGTGGAAAAGTTACCATATGAGAGGATCGAGTCTGAAAACAAGGAGATAAGTCAGGCTGAAGTGAGGGACCATTTTGCAAAGAAAACTCCAGCTCCGAAGGAGAAGATAGATCCGGTGAAAGCGATGCGCACTATCGATGCCCTGAAGCGACCACCACCGCCTCCGCCGGATTCCAACTATGAACGCTGTATTAAAAAGGCATATCAAGATGCGCGGCGGTCGGGAAGTACTTCCAGTGATGCAAAGTTATTAAAATGAAGAAGTGGGAAAAAAATTTCCCAGCTCGGCGAACAGGCAAACCAATCGTGCCCCCCGCTTAAGGTTTCTAGCGATATCGTCGCTAATCATCCAGGGATGGTCCTCGGTACCAAACCTGGTGATTACCTGAGCGATGATATACTGTTTGAGAAGTTGGAGGTGGACGAATTCAAATATCGGTACGGACGTCCTCTCATCAAACCCGATCATCCTCCTCTAACAATGATGATGCGAAGATTCCATGAATGGTACATGCAAAGCTGTCGCGAGTCTATGATGGATTCTTTGGTACTGTCAGTTAAAGAGGAGCACGACCTTGTTGGAATTGATATGTTGAATATTGAATATGAGGAGATATGGCAGTTATACAATCAGAAGGCCATCGACAAAACAATCGTGACTTGCTACTGTCTGTAAGTACTTCTTCTGTAATTAAGTCTCTCTATGTATATAGCTCAGCTCTTTCATTGCATGTATATATAATTATCCTCACTACTATATTATGCAGATTGAAGATCATCGAATGCAGAAAAGCACAAATCTATGACATTGGGTTCATTAACCCAAATGTCATACATGAGCATAATATAAAACATTGGCCCATAGAAACCGAGGAGAACTTGCTACAATCGTTGCTTAAAAATCAAAACAAAGGGACAATACTCTTTCCTTACAACTTCAAGTGAGTGTTACTGTCTTGTGCATATTCGGTTTCCCTTATTACTCGAGGTTTATAGTAATGTAATTGATGAGTTATGCATGCGTGCGCAGTTTCCACTTTATTCTGCTAGAGATTCATCTTGAGCGGGGAGTAGTAATCGTCTTAGACTCGAAACGAAAAGATCCCCAGAATTATGCGGACATGACTAAAATTCTCCAGAAGTAAGTTTAATCGATCATTATCGCATCATATCGGCAACTTTAATTTGTTCATTTCGTGATATCAAGTAATTATTTTCTTTGTCTGGCAGGGTTTGGAAAGATTTCACAACAATTGTTCCAGCACTGCCGAAGGAGCTGCGATTTACACACCCGAAAGTAAGTACTACTAGCTAGTTCTGCGCATCTCCCATTGATTCTAGTTTCATCAATACCATTTATCATGTTTGATTATCAGTTTGATTGAACTCTATTTCTTGTAAAGTGCTTGTGGCAGGAAGACCGAACTGATTTATGTGGATACTACGTTTGCGACTTCATGTACAACGCGACGATCCCTAAGCGGGGCTACTCTACAAAACAATTTGAAGTGCGTAAGCAATAATATTTCACAATTTTTTTTATTACCATATATATGTATTGACCCCTTTCTTCAAATTAGATGTGGCAGATGCGGGATGAACTCCTACCACATGATCGCATACGAGCAATTCAAGAAGAATTGGCGGGATTCTTTCTTGACCACGTCATAAATAAAACCGGAGAATACCATCTGGAAGTGGACATTAGATGTTAGGGATTGTAAGGGATCTTATATTGTATATATGTAGCTAGTAGCGTCGGATATATATACGAAAACTTGTTATACGACCAATCTCTCGGAGAAAGAGAGGTCGATCACTTCTATCTCTATATGTTCATGATGATCTTCTGTACTTAATGGTTCCTTCATTTGCTTACTAGCTAGCGTGTCGAGTTCTCTCTATAGTAGGTAGCGTCGACCAAGCACGAAGACAGAGAGGACACTTCTCTCTATCAATTAGCTAGCTATAACAATATAAAACCCCTAAATTAACTCTCTAAAAAACCCTAAACCCCCTCCCTTTCAAAATCAAAAAAACAAGCAACTGCCAGATGCTGATGCGTGGATGCCTGTTGGTCCCGGTTGGTGTTACCAACCGAGACTAAAGGGTCCTCCTGCCTGGGCTCCCCGCAGAGGCCACGTGGAGCCCCTTCTGTCCCGGTTTGTAAGAGAACCGGGACTAAAGGTTTTGGGCTTTAGTCCCGACACTTTAGTCCCGGTTCCGGAACCGGGACAAATGGGCCTTACGAACCGGGACAAATGCGCCTTTTTCTACTAGTGATCATTGGCGAGAGCCCAAGTGCACGTCGACATGGTGCAGTCCAAAAGCGAATGTCTCCATGAGTCCAGCACTCCGCAGAGACCGCACGAGGCTGTGGTTGACATGTGTCTATGGGCCCTCACGTCTTTTGTCGGCAGTGAGTGCTTAGACAGTCGCCAGAGGAACATTCTCACCTTCCCCGGTACGACTGTTTTCCATAGAAACTTCCATGATTTTTGCTCGGCATTAGAACTTGAAGAACTTGCCTCCTCATGCAGCCAAGCTTCTCACCTCAGCTTGGTTGCCACCAACATATTGTATGCTGTTTTAACTAAGAAGTTTCCATGGCGCTCAAAGTGCCAATTCCAGAAATCTGCCAAGTTTCGTGTGCACAAGGGAATAGATAATATGATCTTAGCGTCCATAGGCATAAAAATCTTCTCTACGAGCTGCCGGTTCCAGGTGACCGTTTCCTATATGATTTATTATTCCCTGTTTCAGAATAGCACGGTCCACCACAATAGCTCTTCATACTTGGCTTGGATGTCCCCCTAAGTTTGCCTCCAATATGTTGCTATTGGGGTAATAGACACTTTTTAGGAGTCTAACACTTAGCGAATCATGGGTCTGAAGGAGGCTCCATGCCTTCTTGGCTAACATGGCCAAATTGAATAACTCAAATCTTTAAACCCAAGACCACCCATGGATTTTGGTTGTGTCATCGATTCCCATGAGACCCAATGTGGTTTACGTTTGACCTTCTTTGCTCCCCCACCAAAACTTCCGAATAAGCATGTTCAAATGTTCACAAAGACCCCGGGGTAGCTTAAAACAAGACATGGAGAAAATAGGTACTGCCTAGGCCACTGATTTAACAATCACCTCCTTTCCCGCAGTGGATAACGTCATCTTAATCCAGCCCTGTACCTTGCTCCAAAGGCGATCTTTCAGGTATTTAAAAGCCCCATTCTTGGAGCTCCCAACATCTGAAGGCATACCAAGGTATTTCTCATTCAGAGTCTCATTGGGCACATTAAGCAAACTCTTGATGTCATGCCGAACACTATCTGGCACACCCTTGCTGAAGTAGATCGATGATTTTGCATAGTTCACACGCTGCCCTGTCACCTGAATGTAGATGTCCAGAACCTGGTTGACCTCAGTAGCACCCACATGGTTTTCCTTAAAGAACAGCACGTTGTCATCAGCAAATAAGAGATGGTTTACTCGGGGCGCCGTAGGTGCCACTTGTAGTCCTTTAAGATTGGATGACTCACTTCTAGATTTAAGGAGGCACGAAAGGCCCTATGCTACCAATAAGAACAAGTATGGAGATATTGGGTCTCCCCTATCTGATTCCTCGTGATGGTTTGAATTGCTCAAGCTTCTTCCCATTGAACATGACTGAAAAATGAACAGTAGTCACCATGTTCATAACTATGTTGACCGAGCTCTCACTGAACCCCAACTTTAGCTTGATGGCCCTAAGGTACGGCCATTCCACTTTGTCATAGTCTTTCATCATGTCAAGTTTTAGTGCACATGCTTGGTGCTTCTTTGCTTTGTTCATTTTCATAAAATGTAGGCACTCATAGGCAGTAATGATGTTGTCAGTGATAAACCTTCCGGGAACAAAAGTTGATTATTCTTCTGCTATGATATCAGGTAGTACTAGCTTCAACCGGTTAGAAATCACCTTTGATGCTATCTTATATAGAACATTGCATAAGCTGATTGGTCTGAAGTGAGACAAGAAAGTGGGATTTTTTACCTTAGGAATTAATACTAGCACAGTTTCATTAATGCTCTCAGCCGACTCCTTGCCTTCAACTATCTGCAACACCACTCTAGTTACATCATCACCACATATGTCCCAGTGTCGCTGAAAAAAGTGGGCGGGAAAGCCATCCGGGCCTGGAGCTTTGAGGGGTAACATTTGAAATAGTGACTTCTTAATTTCATCTTGGCTGTACGGCGCATTTAGAGCTGCATTCATGTCCGGGGTCACTCTAGGAGGTACTGTATCAAGGACTTTGTTCCATATTGTTTACATCCTCCGACGTGTACAGATCCTTATAAAACTCATTGGTTAGCCCCTCTATCTCACCCACATCATCTGTTAGTTGCCCATCAGAACGTTGCAATTCTTTTATCTGATTCTTCCTTCGCCTCCGGCTTGCGCGTAAGTGGAAGAAATAAGTATTTTTGTCGCCATGTGCTAGCCACTCCAATCTTGCCCTTTGCCTCCACATTATCTCTTCTCTGTGAAACAGCTCAACAAGATGATCTACAATTTTATGCTCAGCGTGTGACGAGCCTTTTCGGTTCGGCGCACCTCACATATCCTGCAGCACCTTCTTCAATGTTGCTATCTCTCGCTTTATATTACCGAAGTGTGTACGTTCCCACCTCGAAAGATCAGCCGACAATGAAATCAGTTTGTCTCACTGCCTCCACCGAGCCACCTTGTTGCTGCTGCCATCCCTCTGTAGTCACCTGTTCAAGCCCCGTTCTCTCTCCCAGCATAACTCGTATTTAAAACCAGGCGGGACCCGGCTGCATGCATACACATCACGTAGGTGAAGAAGCAGGGGTGCATGATTCGAGGCAGCCGCTGTCTTTTGCTCTAGTCTCGCGCCTGGGAAGGCCAGCAGCCACGACGGGCTCGCCACACATCTATGAAGCCGCACCTGTGTATAAGAGCCTCCTGCAACCTTTTTTCAAATGTCCACCATGGTCTAGCGTACCTAATATCAGTTAGCCCACAAGTATCAAGGGCATCGCGAAATCCATCCATCTGTGCCTGACTCCGGTTCCCAACTCCATCATGCTCATGGCCATGGAGTACTTCATTGAAGTCTTCGATGACTGCCCATGGAATGTCATTAGCTCCAACAATGCTTCGGAGCATGTCCCAAGTCATGTGCCTCTTATTCACTTGGGCTTCTCCATAGACAAAAGTGAAACGAGCCTGGAAGTACACAAGTTCATTAGTAAGCACATCAATATGATACTTTGAATAACCCACAACTTCAATCTTTATTTCATCATTCCAGAATATTCCAAGACCTCCACTCCTACCAGAGCTGCTAACAGGAAAACTCTTATTGTATCCTAAAGTACCAGCTAAAGTTTCAACTCTACTTCCCTCTAACCGAGTTTCAAGAATGCATAAAATAGAGGGGGCAAGTTGCTTTGTGAGGTCACGAAGCTCTCGAACTGTCGTCGGATTGCCAACCCCGCGACAGCTCCACACGAGTAGACTCATTGCGCCTGGCGAGACCCCCTGGGGGGCCCGCCACACGCGCATCATTGGTTTTGTTTATTGTAGAGTGTTTTCCCTGGCTCTTGTCAGTCGCTGGCAGTGTTGGTTTAGTCCTCTTCGGCTCATGTTTGGTTGAGGGGCTTTGCGACAATTCTAGCCCTCTGAGGAGTAGTGTTTGATTAGCCCCGGCAACAGAGGAAGTGCTCGAGTTCAGCAACACCTTTGTGTCCACTGCACCCCTCTTCCTGTTGTTGGTATCTGACTCATGCACATCAGTATCCATGTGTTCTGTATCATCCTCGGTTGCATCCTCATGGTGTTCATTTGTTGTACCTCTCCCCTCGCCTCTACCTGCACGACCACCATGTTCTCATCCTCTTCCACCTCGAGTGCCTCCTCTTTCACCAGATCCTCTCCCTGCCCCTTTGAACCAGGTGGCTTGTAGATCTTTGAAGACAAGTGAGTTTGGAGCATGAACACCACCCCGCACTCCTTAAATAGATGGCCCAAGTGACCACAAACCGCGCACCAGTCAGGTAGCCTCTCAAACTTCACCTGGAAGATCTCCTTGATAACCTCTTGCTTCCTCTTGACCACCAGCGACACCGCATTCTTGAGGGGTTTTGTAACATCTATCTTGACACGCACCCTACAGAAATTTCCTTCGAAATCAGGAGACTTTGGTTCGGCATATATGAACTCGCCCACCGTTGCCGAGAGAGCTTTAACCTTGGAGAAATAACCATCCGGCAGGTCGTGAATCTGCATCCAGATATCCATCTTGTTAAGGGCTATGGTAGATGGTCGTGTGAAGCCATCGTAGGGAGCAATCACCATGGCTTTTCCCTTGAACGCCCATGGCCCCTCCTGCATGACTTGATCCCAATCACCCAAGCACGAAAACTGCAGCGTGTAGAGATTTTCTTCAAGTAGTCAGATCTTCACCTCTTGTGCCAAGTCCCAAGCCACCCTCATATTTCGGAAAAACCAATACTGACTGTATGTCTTGTTCGTGTGGACACGCGCCATGGCCATCCACCTAGTAGCTTCAGCCGGCAGTTCATCCTCCTCGATGACCACGTCTTCCAGGTTTTCCTCACTGAGCCCTAATTCCTTCATCATGGCTTCCAGATCGGTTTTAGAGCCCGAGCCAGACGCGCATGTATCCATCTTATCTCTCGCCCGAGAGAAAGCTTTCCACAGGCGGTGGTTCCCTAACCTCCAGCGTCTTCCCATGGTCACGCCAGAGGTCCTCGACCCCAGTCGTCGGAGAAGAGATGGCCAGAGGGAGGGGACGAGGGGTCTCTACGGTGGGGTTTATCGCCGCCGCCCGAGAGGATAGGTAACCCTAGCGAGAGGGGATGGTCCACGCTAGCTGACTTTGTATTGTTTATATGTTCGGTCTTCGGTTCATCAGATTTTATAGTTGGGCCAAGGCCTAAGCATTTTTTTATTTTTTTTTCTAAATCATTTTTCTCGTTTTTAAATTTTCTTTTTATTTCTGAAACAAGTTCAATAAATTGTAATATTGTTTGCAATAGCAAAAAAAAATTCTTGTTTAAAATTTTAAAAAATGTTTCGGAATTTCAAAAAAATCCCATTTTCGAATTTTTGGTTCACAAATTTAAGAAATATGTGTGATTCAAAAAAAGTTCATACGTTCGTAAAAAATTAGGTGTTTGCAATTTATGTTAGAATTTTTTATCAATTGTTGGACTTTGTTAATAATTTTGGAAACAATGTTCAAATTTGTAAAAATTTCATACACAATTTGAATTCCAAAAAAGTCGCATATTTGAAGATATGGTTAGCACGTAAGAAAATGTTCATGTTGATTGATAATGATAGGAATTGCAAATAATAAAATATTCAAATTAGGACAACCTACTTGCTCACAAATGCATAAATCGGGCCTTGCCTAACTCACTCCTCTCGACTAACATTTTTTTGGTTTGTAAATTCAAAATATATTCGAATTTTTCAGGCATTGGTTTGTTTTTCCATAATATGTTTGAGTTTTTCAACAATTGTTCAGAATGTTAAAGAATATTACAAATTTAAACAATTTCACAAACTAAATTTAACGATAATTTACAGTGCATGTTTGTTTTCAAAAAATGGGAGCTTGTTTGGAAAATTAAAAATATTTTTTGGGTATGTGACCAAATATAAAATTCCAAATAGACATACAAAATGGAAACATTTTTTTAAATCTGCACAATTTTTAATTTCCTGTACATTTTTTCAGAAATGCTAACTATTTTTGACATTTCCAAAAAGATAACAAAGCGATCACTTTTTGAAAAAATGAAAAATTTGATATTTTTTTAAATGCTAATAATTTGTGAAATCTTTGATTTAGAAAAAAAGAAACAAGAAAGAGAATAAAAACAAAATAATAATAAAGAAACAAACGAGAAAAAATCTCACTTTCAAAATCGCATGGCTGTTGGTTTTTATTATTCGCGTTTTCCTATCAAAACAAGGAAGGTTGTCAGCTCGTCTGTCCACAATGGGCTAACACAAGTGTGAGGTGCCACGCTAATTTCCTGGCATTGTGCACATGCGCATTCGTTTCGCTGTGATTTTTCAACTGTTTGTAGTGTATGCGAGCTTCCTCCTCGGATGTATCCATATGATTTGCCAAATGTCTATTTTGCGCTTTATACATTTAGTGAGGGGGTAGGAAGAGAGTGAAGCTCTGGGACATAGGATAGCAAAGGGCGGCCATGGCAATGGGCACAAAAACGGAGAGGGATCTGCAGGAGGGATGCGCGAGCGCAAGGAAGACGGCGTAGTGAGGAAGAAACAGGAAAAAAATGCGCGGCTGTGGCTTCTTTGCCTGGATAAGACGGAGATGGGGAGCTGCGCATGGGGCCATCCAGGACGCGTGTCAATCACTACAGGAGGCTTACGTCTTGACGTTTTCAACCGGCTTAAAACAAACCTTTTCCAAAATAATAGGATAGCACCATGAAATATCCCTTTTTCCTTCTCCCTTTCATTGGTTGCAGGAGTACCTCGCAGCAGCACTCATATCTAGCAAAATGAGCTTTATTTTTAATGTTTTAATAAGTATTCCCTTGCGCTTGCGCAATTTTATGACATGTGTGTCGTGCAATGGCCGAGCCCGTCGTCTTAAGATTCACCACATTGGAACGTGTTGTCATTAGGTGTACATCCACGACCACATCATGTCATTAGGTGTACATCCACGACCACATCAGTGGGACAGAAAGGAGGATAAACGACGACACATGTGAGCCGCTATGTTGAAACAAAGGATATACACCTATTTGGTAGGGGTCTTGAACAATACTTATGACACTACGTCCATATGATGTATCAATTTTCTGCCGTTGTAACGTACGGTCATATTTATACTAATAAGTAATATAAGGAAGTAAACTCAGCAAAATGTTGTTTCGTCAGCAGCAGTTTTTGTTATCAGCACTTTATTTATTTATTTTGAATGGTCAGGGGGATTGCTCAAAAAGCTGTCAAATCCAAGAATCATCCCTTAAGCTTTGACTGATTCAATTTATAAGGAAAACCGGATCGAAAACCTAAATAAGTTGGCCTCGTATATGATGAAAATCGGACCTAAAACCGTATCAACACGAAAATTGTTCAAAAAAATTGTATGTAACCACACAGTAAAACAAAACAAACTTTAGCATGACTAGAAAGCACATCACGAAACTCCACGTGGGCGTGGAGAGTGGATCATGCACGGCCGCTATATAACGTGCACGGTAGAAAAAATCACTCTCATAGGCATAGCGATTCGTTATCATATGATCGTTAGACCACTCGATTCTATTATATAGAGCTTCCAACTTATGTCTAGTCGTCATTCTTATCATCGTCGTCATCATTATAGTCCTCCTCCTCTTCCTTAGCATCACCACAATCCTCCTCGTCCTCCTCCTCCTTAGCATCACCACAATCCTCCTCCTCCTTGCAGGCAGTGGCCGATTCTGCCAACTCTTTCTTTGACTTTAGGAGGTCGATAAGAGCATGGAGCGTGACATCTGGTTCTTCGCTCCTCATCAATGTCTCGGCGACCTTCGCAGGCGTCACTTCCACCTCCGCCATCAGCGCCTCGATCTGTGGATACGTGCCATGGTAGTCAATGGAGTGGTAGTTGTTGACGAGGATCCTAAAGGCCTCGGTGGTGCAGTATCACATGTGGACGTGCATGTCCATCCTGCCAGGCCGTAGAAGCGCGGGGTCGAGACGGTCCTTGTAGTTGGTCGTGAAGACGATGATCCTCTCCTCCCCGCTGCTGGACCATAGTCCGTCGACGATGTTGAGAAGCCCGGACAAGGTCACCTGCTTGTTGTTCTCGTCCTTGTTGGTAGAAGAAGAAGTGCAATAATCGTCGTCTCCTTGCTGTTTGAGGTCAATGGTGCAGTCGATGTCCTCGATGACAAGAACGGACTTGTTGGTCATCCCAATGAGAAGCTTCCTGAGGTCGGAGTTGGTGTGGACGCTTGTGAGCTTGAGGTCATATATGTCGAACCTGAGGTGGTTGGCCATAGCGCCGATGAGGCTGGACTTGCCGGTGCCGGGCGGGCCGTGGAGCAGGAAGCCCCTCTTCCATGCCTTGCCGATCTTCTTGAAGTAGGCCTTCCTTTTGACGAACTTGTCGAGGCAGGGACGAAGCTGTAGTATGGCCGCTGGGGTCAATTGACCCCAATGCCTTCGAGTATTTGAAGGTAACTATGTCTAGCAATACTAAGTCTGACCCCAGCCAAAAAAATTATTTGACCCCAGCCCAGTCCCAGCACGTCTAATGTCTAATTATTCATAGTCTCCAGTCAGCCCGTAACAGCTTTACAAAGCGCCAACACACAAGGCCCTTGGCCCATAAGACATGGCTTAGGCTTACACAGGTACATGTTGACGTTTGGTCTTCAATTTCTGTACATGTATACGCGATAACTTCGTCTCTTCGCCATCGTCACGTGACTCACGTCGCCTCTCCCTCTCCGTCGCATCTCCTTCGCCTATTGCCCTATTCTTTTCCCCATCGCAACTATCCATCCCTAATCCCTGACAACGGCGGTCCCTAATCTTCAACGGTGATGCCGGCCGGCCGGCCGCCGCCGCTGCCGCATAATCTTTAATCTCCGACTGTTGATTGCCCACCTAGCACTTTCCCTCCTCATCGCCAGTCCTCAGGCAGGTACGCAAATCTCTTTCTCAATTTCTCTTGGTCTCACGCATTAACAATTCATTCTCTTGCGATGGTTAATTACTAAGCTTGCCAGTTTGGGTAATTGGGTTTATGTTTTTTGCTGTATCTAGGAGGCTAGGACTAGAAGGATATGGACAAATTTTTGCTGAAACGAACGGCACCAGAGACTGATCTGGCAGGGAATATAAGGCCAATTAGACTAAGACAAGATCACGCATCAAATATTGGTACTACTACTATAGCAGACATTAATTTGGATGAACTTCCTTTTGATCCAGCTAATCGAAAAAGAATATCACAGTACACTAAGAATCCAAAGAAGCAAGATGAGATCAGAAGAATGTATTTAACTAGAGGACCTTATAGGCCACAAGAAGGTTTCATATATCCACAAAAGACCATTGGAGGATTCGATGGAAGATTCAAGCCAGAATGGTTTAAAGATTACCATTGGCTGGAGTACAGCGATAAAGTGCATAAGGCATTTTGCCAATGTTGTTATTTGTTCAGGGATTGCATCGACGGTCAAGGTGGGAATGATGCATTTGTTGTCAATGGTTTCTCTTGTTGGAATAAGAAATATAGTTAGATACTCATGTGGGTGGGGTCAATAGCTATCACAATGTAGCTGCTAAGAGGTGTGATGCCTTGATGAATCAAGATCAGTCCATTAAGGTTGCCCTCAACAAGCAAACTGATATTACAAAAAGGCAAAATCGTATTCGGTTGAATACTTCTGTCGAATCAGTTAGATACCTGTTACATCAAGGTTTAGCTTTCCGTGGCAATGATGAATCAGAGGAATCCAAAAATAAGGGGAATTTTTGAGAGTTGGTACAAACATTAGCAAATCAAAATGAGGATGTGAGGAATGTAGTTCTTAAGAATGCTCCAAAAAATTGCAAATGGGTGTCTCCAGATATTCAAAAGGAGCTTGCAAATTATTTTGCAAAGGTAAATTATTAGCATCGCTATTCTTTATTTATTTCATATGATTTATCTCTCTGAGCACCCAAAGTTAAGTTTATCTTGTTTATTACAGATAACATTGAATTCTATTCTTGGAGAAATTGGTGGTGATGTCTTTAGTTTGTTGATTGATGAGGCTTCTGATGTGTCAGACAAAGAACAAATGGCTGTTGTGTTGAGGTATGTTGACAAGCTTGGGTTGATCCTGGAACGACTAGTTGGGATAGTACATGTGAAGGAAACATCGGCAACATGTCTCAAGTCATCCCTTGAGAAATTGCTTGTTGATATTGGATTAAGCTTCAAACAAGTTAGAGGGCAATGCTATGATGGGGCGAGCAATATGAGGGGCGAGTTCAATGGTTTGAAAGCTAAAATTCTGGAAGAGAATAGGTCAGCATATTATGTGCATTGTTTTGCTCACCAAATCCAATTGGTTATTGTAGCAATTTCAAAGAAGAATGAAGATATTGCAGATTTTTTTTACATGATCTCCCTTTTGTTTAATGTGGTTGGAGCTTCTTGCAAAAGAAAAGACATGATCAGAGAGACTAATAGAGAGAATGTAAAAAAAGCTATAAGTAGTGGACGAATTAGTACCGGCACAGGGTTGAATCAAGATCAATCACTTCAAAGGGCAGGAGACACCCGTTGGGGTTCTCATTATAGAACCCTCTCAAGCTTAATTCAGTTGTTCCCATCAATTGTTAGTGTCCTCAAGTATGTATCAAAAGAAGGCAAGAAAGATTCCAAGAAAAGTGAAGCATCGTGGTCTTCTATCATATTTTGGAACCTTTGATTTTGTTTTCTATTTGCACATGATGTTCCATATATTAGGGAGTGCCAACACTCTGTCACATGCATTGCAACAAAAGGATCAAGATGTCTTGAATGCAATGTCATGTGTGCAGTCAACAAGGAATGATCTACAACAGCTAAGAGATAATGGGTGGGAATCACTTCTAGAGAAGGTATATTCATTTTGTGAAGAACATGACATTCCCAAACTGAACATGCATGATGAATATGTCAATCAACATAATACAGGAAGAAGAACCAATATAACAAACCTACATCATTATCAAATAGAGTGTCTTAACACTGTTATTGATTGGCAACTTCGAGAGTTTGATGACAGATTCAATGAAGTAAATTCTGCATTGCTTATTCACATGGCTTCTTTCAATCCAAAAAACTCTTCTTTTAACCTGGAGAGTTTGCTGAAGCTAGCTGAGTTTTATCCTGAGGATTTCAATTCATCAAAATTAATGGATCTTGGGCATGAACTTCGGATTTACATTGACAATGTCCGAGCGGACGAAAGATTTGCCAATTTGGATGGCATTGCAGATCTTGCTAAAAAATTGGTGGACACTAAGAAACATCTTGGTTTCCCTTTGGTGTATCAACTTCTAAAGTTGGTACTAGTTTTGCCGGTTGCCACGGCGTCAGTGGAGAGATGCTTTTCAGCAATGAATACTGTGAAGAGTGTTTTACGTAACAAAATGGGCGACAAGTTCATGAGTGATTGTTTGATTTGCTATGTGGAGAAAGATATATTTTCTACCATTACTAATGATGCCATAATTGATCTGTTTAAGAAAATGAGTGATCGGGAAGGCAAGTTATAAAATGTGAGTCTGACTTCACTGTAACATTTTGTTAATGCTATTTATTCTCTATATTATATTTTACACACCATTCATGTGAATATAATATATTTCTTTTCTTGATCCTTTTCAGGAAGTTACAAATGAAATTATCAGAAGTCTTTTCTACTTTTACTTGAATATGTAAACAAATGATTTTATGACTTCACACGGAATCAGTACTTGATATGACAATCTTTTTATTACGATACTGATTATATCATTGGCTAGTTGCATATTTCTTGAATGTTATTTCTATTGCGTTATAGTGGGCATTTTTTTGTTTTTCCTCTTTATATTGCTCTAGCGGCCATTGGACAGCCTGCGCTATAGCGGGCATTGGACATTGGTTGACCCCAGCGACCATTTCTTCTAGCTTCGTCCCTGACGTTGTTGGTGTAATACCCTTCGGCCTTCTCGACGACGCTGGTGTGCCGCCACGCCATCCGGGACTGCACGCCGCTGAGACAGTAGGAGAGCAGGCTGCGCGGCTCGGGCGGTAGCAGGTCGTTGGCGAGGCTGCGCACCAGCATCATGGACGCGGCGACGGACGTGGCCATGGCCATGGCCTCTTTGGCCTTCTCGTAGGACGGCGATGAAGGCATGGCGAGCGTATCGAACTCTCGATCGATTCTGAGTATGAGTCTGATTCTGATGGCGAAAAGGACGTAGCGGTGGGTCTCGATCTGATTCTGATGGCTCTTCTGCCGTATTGGTGACCTCCAACTTTCGGGACGGTGCTCCTCTTACTAACCGTGCCTGCCAGAGTTCGTGCGCGGACCGCGGAGAACGCTCCATATACCGAAACAAACATGGACTTGAATCCGACACCAATTGCAACTTTGTAATAAACCTGCTCGAGGAATTTTTCTTTTCTGGGACCTGGGATTTTACTTCCAAACTTCATGAACAAAATATTCCGGTGAATTCGTTTTTCACGGAACGCGGGACGGAACAAACAGCCTCTGCTCAAATTAGACAGCAACTTCGTTCGCCTTTGGTGGCTTTTCTTTTATTTTCATATTTTTCTTATTCTAAGAATTTATAAAAAAATTGAAAAATTACATAAAATTCAAACACTTTTGAATTCCATGGCAAAAATAAATAAAAATTCATGATTTTTTAAATAATATATTTTTCAATACTAGATTATTTTACATATTTTTATAATTTAAAAAGATTATAATTTGCTTTTTGGTACAAAAATTCTAATGAAAAAAATGTGTCGGGCTGCACTGATTAGGGTTATTATGTAAACACAAATGCATGCAGGTGCACAACAACAAAAAATCGAGAAACCGTATATACGCGAAAGGGTAAATCATATACAAGCATAATACAATTAGAGGATATTATCTCAGAAGAACAATCAGCGTTCGTGTTGGGGTGGCCGGTTACGGGCAACGTTCCCATGGCTTATGGTGAATTCATTATCTGAAAAAGAAGAAGGGCAATATGGTGCTTGTGTGGTAAAAATAGATATGGCTAAAGCATATGATAGGGTCGAATAGGTGTACCTCTGAGCTATCATGGCTAAACATGGTTTTGTAGACGAGTGAATTAACTGAGTGATGATTTGTTTTGAATTGGTTACTTTCTTCGTTGGAGTTAATGGCAAATTCTCTCAAACCCACGAAAGGTATATGACAAGGCGACCAAATTTCACCTTACCTATTTTTGTTGTGTTCAGAGGGTCTCGGTTGTATGTTAAAGAGCTATGGGTTGGCCTCGTGAAGGAATAAAGGTGAGGATTCATTTATCATGGATCTCCCACCCGCTCTTCGCCCATGATTGCTTGGTTTTCATACAAGCATCACATGATAGGGCTGCCAAATTGTAGACCAGATTGGAAAAAGACATCAAATTGGTTTGGGTCAGATGTTGAATAAAGGAAAATTTTATTGTTTTCTTTAGTCCAGATCATGATGACGTGTTTAAAAATACTATACATGCTCGTAGAAATCACCATAGAGGCATTGGTGAAAATATACTTGGGGCCTCCAACCTCGCTTGGGCAGTCTACGGACTCCCAGCTTGAAAGCATACCCACCAAATTGAAGAGTTCGGTTCGGAGATGGTCTCCTAAGGTGATGAGTAGAGTTCTCCATGAGGCCCCTTGTGAAATCACTATCACGGGCCATGCGGACGTACTCAATGAGATGCCTCAAGTTGTCCAAGAAACCATGCAAGAGGTTGACAAATGTGGTAGCTCATTTTTTCCAGGGAGGCTATGAGGATAAAAGTAAGATGCACTCGTACCGTTGTAAAGAAATTGCGTATCCCTAAAGCCCAGGGGTATGGGTTTCAGAGACTTCATAACTTTCAATCAATTATTGTTAGACTTCTCACAATAAGAGTAACATGGTAACATAAATGTCACCTAAGCAAAAAATATGATGTGGCATCGAATTAATGAGAAGAGAGAGAAATTGAGTAACATGCTATGTTACTATAACATAACACATTCCAAGATAAGATGAGTTTATAAGCTAATAAATGAAAAACTCAATGTTACTATCTCTATGTTACTATCCACTGTGGTGGTAGTAACTTAGACTAGTAACATATGTATGTTATTACTCTATGTTACTTTTCATTGTGACTACTACTCTGTGTTACTTCCCATTAGCAAAGCAAGCGTGGAGGCTCTTGATGAATCCAAATTCTCTATGTGCACAAGTAATGAAAGGTAAATACTACAACAGTTGTGATTTGACGCACGCATCTCGGAAAATAGGGAGCTCTATATATGTTTGGCAACCAATATTACATGGAAGGAACGCGCTGGATGTCGGTCTAATTAACAAGGGGAGCGCTAGCGGTCAGACTATTGATGGTTGGCTTCCATCAGACTAGTGCTGGATCGTTGGATTAAAGTCTCCTGATACGTCAGATTGGAGATGTGGGCCTAGGTAGTTAGCGTGCAGTGTACTAATTGCAATTTGTTTCCGTCAACTACCCCGAGATAATCACGTCACTAGCAATAACTTCTTTCCTAGTATTGCTTCTTCTGTGCTACAAAATCTGCATTTGGGGAAATGGTGCATCGGGAAAACTGGGTGTGCACCTGATGCATACTATTGTTCATCACCAAATTCCTATTAAGAGTGAAATCATACCAATTCATTTTGCTTCTACCGGCTAGCAAATTTGCTTCCATATCAACTGGAGATTGTTTCAATTGGTGGTTTTTTTGTCCAACATGACAATTTATTTTGCATCGTCTAATCACAATGGAGACGCCAATTTCATGCTTCCATCATTTGTTTTACAATTGTTATGGACTCTCTCTAAAGAATTAAAATGGTATCTGCATCGGAATAAACAGGAATTTGCTTCCAAAGAATTTGGAATTTGCATCCAAAGAAGTGAGCATTTGCTTCCATAGAATTTGGAATCTGAATCCAATGGAATAAAAATTTGTGTTCGTACAAAACAATGACGCCTTGCTTCCAAAGCTATATATTTTGCTTCCAAATCATTATGATCCTATTTCCAGACTAGAGAATTGCTTCCATACAAATATAGATTTTTTTCACTAAAAATAATAAAAATTCAAATAAAGTGGGGAATGTTTCCACGGTGATGAGCATGTGTCTCCATTAAATCTTGAATTTGCTCCCGTGGTCGTCAGGAAGCACTACACCATCTACCCAGGTGTCACAAATTGCAAGCAAAAATGTGAGGACCTGTCCACTGTCGCCAAGTGTACAGAAGTGATGCTTCTTGCTAACTTCTGACGTGCTTCCTGCAATCAGAGTGTGTAATCATGCGATGAAATTAGCAAAATCCGATGAACAAATCCAAGAGAGACACAGAAGAACTTTATAACTACAATTCTTCAAACAATGGAAATATCAGGGGCTATTGACACACTAACCTATTACCCGGAGGTGTGGTGTTGCTTCTTATTAACTTCATATGTGCTTCTTGCAATCAGAGTACATAACCATGTGACGACAAATCCAGGAGAGACATTGAATAACTCTACAACTACAATGTTTCAAACAATTGCATAGAAATCTTGGTGTGGTGATTGTTCGTGCTTGCTTGTGAGCACCACATCCCTATAACCTGGAAGAAGACCTAGAGCTTTGTCAATCATTTCTTTAGCAAAAACAGTAGAATACTAGTGTTGTTACAGGGATTTCTGAATTCACACATACCTCCATCAGTCTTGTATATTAACCATTCAGCAGACCATTGGGAGTTGAGATGGAGCCTACATTCAAAAGATGTTCCCAACCTCGATCTTGAACGAGAGTTCTCCACGCATCAGATATAACATGGGTACACTCAACAAATTTAATCAAAGCAAGCATCGCACCCAAAGTAGTAATGCAAATCAAAACAAGGGTGGAAACAAAGATGAGATGAATCAAACTGTAGGTCGAGGTCGAGTACCATGCGCGCGCCGGGGGGGGGGGGGGGGGGGGGCTGGGATTGGCACGGAGCTTCTTTGCCGAGCGAATACGGCGCACCACCGAGGTGGAGCGATGGTGACGGGGCAGGCCTGGCACGGGACCGGGGCGGCGACGGTGGTTACGCGATCTGTGTTCAGATCAGGGAACAACAGAGCAGCGGCGGGACGGGGCACCGGCGAGGTGGATCAGCAGCAGCAGTCTCTAGTTTTTGGTGCGGAGGAGGGTGGTGGCGGATCTAGGCGTCGCGGTGACCGAGCTTAGGGATGAGCTTGCCCGTGGAACTCGAGACGGGGTGGGGTGGCTCGGTGTTGAGGTTGTTGGGGAGATCTGCATGCAAGATTTACTCCTCGTATTAAATGTGGGATTAGCTGATGGCATGGGAGATTCGTGTAGAAATATATGGACCGTGAGATTATAAAAGATCAATGATCCCGAACCCGTCTGGCGAAAGCTTCTTATCAGACTTCTGATAGGAAGTGTTTCCCAATTAACAAAGTTTGAGATGGCTCATCTATTAGGCATGGGATGATCCTTGGATCTCGGCTAACCACTCTCGTAAGACTCTTTTTAGGAAGCATGATACAACAATCACCATTGTTAGTGAGCTTATCAGTGAGGAGAATGGAGGCAGGAATGTGGACTTGGCGACGACATATTTTGAGCAATCGGATATTCGGGTGATATGTAGCGTTCCTGTTAGGCAAGAGATTGAGGATACATGGGCATGGCATTTGGGAAGTAGCAGACCTTTTATGATCAGATCAGCTTACATGGCATTGATTTCTCATCAACGAATCAGTGAGGCACCTTCGGGGTTAGGAGATGATGTAAGGCGGCACTAGAAGGAATTACGAATCCTTGTCGTTCCCTCCAAGGTTAAAATTTATAGTAGAGAGTTATCAATGGGTTCACAACTTGCCGAACGATGCTGAGAGGCCACCACATTGAGAGGATAGGTTTTTGCAAAGAATACAGACAACAGGAATCGATCCATTATGTTCATCTGAGTGCTCCTAGGCTCGGATCTTCTGGCATGAGCTCAAAACCATGATTGAAGTGAGGTTGCCTACACGCTACACCCCGACTCATTGGCGATGAACATGATCCAAAGTGACATTATTAAGGAGAAGGGTATGTGCATCATTTTATGTGGATGCCGGTGACATATATAGTGGCATGCACGACGTCATGGGGAATGGGAGAGATCATTCATGACCTTGGTGAGATGGACTATAGATACGGTAATGGACATTTTAGCCACTTTGGATGAGCTTGCCACTAAGTCACCAAAGATCAACCCAAGATGGTCATTGTTTGAATTCAACTCTCGAGCAACGAGCCTGATCTGGAGGGACGGTGCAGGCAGTCAAGGGAAGGTATGCGGTCTAAAAACAAGAAAAATCAAAGATAAGCAATGAAAACTGAAGAAAAGAAAAAAAGCAGAAGAACAGAAATAGGGGGGCAACTAGTGAAAAGAGAGAGAAAAAGAGTAAAAAGTAAAATAGAAGTTATAATGAAGAAAAAACCGAAGAAAGTAGGTGAACAAACAAAAATGACCAAATGAAATGAGAAAATAAAAAATAAAAACGAGAAAAACAAACCTAATCGGAACCAGCGAGCGACGGGTATGAACGAGAAAACTACGCACTCGCACTCGCCTCGGGCGAGACAACCTACTGTGTCGCTTTGTGCTAGAAATAGCTCTCGCACTAGGATCCCTAAAAAAACGAAAATGATGTGCGTACGATAGATTTGGTCCAAAACTTAAACGACCAGACACATGATAGATGCTGCATGCTACGGTCCATACACTGAGTTGTCTCTAATTGTACGTGCATACGATGTAGTTTCATCGTACGTATAGCATTGCTCAAAAGAAAAAGCTCTCGCGCTAGGAGATTCCTCTCGCGGGAAAATCCTTATTTGACGCATTCTGCGTCGAACAGTCGTTGCTTCGCACACAGCAGATCGAGCGGTCGTTCCATCTGGGCCGGCCCGTTTAAGCATTTCAACCTCCCGGGTTTTAGAAACCTTTCCAGCCGATTTATTTTGGTTTTGGGAAACTTTAAGAACGTTCCTGCACCAGGTTTTTCTCAGTTTTTCAGTTTTTATTTTTTTATTTTTTTCCCTCATTTTGCCAACTTCTGCTTTGTTTCCTTTCCTTCTATTTCGTTTTTTTCCTATTCTTTTCGTTGTGCAGAATTTTAAAAAATGTTCCTGCTTTCAAAACTAGTTCACAATTTTTGAAAATGTTCGTGATTCCCTATTTACCGAAGAAAAAAATGTTTTTGCTTTCAAATTTTGTTTCTCTTTTCGAAAAAAGAAGGTTATTTAAAAGTTATTTGGAACTTTAAAAAATGTTTCCATTTTAAGTCAGTTGTTAAAAAGTTCCTAGTTCGATTTTTTAGGAGTTACAAAAAACTGTCCCCACCTCAAAAACTGTTCACAAATTACAAAAAATGTTCATGTTTTATAATTTTCTTTGGGAGTTTCAAAAAATATTATTCATTTTCTAAACAATGTTCGCCTTAAAAAAATTACATAAGTTCAAAAAATGTTTTTGTTTCAAAATTTTGTTCTGAAATTCCGAATTTATTTGCATATGCAAAATTCCATGTTTTCAAAAATTGTTCACTAATTAAAAAAAGTTTCCTTTTTAAGTTTTGGTCTTACATTCAAAAAATGTTCACATCTTTTGAAAACTTGTTCATATTTGTAAAAAAAAATCGAAATTTGATAAATTTTCATTTTTCCAAAATTGTTCAAAAATTCATAAATTCTTTGCATTTTTGAATTTTGGTTACAAATCCAATAATTGGCCATAATTTTCCCAAATCTTGCTTGTTTTTAATAATTTATTCATAAATATTAAAAATATATTCATAATTTTCATGAAATATTTGAAAAATGGTAAAATACTCGGAACTGAGATAGTTAGTTATAAATACTTCGCGCTGCATATTCATCGCAAGTGGTAAGCCCAGGTGAATATATTCATCGAAATTGGCGAGGTGCCTGTGTCCACTAAAGGCACATCGCGTGTTTGAATCCGCAGTGTGGTGACGTATTTTATGTTATTTTTTTGGACCGCTTGCTTCTCTTTTGTGGGCCAGCCCAGGTGAAGTATCCCCTGTGCGAAGTCCTGTCGATCTGGCGCAGAGTGCGGCAGATAGGAGGTCTCCGCTCTTTGGGTTCATGGTTTCACTTATGGGTCCAGAGGGATGCTGAGAGATAGGCGTGTGCCTTAAGATCCACTATTTTCTGAACGAAAAGCAATTGCATACGTTTTTCTGTTCTTCTTCTAGCTTTTGTTGTATGGTGAACAGGTTTCCTTTAGGCAACTCCTATTTGGCACCTTCAGCGCCAGTTACAGTCCTTTTGCAATTTGGTCCACATTCCCTCCAGCCCTCCATATTCAGACCTGGCGGCAATAACCGTGGTGATAATATACTTTGTTGTGCCAACCGACTTCTTTTTCTCTTCTTGTTCCGAATGTAACATTAAAGAACAATATTGTGTTCACTGTATGATTTAACTTTTTGGTTTCTTGTTCTGTTTGGCCAATTTTCTACAACTTTTTTATTTATATTTTCTTAATTCGCAAACTTTTTTAAGCATTTGTGAAAAAATTCAAGTTTTGTGAACTTTAAAAAAAAATTGAACTTCATTCAAATTTTGTGAACTTTTTGAAATTACTTGAGAAAACTCAAAATCGTGATCTTTTTTGGACGATGCTAGGTAGCACCCGCGCGCTATGCGTGCAGGTATCGTGGCCGGCAGATTAGGAAAGTGCCTATCCTGTTGGTCCCCACCCATGTGCTTAAAAAGGCATATCCAATCCCTCTCTGGTGGCCCCGTCCCGACAGGGAAACCTTTCCTTTCACGCGTGATCCTCCTCTCTTCACCCCACCAGTACAAAAATACTACGCCCCCACGAGCCCAGATCCCACCGGAGGCCGTGGCCTAGTGTTGGGGAGCTCTCCTCCCACAAAGAAAAACAGGGCGAAACTCGAGGCAAAAAAATGTGACGAAATTTTTGAAAAAACATAGTGCCTGCAACTCTTCGTGCTGATCAGAAACAATCATGAAGAATTTTGGGCAAATGTATTTGCAAAGCTGCGCAAGATTCTCCCACTGAAAAAACAGCAAAAGGTAATAGATCTGATCCAAAAAAATTGGTCATGAACTTTCCCCTAATCTTCTAGTTGCAATAGTTGCCCCCTGTACCAAAGCGTTTATATGTCAGGACTTGGATCTTGCCCCCTGTTCATGCATCTTGTAGTTCCAAAAAATTGCCCCTGTAGCATGTAGAACCAGAGTATCTTGTCTGCTATCTTGCACCTTGCTTCTGCCAAAAAAAAGATAAAAAGCAGAGTTATTTGTGTTAGTAATCTCTTTTGTACATTAAAATCTGGTTAATGATCTGTTTGCATTGCTTACAAAAAAACTTGTAGTAAAAGTTTACTTGCTTACAAACATCACCAAAGTAGACAGGCAAAAATATAAGTCTGAAAAGAAAATAGTAGGAAAATATAAAGTACTCCCATTTGAATGTTTTTCATTTTAGAAAGGACCATGCAATTTATGATATCTGGACCATGTTATTTATGTTCTCTGCTACAAAAAGTAGACTATGTATGACATTGAGTTGCTAATGTGCATTGGACGCATTTTTTACCTTCTTGATGTTCAACATCCTTGCCCAATTTATGTCGTTGTGGTCGCTCCTTATCATGTATGCGGTCAGTATCTTCCTGAATTTGAGTATGTCTTTTGGCCCATACTCCAACACGTGGGTGCCGTCCCAGTTCTTAGTATTTTTAAATCACATACATGCTGCAGTCATACCTGAAAAAAATACCTAAAAAAACAGGCATTTTGATGTTCCATCAGTCTAGTTTGATTGAGGAAAAAACAGGCATCTTGTTATATTCTCAGACAAAAAAAACCTACTGTAAAAAGTCCTAGAAAGAAGATCACATATGGACTGTCAAAAATCTACCGTTGCTAAAACTTGTTGTTGCCAAAACGCTATTTGGGAGTGAACATTTAGTCTCCCATCCCAAGGGTGGGCTAGGCGACATATCACCCCGGTGGGAATGTGTGTGGGCGAGTTGGTTGTCCGTGGTTAGGCGACCTCTACCAAAGAACGTGGGTGGGGTGTGGCCGCATGTAGGCGACAATGGTCGATGGGCTCAGCGACATATCACCCGGTGGGATGTGTGTGGGGGAGTTGGTTGGCCGGGCTTAGGCGACTTCTACCAAAAAACGTGGGTGGGGTGTGGGTGCACAAGTAGAAAACGGGCCTTTTGTCCCGGTTCGTAAGGGAACCGGGACTAAAGGGTCGGGACTAAAGGCCTCCACTTTTCCCGGTTGGTGTTACGAACCGGTACTAAAGGTATTTTTTAAATAATTTTTTATTTTTTATTTTATTTTTTTATTTTTTAAATCTTTGAATTATTTGACAATTTAATCTCTAATCTTTCCTTCTCACTGCTCTAGATTTATTTGACAATTTAATCTCTAATTACTCCTCATTCCAAATCATCTAACTTCTCGACCGGTCTACCATCCTCTCACTGCTCCAATCCCAGCACGCTTAACTTTCGAGTTCTATCACCCCTAGTTTTCAAGTCTACACTTGTTGTTTTCTTAACAATAGTAAGCTATCAATCCTATTAACCCTTAGGTCTTGATATAACATCATTTAATTTTTTCAATCAAAATAATAAAAAGTTTAAAATAAAATAAGTAATGATAATATTGAATTAAAATGAAATTAGAATAAGTAATAATATTATTTTCTTCATTTTTTGCAATTTATTCATTTAATATGACATAATTAATATCTTTAAATCTGTAAATCGAAATTTGACAAATAATATATCCATTATTATCAGAAAAACGTGAGGAATCCAAATATGACATCATTTATTTAAAAATAATAATTTTCCATAACACTTTTTTTCCGACATCGTATGCAAAAGTTATAGCCGTTTTACTTTTTCATAATACTTTTTTTAATTTTATTTTAACTCCAGACTTTTTATGCATTCAACATGCATCATCCAAAGCCAAATCATCAATTTTCAATCCTTTTCCCACTTCATTCGCTATTTTTCATGCATTTATTATTTTTTTCCAAATAAATGACCCTGAAATTGAAAGCACTAAAATGAACTCTAAAAAGGTTGAAACTTGGTATGGTATCATCATTTTACCCACATAGCAAGTGCTAAAAAGTTGAGAGGGTTACGATAAAAACTAGATGCACTTCGTGTACAAACGGGACAATCCCTTTCGAAGTATCAGAGTTTTGGAAGAAAACTCATCTGTTATAAAGGCATTTCATTTTTTAAAACTTATTTAAACTCCAGAGTTTTTGTGCGTTCAACAAGCACCATTCAAAGCCAGATCATCAATTTTCAACCATTTCCCACTTCATTCGCTATTTTTCATGCATTTATTAAAAAAAATAAACTAAATAACCCTAAAATTGAAAAGCACTACAAATGAACTCCGAAAAGGTTGAAACTTGACATGGTATCATTATTTCACCCACATAGCATGTGCTAAAAAGTTGAGAGGGTTACGGTAAAAACTAGATGCACTTCGTATATAAACTGGACAATCCCTTTCGAAGTATCAGAGTTTTGGATGAAAAAACATCTGTTACAAAGGCATTTCATTTTTTTAAACTTATTTTAACTCCAAACTTTTTGTGCGTTCAACATGCACCATCTAACTATTTTTAAACTCAAGTTATTCACAATTTAGGGTTTGAAGAAAAATCTGAACAAATTCAAATTTAAATCATTCAAATTTGAAAACTAATTTCACAAACACAAACTAGACAAAATTTTGAATCTAATGCAAAAAAAATCACTCAAAAACATCAAATATCCTAAAAGATATAAGCAATTTAAAACAGAAACTAAAAACAGAAAACAAATAGAAAAAACAAAAAAAATCAAAACCCTTTAGTACCGGTTTGTATCTCCAACCGAGACTAAAGTCCCAGTTGGAGACTAAAGGTAGACCTTTAGTCCTAGTTAGAGACTAAAGGTAGACCTTTAGTCCCGGTTGGAGACACCAACCGGGAATAAAGCCCCAACCCCTTTAGTCCCGGCTCGTGTCCTTTAGTCCCGGTTGGAGACACGAACCGGGACTAAAGGGTATCGGCTCCTTAGTCCCGGTTGGTGTCTTCAACCGGGACTAAAGGTCCCATCTGAACCGGGACTAATGCCCGACCGGCGTCCTAGCCGCTTGAACCGGGACTAATGCTCACATTAGTCTCGGTTCGTAATGCAACCGGGACTAATGTATAGATCGAGCTGTGACAAAAGCCTCGTTTTCTACTAATGGTGTGTGTAGGCGACAATGGAAAGTGGATGGGCAACATATCACCCCATGGGATGTGTGTGGGAGAGTTGGTTGTCCGTGGTTAGGCGACTTCTACCAAAGAACGTGGGTGGGGTGTGGCCGCATGTAGGCGACAATGGTTGGTGGGCTCGGCGACATATCACCTGGTGGGATGTGTGTGGGCAAGTTGGTTGGCCGGGCTTAGGCGACTTCTACCAAAGAACGTGGGTGGGGTGTGGGTGTGTGTAGGCGACAATGGAAAGTGGATGGGCAACATATCATCCGATGGGATGTGTGTGGGCAAGTTGGTTGGCCGGGCTTAGGCGACCTCTACCAAGGAAAGTGGGTGGGGTGTGGGTGTATGTAGGCAACAATGATCGGTGGATAGGCGACATATCACCCGATGGGATGTGTGTGGGCGAGTTGGTTGGCCGGGCTTAGGAGACCTCTACCAAGGAATGTGGGTGGGGTGTGGCTGCATGTAGGCGACAATGGTCAGTGGATAGGCGACATATCACCCGGTGTGATGTGTGTGGGCGAGTTGGTTGGCCGGGCTTAGGAAACTTCTATCAAAGAACGTGGGTGGGGTGTGGGTGTGTGTAGGCCACAATGGTCGATGGGCTAGGTGACATCTCACCCGGTGGGAATGTGTGTGGACAGGGGTAGTCTTTTTGAAGCTGTTGCTCTTTGATTGCTTACATATGAAGTCGGTTGCTAAACCGACCATACTTATACATATCTGCAGGAAGTTTTTGCTGTGCAATATGAGGTAGCCATCTTTGTTTGCATGACTTCTGCACTGGTATAAAAGAATGGATTATTTTCATGACTTCTACACTGAACCTGTTTCTCATATATTTGCACGGGTGAAAACTCTATCAAAGAAAGCGCGTGCAAAATTTTCATCATTAATCACCATGTATAAAAAATCCACTCTGCTAGCTCACAATTAAGCTCGTGCATTTTTGCCAAAAATAAAATGTTAACATTTCAGATAGCACTAATTCAGTGAAATTGCTGAAAATCAACCTCCAAAAAACAGAGAACCTTGCACCACAAAACTACTGAACATCTACCTCAACAACAGGGAGACTTCCCGACAAAACTACTACGCATCAACCGCAAAAAACATAGAAACTTCCCCCCGCAGCCTACTAAACATCAACAGCAATTTCAATGAAAAAATGCCCACTGTAATTGGTAGCATTACCTACTTAACATGAACCGTGTTTGATAAACTTGCCTACTGCAGGAACAAACCACATACTAGATGCGACCGCTGAACATTGAAAAAGCACTACAACCTACTCAACATCAACCGCAAAAATGATGAAAAAAGCACGGTAAAACTTGCCCCACAACCTACCGAACATCAGCCGCAAAAACAGAAAAAACTTGCCCCACAAACCATCTCTACATCTGATTGCCTGCATCTACAACCTATTTATCTGATGGACTGCTTACTTTGCTTTTTCTCTATTTGATTGCCTACAAAAACACAAAGTATTGCCCATTTCTCCACTTCTGATTGCCTACATATATTCTCTATTTCTCTCATCGACTGCCTACAAAAACAGATCCCTTATTGCCTCCTTATCTATGACCAATTTCCTACAGGAAACTCTGCAAAAACTGATGTTGCCTACATGTTTGTCAGAACAAGCCGCATCCCCAATGGCTTGCAAAAAAAAAAAAAAAAAAAGGATCGCCTCCCCCTCACCCTCCTCCCTCGTGAAATCAAACTACCAACGACCCACTCTATTTGTCCAGTCCAATTAGATTGGCCGCATATGACGCTGACGAGTACGAGGGTGTCAGCGACGAAATCACAGCAACAGAGAGGTGTGGGAAGCGGACGAGGGGCGTGGGTTAAACTGACCTCACGGAGTCGAATCACCGGGATCTCGCCGTTTCCGGTATCTGGCACAGGGCCGCTTCGTCCCTTCCTTCTTCTCCTTCCCCGTTGCCTCTTCCTTCTCCTAATTCTCTAGCATGTGCGCCGCCCTCACCTGTCGAACTGACGGCGCATCGTTCGCTGGGCGCCGTCGCCGTCGATGTCAATTGACTCGTTGCCGCTCTCTCGCCGGCCACGCTCGCATGGAAACCCTAGAGATTCGGAGAGGATTTGGTTTCGCTCGTTGCCGTCGCAGCTGAAGCTGGGGAATGAAAGTGGGGAATGGACGCTTCTTCCCAAAATTCGAAGGCGGCGACAAAAAACACCGTCATGTGTTGGTCCTGGTCGGTCTGCTCGTGCGCGTGTTTGCTCGATCGTGCGAGATGTACGGTTGTGGTGCGGCCGTTCGAGCGCGTCTGATAATGCACGCGCACTAGACAGCGATCGGGATCTTTTTTTCAATGTTAACTTGTTTCAAATTTAATGAACTTTTTTTCAATGCTATTTATTCCCTTTATTCGAAAATAAGTGACGCAAATTTAGTACTAACTTACTATAAATTTTGTACTAAAACAATGACATTTATTTTTAGACGAAAAGAGTACAAACTACAAAGTCGGGACGGGCACACGTATGCTTTTTGTGTGTGTCTCAAATGCGACGGAACCGGTGCTAGCTGCTGTGACACGAGTGACGGTCAGGCCGGCCGGTGAAGAGATAGAATTGTCTTCCTTGGATAGAGTTCATCTAGCAGGCTGCTTCCGGCAGGTGGTCGATCGTGTGGAGGTAATTAACAGATAAGATAAGAGTGCATGATTAGGACGTCTCATGCATATACATGCATCGGGGACCAACCCAAATTCCCTTTGCCATTGCGCTTTTGGATTCATGCAAGCAATCACCCAGCGATGCATCAAAGATTCCGGCCACATCACTATCACTCTATCAGTTTTGCCTATTGCTAATTCATATTGTAAAATGCGAAAGTAAGGCGGCAGTTACATCTTTGTGTGGGGATTAGAAGGAATTCATCCATACGGACTGGACTATTTTGCTGAAGACTGTATATATTGATGATGCCCACAGTCACTAATTATTGCACGTAAGTATAGAAAAGCAACTATATATTGCGTGTCAAGTTTACATGCACCACGTTCAGAGCACGTGATCTTGTGCGGTAGTCAATAGAATGAGGTACAAGCTAGGAAGAAAACAAACGTGAAGTACAAGCTAGCTAGCTGCTAGGAATTGACGTCGACTGAGATAGCGTCCACATCGTCAAGGAAACTTTCGGTTGATGAGATTTTGGACTCTCGCTCTTCACGGAGACTCAACTCAAGAAGATTGACAGTGTCCACATATGCTTTTGGTGCATCATACGGAATGTGGTAGTATTGCGATTGGAATCCAACAAATCGACACCGCGGCGGCAGATGTGTCATGTGTGTGCGATGTTGATACATGTCAACCCCTCGCTTGTTTAGTTTCCAACTCTCTTTTACATTTTTAAGGATAGTTCCTATATTTTATTTGGGTCTCATGTACTAATTGGTAGGGACGGAGCTATGTGAGGGTCAACACGTGCTCCGGCCCGACCAGTGCAACAGGATTTTTTTCATAGTATACTTAGTTTTGGGTTGCGGAATAGTAATTAGTGGCTAATCTCTATAGATTACCTAGCTTGGCTCGTCCAATCTTTTTGTTCAAGCTCCGCCACTGCTAATTGGTTTGTTAATTTCACATTGAGCTTCCATTTATGCATGCAGACAATCATATCCCTATTTTGTTTCTAAATTGTCCAGTCAAATGCACATGATTAGTAAGTATGGAGAGAGAAAAAAAATAAAGAACTAGAAAAGTGGTCCAGGTGGCCACATCCTATATATGTGGAGAGCTGTCGGACATGCCCGGACATCCCCATATTCTCCACTTTTCTGCCGTGGATGTGACGATCCACGGACAACCGGTCATATGAGGATAAAGTGTGTGGGTGGGGGGGGGGTTGCATTTTTTCCTTCTCTTCCTTGTTCGGGTAGTGACCAGGCTATCCTCCAGGTCGTATGGGTGAAGATTTGGGCGGTCCGGTTGTACAACCCAACAACTATGTTTTCGCGGCTGCTCCCCTCCCCCATCCCACCAACTGGTAGCACGACCGCCGCCACGGGCCGTGATGGACGACCAAGGGTGGAGCTAGCATTGTGACATTAGGGTCAAATAACCCTAAGGACTACCAGCACTGGGTGGAGCTATAGTGCTACAGTCGCAAGATCGTACATGCGCATTGCTACATAGATTTAGTCCACTCGCGCTGCCGCATCATTCCAGCGAGGCTCCCTCAAAATTCGGTGGCCATCGCATCCCTTATTGTAGCCCACTGGCATTGTAGCAGCACCACTCCATGTCAAGAGAGGAGGTCCCACTGATGCAGCTCACGTCGTGATGTCCGTACTGCTCCCTCATCGTCGACCACCCTGCTTAGCTGGCGGCAACCTTTTTGGACATGGAAACGGAGGGAGGGGTGATGGTGTAACACACCGGGTGTGCCTTCCCCTCAAGGAGTGATGCCCCGCAAGTGCACAGAGCTATTGCAATTTGTGATAAGTAAAGTATGTCGATCCCACATGGAGTGATTTCACAAGTAATTATCAACCTTGCAGCTACATCGTCACTTACGCAACTACGTTCATGATAGCCTGCAAGTACACATGGTTTAGTTCACTAGTAGAAAACAGACCTTTCGTCCGCCTCATTAGTCGCGGTTGGATTTTGAACCGGCACTAATGTAATCATTAGTGCCGGTTCGTGACAGGGATCATTAGTGCCAGTTTGTTACGGACCTTTAGTCCCGGTTCGTGCCACGAACCGACACTAAAGGTGTGGTGGCAGGCTGGCGTCAGCCTAATCCCTCACGGGAACCTTTAGTCCCGGTTGGTGGCTCCAACCGCGACTATAGGCTAACCTTTAGTCGCGGTTGGAGCCACAAACCGGGACTAAAGGTCCCCCTATATTGCAACCCTTCGGCGCCAGCCCGAGCAGAGTCCTCTGTTCTTCCCCTTTCCTCTCCTCTTTGTTCTTTCTCTCTTCCTCAAGCTCATCCTCCATTTTTGCCAAAATTTATCAAGATTTGGAGGCATTCCATCCTTCCAAGTGTTCATAAAGGTTAGCAACTTTGTCCTTTCATCTCTCATTGCTAGATTAGCTCTTGCGATGCTCTATAAGTATAGTAATTTGTGGGTTTTAGTTTGTATGTGGTAGTTTATTTGATTTATGCAATTTGAGCTCAAATTAACTTCTTACTTTGCATTTGTAGGTGTGGTTTACTTAGTGCCTTCCCGTCCCCGTCCTAACCACCGTCGATCGCCCGCACCGTCCCGTTGCCGGCACCACCTTGGTGAGCTTCTTGTTCTTATCCTTTTTATAAAAAAACATGTTTGTAAGATTTAGTTAGTTACTTGTATAGTTTTCTCACCTATATGGTTGTTTGCTATACATAGTGGCATGGTTTTGAAATCCGTCCCCATCGGCCCTCGTCCGGTTTATGATGCGGATGTGGTATATACTCTCTTTTATAACTCTTTGTTGCATTTCGTGTTTATGACAATTATGCCAATTAAGTTGACATAGATATTTTTATCTAGGAGGTATGTGAACCGAAGATTCCAACCGACATAGATATTCTTGTCAAGAAGTTAAATTTAGTTGAAAAAGAAAATGAGTATTTGAAAGAAAAATTGAAAAGAGTTGAAGAAGAGAAGATGAAACTGGAGTTGTATGTTGCCGATGTCGTCGATGATCACAAGATCAAAATGGGTGCAATGCGCTTGAAGATTAGAAAATTTACGGATATGTCATTGATAGTGAGGCTTGGTATCACTATGTTGTTGGATCAATTGTTACGTTAGTTGCGATGTTGATCGCATTTGTTGTTGCATTTAAATGCTTTAGCTAGAGAGTTTGTATGTTGTTTTATGAGAACAAGTGTGTATGAACTTTATGTACGAACTTGTATTAATTTGGTCTTTTCGGTGTTGTGTAATGAAGATGAGCCAGCAATGGATGTACGAGGACCGATGCTCTCCCCAGTTCACTAATGGCGTGCATACTTTTCTGGTTGCGGCTGAGGCAAAGAAGCGGCCGTATGGTTTTATGTATTGTCCATGTGCTAGCTGCAAGAATGATAGAAATTACTCTAACTCAAGAACCATTCACGTCCACCTGTTTGAGTCTGGTTTCATGTCCAGCTATAACTGTTGGACCAAGCACGGAGAAAGAGGGGTCCTAATGGAAGAGAATGAAGAAGAAGAGGATGACGACAGCAATCTTGGCCATGGGTTCCATGAATATGACGGTACAACAATGGGGGAAGAAGCTGAGCCGACAATGCAGGAAGGAGCTGAAGAAGAGGCATCAGATGAGCCCGCTGATGATCTTGGCCGGGCCATTGCCGATGCAAAGAGAAACTGCGCAAGTGAAAAGGAGAAGCTAAAGTTGCAGCGCATGTTAGAGGATCACAAAAAAGGGTTGTACCCAAATTGCGAGAAGACAATAAAAAGGTGGGTACCACACTGGAAGTGCTGCAATGGAAGGCGGAGAATGGTGTATCTGACAAGGCATTTCAAAAGTTGTTGATAATGTTAAAGAAGAAGCTACCAAAGGACAACGAATTGCTAGAGAGTACGTACGGAGGAAAGAAGGCTCTCTGCCCTCTAGGATTAGAGGCCGAGAAGATACATACATGCCCTAAAGATTGCATCCTCTACTGCGGTGAGTACGGGGATTTGAATGCATGCCCGGTATGCTGTGCATTGCGCTATAAGATCGGCCACGATGACCCTGGTGATGTTGAGGGCGAGCGCCCCAGGAAGAAGATTCCTGCCAAGGTGATGTGGTATGCTCCTATAATACCATGGTTTAAATGTTTGTTCCAAAAGAAAGAGCATGCCAAGTTTATGCGATGGCACAACGAAGACCGTAAGAAAGACGGGAATTCGAGAGTGCCCGCTGACGGGTCATAGTGGAGAAAAATCGAGAGAAAGTGGAAGGACTTTGCAAAGGATGCAAGGAACGTATGGTTTGGTTTAAGTTCAGATGACATTAATCCTTTTGGGGAGGAGAACTGCAATCATAGCACATGGCCTGCGATTCTATGTATCTATAACCTTCCTCCTTGGTTGTGCATGAAGCGGAAGTTCATTATGATGACAGTGCTCATACAAGGCCCCAAGCAACCCGGCAATGACATTGATGTGTACCTAAGGCCATTGGTTGAAGGACTTTTATAGTTGTGGAATGGAAAAGGGGTACCTACGTGGGATGCGAAAGATCAGGAGGAATTTAACCTACATGCGTTGATGTTTGTACCCATCAATGATTGGCCTGCTCTCAGTAACCTTTCAAGATAGACAAACAAGGGATACCATGCATGCACACACTCTTTAGATGATACCGACAGTATATATTTGGATAAATGTAAGAAGAATGTGTATCTGGGGCATCGTCGACTTCTTCAGAGCAGGCATCCCGTAAGAAAGAAAGGCAAGCATTTCAAAGGTGAGGCAGATCACCGGAATAAGCCTCGCCACCGTACGGGTGATGAAACACTTGATATGGTCAATGATTTGAAAGTAATCTTTGGCAAGGGTCCTGGTGCACAATATGTTCCAAATGATGCTAACAAACGCGCACCCATGTGGAAGAAGAAATCTATATTTTGGGACCTACCGTATTGGAAAGACCTCGAGGTCCTCTCTGCAATCGATGTGATGCACGTGACGAAGAATCTTTGCGTGAACCTGCTAGGCTTCTTGGGCGTGTATGGGAAGACAAAAGATACGCCGGAGGCATGGGAGGACCAGCAACGTATGCATGGAAAAGACGACATGAATCCAAAGCAGATGCAGGGTCATGCCAGCTATGCTCTTACCAAAGAAGAGAAGGAAATCTTCTTCAAATGCCTGCTCAGTATGAAGGTCCCGTCTGGCTTCTCGTCGAATATAAAGGGAATAATAAATATGGCAGAGAAAAAAAATTCTAGAACCTAAAGTCTCATGACTGCCACGTGATTATGACGCAACTGCTTCCGGTTGCATTGAGGGGGCTTCTACCAGAAAACGTTTGATTAGCCATTGTGAAGCTATGTGCATTCCTGAATGCAATCTATCAGAAGGTAATCGATCTAGAAATGCTACCAAGGTTAGAGAATGATTTGGTGCAATGTCTTGTCAGTTTCGAGTTGGTGTTCCCACCATCCTTCTTCAATATCATGACACATGTCCTAGTTCACCTAGTCGAGGAGATTGCCATTCTGGGTTCTGTATTTCTACACAATATGTTCCCCTTTGAGAGGTTCATGTGAGTCTTAAAGAAATATGTTCATAATCGTGCTAGGCCAGAAGGAAGCATCTCCAAGGGTCATGAAACAGAGGAGGTCATTGAGTTTTGTGCTGACTTTATTCCTGACATTAAGCCGATAGGTGTTCCTGAATCGCAACATGAGGGCAGACTAGGTGGAAAAGGCACGCTAGGAAAGAATTCACCAATATGTCGGGACGGGCATTATTTGGCGCAAGCACACTACACAGTTCTACAAAGTTCCGCCTTGGTGGCTCCATATATCGAGCAACACAAGAATATTCTATGCTCCAAACACCCGGAGAAGTCTAACAGCTGGATTACACATGAACAAACGACGACTTTTGCCGGTTGGTTGCAGACATGTCTCATGCATGACGACACTGTTGGAGATGACCTGTACTTGTTGTCCAAGTTACCATCTTCGACTATATTGACTTTCAAAGGGTACAAGATAAATGGGAATACATTTTATACGATCGCCCAAGATAAAAAGAGCGCCAACCAAAACAGTGGTGTCCGCTTTGATGCAGCAAACAACAATGGGGCAAAGGACACATACTAATTGTGTTTTTATGTTTAAATTAGTGTTTGAGCCAAGTAAAACCTTTGGGGTGATCTATGGTAGTTGTTGATTTGATCTTGCTGGAAAAAACAAACTTTTGCGCTCAGACCAGGAATTTCTGAATTTTTTAGAGCGTCAAATTGATCTGAAAGTTTTACGCAGGATTTATATACCTGGTTTTACTAATTTTCAGAATTGTTAGATTTCCAGAAGTATTCGAAGTTTACAGATTTCTACAGACTATTCTGTTTTTGACAGATTCTGTTTTTCTTTGTGTTGTTTGCTTATTTTGATGTATATATGGGTCGTATCGGGGGGTATGAGTCATGGAAAAGTTAGAATACAATAGGTATTGCACAAATACAACTAAAGAATGATTTCACAACAGCACCTAAAAGTGGTGATTTATCTTTTTATACTGACGGATCTCATGAGTTTTCTGTTGAGTTTTGTGTTGTGAAGTTTTCAAGTTTTGGGTGAAGATTTGATGGACTATGGAATAAAGAGTGGAAATAGCCTAACCTTGGGGATGCCCAAGGCACCCCAATCCATATTCAAGGATACCAAAAAGCCTAAGCTTGGGGATGCCCTGGAAGGCATCCCCTCTTTCATCTTCAATCCATCGGTAAATTTACTTGAGGCTATATTTTTATTCACCGCATGATATGTGTTTTGCTTGGAGAGTCTTGTATGATATGAGTATTTTCTTGTTAGTTTGCCACAATCATCCTTGCTGCACACATCTTTTGAGAGAGACACGCTGAACCGTGAATTTGTTAGAATACTCTATGTGCTTCACTTATGTCTTTTGAGCTAGGCAATGTTGCTCTCGTGCTTCACTTATATCTTTATAGAGCATGGTGGTGTTATATTTTATAGAAATTATTGAACTCTCATTCCTCACTTATATTATTTTGAGAGTTTCTTAAAACAACATGGTAATTTCTTTAGGTTATGAATTTAGTCCTAATATAATGGGCATCCAAGAGGTATATAATAAAAACTTTCATATTAAGTGCATTAAAAACTATGAGAAGTTGGATTCCTTGCATATAGTTTTGAGATAATAGGGATGGTAATATCAGAGTCATGCTAGTGAGTAGTTGTGAATTGAAGAGATACGTGTGTTAAAGCTTGTGATTCCCGTAGCATGCACGTATGGTGAACCGTTATGTAACAAAGTCGGAGCATGATTTGTTTAATGATTGTCGACCTTTGTGTGAGGGTCGAGAGCACGCGATGGTTAACTCCTACCAACCTCTCCCCTAGGAGCATGCGTCTAATGCTTTGTTTGATAATTAATAGACTTTTGCAACAAGTATGTCAGTTCTTTATGACTAATGTTGAGTCCATGGATTATACGCACTCTCACCCTTCCACCTTTGCTAGCCTCTCTAGTACCGCACAACTTTCGCCAGTACATCAAACCCTCCTTCCTCAAATAGGCACCATATATTCCTCAAAACAGCCACCATAACTACCTATTATGGCATTTCCATAGCCATTCCGAGATATATTACCATGCAACTTCCACCATGTAGTTTTTCTATGACTTGCATCATCACTTCGTATTGCATATAGAGTCATATTTTGTCATAGGAACCGAGTTGTAATTTCTTTTTCTTTGAGTTATAAATAAATAAAAGTGATGATTTTTCATTAACAGAGCATTGTCCCATGAGAGAAAAGGATGATGTAGACTATGACTCCCTCACAAGGTGGGACGAGTATCCGGACTTTACAAAAAATAAAGGAGGCCAGGGAAGCCCAAACAAAAAAAAGAGGCCAAATAAGCCCACCAAAATAAAAAAAATGAGAGAAAGAGAGAAGGGACAATTTCTACTACCTTTTTCCACACTTGTGCTTCAAAGTAGCACCATGATCTTCATAATAGAGAGTCACCTATTTTGTCACTTTCATATAACTAGTGGATATTCAATTTTGCACGACCACTTAATTTTCTTTTTGAGCTTTCATACACTTATATCTCTAAGTGCATTTGTTGCATGGCAATCCCTACTCGCTCGCATTGATATCTATTGACGGGCATCTCCATAACCCGTTGATATGCCTAGTTGATGTGAGACTATCTTCTCCTTTTTCCCTTGCACCTCCTCCATATTCTATCCCACCTATAATGCTATATCCATGGTCCACGCTCATGTATTGCGTGCGAGTTGAAAAGGTTTGAGAACACCAAAAGTGTGAAACAATTGTTTGACTTGTTCGTCGGGGTTGTGCATGATTTAAATACTTTGTGTGGGGAAGATGGTGCATAGCCAGACCATATGATTTTGTAGGGATGACTTTCTTAGGCCATTTCGAAAGGACACGACTACCTTGTTGGTGTGCTTGAAGTATTACTGTTTTTATGTCAATATCATACTATTGTTTTGAATCTAACGGATCTAGATATTCATGCCACAATAAAGAACATTATAAGGATAAATATGTTAGGTAGCATTCCACATCAAAAATTCTGTTTTTATCATTTACCTACTCGAGGACGAGCAGGAATTAAGCTTGGGGATGATGATACGTCTCCAATGTATCTATAACTTTTTATTGTTCCATGCTATTATATTATCTGTTTTGGATGTTTTATATGCATTAATATGCTATTTATATTATTTTTGGGACTAACCTATTAATCTAGAGCCTAGTGCCAGTTTCTGTTTTTCCCTTGTTTTTGAGTTTCGCAGGTAAGGAATATTAAACGGAGTTCAAACAGAATAAAACCTTCGGAATGATTTTTTCTGGAACACAAGGAAACTACAAGACTTGAGAACCAAGGCAGAGGAGCCTCCGTGGGGCCTCAAGCCCTAGGGCCGTGGCTAGGGGGGTGGCCACACCGGGGCAGGCTTGTGGGACCACAACTGCTCCCCTAACCCTAATCTTTGGCCTATAAATTCCCAAATATTCCATCATTATCAAAAAGAGCCACAAAAACACTTTTCCACCGCCAGAAGCCTCCATTCCCGAGAGATCCAATCTTGGAGCCTTTTCCGGTAATCTGCCGGAGGGGGATTCGATCACGGAAGGCATCTACATCAACTCCATTGCCCCTCCAATGATGCATGAGTAGTTCACCATAGACCTACGGGGCCATATCTAGTAGCTAGATGGCTTCTTCTCTCTCTTTGCTTCTCATTACCATGTTCTTCATGATCTTCATGGAGATCTATCCGATGTAATACTCTTTTGCGGTGTGTTTGTCGAGATCCGATGAATTGTGGGTTTACGTTCAGATTATCCATGAATATTATTTGAGTCTTTCCTGAATTCTTATATGCATGATTTCATATCTTTGCAAGTCTCTTCGAGTTATTGGTTTGGTTTGGCCAACTATATTGGTAATTCTTGCAATGGGAGAAGTGCTTAGTTTTGGGTTCAATCTTGTGGTGTCCTCAGCCAGTGACAAAGTAGGGGTAGCGAGGCACGTATTGTATTGTTGCCATCAAGGGTAAAAAGATGGGGGTTTTGTCATATTGCTTGAGTTTATCCCTCTACATCATGTCGTCTTACTTAATGTGTTACTTTGTTCTTCATGAACTTAATACTCTAGATGCATGCAGGAGTCGATCGATGTGTGGAGTAATAGTAGTAGATGCAGAATCGTTTCGGTCCACTTGTCACGGACGTGATCCCTATATGCATAATCATTGCCTTGGATATCTTCATAATTATTCGCTTTTCTATCAATTGCTCGACAGTAATTTGTTCACCCACCGTAATACTTGCCATCATGAGAGAAGCCATCTAGTGAAACCTATGGCCCCTAGGTCTATTTTCCATATTATACTTTCAGATCTAAAACCAAAAATACCAAAAATACTTACTGCATTATTTTTACTTTTAGTTTTACTTTCCGTTCAAGCATCCTATCATATCTATCTCTATTAGATCTCATCCTTGCAAGTAACCGTGAATGGATTGACAACCCCTTTATAGAGTTGGGTGCAAGAGTTTGATTCTTTGTGCAGGTACATCTATTGGTGATTTGCTTGTATCTCCTACTGGATTGATACCTTGGTTCTCGAAAACTACGGGAAATACTTATCTAATTTGCTGCATCAAACCATTCCTCTTCACGGGAAACCAACGCATGCTCGAGAATACATCATACGATGAACGAAAGCGACACATAGTTCTTTCTGGGAAAAGAAACATCGTGGGAGTGGAGGACAAGACAGACATGTCAAAAGATTATGAAAAGTTTGATGAAATTCCTCCCTTCATAGTGAAGACTGACCCAAGCATCATGTTAAATGATGAAGATTGTCCATGGTTATGGTGCAATAATCAAGTGACACACGTGAAGAATTTTTTAATACCCCAAGATCCCACTCCGGGATGTGATTGGTTGCATCGTCATGACTTTTCTTCTCTCGTGAGTAGCCGGGATGGCCTAGTTTTGTACACGAAGTGCATCCGATTTTTGTTGTAACCCTCTCAACTTTTTAGAACATGCTATGCGGGTGAAATGATGATACCATGCCAAGTTTCGACCTTTTCAGAGTTCATTTGTGGTGCTTTTTAATTTCAGAGTCATTTAGCTCAAAACAATTCATTAACTGCATGAAAAATAGCAAATGAAGTTATAAAGGGTTGAAAATTGAGGATGTGGCTTCTAATGGTTCATATTGAATGCACAAAAAATCTGGAGTTGAAATAAGTTAAAAAAATGAAATATCGTTCTAACATATGAGTTTTCGTCCGAAACGCTCAAACTTCGAAGGAGATGGTTCAGTTTGTACATGAAGTGCATCAATTTTTTTGTTGTAACCCTCTCAACTTTTTAGCACATGCTATGTGGGTGAAATCATGATACCATGCCAAGTTTCAACCTTTTCAGAGTTCATTTGTGGTGCTTTTTAATTTCGGGGTCATTTAGCTCAAAATAATTCATTAAATGCATAAAAAATACCAAATAAAGTTAGAAAGGGTTGAAATTTGAGGATGCAGGTTCTAATGGTTCATATTTAATGCACAAAAAGTCTGGAGTTGAAATAGTTAAAAAAGTGAAATTCCTTTAAAGTTAGAAAGGGTTGAAATTTGAGTATGCAGGTTCTAATGGTTCATATTTAATGCACAAAAAGTCTGGAGTTGAAATAGTTAAAAAAGTGAAATTCCTTTGTAACATATGACTTTTCGTCCAAAACCCTCATACTTCGAAGGAGATGGTCTAGTTTGTACACGAAGTGCATCCAGTTTTTGCCTTAACCCTCTCAACTTTTTAGCACATGCTATGTGGGTGAAATGATGATACCATGCCAAGTTTCTACCTTTTTAGATTTCATTTGTAGTGCTTTTTAATTTCAAGGTCATTTAGCTAAAAAATCATTAAATGCATGAAAAATAGCAAATGAAGTTAGATAGGATTGAAATTTGAAGATGTGCCTTAGAATGGTGCATATTGAATGCACAAAAAGTCTGGAGTTCATTTGGGTGGTTTTGATTAAAACAAATGAAGGTATAAAACTAAAAGAGTTAAACAGAATCTTGTTTTGATTAAAACACCTATTTAAATCATCCTAAAAATTCCCTACTTTAAGATAATGATAAAACATATTAATATCAAACATCAGGAAAAACAATCACTCAAAAATCTATTTTTAAACTAAAGTTATTCACAAATTACTGTTTCACACAAATTTCAAATGAATTCAAATTTAAACTATTTAAAATTGAAAACTACTTGCACTAACAGAAAGTTTGTAACTGTTTTGACCTAAAGCAAAAATATCCATTAAAAACTATAAATATTCTAATAGTTATTCCAACTCTAAAAAACAAAAATTAGAAATACAAAACAAAAAAAAGAGAATACAACTTTAGTCCCGGTTGGTGCTACCAACCGGGACTAAAGGTCCCTTCCTGTGTGGAATTTGGGCTGCCGAAAAGATGGGCCTTTAGTCCCAGTTGGTGGATCCAACCGGGACTAAAGGGAGGACCTTTAGTCATGGTTGGTGATACCAACTAGGACTAAAGGGTCTTTATTCCTGGTTGGAGATACCAACTGGGACTAAAGAGTCTCGGGGCATTTAAAGCACGCTCTCCCTCCTCAGTTTCTCCACAACAGGCCGCCGGCTACTCATCTCTATCGCGGCTGCTCCTCGCCGCTAGACCTCGGCGTCGGTCCGCCCCCTAGTGCCTGCCGATGAGCCCCTGCTGCGCCCACTCCTCCCATGGTGAGCTTCCGCCTCCTTCCCACCTCTTTGTTCTGTGCCCTGACCTCCCCACGCCATGCCCAAACGCGCGCGGCTCCAAGGCCATCCCCTTGAGCCACCGTCTCCTCCCCCCTCTTGTTTTGCCGCCCTGACCTCCCCTTGCCATGCCCGAGTTCTTCTTATTGAATGCATTCTAATTGTTTTATATTTGTTCTGGATTAGTTAAGCTATGGACCACCGTTATCAAGAGAATGCCATGTATGACTTGATACGCTCTGGAAACAAAGAGAATGAAGTAGATGATGGCTCACGATACCTTAACCCATCCTATGAGGGAATTGAGGAAGAACAACCAAGACGAAGGCGAACCAGCTGACAATGATGATGGCAAAGAAATTTTTGTCCATTTAACAGAGTTCGGCGAGGTATTAATTTGCCCTCTGGTGATCATCAGATGTATTGATTTATTTGTATATATTAACGAAACTTTCTTCCTTTTAGCCCTCTGGATCACCGAAATCTTCTACAAGGGTTAAACGTGGCCCGACAAGAAAGTTACAACAAGGCGTGAAGTATAACATTGATCAAATCAGAGCAGATGGCGAACCGATTGCTCCTAAAGAGAATGCAAACAAATTTATACGTCAATGCAGATTTATCGTTAGGGACCAAATGTCGATCACCACTCAAGAATGGAATCATCCAAAGGATCGCGGAGTTCCTTTTGTCAGCTAAAGAGCAAAAGATCTGCTTTGGGAGGAGCTCATGAAACATTTAACCCTACCAGAGGGTCTCACAGACCTCCAACGGGAGAAAGTCAAAAAGTGTGCTCTAAGAAGATGGCCACACAATTCCAGTCTTGGAAGAAAAGATTATGGAACAATTACTTGGAACGAGGAAAGAAGACTCCGGAATTCAAAGGAGAATATGTGAAGTTAGCAGATGACTAGGACGAATTTGTGAAGTTCAAGGAATGAAAAGAATCCAAGAAATGGCCGAGAATAAAGAAGAAAAATGCCGACAAAAAAACATGGCACCATCGTTTGGAGCCAGGCGGCTACAAGTCTGGGTTGCCTAAGTGGGATGAATCTGAGCGAAACATGAGGGTTGCAGGGGTCTCTCTAGTAACAGATAGTTGGCCCGAGAGGTGCAGGACTTGGTTTTATGCACATGGGAGAAAGTTGGACCCAAAGACAGGCCAGGTTCTTGAACAGGCAAGTCTTAAAGATGCCACGGTTGAGATACTTAAAGCAATAGAAGAAGCTCGAAATGGTGTGTACTAGTCAGAGAGAGAGAATGATGATCTTTCGCGCGCCCTCAAGAATCCTAAACACCCGGGACGAACACGAGGCAAAGGCATGGTTTTGTGATTTGTTGGGTTTGTGAATTGGAATGACATCTACAAAAGTCGTGACAGAAAGAAGAAGCATGAAGTAGATCGGATCCAGGACTTGGAACGCAAATATGACATGCAGCAGGAGCAAATCAAGAAACTTAGCAAGCAAGGCGCGTCTCAGCTGTAGCAGCAACCAGATCCAGCATTGGATGGTACCATTTCATCATCTATGCCAAAAAGCGGCATGGGTTCCACGGAGGTGCCGGCCAATGATGCACTGCTGGCTCGCTACCCCGTGGATGATATCCTAGAGTCGACACCTTGTGAGATACAAGTGAAATTGAAGAACATATCCATGAAGGCGGCGGACTACTTTGCTTTATCGAGAGTGGACCTGAAGCAACTTTCCATGGCAATCTGATTCCACCTGGCTATGCTCGTGTCGAGGTGGATCAAGTTGTGTCAGCATATGAATCACTAGATCTTGACTACCTTGGAGGTGAAGGGGAGCGAACACTGGGAGAAGCCAGGCATTGTGTCATTTTATGGAAAAAGGAATGCATCATGTTTGCAAACTCGATGCCAAGGCCACTGACTCCTCCTCCAAGTTCTTTGCGTCAGCAGACTCCAACCCTCCCCAAGACGGAGCGAGGGTGAGTCCACCATATCCATCTCCGCTGCGCCAACCGAATCCATCCCACCCCGAGACGGAGCGCATGGCGAATCCACGATATCAAGTTGCGCCACGTCAACATAGTCCATCCCACCCCGAGACGGAGCCTAGCGCGAAGACACCGCAATATCGATATCCATCATCTCCAAAGCAGAAGAGATCAGCACCAAAGAAGAAACCCGAGCCTCCTATGAAAAAGAAGTTAGCTTACGATATGACTGACACGGAACTCGATGAAGAAGTGGCTATCCCATTGCAGGCATGTTTTGGAACGAAACCGCCCCCGCCGCCAAAGAAGAAAGTACCCGACGAGGTCGTACAACACTTTATTGATGCAGCTAAACCAACGGAGAAAAGGCCGGTATCAGACTATGAACGTTGTATCACCAAGTCACTTTGAATCCCGCAACAGACGGTAGACGTCGAGTGGTACCAGTAAATGCAGGAAAACTGTTCCCCAGCTCGGTGAACAGCTAGTCCAATCAATCGGCCCGCTCAAGGTGAGTGCCAATAAGGTGGTAATAACCGACGCCGATAGAGAGAATGCTAGATTGCTCGTTATCACTGTTGAATAACTCCTAGAGATCGAGGAATTTCCACCGTTGGATCCGAAGGAAATAGCATGGCAATATCTCCTCGGGAAACCTCTGGTCACTCCTGACGACGAGAATGCACAACTTGCATGACTGGTACATGAGAGAAATAAAGCTCGGGCAATCTAGCCTCATGGTGCAAGTCGAGAAAGTGCATTACATCCATGAAAATTCTTTGTGGATTGAAAATGCAGATTTTTTTCAGTTATTCAATCAAAAAGCACTCGACAAGTCTATCGTCAGTTGCTATCGTTTGTAAGTTCTATAATTGAAGTCTCTAGCTTAGCTTGTTCATTGCCTGTTATTATGCTCACTATATTCTTTTGTGTGGTATTATGCAGAATTAAGATATTGAATTGAAAAGAGATGGAGTCTATGGCATTGGGTTCGTTGACCCAAATACCGTTAATGAAGAAGTGTTGAGAAGGGACCCTAAAGACACGGATAAAATGCTTCTAAGGTTTTTGAAGGCCCTAAAGTAGAAACCAGAAATACTTTTACCATGGAACTTCCAGTGAGTGTTACTGTCTTGTACTACAAATTCTATTTTTGCTTATATATATACTCGATCTTAAGTGTAGTTGATGAGTTATATGGACACCTGCTTATACAAATCGTGTGCGCAACTACCACTGGATCCTTCTAATCATTAGAGTTGATGATGGAACTGTTGAAGTACTGGACTCACTAAGTAAAGACCCTGAAGATTACATAAGGTTGCATTCATTGCTCGGAAGGTAATTTCAATCATTGATGCACTATGTCGGCTTCTTTATTAGTTCATTTCCTGATACAAAGTAATTAATAACTCCTTAATTCATTCTGTTTGCCGGGCAGGGTTTGGAAACGTTTCATCAAAGAGGTCACCGGTGAATGGAATCCAGAGTTGAGATGGCGAAAGCCCAGGGTAATTAATTAGTACTAGCTACGTCCACACATCTCTTTAATTCTAGTTTCAATACCATTATGATGCTTCATTATTATCTGATTGAATTCTATTATCGTAAAGTGCATGCGACAGGCACAAGGGACTGAATTATGTGCATAGTACGTTTGTGAGAACATTCTCTTTATGAACGAAAGCAGCAAGAGATCTTTGGGTACGTAAACAACATTCATATTTTTTTATCATGATCTAATACATATACACACAACTAACATGCATATTCATATTGATCTCCTTCTTTATATATAGATGACGCAGATGCGAGATCAGCTCCTACCAACGGACCGTATACAAGCAATTCAAGAGGAAATTGCAGGATTTTTGTGTCAGCAGGTCATATCTCCCGACGGAGAATAGCATTACCCGATCCTCGAATGATCCGCAAATTGTACGAGAAATTGTATATACCAAATTGTGTGTATATATATATATGTGTGTGTGTGTGCATGTGGTCGTATGAGAAAATTCTATGATATAGGATTGGTTGTACGAGAAATTTTATGATATATGATCGGTTCTACGAGAAATTCTATTATATATGCATAACGGGTACAGTATGTAGTAGCGTAAAATATGTTTAAAATGAAAAAGAATTAAATGGAAAACACAAAATGCAAAGGAAAAATAAATAATAAACATTAAACCCCTAAACCCCTAAACCTTTAGTACCGATTGGTGTTATCAACTGGGACCAAAGGTCCCAATGCCCTGGCGTGCTCTGCCGCCCATGTGGCCAGGGTTTAGTGCCGGTTCGTAGCCAACCGGGACTAAAGGCCTGGACCCATTAGTCTCTATACTTTAGTTCCGGTTGGGGAACCAGGACTAAAGGCCCTTCCCAACCGGGACTAATGGCATGTTTTGTACTAGTGATGGGTGCTTGTTTTCCTCTATGGATTGATATCTTGGTTTCTTAACTGAGGGAAATACTTACCGTCGATGTGCTACATCATCCCTTCCTCTTTGAGGAAATACAGACACAGTCTCAAGACACGTCAAGCCATAGTTATGCCCCGCAACTATTATGATGATGGCTTTGATCTAGAATCACTACACTTACATGAAGGCGATGTATTAACTGACGAGATTAGCATATTTTTTAATTTGTGAATGTATGTTTCTTTCCTTGTACAAATACGCATAATAGACAGATATGTGGATCCATTGGTAGGCCACCTGAAAATCATGCTCTCTTATCACAAATTCTAGACACCAACTAGGACTACAAGTTTGCCTATATATACCCTCGCTCCTGCCCGCACAAGAGGTGTTCGATGAAATGCCTGTGAGCATGATGACCAAAGTTGTTAGAATAGCGATTCTGAATCGGATCGGAGGTCCGTTTGTAGGATCGTGAATCATAGAATCATAACTACCAGGATCGCAGAATCTTACATTCTATGAGCAAAATCATAGAATCGGAGGGGCTAGTCTGGATCGTAAAGTCATAAGATTATAAGACTTGAGTCGCGATTCTGACAACTTTGATGATGACACTTGAGTTCACAAAAGTTGCAATTTTTTCGTTTATCTTGTATATGCCGAGCCAAGTCCACAAAGGATTGTGCAAGTAACTTTTTGGCATGTACAAGACAACCGAATAATTTGCCCCTTTGATTCTAGGTTGAAACCCATAGTTATGCTCCACAACTATTCTGATGATGGCTTTGATCTAGAATCACTACACGTACATGAAAGCGATGTCTTAACTGGCAAGAGTAGCATATGTTTTAATTTTTGGTAAATATATGTTTCTTTCCTTGTACAAATACACATAATAGATAGATATGTGGATCCATTCGTAGGCCACCTGAAAAGCATGCTCTCTTATGGCAAATTCTAGACACCAACCGGGACTACATGTTTGCCTATATACCCTCGTCCCTGCCTGCACAAGAGGTGTTCGGCTAAATGCCTGTGAGCATGATGCCACTTGAGTTCACAAAAGGTGCATATTTTTGGGTTATATTGTATATACCGAGCCAAGTCCATAAAGGATTGTTCAAGTAACTGTTCGGCATGTACAAGATAACCGAATAATTTGCCCTTTTGATTCTGGGTTGAAAGCCATACTTATGCTCCACAACTTTATATTCTGATGATGGCTTTGATCTAGAATCACTACAGTTACATGAAGGCGATGTATTAACTGGCAAGATTGGCATCTACTTTAATTTTTGGTAAATGTATGTTTCTTTCCTTGTACAAATACGCATAGTAGACAGATATGTGGATCCATTGCTAGGCCACCTGAAAAGCATGATCTCTTATCACAAATTATAGACACCAACTGAGACTACAGGTTTGCCTATATATACCCTCGTCGTTCCCACACAAGAGGTGTTCGATGAAATGCATGTGAGCATGATGCCACTTGAGTTCACAAAAGGTGCAAAATTTTCGGTTATCTTGTATATGCCGAACTTAGTCCACAAAGGATGGTTCAAGTAACTGTTCGGCATGTACAAGATAACCGAATAATTTGCCTCTTTGATTCTGGGTTGAAAGCCATAGTTATGCTCCCCAACTATTCGGATGATGGCTTTGGTCTAGAATCACTGCAGTTACGCGAAAAGCATGCTCTTTTATCGCAGATTCATGAAAGGATCAAATGGGGAAGTTGATGATATGTTTAGGACTGAGAAATTAGAGAATCCTATGAGAATTGTCTATTGTTTTGGCATATCTCATGAACGTTGTACGATAAGAGAGAATCATTGTATGACATAGATGACATTTGTTAAAAACTATAATTAATAGCAAAAAGATTAAATAAAAAATAAGCATGGCTTTTGATTTAATTATTTTAGTTATTAAAGAAACATTTGTATGACATAGATGACATGTATTTCTGTTTTAAAAGAAAACTAAAACTAAAATATCCTAAAAAGGTCTAAAACCAAAAATAAAGAAAACAACTTTAGTCTCGGTTGGTGCCACAAACTGGGACTAAGGGCCTACCATTAGTCCCGGTTGGGGGCACCAGCCGGGACTAAAGGCCTAAGCTTCACGCCCTTTTTCCTGCCAAAAATTAGCTTTAGTCCTGGTTGGTGGCTCCAATCGGGACTAAAGGCCTACCTTTTGTCCCGGTTGGATCCACCAACCGGGACTAAAGCCTGCGGTATATAACCACCTCTGGCCCCTCCCCCACTAATCTTCCTCTCCACTCGTGCGATGCCGAAGCCACGCACATGCGCGCCGCCACGCCATCGAACATCGTTGTCGCCTCCGAGTCATCGCCCTCCTCCCCGAGCATCGCTCCTCGCCGATGGCTGCCGTCACCGGACCTCCTCCTAGAGCCGCGTCATCGAGCCTCGCCACCCCTGCTCCCCGACAATGCTAGGTGATCCACCGCTCTTCCCCTCCTCCTCCTATCCTCCCCCACCCCCGCAATCACCGCCGCCCGCACCGACGGCGACAGTGACGCTGACGCCCCTCAAGCCCGAGCCGACTCCGACGTCGACACCGACACCGTCGGTGACGCTGTCAGTGTCAAAACCGGTGGATCCTGGGTAGGGGGTCCCGAACTATGAGACTAGAATCAATGGTAATAGGAGACGAAGGGCACAAGGTTTTACCCAGGTTCGGGACCTCCAATGGAGTTAATACCCTACGTCCTACGTGATTGTATTGATGATATGTGGGTTACAGAGTTGATCTACCTGGAGATCGAGTAGCTAACCCTAGATGAGTTGTTTTCTCGCTACAGCCTAAAACCCTCCGCCTTATATACATGCCGATAGCACCTAGGGTTTACACATGGTAGGTTACACGCCGGAGAGATAAACATGCCTATTCGCTACATTAAATGTGGAGGAAAAACCACGATTCCCGAAGCTTCCTTCCTGGAGACAGGGCCTTCGATCGATCCAATGTTCGGCAAGCGGCCCATATAGTCCGACCCATAAGAAACAGGTCGGCTTCCCAAGGACCCCTTAATCCAGGACTCCCTAAGTAGCCCCCGAACTTGCCTCCAACGCCAAGGGTCTTAGCTTCAGTCGCTTCGTATAATCAGACTCTTCGGCTTGCGAGGTGAGTTCTTCCCACCGAGTTTAGTTTGGCCTTCGATGACATGTAGTTCCTGAAGGCCAAACGTCAGGGGGTAAAATAACATCCCCTGACAACCTTTCTAATGAAAGGTCACGTCCCACCATGATAGCTAGGCCAGTTGCAAAAACTCGATTCGCGGTTGGAGGCCGTTTTCATCAACACGATCTATCAATTCACAGATCGTGTCCCGTTTTATACAGGATATGTTTAATCATGCGTGTGCAAAGGCACACACGTCTTCTAAAGCGGAGGGATTCATGCTGCAACAAAAGGGCGGCCAAATAGCGCTAAGCCACATAAAAGGGAAGAAAACCCCAGGGCCTAACCACACTTCCCATTCGCCTCCTCTGCTTCCCCATTCCTTCGAGTCTCCGAAGCGCAGATCTAGGTTTTCCATTCCCCCACCATTCGAGCTCATCCATGGTGGGCTCTGTCTCCAATGGCTAGTGGGAGTCATCCACGGTCACCGACCAAGACATCCGGGACCTCAAGGACACCAACTACCTCCCCGCAAACATCCCTCACCACGCGCCGGCGAAGGACCAAGTGATCCCCACTCCCAAGCTAGGAGAAAGGGTGGTCTTCCTCCCTCACTTTATCTGGGGACTGAGCTTCCTACTCCACCCCTTCGCCAGGGGTCTCATGTTCTTCTACGGCCTCGACTTCCATGACCTCCCGCCGAACTCCTTCATGCATATCGTCCTTCGTCCTTGTCTACGAGGCCTTTCTGCGGGTCGAACCACACTTCGGTCTCTGGCTCAAGTTGTTCAACATCAAGCCAAAGTGTGTCGCAAGAAAACATGCAGAATGCAGCGGGGCTATCATCGGCAAGCTCACCCGCGTCATATGGCCCTCCGACACCTTCATCGACACCATCAAGCTATGGAAAAAGGAGTGGGTTTACATCACCGAGCCAAGGGAGGAAGGTGAAGCTGTTGTTGGAAATATGCCCTAGAGGCAATAAATAAAGTGTTTATTATTGTATTTCCTTGTTCATGATAACCATTTATTATCCATGCTATAATTGTATTAATTGGAAACATGGATACATGTGTGGATACATAGACAAACACAATGTCCCTGGTATGCCTCTAGTGAACTAGCTCGTTTATTGAAAGATGGTTAAGGTTTCCTAGCCATGGACATGAGATGTCATTTGATAACGGGATCACATCATTAGGAGAATGATGTGATGGACAAGACCCAAACTACAAACGTAGCTTATGATCGTGTTAGTTTATTGCTACTGTTTTCTGCATGTCAAGCATATGTTCCTATGACCATGAGATCATGCAACTCACAGATATAGGAGGAGTACCTTGTGTGTATCAAACGTCGCAACGTAACTGGGTGACTATAAAGGTGCTCTACAGGTGTCTCCGAGGGTGTCTGTTGAGTTGGCATGGATCGAGACTGGGATTTGTTACTCCGTGTGACGGAGAGGTATCTCAAGGCCCACTCGGTAATACAACATCACAATGAGCCTTGCAAGCAATGTGACTAATTGTTAGTTGCGGGATCTTGTATTACGAAATGAGTAAAGTGACTTGCCGGTAACGATATTGAACTAGGTATGGAGATACCGACGATCGAATCTCGGGCAAGTAACATACCGAAGAACAAAGGGAACATCATACGGGATTAACTGAATCCTTGACATAGAGGTTCAACCGATAAAGATCTTCGTAGAATATGTAGGAACCAATGTGGACATCCAGGTCCCGCCATTGGTTATTGACCGTAGAGGTGTCTCGGTCATGTCTACATAGTTCTCGAACCCGCAGGGTCTGCACACTTAAGGTTTGGTGACGTTTCGGTAGTATAGAGTTATGTATGGTGGTGACTAAAGTTTGTTCAGAGTCCCGGATGATATCCTGGACGTCACGAGGAGCTCCGGAATGGTCCATAGGTAAAGATTCATATATAAAAAGTCCCGGTTTGGTCGCCGGAAAAGTTTCGGGCTCATCGGTAGTGTACCGGGAGTGCCGGTAGTGTACCGGGAGACCTCCGGGAGGGGTATTTCGACCCTAGAGGGTCCATGGGCTGTGGGAGATTAATAACCAGCCTTTAGTGGGCTGTTGTAACAGCCACAAAAGGCCCATGGTGCCAGGAGGAAAAAGGCCTAAAGAAAAGGTGGAAAAAAGGGCCAATAGGGAGCAATCCTAGTCCAACTAGGATTGGAGAAGGAGAGTCCTTCTCTCCCTCCCTCTTGCGGCCGAATTGGCTTGGCCCTTGCGCCAAGCCAGCCCTCCTCCCTGCCTCCTTTATATACTAGTGCATTTGGGGCTGTTTGCACTAGTTTTCCTGGCCACGTGCTACCCGTTCCACCGGTGCAGAGTTTCTCCTCTAGATCGTATTTCCGCAATGCTTAGACGAAGCCTTGCCGGAATTGCTCCACCACCATCGCCGTAGCGCCGTCACGCTGCCGGCGAACTCGCGCTCTAGCGAACTCTTCCTCCTCTCCACTTCTTCTTGTTGGATCAAGACGGTGGAGATCGTCATCAAGCTGCACGTGTGCTGAACGCAGAGGTGCCGTCCGTTCGGTACTAGATCGGAAGGACCGTGATCAAGGCCACGAGATGGTTCGTGATTGGATCAAGGGATGCTTCGTGACGTGATCACATGACGGATCGTGGCGAGATCGCGGGACGGATCGTGATTGGATTGTGTGGCGATTTGAATCGCGAAGACGTTCGACTACACCAACCGCGTTTCTTAACGCTTCCCGCTTAGCAATCTACAAGGGTACGTAGATCAACTTCCCCTCTCGTAGATGCTCATCACCATGGATAGGTTTGCGTGTGCGTAGGAAGTTTTTTGTTTCCCATGCAACGTTCCCCAACAGCTGCCCCGGCCAGATTCAGATCCGGTCCCCTCACCAGACTAACCTCGTGGCTCCGGAAGGGCCTCAACTAGGGGTCGAGCAAGGAAGTGTGCGGTCTGCAGAAGCGCATCGGCTCCATGATCGAGAACGACATCGCACTGACCAACGTGGTCCAGGTCATGCTTCGGCGACGCATCCTCCCTTACCAGCATCGGGATACTGCCTTGTGGGCTTGTCAGCTTGACAATGAACCAACTATTCGGCGCCTCTTCCACACCATTCGAGAGAAGCTATGGAAAGCCTTTTTCAAGTCGCAGAAGGACTGGCCAGCCAAATAGGAGGATCGGGGTCTACACGCCACCAAGCCCGCTTCCAAGGTACAACGTAGTTTTGTTTGATTGGCTCTATCTCTCACAAAGAAATTTCTAAAACATCTTTCCAATTATTCCCTGCAGAAATGGCTGAACAAAGCCACGGGCATCAACTGCCCGGCGCCTTAGCCCGAAGACACCACGTCCAGGCTGTTAGCAAAGATGCTCATCGAGGTGCCTTACGAGGTGCCGATGAAGGAGAAGAAGAAAACAGGTCGAGAAGGCCTCCACATCAGGGACCAGCCAGGGGATGCGTCTGAGGAAACCCTGTTGGAAATATGCCCTAGAGGCAATAATAAAATGGTTATTATTGTATTTCCTTGTTCATGATAATTGTCTATTGTTCATGCTATAATTGTGTTAACCGGAAACCATAATACATGTGTGAATACATAGACCACAACATGTCCCTAGTGAGCCTCTAGTTGACTAGCTCGTTGATCAATAGATGGTCACGGTTTCATGACCATGGACATCGGATGTCGTTGATAATGGGATCAAACCATTAGGAGAATGATGTGATGGACAAGACCCAATCCTAAGCATAGCACTAGATCGTGTAGTTCGTCTGCTAAAGCTTTTCAATGTCAAGTATCATTTCCTTAGACCATGAGATTGTGCAACTCCCGGATACCGTAGGAATGCTTTGGGTGTGCCAAACGTCACAACGTAACTGGGTGGCTATAAAGGTGCACTACGGGTATCTCCGAAAGTATCTGTTGGGTTGGCACGAATCGAGACTGGGATTTGTCACTCCGTGTGACGGAGAGGTATCTCTGGGCCCACTCGGTAAGACATCATCATAATGAGCTCAATGTGACCAAGGAGTTAGTCACGGGATGATGTATTACAGAACGAGTAAAGAGACTTGCCAGTAACGAGATTGAACAAGGTATAGAGATACCGACGATTGAATCTCGGGCAAGTATCATACCGATAGACAAAGGGAATTGTATACGGGATTGATTGAATCCCCGACATTGTGGTTCATCCGATGAGATCATCGTGGAGCACGTGGGAGCCAACATAGGTATCTAGATCCCGCTGTTGGTTATTGGCCGGAGAAGTGTCTCGGTCATGTCCACGTGTCTCCCGAACCCGTAGGGTCTACACACTTAAGGTTCGATGACGCTAGGTTTATAGGGAAATGGTATACGTGATTACCGAAAGTTGTTAGGAGTAAAGATTGATATATAGGAAGTCCATTTTTGGTCACCGGAAAGTTTTCGGGCTCATCGGTAGTGTACCGGGAGTGCCGGGAGGGTGCCGGAGGACCCCCGGGAGGGGTGTGACGACCAAAGGACCACATGGGCTGTTCGATAAAGTGTGCCAGCCCTTATTGGGCTGGGCAAGACTTTTGCTAAAGGCCCATGCGGCAGGATAGGAGATAGGGCCAAAAAGGATTTAAAAGGAGGAGATCCACCTCCCTTGTGGGAGGTGGAATCTCCCTTTAAATCGGCTGAACCTCTCCTCTTTGGAGTAGAGGCCAAGCTAGCCCTCCACGTCCCTCATCCTATATATACTTGAGGTTTTGGCTGTTTTGAGATAAGATTTGATCTCTCTCTCTCTCACGGCGAAGCCCTACCTCTCTTTTTCCTCCTCCGCAGCGCTTAGGCGAAGCTCTGTCGGAATACCTTGCTACTCCACCACCACCATGCCGTCATGCTGCTGTTGGAGCCCTTCCCCAACCTCTCCTTCCTCCTTGCTGGATCAAGGCATAGGATACGTCACCGGTATGCACGTGTGTTGAACGCGGAGGTGTCGTCCGTTCGGCACTTGATCGGATCTACCGCGATCTGAATCGCTGCGAGTACGACTCCATCAACCGCGTTCTTGTAGCGCTTCCGCTTAGCGATCTTAGAAGGTATGAAGATGCAATCTCTCCCCTCTCGTTGCTGGTTTCTCCATGGATAGATCTTGGTGATCGTAGGAATTTTTTTGATTTACTACTACGTCTCCCAACAGTGGTATCATGAGCTAGGTCTATGCATAGAATCTATGCACGAGTAGAACACAAAGCAGTTGTGGGCATCGATTTTGTTAATTTTCTTACCACTACTAGTCTTATCTTGATTCGGTGGTATTGTGGGATGAAGCGGCCCGGACCGACTTTACACATACGCTTACGTGAGACTGGTTCCACCGCATGACATGCACTTGTTGCATAAGGTGGCTAGCGGGTGTCTGTCTCTCCCACCTTAGTCGGATTGGATTCAATGAAAAGGGTCCTTATGAAGGGTAAATAGCAATTGGCATATCACGTTGTGGTTTTGATGTAGGTAAGAAACATTCTTGCTAGTAACCTATAGCAGCCACGTAAAAACTTGCAACTACAAATTAGAGGACAGCTAACTTGTTTTTGTAGCATATGCCTTGTGATGTGATATGGCCAAAGGATGTGATGTGATGCATTGTGATGTATGAGATTGATCATGTTCTTGTAATAGGATTCACGACTTGCATGTCGATGAGTATGACAACCGGCAGGAGCCATAGGAGTTGTCTTATTTTATTGTATGACCTGCGTGTCAATCATAAACGCCATGTAATTACTTTACTTTATTGCTAAGCGTTAGCCATGGTAGTAGAAGTAATAGTTGGCGAGACAACTTCATGAAGACACAATGATGGAGATCATGATGATGGAGATCATGGTGTCGTGCCGGTGACAGTGATGATCATGGTGCCCCGAAGATGGAGATCAAAGGAGCAAGATGATATTGGCCATATCATGTCACTATATTGATTGCATGTGATGTTTATCATGTTTACATCTTATTTGCTTAGAACGACGGTAGTAAATAAGATGACCTCTCAATAAAATTTCAAGAAAGGTGTTCACCCTAACTATGCACCGTTGCTAAGGATCGTCGTTCCGAAGCACCACGTGATGATCGGGTGTGATAGGTTCTAACGTTCGCATACAACGGGTGTAAGCCAGATTTACACACGCAAAACACTTAGGTTGACTTGACGAGCCTAGCATGTACAGACATGGCCTCGGAACACGGAAGACCGAAAGGTCGAACATGAGTCGTATGGAAGATACGATCAACATGGAGATGTTCACCATGGATGACTAGTCCGTCTCACGTGATGATCGGACACGGGCTAGTTGACATGGATCATGTATCACTTGGAAGACTAGAGAGATGTCTATCTAAGTGGGAGTTCATTAATAATTTGATTAGTTGAACTTAATTATCATGAACTTAGTCTAAAAATGTCCTTGCAAATTATGTCGTAGATAGCTCGCGTTGTAGCTCCCCAGTTTTATTGATACGGTCCTAGAGAAAAATAAGTTGAAAGTTGATGGTAGCAATAATACGGACTGGGTCCGTGATATGAGGATTGTCCTCATTACTGCATAGAAAGCTTATGTCTTTGATGCACCGCTAAGTGCACCACTCCCTCAAGCGTTGTCTGTAGATGTTGTGAACATATTGACAGGCCTTTTTGATGACTATGTGATAGTTCAGTGCGTCATGCATTACGGCTTAGAATTTAGGCTCCAAAACGTTTTGAACGTCACGGAACATAAGAGATGTTCTAAGAGCTGAAATTGGGATTTCAGGCTCGTGCCTATGTTGAGAGGTATGAGACCCCCAACAAGATTCTTTGCCTGCAAGATAAAGGAGAATAGCTCAATCGGTGAGCGTGTGCTCAGATTGTCTGGGTGCTACAATCACTTAAATCAAGTGGGAGTTAATCTTCCAGATGAGATAGTGATTAATGCAGTTCTCCAAGTCACTGCCACCAAGCTACTAGAGCTTCGTGATGAATTATAACATGCCAGGGATGGATAAGATGATCCCTTAGTTGTTCGTGATGTTTGACACCACGAAGGTAGAAATCAAGAAGGAGCATCAAGTGTTGATGGTTAAGTGAATACCACTAGTTTCAAGAAGGGCAAGGGCAAGAAGGGAAAAACTTCAGGAATGGCAAGCCAACTGTAGCTCTAGTGAATAAACCCAAGATTGAGCCCGAACCCGAGACTAAGTGCTTCTGTTATGAGGAGACTGTTCACTGAAGCGGAACAACCCTAGATGCTTGGTAGATAAGAAGGCTGGTAATGTCGATAGAAGTATATTTGATATACGTGTTAGTGATGTGTACCTTGCTGGTACTCCTAGTAGCACCTGGGTATTGGATACCGGTTCGGTTGCTAAGTGTTAGTAACTCGAAATAAAAGCTACGGAATAAAGGGAGGCTAGCTAAGTGAAAGGTGACGATGTGTGTTGGAAGTGTTTCCAAGGTTGATGTGATCACCATCGCACGCTCTCTCTATCTTCGGGATTTGTGATAAACCTAAATAAATGTTATTTGGTGTTTGTGTTGAGCATGAACATGATTAGATCATGTTTAGTGAAATACGGTTATTCATATAAGTTAGAGAATAATTGGTTATTCTGTTTACATGAATAATGCCTTTAATGGTCATACACCCACTGGGAATGGTTTATTGAATCTTGATCGTAGTAGTACACATGGTCATAACATTGGTACCAAAAGATACAAAGTTAATAATGATAGCACCACATGCCTGTGGCACTGCCGCTAAATGTCATGTTGGTATAAATCGCATGAAGAAACTCCATGCTGATGGATCTTTTGACTCACTTGATTTCGAATCAGTTGAGACATGCGAGCCACGCCTGTTGGGCAAGATGACTAAGACCCCGTCTTCCGGTTTGATGGAGCGGGCTAGTGGCTTATTGGAATTAATACATGTTGATGTATGTGGTCCAATGAGTGTTGAAACACACAGTGGATATCATTGTTTTTCTTTACCTTCACTGATGATTTGAGTAAATATGGGGATATTTACTTAATGAAACACGAATCTGAAATGTTTGAAAGGTTCAAGGAGTTTCAGAGTGAAGTTAAAGATCATCGTGACAAGAAGATAAAATGTCTATGATATGATCGTGGAGGTGAATATCTAAGTTACGAGTTTGGTATGCAATTTTAGACAATGTGGAAATTGTTTCACAACTCACGCCTCCTAGAACACCATAGTGTGATGGTGTGTTCGAACGTCGTAGTCGTGCTCTATTGGATATAGTGAGTACTATGATGTCTCTTATCGTTTTGCCACTATCGTTATGGGGTTATGCATTAAAGACAAATCCATTCACTTTAATAGGGCACCATCTAAGTCTGTTGAGATGATACCGTGAGAATTATGGTTTGACAGAAGCCTAAGCTGTCATTTCTTAATGTTTGGGGCTGTGACGCTTATGTGAAAAGGGTTTTCACCTAGTGAGCTCGAACCCAAAGCATACGAATGCATCTTCATAGAATACCCTAAGGAGACACTGGGTATACCTTCTATCTCAGATTCAAGCACAAAAGTGTTTGTGGCTAAGAACGGGTCCTTTCTCGAGAAAGAGTTTCTCTCGAAAGAATTGAGTGGGAGGAAGATATAACTTGATAAGGTTGTTGAACTTTTGTTTCAACCAGAGAGTAGCGCATCACAGAAAGATGTTTCTGTAGAGCCTACGTCGGTTGAAAAGGAAGTTAATGATGATGATCATGAAGCTTCGGATCAAGTCACTATCGAACCTCGTAGGTCGACAAGGACGCGTACTGCTCCTGTGTAGTATGACAACCATGTCTTGGAAATCATGTTGTTGGACAACGATGAACCTACGAACTATGGAGAAGCGATGGTGGGCCCGGATTCCAACAAATGGCTAGGAGCCATGAAATCCGAGAAAGGATCCATGTATGAAAACCAAGTATGGACTTTGGTAGACTTGCCTGTTGAATGGTAGGTCGTTGTGTACAAATGGACCTTTGAGATGAACATAGATGCTAATGGTGAAATGTCACCGTTTATAAAGCTCGACTTGTCGCAAAGAAGTTTCCGCCAAGTTCAAGGAGTTGACTGCGATGAGATTGTCTCATCTGTAGCGATGCTAAAAGTCTATTAAAATCATGTTAGTAGTTGCTGCATTTTTCGATTATGAAATCTGGCAGATGGATGACAAAACAAAGTTTCCATAATGGTTTCTGTGAGGAAGAGTTGTATGTGATACAACCAGAAGGTTTTGTCAATCCTAAGGATGCTAAAAGTATGCAAACTCCAGCGATCCTTCTATGGACTGGAGTAAGCATCTCGGTGTTGGAATATGAGCTTTGATAGAGTGATCAAAGTTTTTGAGTTTATACAAGGTTTATGAGAAACTTGTATTTGCAAGAAAGTGAGTGGGAGCACTATAGAGTTTCTTATAAGAATATGTAGTTGACATATTATTGATCAGAAATGATGTAGAATTTCTGGAAGAGCATGAAGGGTTGTTTTAAAAGAGTTTTTCAAAGGAAGACCCAGATAAAGCAACTATTTTATTGAGCATCAAGATCTATAGGGATAGATCAATTCGCTTGATAAGTTTTTCGACGAAGACATACCTTGACATGTTTTTGAAGGAGTTCAAAATAGATGGGTCAAAGAAGGAGTTCTTGACTGTATTGTAAGGTGTGAAATTGAGTAAGACTCAATGCCCGACCATGGCAGAAGATAAAGAAAAGATGAGTGTCATCCCCTATGCTTTAGCCATAGGCTCTATATAGTATGCCATGCTATGTACCGCACTTGTGTGTGCCTTGCCATGAGTCTGTCAAGGGGTACAAGAGTAATCCAATAGTGGATCACTGGACAGCGGTCAAAGTTATCCATAGTAACTTGAGATCTAAGGAAATATTTCTCGATTATGGAGGTGATAAAGAGTTCATCGTAAAGGGTTACGATGATGCAAGCTTTAACACCAATCCGGATGACTCTTAGTAGAAATCCGGCTACGTATAGTGGAGCAGCCATTTGGAATAGCTCCAAGTGGAGCGTGGGAGCAATATATACAAATATGACATAGAAAGTTTGCAAGGTACACACGGATCTGTATGTCGCAGACCCGTTGACTAAAACCTCTTTCACGAGCAAAACATGATCAAACCCCAGAACTAATTGGGTGTTAATGACATGATGATATGATCACATGGTGATGTAAGTGTTAATCACATGGCGATGTGAACTAGATTATTGACTCTAGTGCAAGTGGGAGACTGTTGGAAATATGCCCTAGAGGCAGTAATAAAATGATTATTATTGTATTTCCTTGTTCATGATAATTGTCTATTGTTCATGCTATAATTGTGTAAACCGGAAACCATAATACATGTGAGAATAAATAGACCACAACATGTCCCTAGTGAGCCTCTAGTTGACTAGCTCGTTGATCAATAGATGGTCACGGTTTCATGACCATGGACATTGGATGTTGTTGATAACGGGATCACATCATTAGGAGAATGATGTGATGGACAAGACCCAATCCTAAGCATAGCACTAGATCGTGTAGTTCGTCTGCTAAAGCTTTTCAATGTCAAGTATCGTTTCCTTAGACCATGAGATTGTGCAACTCTTGGATACCGTAGGAATGCTTTGGGTGTGCCAAACGTCACAACGTAACTGGGTGGCTATAAAGGTGCACTACGGGTATCTCTAAAAGTATTTGTTGGGTTGGCACGAATCGAGACTGGGATTTGTCACTCCGTGTGACGGAGAGGTATCTCTGGGCCCACTCGGTAAGACATCATCATAATGAGCTCAATGTGACCAAGGAGTTAGTCACGGGATGATGTATTACGGAACGAGTAAAGAGACTTGCCGGTAACGAGATTGAACAAGGTATAGAGATACCGACGATCGAATCTCGGGCAAGTATCATACCGATAGACAAAGGGAATTGTATACGGGATTGATTGAATCCCCGACATCGTGGTTCATCCGATGAGATCATCATGGAGCATGTGGGAGCCAACATAGGTATCCAGATCCCGCTGTTGGTTATTGGCCGGAGAAGTGTCTCGTTCATGTCCACGTGTCTCCCGAACCCGTAGGGTCTACACACTTAAGGTTCGATGACGCTAGGGTTATAGGGAAATGGTATACGTGATTACCTAAAGTTGTTAGGAGTCCCGGATGAGATCTCGGACGTCACGAGGAGCTCCGGAATGGTCCGGAGGTAAAGATTGATATATAGGAAGTCCATTTTTGGTCATCGGAAAGTTTTCGGGCTCATCGGTAGTGTACCAGGAGTGCCGGGAGGGTGCCGAAGGACCCCCAGGAGGGGTGTGACGACCAAAGGACCACATGGGCTGTTAGATAAAGCTTGCCAGCCCTTATTGGGCTGGGCAAGACTTTTGCTAAAGGCCCATGCGGCTAGGGATAGGAGATAGGGCCAAAAAGGATTTAAAAGGAGGAGATCCACCTCCCTTGTGGGAGGTGGACTCTCCCTTTAAATCGGCTGAACCTCTCCTCTTTGGAGTAGAGGCCAAGCCAGCCCTCCACGTCCCTCATCCTATATATACTTGAGGTTTTGGCTGTTTTGAGATAAGATTTGATCTCTCTCTCTCTCATGGCGAAGCCCTACCTCTCTTTTTCCTCCTCCGCAGCGCTTAGGCGAAGCCCTGTCGGAATACCTTGCTACTCCACCACCACCATGCCGTCGTGCTGCTGTTGGAGCCCTTCCCCAACCTCTCCTTCCTCCTTGCTGGATCAAGGCGTAGGAGACGTCACCGGGCTGCACGTGTGTTGAACCCGGAGGTGTCGTCCGTTCGGCACTTGATCGGATCTACCGCGATCTGAATCGCTAGGAGTATGACTCCATCAACCGCGTTCTTGTAACGCTTCCGCTTAGCGATCTTCAAAGGTATGAAGATGCAATCTCTCCCCTCTCGTTGCTGGTTTCTCCATGGATAGATCTTGGTGATCGTAGGAAAAAATTTGATTTACTACTACGTCTCCCAACAAACCCATGCCTCCTCCAATCAAGAGGAGCATGAGGATGAGTACGAGGATGAGGGGGAGGGCGATTCCCCCCTAGAAAGAAAGAGGGTGACGTCATTGAATGCCAAAGAGTAAATACCTCCTCTAGCACAAAAGAAAACGCGTCGTACACAGGTATCCCTATCTGACGACAGTTCAGATTTGGATACCGAGTCCGATGACTTCGAGAGGGTTCCGCGAAGGAGCCTAAGGGTCAAGCGCCCTGCTCGAAGGTGAGGATCCAAAGTCTCCCTTGTTGTCATTGATAAGTTTATAGTTTAATAACATGTGAGCATTTATCGACATTGCAGCCCACTGACCAAGTTTCAGACGGGGAGACCCTGCCCGCCGGGCTAGCGGAGAGGGGGAATGCTTCACGTCCCACCCCTCCGGGCGTCGCGAAGGACACCATGGAGGTGTTGTACCAGCATGCTCCTATGGAGCCAGGCACCAGCGGCAGGGAGACAACATCATGGCCAAGGCTAACACCTTGGTTACCGAAGACCGTGGGGCGGCACCGCACCCAGATACTAAGGAGGCCGGACGAGCGATCGCTCAGTCCCCTCCAAGGGCATCTCCAGAGTGCACCACGCCTCTAGAGGTACTGGTTCAGTCCCCGGTTGGTGATCGGGTTGTTCGATCACCACCAGAACCGCCGACCAGTGGGGGGACGGTCATGGGGGAGGCTCTATCGAGCGCCTCCATTTCCGAGGAGCATGGCACCCTTATGGGTGTGGTATTGCAGAGCATTCAGTCCGTCGACAATGGACAGAAGGAGGCCTTCAAGGTCTCCTGACGGGCTTTCAAGTAAGCCACACGACATTCTTATTTGCAAATTATTTATTTATTTGTATGATTATATACATGGAGCCCCTAAGCCCTAGGTGAGTTTGAAAATACTTACCTAGAGGTCGATAATGGATCCGTTTCCGAACTAGATACAAGAATGTATATTCGGAACGTTCGAATAACCCCTAAGAGGACCGGACATATGATCGGATTGACAACAGGTCGGAAGTATTAAACCCATGTAACCCGACAAGGATTTGTGTGTTACAGGCTTTGTCATCGGCGGCGGTTGTGAATGGTGCCGAGCTGGACGAGCTGAATCAAAAGCTCAGAATCTCCGAAGACGAGCTTGATGCTCTCAACAGAAGATTCAATGAGACGCAAGGTAAGCCTAGATCAATGTCTCTACACTTTTGTCGGAATACTATCAATGAAGTTTTTTGTAGTGTTAATGATCACACAGCCTCGGCGAAGGAGGTGGAGAAACTCAAGGCCGAGCTCTGACAGGCAAAAGATGAAGCAGCGGTTGAGAGGCGGCGGCCGGACAAGCGGCTACCGCACTTTCTGCCCTAAGAGCCACCAGTGATAAACACGAGGCTCGGGTGCAGGAGATCCAGTAGGAGCTCAAGGAGGCCAGCCACAAGTGTGAGGCCCTTGAGCAAAAAGGCAAGGATTAGGTCACCGAACTGTCCACCCTCAAAACCGAAATCCAAAAAGAGCGGGTGGATAGGAGGTACTTTGAGGAGCAAGTCCGCCAAGCGAAGATCATAATGGACGATAAGCCATAATTTTTGTTGTGTGTCTTCGGGGATAGCAAGTTTGAGTTGCTTACCCAGGTGTGGCATTCCTCAGGCGCCTGCTCTGACCTCCAGAAGAGCATAGCGGACGCGAATCAGCTATATGCTTTGCAGGAAGAAAGAGATGAAGCTCGCTTATTCTTGGCGCAGTTTGAAGCCCGCGAGTGCTCTCCTCTTCTTGTCGAGCAACTAAAGCAGTTGGTGGAGCTGCACTGGATGGCGGAGCCAACCATGAAGGACCTCTGCCTCCGGTTATGGCCCAACGAGCCATTGCTAGGTAGCTACTTTGGCCTGGTGCAGAAGTTGATCGACGCTGCGCCCCGCTTCGACGCTATGAAGCGCTCCTCCTGCATCGAGGGAGCTCGGATGGCCTTCGCAAAGGCCAAGGTGCACTGGTCGGGGCTTGATCCAAGGAAGATAGTCACCGCCCCTCCGCCTCCTGGAAAGGAACACAGGCGCCCCAAGCTATACTTTGCCGGAGTGACAGAAGGTGCTTGGGCGATAGGGTCGCAGTGCTCAAAAAAGATTATGTATGATTAGGTTGTAATATGCCCAAAGACAGTTTAACGCTTTAATGTTATAATTTTATCATGCTTTCATTGGTTTGCGTACCTTTATAACTCCTGTGTGGCCATTGAAACTGAAAGTTGTGAGTCGTCGGCTTCAGCCCCCATGTAGATACTACGTGGGGTGTCTCTGGCAATGCACTATGTCCCTTAGCCGAGTTATCGAAACCCGAAGGCGGTAGAGTGCGGCGGACAAGGCAATTAGACCATAGTGCTTTATTGCTTTCACTTAGCCGTAGGGGCGCGAAAAGGACTGCGGGGGGCTGATGACTAGCCCCCGGAGTGTTGTGATGTTCGGATGAACTGCGGCTAAGGCCAGCGTCACATGGTTTGCATGAAGAACAAACCACTCATATAACAAGGAATATCCTTTGACGAGGATTTAAGTATGACACTTTAAGCTTGGATTCACATACCGGCTCTCACATACTATGACAGTTAGTTTTCAGCTTTCTCCCCTGAGGTGCTTGACCAGACTATCGAGAAACACAATCGCATGGGTTCTCCCTTTGCCCTTTTAGCCAAATGAGCGGAACATAAAGGGGCAAGCACAGGAGCCGGGCAAATCAACAATTGACCCAAGACATAGTTCGGAACCAATACATGTAAAGTGAATTCCAAGACGCCAAACGCATAATAAGTTGTACATAAGGCGATTTTTTTAAACTCAAGCCCCCGGTCTATTAGCCGGTTGCATCACAACATACCGAACAGTTTCACAAGAAGAGGGAGAAAGAAAATATGTGCCAAAAAGGACAACAATACAAACATGAATAATGATGCTATATTTTTCTCGACAACTCTTATTGCTTGGATTGCCGAAGCAACTGCTTACAGGTATGAAAAAGAAGAGATTCTACAGGAGTGCATGTACCAGCGGTCTTCGATTGGTGACCTTAAGTCCTCGATGTGCCCCGTCGCTTGTGTACTCCTACGGCTTTGTCACGCCAAAGATGCGGTCTTATCCTTATTTCGGCACGAGGGCTTCGACAGGGATAGAAGCACATCTCGATGCGTTCTCAAGAATGGATATCATTACAAGTACATGTGCAGAAGAGATGAGTATATGGAATTGGCTTACACTCGCCACAAGCTACATCAGAGTCACATCAATACAATAACATCTCAAACATCATACATAAGAGCAGGGTCCGACTACGGACGAAATCAAACAATAAAATGACATCCACCCTTGTTGTCCTAGGTTGCCGCTTGGAACCCATCCAAGATTGACGAAGAGGAAGAAGAAGAAGAAGAAGAAGAAGAACTCCAAATCAAATCAAGCAACGTGATCACGTCAAATCATTGCATTACCTGTACCTGCAACTATTGTTGTAGTAATCTGTGAGCCACAGGGACTCAGCAATCTCATTTCCAAGGGTATCAAGACTATTAAAGCTTAATAGGTAAGGTATGGTTAAGTGGTGTGGGTGCAGCAAGCGACTAAGCATTTATTTGAGTGGCTAACTTACGAGTACAGAAAGTTAAGTATGGTGGTCTACGCATATCGGACGTGAACTAGTAATGATCACTAACTGATCCTGAACACCTACTTACGTCAAACATAACCCCACAGTGTTCTCTTTCGGATAAGGACTCACGAAAAGAGACAGTCATGGTTACGCACACAGTTGGTGTATTTTATTAGAGTTTACTTCAAGTTTACTATGACCGGGTGTTAAATAAAGTATCCAAGTTTGCCACATAACCACGGGCACGGCTTCTCAAAAAGATTTAATCCTGCAGGGGTGCTCCAACTCATCCATCATAAATTAACCACACGCAGCGGGAATAACCTCAACCACGGATCTCGTGATCATCCTAGGAAATTCCAAAGGAAATCCAACACCTCGAGATAGCCCGAAGAAGATCAGAGTTCCTCACTCAAGACATTCGAAAAAGGTAAAACAAATCCAACAAGGCTGCCCGACGTGCCGACAATCCTGATAGGAGCCGCGTATCTCGTTCCCAGGGTACAATCGGATGAGCGATGGTTACCACGCCAAACACCGAGTTGCCCTGGGTAGCGTTAATAAGCTGCTCTGGGTTGCACCAACACTCATGAGGAGCACTAGCCCGGGGGTTGATTAATTATCCATGGGGTCCAGAAAATCCCCTATGCAAGTTCATTAATTATTCGGCAATTGTAGTACCAATGTTGGGCCTTGTCAGACAAGCTTTATTCTAACCCGAAAATTAAGGGGGTCCCCATAACAACCCCGAGCATGTTAGGAGCGCTCATTTATGGAACATAACACCAGTTCACAAGTAACTAGGGGCGGCAAGAGTGGAACAAAACATCGAGCAAAAGGCCAAGCCTTCCACCTTTACCAAGTATATATGTGCATTAAATTAAATAGCAGCAATATTGTGATATAACAAAAGAAGGCCCATGTTGACACATGGAAGCAATTGCACCTGCAGCTAGAAACGCTAAAAAAAGGGCCGAGCAAGCGGTAACATAGCCAAACAAAGGTTTTGCTGGGATGTGGAGGGGTTAGAGGCTTTTCATGGCAATATTGGGAGGCTTATCAAATAGTGGTAGGTAGCGTGACATAGCGATAGAAAACGAGACATCTAGCATGGCAATGATAGTAATGGTATCCAAGGAAATGAGTCATCTTGCCTGAGATCCCGCTCGGAAGAAGAACGAGTCCATGAAGAAGATGTGCCAACGAAGTCGAACAAATCCTCACACTCCGAACGCTTTCGGAACTCTATCGAGAAGAAGCAATCCGAAACAAACAATCAACACAAGATACACCACGACATATGCAAAACACGATGCTCAAACAAATATGATGCATGTTCGGTTTAATATGCAATGCATGACAATCACAACAATCAAATACTACACATTAACTGAAGCTCAGGATGCAACGAGTTGCATATTGACGAAACTCCACGTTCGAATTATTAAGTTCACTCTTGTTAGGTACACGAAAATATAAATGTTGTTAAACATGGCAAGAGGTGAAGCGTAAGTAAACTAACTATCTAGGCATCTTAAATGAGGTCGGAAACAACTTATATCACTTCCGAAATGACCTCATATGTTAATTTCGAAATTGGTCCAGATCTGAACTACTCATATTTTATATTGGTTAAACAACAGAATAAAGCATACCATGTTATTCTACACGTTTTTCTAGTCAATTTACATATATAGAACGTCTCAAACGGAGCTACGGTCTAAAAGATATGAGCAACACAAGATGCATGTGCCATGAATGCAAATGCATGGGAAATACCGTCACAAACATTTCAAATCATGAAAGCAGCAAGTTTTAATGAAACTACATAAGATTCTAAGCAAGTTTCATATATCGAATGTCCGAAACGGAGCTACGGTTCAACCACAATCAACAAAACAAGTTTTAGTTGAAATCTGCCAAAAACAGTAACATGGCATTTTGCACACATGAAAACAACAAGTTACATTATTCTATAATGCACAAACTAAGTATGGGGCAGTAGTATACAACATCCACTTCAATTCATCTTCACATATCATATTAAAAACATGCATGTATCACTTAGTAGGAAGCTCACAAGAAGGCTACTTGATAACAGTTTCAGACTTGGTGAAAATAGCAGTTTTAGACAGTACAGTGTTTATCACGAAGGCATATTGACAGCAGTAAAACTATATGCTACGGATCATATTATGGCATAAAACTTAACAGCATACTAAAGGACAATATCAACTACAAATAACTCCATTACACCTACCACAAAAGAGTTCTAGATCACTAGCAAATCACATGGCAAGACAGCAACAAAATATTAAAGATTCCAGACTTAGAAATATTTAGGACCCTCAAAACAACAGAATTTTATAGCATGTTGACAACAACAAAATAACACCTAAACATGCATTTCTATGACAACCAAAACCTCCAAGGGCTAAGACACATATCAAAGGGCATTTCTCATGTTCAAAATCATTCCATAACATGCACGGATTAGATCACACGAAAATGACAAAAGGGCATCACGGCATAAATGACATGCACACAAACATGTTCAAATGACAAAACTAAATGCACAGATAATTTCTATGGATTCTTCTACCCCGAAAACATATATAATATGAATAGGTTTATGTGGAAAATTATTCACAATTAAATATGCGAGTATTAGGCCTAATCACCTTATAGCAATTTATTAATGCAAATAATATGCAAACATCATGCCAACAATTTTATCATGCATGAAAATACGATGCCGATGATATGAACATTTTTATTATATGGTTGGATTAATTTCGATGCACGTTAATTAAATATGACAATGCAATATTATGACAAATGTGCAAAATGACAGAAAATGATATGTTAATTATTTTAGTCATGGATGCAAATGGCATATTATTAATCTATGTTTTATTCTAAGCAGTTTACATGTATAAATCATTTGAATACGAGGTGCGGTTAATTAAATATGAGCAATTGCAAATATGTAATAAAAATAAACAGAAGGGAGCTGCTGGGCTCACCAGGCCACATGGGCCGGCTGGCAGGGGAGCACTGGGCCTTCGCTGCACTGGGCCCACACAGGGGCGCAGTGGTCGGTCAATGGGGCAAGGCTCGTCCTCCTCCTCCCGATCGAGGAAGGAGCGACGGCGGCTAGGCAACGCCGGCAGCGCAGCGGGGCTCAGGCCTGGGACGGGGCAAGCGAGGCCAGATCCGACGGCGGGGAGGCAAACGGCGGCGAGCTGCAGCGGTGGCGGAGCTCTCGGGCGCCATCCATGGCAGCTCATACCTGGGACAGAGGGAGCCATGGAGGTTAGGGAGAGAGAAGGGAGGAAGGAGAAGAGGGAAGGGAGAGGGAGAGAGGAGGAGGTCCGGCGGGGAGCTGCTGGTCCAGCGAGGGCGATCGGCGAGCCGGCGGGGAGCTGTTGGTCTGGCAAGGGCGATCGGCGAGCCGGCGGCGACGGCGGCCAACGGGAGCTGCGAGATCGGGGGCTGTCATGGGAGCTCGGGCAGGACCTCGGGACTTCTACAATCGCTGGACATGTCCGGATGTGCCACCGGACATGTCCAGTAGGTGAGAAACTGGGCGATTTTCGGCCTCTAGATCGTGATCCGAGGGCCGAAAACGGATAGATGAATGGGGCTGCGGGATCTGGAGGAGGAGGGCTAGCAGGTGGGGTTTTCCTACGGGTGTGGCTGCAATTTGGCAAGGGGGGAAACCCTAGAGAGAGTGACAGCTCTCTCCATGGCTTTATATAGGGAAGGCACTAGGGGCTGGGGTTGGACCTTGTCCGTCCTATCGCGACCCGACGACCACGAAAGGAGGAGGGTCTAAGTGGGCTAGTGTAGATGGGCTAGGTGGGGAAGATAGGGAAGGTTTGCGACCCGTGACACGAAGGTTTTAAAATACCGAAAAACGTCCGACGATAACCGATGACCTCACTGCTATGACTGACCGATGGGGCATCAAACGATCTCGTAACGTGACGAAATTCGACAGGCGGTCTACCTACGACATAACAAGACCGCACACCAAGTTTCGACCCAATCCAACAATATTTTGCGCGCACTTAAAAACGGTTTTATTTTAAATGATGTCGCGGCCGCGTGCATGTGGGGTTGGGCTCGAGACGGGCAACGGCGAAACGGAGAGAACTGGCGACTACGAACGGATGCAAGTTTTTGAAACGGGTGACGATGCAATGCATATGATGCAAATGATGCGATGATGAATGCGACAACCAGACGAACACATGACGAGAACGGAAATAAAAGGGGAATCTTCTGGAATCTTCTAGAGCGTCGGTCCCGGGCTGTTACAGCCTTGGTGCACCTCAATGGGTGATACTGTTCGGCGAACGGATCTTGCAAACAAGGTCTTGAGAATTCGGCGAAGTGTTGATGAGCTTTACGCCTTGGGCAGGCCCTTTGATAGAACATGCATTGTGTCCAAAGACATCGTAATGGTAATAGTTCGGTCTAGCCGAACACTTACCCTTTTTCCCCACCACTGCCCATGGAATTTTGAGTGCGAAGTTGTGCCTCCTTGGCACGTAGTTTGCTGGTCCTAGGATTGTGCGATGGGGGGTGAATCCCTATTTAAGGGGAGGGGAAGGCTCTGAGGGTTCGGACTCAAACCGTGCTCGCTTCCCCACCTTGTGTGCCTTTACGGCAGATGTCGGAGTACACCAATCGTCGTTCTAATTAAATTCGTCTACCAGGGCCAGTGCATGTTCCTCGGTTCAGAGAGAGCACTCTGTGTTGACATTGATAGTAATGACCCCTTTGGGGCCGATCATCTTGAGCTTGAGGTATGCGTAATGCGGAACGATGTTGAAGCGAGTGAACGATGTCCAACCGACTAGGGCATGATAACCGCTGCCGAAGGGTACAATGTCAAAGATCAAGTCTTCGCTGCGAAACTTATCGGGCGAGCCGAACACTACTTCCAGGCCGACGAAGCCCGTGGACCAGGCCTCGATGCCTGGGATCCTTCCTTTAAAGGTAGTGTTGCTGGGTTTGATCTTTGATGGATCTATTCCCATCTTTTTTCATCGTGTATGAGTAAATCAGGTTAAGGCTACATCCTCCATCCCCTAGGACTTTTGTGAGGTGATACCCATCTATGATGGGACAGGACGAGTGCGGCCGAACCCCCATGAAGGATACTGGTCAGGTGATCACATCGATCAAAGGTGATCGGATATGCCGACCATGGGTTATATTTCGGGGCTACTGGCTCTACATCATAGACCTCTCGAAGGGCGCGCTTCCTCTCCTTATTGGGTATATGGGTGGCGTATATCATGCTTACTGTTTTGACCTCTCGAGGGAATTTCTTTTTCTCTCCACTAATTGGACCCCGAGGCTCATCCTCATCCTCGCTGTAGGGGCTATTTGCTTGATCCTCGGGCAGGAGCTTTCCGGCCTGTTTGATAACCCAACAATTATGGTGTGTGTGATTGGCGGGCTTCTCTTGGGTCGCATGGATTTGGCAAGGCCTCTCCATGATCTTCTCCAGCGGGGTCGGTCCGTCGTGATTTCCTTTAGGAGGCTTCTTCCACTGCCCAGGTCGGGTGTTGCGGAAGCCGGCGTTAACATCCGTGTCATCGGCATTACTATTATTGTGTCGGTGCTTGTTCTTGTTGTGCTTGGGTTTTCCGTTGCCGTCCCGAACTTCGGAGGTTCCAGGGTCTTCGGAGCTGTGGCTGCGTCTTGCTAGAAAATTATATTCGCCCGCACAAAAGAGGGTCATGAGGGATGTAAGGGAGGATATAGTCCGAGGTTTATCTTGGCTGGGCTGGTGAGCCAGCCATTCGTCTTGAATATTATGCCGAAAGGAGGCTATTGCCTCAACATGTCGTGGCAATCTAGTTTTTCTTGGTCAAGAACCGATTCCAGAATTGTCGCGCAGACTCTCCAGGCTTTTGAATTAGGTTACATAGGTCGGAGGAATCTGGCGGCCGAACATAGGTGCCCTGGAAGTTAGATCGGAATGCATCCTCTAAGTCTTCCCAGCATCCAATGGAGTTTTCGGGGAGGTTGTTTAACCAGTGCCGAGATGGCCCCTTGAGTTTTAGGGGGAGATATTTGATGGCGTGGGGATCATCTCCTCGAGCCATGTGGATGTGGAGGAGGAAGTCCTCAATCCATATGGTTGGGTCAGTTGTCCCATCGTACTGTTCTATGTTAATTGGCTTAGACCCCTCAAGGAACGGATGCTGCATCACCCCGTCTGTGAAGCACAGTGGGTGAGCGGCGCCTTTGACCCGAGCTATCTCGCGCCTGTATTGGGCGTCTGTTCTAGCCCAATTGCGTTCACGGCCTCTGTTATTGCAGTCAAGCCATGGTATCACTAGTAGAATGTCTGTCTGTAGTCCTGGTCGGGATGACCTTCAGTACCGGTTGGGGAACCGGTACTAAAGGGTCGGGACTAAAGGTCCATAACTTTAGTACCGGTTGGCCCATGGACTGGTACTAAAGGCCCACCACGTGGCAGCCTATGTGGGCTGGTGGTGGAGGACCTTTAGTACCGGTTGATGACACCAACCGGTACTAAGTGTTCTGTTTTTTTGTTTTAGCTTTTAGGTTTTAATTTTCCTCTCTATTTTTTGTGTTTTCCATTCATTTCAAATTTGTTATACGGTGCTACATACTGTAAACAGTACACAAGTTGATGCATATATATATGTAATATAATATACAATATCTCGAATACACAGTATATATACAAATGGAATTACACATCCATGCATATATATTCTGGACTTATAAATTAAGGCCCAAAACCCGGCCGGGACTAGCTAGCTAGTGCTCCGGATGAAATCTCAGTTTTCTACTACTGCTTTACTGGCATTATTGAGGCGGCGGTAAGGAATAGTGCTATCCGTTTACATCACTGACATGTCGAAGAAGAAATGCCGCAAAGTCCTCTTGAAGTGCTACAAAGCGTTTCTATGGTGACAGCTTCGACATCATCTGCCAAACCTCGAGTTGTCTTTCACGTGCTCATCTACGACATATACGACATTCGGTCTGGATGTAAATGTTCTCGTAGAGGAAGTATGCACATAAATTTTTCCCCTGTGGCTGCTTCACGTACTTTGCAAAAGAATAGAAGTCAATAAGATAATTAATAATCAAGCACGATAATGGTATTGAAACTAGAATTAAAGAGATGCGCGGACCTAGTAGTACTACTTAATTACCTGCATCTTTTTCCACTTTAGCTTCGGTTTCCATTGACGACCATGATGGGTTTTTTCTATGATATTTTTCTAAACACTACGCTGCAAAGAAAAAAAATGAAAGAGTTATTATAATTACTTTTGATATCAGGAAATAATGAAAGAAAGCGAGGTCGATAAAGATTGAAATTACCGTTCTATCATAAAATACAAGTCCACGTATGATTGTTCCTAGTGTATCTAATGAGTCGTACACTTGAACAAGTCCATCCGTGAGGATAATATTTAGGAGGATATACTGGTCTCTGCGCAGAAGTTTATATAATTAAGCAGACATGCATATAACTCATCAACTACACTTGATAGCGAGCTAGTAAGCAAAAATAGAATTTGTAGTATACAAGAGAGTAACACTCACCCCATGTTGTAAGGAAATATTATAGTAGATTTGGTATTCATTGCCTCTAGATATTTTTCTAAGAGCTCTTCTGTGTCCTTGGCAAAATGTTTTAGCACATGACCATTAACGGTATTTGGGTCGATGAACCCAATGTCATCGATTCCCTCTTGTTTCAATTCCCACATCTTCAATTTGCATAATAGCGTAGAAAAGAACATATATAGTGAGGATAAGCCAATGAACGATATCTGATCTAGAGACTTAAATTATTAAAGATATAAATCACTTACAGACAATAGCGACTGATGAGAGTTTTGTCGATAGAGTCCATGTGGTATAACTGGAAAAGTTCTGAGAATTCAAGACATATTTCACATCCATTGACGTAATGCTCTTTCCTTACTTTGACCATGACCGTCGTCTGCCCTTGCTTTGCTTCACGCAGGTACCAATCATGTAACTGTCGCATCACAGTTGGTAGTTCCTTGTACTGCCCGGGTGTGACAAGTGGTTTTCCGACGACATATTTCATTGCGTACTCAGCTTTACCGTATCCGCGGATTTCCTCGGTGCCAAGGATTTGGCCAAGAGTGAGACCTGCAGCCTCTACTTCTTCGAGGTCGATTGGGTTGCCAGCAACGTCGATTGCTTGGATCGATTGCTTGCTTGGATTGGTACTCACCTTGAGCGGAGAGATCGATTGCTTGGATAGTTCTCCTAGCTGGGGAACTGTTTTCCCGCTAGTAGTACCGCCTGCCGTTGATGTTGTTCTTCCTGACTTCTTCCATGGGCTAGGCCGACTTCTCTCCTCACTTGCCTTCTGAATCTGTCGCTCATAGTCTATCGGCATACGCTCCACATATGCCGGGGGTCGATCAATAAAGTGTTCCCTAAAGTGCTCTTTGACTTCCTTGGGTATTACCTCCTTTGGCGATAGGGGCTTCTTCGCAAAAAAGGCTTTCACTTGGCGACCGCTTTCAATTTTGTTTTCCTCTGGTGTCATGTCGTAAGGCAGCTTCTTTTTGGCTAGAGGCTGGGGTTTCTTCTTTGCTTTCTTCCGAAGAGGACTGCTGATGGCCTTCCTCTTTTGGGAGCCCTGCTGGAGGCACCGCTGCCAGGGTGGACTCGGCTCACGCGGCGGAGATCGATATTGATGATATGGACTCGTGTCGTGCTTTGTCCCGAGGTTGGGTGGACTCACGCTGGGATCCCTATCGAAGTGGGACGCCTCTCGAGGTGGGGAGGACTGCTAGCGCTATGATGTCTCTGGCTGGGATCCCTCGCGTTGGACATCGATACTCGGAGGAGCCGGTGGCCTTAGCGCCTAGTGTGGAAAGACGATGCAGTCATTACTCGATAGAATGAGACCACGACCGGCTTCTGCGAGTGTGGACTCCCCTAACCTCCTAGTACCAGCCCGGCGGATCCTAGTCCCGGGCAGGGCCCCTCGGCTCAAGCAACAGACCTCCTCCACCGACTCGACGACGAGGATGCGGGATCGGCATCGTCAACGTCGATAAGAAACACCTATTTATGAAAAAAAATAACACTTATTAAAATTAACACTTAGCATCTAACAAATTAAATAACACTTAACAAAATTAGTGGATTAGTGCGGCGGCCCCACTTGTTAGTGGATTAGGGGGGCGGCCCCACTTGTCATTGACATCTAACAAAACACTTAGCAAAATAGCAATTAACATCTAACAAAACACTTAACCATTTTATTTAATTAGTGGATTAGGGGGGCGGCCCCACTTGTCATTGACTGGGGCCTACCCAGTCAGCATAGTTGACTGGGTCAACTGGTCAACTAGGGCCCGCGGGCCCACTGGCCAGCTACCCTGGGAGTGGGGCTGGCCGGCCACGTCAGTAGGCCGCACAGGAGTTGCTACGGTGAGCCGCAAACCCTGGGGGTGGGGATGGACGGCCACGTCAGTAGGTCGTGCCGGAGTTGCTCCGGCGAACCGCAAACCCTGGGAGTGGGGCTAGTTGGCCACGTCAGTAGGCCACGCGAGGGCGGCGTGCGGTGGGGGTCGGTGAGCTCCGGCGAGCGTGTGGGGTTGGGATGGCGGGCAAGGGGGAGGGAGAGGCCAACCAAGGGTGTAGCCATGCAAATCTACTTGAGGGAGGCGCGGCGTCGGGGCGGCACACGGCGTTGGGGCGGCGGCGCCGTCGGGTCGTCGCGGCGGCGTGCGGCGTCAGGGCAGCGCGGGGTGGGGCGGCACGCGGCGTCGGCGGCGGGGTTAGGGCGGCGCACAGCAGCGACGGCGGATTTCGGCAGTCTGGCGGCGCAAATCAAGCTTCTCCCGGTGCGTGGCTCGGCCCGGGATGAAGGCGATCCTATTTATACCTAGAGGACCTTTAGTACCGATGTGTGGCTTGCACTGGTACTAAAGGGTCTTTAGTATCGGCGCGAGCCACGCACCGGTACTAAAGGTCCTCCCCAAAAAATGCGCGGGGCGTTGGACCTTTAGTACCGGTGCGTGGCTCGCACCGGTACTAAAGGTTTTTTTAATTCACTATTAATTATTATTTTCAGAAAAACCCATAAACTTTAGAAATTCATAGGAAAAAATCTATGCCTCCAATGGAAATAAATAATACATGAAAAAATATCAGAAAAATATAAAGAATTTGTTTATGGCATTTCCATGCATGTTTGAACAACTTAAACTGATGTATAAGACAATTTGATTAAATGGCATTTGAAATGTCATATCTGGAGTTTGAAAAGCAGTACAAATGAACTCTGAAAAGGTTGTAAGTTGGCATGACATCATCATTTCACCCACATGGCAACTTCTAAAGAGTTGAGAGGGTTAGGGCAAAAACTGGATGCACTTCGTGTACAAATTGGACAATCTCTTTCGAAGTATGAGGGTTTCGGACGAAAATGCATCTATTACAAAGGGATTTCATTTTTAATAACTTATTTTAACTCCATACTTTTTGTGTGTTCAATATGCACCATTCAAAGGCACATCATCAATTTTCAACCCTTTCTGACTTCATTTGATATTTTTCATGCATTTAATGATTTATTTTGAGCTAAATGATGCTGAAATTGAAAAGCACTACAAATGAACTGTGAAAAGGTTGAAACTTGGCATGACATCATAATTTCACCCACATGTCAACTTCTAAAGAGTTGAGAGGGTTAGGGCAAAAACTGGATACACTTCGTGTACAAACTAGACAATCTCTTTCGAAGTGTGATGGTTTCGGACGGAAACACATCTATTACAAAGGGATTTCATTTTTAATAACTTATTTTAACTCCATACTTTTTGTGTGTTGAATATGCACCATTCAAAGGCACATCATCAATTTTCAACCCTTTCTGACTTCATTTGATATTTTTCATGCATTTAATCATTTTTTCAGGTAAATGACCCTGAAATTGAAAAGCAGTACAAATGAACTTTGAAAAGGTTGTAACCTGGCATGACATCATAATTTCACCCACATAGCAACTTCTAAAGAGTTGAGAGGGTTACGGCAAAAACTGGATGCACTTCATGTACAAACTGGACAATATCTTTCGAAGTATGAGGGTTTCGCACGAAAACTCATCTATTACAAAGGGATTTCATTTTTAATAACTTATTTTAACTCCATACTTTTTTGTGTGTTCAGTATGCACCATTCAAAGGCATATCATCAATTTTCAACCTTTCTGACTTCATTTGATATTTTTCATGCATTTGATGATTTATTTTGAGCTAAATGACCCTGAAATTGAAAAGCACTACAAATGAACTCTGAAAAGGTTGAAACTTGGCATGACATCATAATTTCACCCAAATAGCAACTTCTAAAGAGTTGAGAGGGTTACAGAAAAAACTGGATGCACTTCGTGTACAAACTGTTACAAAGATACCATGCTAGAAAATGCATGCATATCCTTCACATAGAAAGTGATGACGGTGAAGCCGGTCACATCCCATAGTGGGATCTCGCGGTGTAAGATTTTTTCTGCATGTTTGTCTCTTGCTTATGATTGCGCCATAATCATGGAGAATCTTCATCATTTAACAGGATGCTTGGGTCAGTCTTCACTCTAAAGGGAGGGATTTCATGAAACTTTTCATAATCTTCTGACATGTCTGTCTTGTCCTCCACTCCCACAATGTTTCTTTTCCCTGAAAGAACTATGTGGCACTTTGGCTCATCGTATGATGTATTCGCTTCCTTATCATTTTTCTCCTCGGTTTGCTAGACATGTCCTTCACATAGAAAACCTGAGCCACAAAATTGGCTAGGACGAATGAGTCGTTTGTGTACCAAAGATTTTTGAAATCCACTATTGTCATTCAGTACCGCGGGTCTACCTGTACCCCACCTCCAGTATATTTGACCCATTTGCACCGAAACAAAGGGACCTTAAGATCAGATCCATAGTCAAGTTCCCATATCTCCTCTATGTAACCATAATATGTGTCTTGAAAGTTGGTTGCATCATAGCGGACACCATTGTTTTGGTTGGTGCTCTTTTTATCTTGGGCGATCATGTAAAATGTATTCCCATTTATCTCGTACCCTTTGAAAGTCGTTACAGTCGAACTTGGTGTCTTTGCCAACCAGTACAGTTCATCTGGAACATCGTTGTCATTGCTGAGCTTTGTTTGCAACCAATCGGCGAAAGTCTCCATGTGTTTACATTCAATCCAGGGGTCAGACTGCTTTGGATCTTGGAACGTACAATATCCTTGTGTTCCTCGATATATGGAGTCACCAAGGTGGAATTTTGTAGAACCGTGTAGTGTGCTTGAGTGAAAGAATGCCCGTCCATATTTATTGCTTCTTTCTTTCCTAGTGTGCCTTTTCCACCCAGTCTCCCCTCATGTCGTGATTCAGTAAGACCAATCGGCTTAATGTCAAGAACAAAGTCAACACAAAACTCAATAACCTCCTCTGTTCCATATCCCTTGGTGATGCTTCCTTCTGGCCTAGCATGGTTATGAACATATTTCTTTAAGACTCCCATGAACCACTCGAAGGGGAACATATTGTGTAGAAATACAGGACCCAGAATGTTAATCTCTTCGACTAGGTGAACTAGGATGTGCATCATAATATTGAAGAAGGATGGAGGGAACACCAACTCGAAACTGACAAGACAATGGACCAGGTCATTCTGTAACCTTGGTAGGATTTCTGGATTGATTACCTTCTCATAAATTGCATTGAGGAATGCGCATAGCTTCACAATGGCTAATCGAACATTTTCCGGTAGAATCCCCCTAAGTGCAACTGGAAGTAATTACGTCATAATCACATAGTAGTCATGAGACTTTAGATTTTGAAATTTTTTCTCTGCCATATTTATTATTCCTTTTATATTCGACGAGAAGCCAGACGGGACCTTGATACCGAGTAGGCATTCAAAAAATATTTCCTTTTCTTCTTTCGTAAGAGCGTAGATGGCAGGACCTTGATAATGCTTTGGAGGCATGTCGTGTTTTCGTTAATTCTTTGCTTGTCCTCTCATGCCTCCGGTGTATCTTTTGTCTTTCCATACACACCCAAGAAGCCTAGCAGGTTCACACAAAGATTCTTCGTCACGTGCATCACATCGATTGCATTGCGGACCTCTAGGGCTTTCAAATATTCAAGTTCCCAAAACATAGATTTCTTCTTCCACATGGTGTTGGGGAACGTAGCATGGGAAACAAAATATTTCCTACGCACACGCAGATCTATCCATGGTGATGAGCATCTACGAGAGGGGGAGTGGATCTACATACCCTTGTAGATCGCTAAGCATGAAGCGTTAAGAAACGCGATTGGTGTAGTCGAACGTCTTCGCGATCCAAATCGTCGTGCGTCCCGCGATCCAATCACAATACGTCCCGCGATCCGATCATGATCCATCCCACGAACATGATCACGATCCTTCCAATCTAGCACCGAACGGACGGCACCTCCGCGTTCAGCACACGTACAGCTTGATGATGATCTCCACCGTCTTGATCCAGCAAGAAGGAGTGGAGAGGAAGAAGAGTTCTCCGGCAGCCTGACGGCGCTCCGGCGATGGTGGTGGAGCAATTCCGGCAGGGCTTCGCCTAAGCACTGCAAAAAACCGATCTAGAGGACAAACTATGCACTCGAGGAACGGGTAGCACGTGGCTGAAAATCTAGTGCAAAACCCCTAAAACCTCAAGTATATATAAGAGTATAGGCAGAGAGGAGGCAGCATTGGCCTCCAAGGCTAGCTGGTTCGGCCGAACCTACTAGGAGAGGAGGATTCCTCCTCCAATCCTAGTAGGACTAGGATTGCTCCTTTTAGCCTTTTTCCACCTTTTCCTATTGGGTTTTCTTCCTCCAGCCGCATGGGCCTCTTGTGGTTGTTCCACCAGCCCACAAAGGGCTGGTTTCCACTCTCCCACAGCCCATGTAGCCTCTTGGATCGAAATACCCCTCCCGGAGGTCTCCCGGTACACTAGCGGCACTCCCGGTACACTACCGATGAGCCCCAAACTTTTCTGGCGACCAAAACAGGACTTCATATATATGAATCTTTACCTCCGGACCATTCCAGAGCTCCTTGTGATGTCTGGGATCTCATCCGAGACTCCGAACAAACTTCAGTCACCACCATACATAACTCTATACTACCGAAACGTCACCAAACCTTAAGTGTGCAGACCCTGCGGGTTCGAGAACTATGTAGACATGACCGAGACACCTCTACGGTCAATAACCAATGGCAGGACCTGGATGTCCACATTGGTTCCTACATATTCTACGAAGATCTTTATCAGTCGAACCTCTGTGTCAAGGATTCAGTTAACCCCGTATGATGTTCCCTTTGTTCTTCGGTATGTTACTTGCCCGAGATTCGATCGTCGGTACACACAAGGTACTCCTCCGATATCTGTGAGTTGCATGATCTCATGGTCATAGGAACATATACTTGACATCCAGAAAACAGTAGCAATAAACTGACACGATCATAAGCTACGTTTCTTGTTTGGGTCTTTTCCATCACATCATTCTCCTAATGATGTGATCCCGTTATCAAATAACATCTCATGTCCATGGCTAGGAAACCTTAACCATCTTTCGATCGACGAGCTAGTTCACTAGAGGCATACTAGGGATATTGTGTTTGTCTATGTATCCACACATGTATCCATGTTTCCAATTAATACAATTATAGCATGGATAATATACGATTATCATGAACAAGGAAATACAATAATAAACACTTTATTTATTGCCTCTAGGGCATACTTCCAACACATGGGTGCGTGTCCGTTGGCGTCATTCGGAACAGATTGTCCGCCAGGACCCTTTCCAAAGATTACTTGTAAATCCTTGACCATATCAAATATATATTCACCAGTATGGAGGCCAGGCTTCTTCCGGTTATTTGGCTCACCTTTGAAATGGTTGCTTGCCTTCTTAAGATATGCTTGATCGATAGAAATCGACGATGTCCCAGGTACACATTCTTCTTACATTTATCCATATATATATTCAGTATCATCTAAATAGTGCGTGCATGCATTGTATCCCTTGTTTGTATGTCCTGAAAGGTTACTAGGAGCAGGCCAATCATTGATGGTTACAAACAGCAACGCTCGTAGGTTAATTTCCTTCTGTGTGTGCGCATCCCACACACGTACGCCTGTTTTTTTCAACAACTGTAGAAGTTCATCAACTAGTGTCCTTAGGTATACATCAATGTCATTGCCGGGTTGCTTAGGGCCTTGGATGAGCACTGGCAACATAATGAACTTTCGCTTCATGCACAACCAAGGAGGAAGGTTGTAGATACATAGAGTCATGGGCCAGGTGCTGTGAATGGAGCTCTGCTCCCCAAAAGGATTCATGCCGTCTGTACTAAGACCAAACTATAAGTTTGTTGCGTCAGCTGCAAAGTCCTCAAACTCCCTCTCAATTTTTCTCCACTGCGACCCATTAGCGGGTGCTCTCAACATCTCGTCTTTCTTACATTCTTATTTGTGCCATCGCAACAACTTGGCATGCTCTTTGTTTTGGAACAAATGTTTCAACCGTGGTATTATAGGAGCATACCACATCACCTTGGTAGGAACCCTCTTCCTGTGGCGCTCGCCCTCCACATCACCAGGGTCATTGCGGGGGATCTTATAGCGCAGTGCACCGCATACCGGGCATGCATCCAAATTCTCGTACTCCTCACCGCAGTAGAGGATGCAGTCATTAGGGCATGCATGTATCTTCTGCACCTCTAATCCTAGAGGGCAGACAACCTTCTTTGCTTCGTACGTACTTTCAGGCAATTCGTTATCCTTTGGAAGCATCTTCTTTATCATTATCAGCAATTCTTGAAATCCCTTGTCAGTTACACCATTCTTCGCCTTCCATTGCAGCAATTCCATCGTGGTACCCAGTTTTTTCTGGTCATCTTCACAATTTGGATACAAGAATTTCTTATGATCCTCTAACATGCGCTTCAACTTCAACCTCTCCTTGTCACTTTTGCAGTTTCTCTTTGTATCAGCAATGACCCGACCAAAATCATCAACGGGCTCATCTGATGCCTCTTCTTTAGCTTCCCCCATTGATGCCTCTTCTTCAACTTCCCCCATTGTTGTATCGGCGAAAGGATAGTTGTCATCATCCTCTTATTCTTCATTGTCTTCCATTATAAGCCCTCTTTCTCCGTGCTAGGTCCAACAGCTATAGCCGGACATGAAACCGAACTTCAGCAGGTGGTAGTGAAGGGGTTTTGAGGTAGAGTAATTCCTATCATTCTTACAGTCATGACATGGACAACACATGAAACCATTCTGCTTGTTTCCCTCAGCCACACGAATAAAATCATGCAGGCCATTAAGGATCCCTGGATTTAGTCAGTCATCGTACATCCATTGCCGGCTCATGTTCACTACACAACATCGAAGTGACCAAATTAATACAACTTCATCATCACATTACAACCAAAGTAGAGCTAGCAGTGACCAAATGTTATTACTGCAAATAATAGATACTTATAGTTCATACATACATCTCATAAAACAACATGCAACTATCTAAAACATTTAAATACAACAAGAAATGCGATCATAATCACAACTAAGGTAACAATTGAGCCAACGGCATAATGATACCAAGCCTCTTTATCAATGGCATATTTTCTAATCTTTCTAAGCTTCAAGCGCATTCCAACCATCTTGTTCTTGTGATCATCGACGATATCGGCAACATGCAACTCCAATCCCATCTTCTCATCTTCAGTTCTTTTCGATTTTTCTTTCAAATGATCAATTTCTTTTTCAGCTTGTGTTAACTTCTCGAGCAAAATTGCATAGTCGGTTGGAATTTCTGGTTCAACTACTTCCTATAGATAAAAACATGTACGTCAATTTGGTGGCATAACTAATATTCATAGACATTAGATGATGTGTGAAATAGTTATAAAAGATAACGACATACCACATCTGAATCATAGACTGGACGAGGGCCGACGTGGGCGGATACCATAATCATGACACTATAGAATAACTAACAATATACAAGTAAGTAAATCATACACACAGCTATCTAAATCATACAAGTAATTTTTTTAACAAAAAGGTTTTAAGAAGAACAAGAGGCTCACCAAGGTGGCCGGTGCCGCGACAAGACGGTGCGGACGATCGACGGTGGTAGGACAGGGATGGGAAGGCACCAAATACACCACACCTACACATATGCAACCTAACAAGTTAATTTGAGCTCAAATTGCATATAAATCAAATAAACTCCCACATAATGATCACTCCCCAAAAACCTAGCTAAAACCCACAAATCACATATCTTTGAGCATACCACAAGCTAATCTAGCAATGAGAGATGAAGGGGAAAAGTTGCTAACCTTTGTGAACACTTGGATAGATGGGGTGCCTTCAAATCTTGACAAATCCTTGGCAAAATGGAGGATGAGCTTCGAGCAAGAAGAAGAACAGGGGAGAAAATAGAGAAATGAGAGCCCCTTCGATCGTCTAAGGACGAAGCATATATATATATATATGAAGTCTTTAGTATCGGTTGGTGTCACCAACCGGTACTAAAGGGCAACCTTTAGTACTAGTTCGTGCCACCAACCGGTACTAAAGAATCACGCGGGGCCCAAGTCTGACCAAAAGCCTGCCACGCCCCCTTTAGTACCGGTTCGTAACACGAACCGGTACTAAAGATCCCTTACGAGCCGGTACTAAAGGTCGCCCTGCTCCTAGCCGTTGGAACCGGCATGAACCAGGACTAATAGCCTCTTTAGAACCGGCTCATAACCAGACCGAGACTAATGCTTGGGACGAAAGGTTTGTTTTCCACTAGTGTTTGTACCCCTCTCATCTATCGGGTGAGTAACCTCTGGATCTGTAGATGGATCGTGTATGACCTGCTCTGTAGTCCAGGTCGTCTCGCAGGTTGAACATGTCATTGGGCTCTAATGGCTCCTTTCCCTGTCTTCGGGGCATCACCGGTCTATAACCGGTGTCATTAGCCATCCTGTCACGTCAGCGAGGAGCGCGGTCCGACTTGTCGTAAGGGGTATGTTTGGGGGATGGAGTACGAGTGAGCTCGTCGTCAAATTGTGGCAGCAGCCTTCTGCGTGGATAGGTTTTGGGTTGATCTGACAGACCGATGGCGTACCCTTCCTCAGCTGAGAGGACTCTCGTCCATCGATCATTGAGGTCATCTTGTTCAGTTTTAAGTTGCCGTTCTTTTTCTTTCACGCCATGTGACATGGCTATGAGCTGTTGCCTCAACAGTTCCTGATCCTCGAGATTGTCAGGGATGTCGAGGACATCGGCTTCCAGGATGTCCTCCTCCTCTACGGGAGGGAGGTAGTTATCGTCCTCGGAATCATTGAAGTCATCGGGGTTGCACTCGTCTTCTGGCTTCTCCTGACCCTCTAGTGGGTGTTCGGCGATATCGAGATCGCCTAGGTCCTCCGCGGTATCTCCGTCCCCGGTGCCGATGATAGATTTTCTTCCCTTTTTTCCTTTGACCTCTTATATGGCTTCCGACGCCTTGACAACACATCACTCAATTTGTCGCCATGGTTCTTAGGCGTGTTTTCGCTGTTAGCGGTGGTAGTGTCTACCATGTAGACATCGTATGTGGAGGTGACGAACCATCGCCCAGTGTTAACGGGGGTGGGAGCGCAATCCTCTTCATCCATGTATTCTGCCTCCTTGGAGGCATAGTCCAACATGCCGGTTGAGTCTTCGACTGTGGCTATAAAGTGGGTGGTGGGTGGGTCAAAAAATTTGTCCTGGCCTGCTTTGTGGTCAATCTGAGCACAGATCAGGGTTGGATCATCGGTAATTTTCATCGACGAGATCCGATGTAGGGCCTCACTCAATGTTGAGAGCCCGATCGGGTCAAACTGCGCAGAGCTGTCGGAATTGATCTCCGATGTGTCAAGACAAGTGGACTGTTCGGCAAGAGCAAGTATCCGGTCCTCTGGCACTATGACCGGATCCGGACTAAGAGTCGGGCCACCGCCAGGGTTAACCTCGTAGGTGTGACCGAAAAAGGAGCTCTAGGTTAAAGCCTCAGAGTCTTCGGGCAGGGCATGCGAGATTGCGAGACTGATTAGTGACAAGTCGCCCCTAGGATCTACAAAGAAGTCTAGGTTTCCAAATCTGACCTCTTGACCACGGGCGAAGCTTTCGACACGGCCTATATGGTCGGTGTGATCGGCGTGCAGCACAATGCTACCAAAGGTGAAGATCTGTCCAGGGACGAAAGTGTCCATGTTGCGGACCTCTTCGTTGATGACAAGGAGAGACATCGATTCCTTGGGCGATCACAGCGGAACTCTAATTGAAAGCACCAATGTCGATGTCAAAACCGGCGGATCTTGGGTAGGGGGTCCCGAACTGTGAGACTAGAATCGATGGTAACAGGAGACGAAGGGGACAAAGTTTTACCCAGGTTCGGGCCCTCCAATGGAGGTAATACCCAACGTCCTGCTTGATTGTATTGATGATATGTGGATTACAGAGTTGATCTACCTCGAGATCGAGTAGCTAACCCTAGATGAGGTGTTCTCTCGCTACAACCTAATACCCTCTGGCTTATATAGACGGCGAGGGTACCTAGGGTTTACACATGGTCGGTTACACGCGGAGAGATAAACATGCCTATTCGCTACATTAAACATGAAGGACAAGCCACGATTCCCAAAGCTTCCTTCCTGGAGATAGGGCCTTTGATTGATCCAATGTTCGGCATGCGGTCCATACAGTCCGGCCCATAAGAAACATGTCGGCTTCCCGAGGACCCCTTAATCTAGGACTCCCTCAGACGCCCCCAAGCCCGAGCCGACACCGACGCCGATGGCGAAAAATAGGAGAAAAATTGAAAAATGAGAACATTTTTTGAAACAATTTGTTTTTTGAAAATAGGAACATTTTGTGAACACAGGAACAAACTAAAAACACAGGCATTTTTTTGAAACTACGAACATTTGTTTCGAAACGTGAACACTTTATGAATTCCTCACAATGTTTCCGATGCCCATTTGCTAGCTATTCGTATATATTGTGTTCATAGATGTTCTGGTTCTATATTATATAGCTAGCTAGTCGCTCACAATGTCAACACACGAACATTTTTAAACCTAGCAAATGACATTGTGCTCGTTCATGTGCTAGCTAGATGTATATGTTCTGTTCATAGATGTTTTGGTTCTATATAATATAGCTACAAATATGCTATTTATTGTATGCATGTGGATTTGTTATTAAATATGGTATTGTTGTTAACTGAGATGTTATTCGCTAGTCACAATTTGTTCTTGTTGATAATGCTCATCTTGCAACCTCGTCGTTGACTCGGCGCCGACAACCAGTTTGAGAGGCACCATGTCTGGGACTGGGCTCCGTCGGGCTAGCACCGGGAGGTGCTACCTTCCGAGATGAGCAACTTTGTGAGAAATCTGGGTCTCCTCATCGACCCAAAGCTTCTTTGGTAGCGGTCGTGTCGACCACTATCGGTGCGGAGGTAGCGGGCAACTGAGGAGGTGGTAGATCACCGTGTCAGTGAGGAGGACGAGCACGTCCGTCGCTACATGGTTGTGTTGGACGGCAGGTTCTCCAATACCTGGTAGTTCCTTCAGGAATCTCACCCGAGCTATGATCCTGTGATTGTCCCTTCTCTTTGGGTGTCCACCGCCCGTGCCTCAGGAACCGAGAGTGAACTAGATTATTCGATAATATTTGAGTTATATTAGTGATATTATATGTATTAGTGATATTATATGTATTAGTGATATTATATGTATTAGTGATATTATATGTATTAGTGATATTATATGTATTAGTGATATTATATGATGATCTTGCTAAAAACATTAATCCTCCTAGCCATCCCTCGCCCATCAGATCGAACCTCGCCGACGACTGACTACTATGATTCAGTTTTTGCTTATTTAATGCATTCTAATTTAAATACTAAATTTTTAATCTTAGAATCAATGAGCATTAAGCAAAATTGTTGTCGTCTATTTTTAATCTTAGAATCATGAACACAGGAAATGTCAACGTCGTCTGACGATGAGGGAAGGATCCGTGAGTGCCCTTTGCGCTGTGATGACAGGGTTATATGCGATAGTTATCCTCACCTAGACAACGATACATCCTTCATCGTCAAGCTACATGATGACTTTGAAATCATTATGGTATGTAAAGACGGCATGTTTTTCTTCTTAATGAAGTATGATGTATGTTTTTTTCTTTAATCAACCTTTATTTTCTTTTCTACAATTCGACTAGTGCTTTGCCCGCCATGCAAGATTCGATGTCTTGGACAAGTTCCATTTTAAAGAGAAGGATAACATAGAGCCTAAGATAGCTCACCAAAGAAAAGAGCATTATACTTTTGTTGCTAAGGTAAAAAATAATGAATATCACACATATTTTGGTAGTTCTAATTGGAGAGCATTTTGCAAGGCGTATGGGTTGGATGAGGACATGAACATTACCTTTGATCTTGGCAATGACGATGTTCGTGATAATAATATAGAAATTTGGGTGCATGCGGATGACTTGATTCCAGTTCTACCTCGAGGTAACTTTGTCGACAGATTTTTTAGGTAATTCATATTGATTATTAAAAAGTATTTGGGTACGTCCCGACTAAGTTTCTCTATTTTTAATAATCAGCTTTATTTCTCTGCTACAAGAACTACATAGAAGATAATAGATCGGACCTACTACAATTATGACTCCAAGCTTACTTGGTTAGAGGAAAACCATCTCATATCATTTATTCATGATGTTGAGGAATATAGGAAGAACAATTACAGGATTGGCAATGGTTATCATGGATATGTGCCACTAGTGCACAAGTTGAACCATCATAACATTACTTCAAACTACCTTGTAAGAATTTTTTTACTATTGTGTCACTAGTACACCTTTTTCATAAATTTTTCTTAAGAAAAAAAGTTTGCTAACTACGTTATTATTACTCATGTTCTTCAAAAGGTACTCCCGCTAGAGATCGTGGCTAATTCTATGTTTATCAAAGGTGATATGCATATGGTTAGCTTACGACAAATCCCAATCAAATACCTTGGTAAATACACGATATCTGAAAGTGAAGAAACCCTGAAAATGAAAGGATGGAGAAATGCAATGAAAGCATCCAAGATGCCACTTGGAGACGAATACTTGTGCATCCCACAAGTTGGATATAGGTTGATTTGTATTCTTCAATGGCTAGACATAGGAGTTCACCTTTTTTATGCTTTTTTACCTAAGAGAGGGCAGTAGTTAGTGTTTCTAACTTGTGATGAATTGGTCACTTCCTAGTATGATAACAACCATAATGATGAGCAGTTCACCTTTTTATGTTGTTTTACCTAGAATGATGAAGAGTTGTTTAACTAGGATGAGGGCAACTAGAAGGACGAGGAGTTGATTCAGATGATGATGAGTTGTTATATGACATATACTAGTACTAATTAGATGGATGAAAGACCAAGATGAATTAGAAGAAAATACGATGTTGTGAATAACAACATCGTATTTTTCTCTAATTAAAAAGAACTTGGTCTCTTTGCAGCCATCTAATTTGTACTAATGTTTGATGTTGTTCTTCCATACTAGCAAGTAGCACGTTAATAGTTATAAGTAGGGCGTTGACGGAAACACGCTACCGGTAGTTTAGTTACCAGTAGCGCTAGTTGGCCCACACTACGGCTAAACCCCCCTGTCAAAAATAAACCTAAACCCCTCCTTTCAAAAAAAACAACGTTGTGCTGGTGCTAACGTGTGGCTGCATTTTAGTCCCGAATGATGTTACCAACCGAGACTATAGGTCCTCCTGCCTGGACGCCCAATAGCGGCCACGTGGAGCTCCTTTAGTCCCGGTTCGTAACACAACCGGGACTAAAAGTGAGGGCCTTTAGTCCCGATTGATTAGTCCCGGTTGACCAACCAGGACTAAAGGCCCTTCAGAACCGGGACTAATGGCCCATTTTCTACTAGTGTGGGTTGCCTCCCAACTAGTGCTATTGTTTTACGCCCCTAGCTAGGCATAATGCATATGATCAAGTGTTTTAATACTTCTTATCAAGCTCCTCAATAATACAACCATGCATAGGAAAAATAGGAGGCTTAACAATAGGCTCTCTTAGCAAGTTTATAAATTTGTGATGCACACTAATAATATTAAGATCCTCGCTTCTTTTGGTAGGAGTGATACTAACATTGATGGCGACATATATAAACTTGGGGTTTTCTTTTGAGAGGTACTAGCATTAGTTTTGGAAGGAGTGAAAGAGGAACCAACTTGATCAATGACCTCCGCCATTTTATCAATTCTAATCAAACCTTGCTCTACCCGATCATTAATAGTTGTATCTTTATCCTTTAATGTTTTCAAAGTAATTCCTACCTTTGATTCAAATTGAGTGGTATGATTATGAATCTTTTTATCCAACTCCTCACTTTTTTTGGTGGCCATTTTATTTTCAATAACATCAAGCATTTACATAACATTTTCCAAGGTCAAAATAGTTTCATTAATGATAATACATGGTGACCCAACTAAATTTTCCATGGCCTTGAAAGCACCCGAAGTGTGACTCATCAAGAAATTACCACCGGTTCTAGTATCAAGTACAAATCTATACCAAGTAGTAATACCAACATTGAAATTAAGAAGCAAGATGTTGGAGGATTGCTTATGGATTGATTTATTTTCAGCATTGAAAATCCTATACCATGCATCTTTTAACCTTCTCCTCCCCTTTGTTTAAAATTAAGCACCTCGTTATCGGGGGTAAATGGAACAAGAGAAGAACTAGCCATAGCATCAAGCCAACAAGTAAACTAGTAAAGATAAATATTTCATATTTTTGACTTCTATAAAACAACAAATAAAATTAGAACATGTGAATGAAAATTTGTGTGAATGTACGTGATAGTAGCTTGGTGATACTCCCCAACAACGGTGCCAGAAATCCTACCTGATACTTGTGATCTGCTTTGGGTTTTCCGCGAAGAGGAGCAGGTGATGCAACACAGTGTAGATAAGTATTTCCCTCAATGAGAACCATGCTTATCAAACCAATAGGAGTTGCACGAAACCCCCATCTTCAGCGACTGCACACAAAGAAGCAAACACTTGCACCCAACACAGGCAAGAGGGTTGTCAATCCCCTTGGACTCGTTACTTGTAAGCAAATGAAGTGTGTAGATGATAGTAGATAATTGTAAATTACAAAATAAAATAACGAGTAAATAATGGAAGAAAGGTAATGAAAGCTTACGTAAATATATAAGAGGATAGACCCAGGGGTAATAGTTTTCCCTAGTGGCATCTCTCATGAAGTAGGCATACAGTGGGTAAACAAATTATTGTTGGATCATTGATAGAAAAGCGCATATTTATGGAATATATGTTCATCGCAATGATCATTTCATATAGGCATCACGTCCGTAAGCAAGTAGACCGACTCCTGCCTGCATCTACTACTATTATTCCACCCATCGACTGCTATCCAACATGCATCTAGAGTATTAAGCAAAACAGAGTAATGCTTGGAGAACATTGACATGATGTAGACAAGATGCTATCCAACATGCATCTATCATATAATCATGCATATGTAAATAAGGACCAGCAAGGAACTCAATATAATTTTATGAACAATCTGAACATAAACCCGCAATTCATCGGATCCCAACAAATGCACCGCACAAGAATATTACATCGAATAGATCACCGTCAAGATGCAATGAACTTTGTATTGAATATCAAGAGAGAGAGAGAGCCATCTAGGTACTAACTATAGACCCATCAGTCTATGGTAGACTAATCACACATCACAATGGGAGCATCAAGGTTGATGTAGAGGCCCTCCGTGACCGATCCCCCCTCCAGTAGGACACCGAAACAGGGCTTCAGATGGGAACATGACGAAAATGAACTTGCGGTGGTGGAAAAGGTGTTTCGGGAGGCTCTCTATGTTTTTCCCAATATATTAGAATTTATAGGCCAAAGAGGGGCATCGGGAGGCGCCAGGGGGAGTGAACACACAATAGGGTGCGACCACCCCCCTGGGCGTGCCCTGATGTCTCTTGCCTCTCTCGTGCGGCGTCCGGTCTTCTCCCCGAGCTTCCTGGTCTTCTTTTGGTACAGTAAAAATCATGAAAAGTTTCATGCCCATTGGACTTCATTTGGTATTGTAAACTTGAAAAGCTAAAAACACGCAGAAAAATGAAACTAGCACTATCACTAGTTTAATAGGTTAGTGGTACAACTAATATGAATTGGCAAATAAATGCCTAAAAAGTATCCTAGAATGATAATATTATAGCATTGAACAATAAAAAATTATAGATATGTTGGAGACGTATCAATGCCCGGCACCCAAACTCCTCGCATAACTTCCTCCCCTCCCTCACTATTCACTCCACACATTGAGCACGCCCGGGAAGGCCCGCCGTCACTGAATCGCGCAGAGCTCTTTCACTCTAGCACCACCACCAGCAGTGTGTTTCCCTCCGCCCAAGACTATGCCACCACCACCAATCAACTCCCCACTACCCATTGACAAAAATCCCCACTAAGACACCCCAATCCACGTCATTTCGCTGGAGTTCACTAAAGATTGAAGAGAACCGCCATCAGAAAAGAAAGGATTGACGTCATCAGGCCACCTCTAAAGAAGCTATTGGTACAAGAAGGATAGGCGTCGTCACATGTTCTAACGCCACCGTCAATGAGCACTAGCACATCCTCTATGCCAGTGAACGACAGTCAGTGAGCCGTCGTCCCCACTAACCATGTGTTTTGTTTTAAAACCTGGCCAATGGGTCCACCTATTGATGGTAACATGGATAAGGGTGTGGTAGCCACGCCGGTTCCCGAATGTATAGGCCGGGTCGAGGCTCCCCTAATCAATCAACCAGTGGGCCACACTCGTCACTCCCAGAAGAATCAAGATGAAATCTTCCGAAGACTTGGCACACACTCTAAGACTTAGAGGAAATTTTTAGTAGGATTACCTTTAGATGTAATTGACCCATGTGTAACCCTAGGTACCCCCGATGTCTATATAAACCAAGGGGTGTAGACCATAGAGACAACTCATACACACATGATCTGGTGGTAGATCAACTTGTACTCCGTACCCCCTCAATAAATAATATCAAAGTAGGACATAGGGTGTTATATTTTTGAGAGATCCTGAACCTAGGTAAAATCATGTGTTCCTTTTACCATCTTGCGAAGTCTACCACCTTGGGACCTCCTACCTGAGATATGCTGGATTTGAATTCATCATTGGTCACTGATAATCCCCAAGTGCAAGGAAACATCGTAGCAATTTCCAAAGGTGGAAGTGATAAGTATGGAGTGTCGAACCCACAAGGAGCTAAAGGTAAGATCAATATTCTCTCAAGTCCTATCTGCCACTAATATGACTCTAGGTACGCCGAACGTTTGCTTCCAACTAGAAATGAGAAATAAAACTATGTTGTGGCTATGAAGGGAATAGCTTTGCATGATAAGGGAGAACTAAAATATAAAAATATGTGCTGCTATCATAAAGTTAGAATATATTATAATATACTATAAATAGCGAGTGTGTAATAATGATGGGTTGGTTTGCGGAATTGTCCTAGGCAATTGTTAATAAGATCAGAAATCATTATTGCAATTTTATATGAGGGAGAGGCATAAGCTAACACTTTCTCTACTTGGATCATATGCACTTATGATTGGAACTCTAGCAAACATCTGCAACTACTTAAGATCATTAAGGTAAAACCCAACCATAGAATTAAAGCATCAAGTCCCCTTTATCCCATATGCAACAACCCCCTTACTCGGATTTAAGCTTATGTCACTCTAGCAACCGACTATAAGCGAATCATGAACGGATTGCAACACCCTACAATGGGAATCCTTCACGTGTGCGCGGCACTAAAGGCACCATAGGACATCGCCAAAATAAACATACAACTCAAACCAATCTAGATCACCAATCAACCCATAAGACAAAAGAAATCTACTCAAAACATCATAGGATGGCAACACATCACTGGATCAAAATATGTGGCACAAAGCACCATGTTCAAGTAGGGGATTACAGCGGGATGCAGGAGAGTGGACGGCTGAAAAGATATGAGGATGATGATGAAGAAGGTGATGTTGATGAAGACAATCACTGCGGTGATGGTTCCCCCGATGGCACTCCGACACCATCGAGAGAGACGGGGAGAGGGTCTCCCCCTTGTGCATCCCCTCCATGGCCTCCCCCTAGGTGGGGAAAGGTTCTCCCTCTGGTACTTGGCCTCCATGCTGATGATGGCCCCTCCATCTTCCTTCTCCATGGTCTCCAGTGATGGTGACCCCCTCCAGCAGGGTGCCAGAGAGGGCCAAGACTGATTTTTTGTGGCTATAGAGACTTGCGGTAGCGGAACTTCTTTCTATAGGTTTCTATATTTATAAAAAGTTTTGGCATCGCAAACAAGTCAAGACGGGCCATGAGGCGACGCCAATCCAGGGGGCACGCCCTGGTGGCTTGTGGTGGCCTCGTGTGGCTCTTCTGGCCCAACTCCAATGCTTCGGGGGTTTCTTTTGGTACATAAACAATCACCATAAATTTTCAGCCCATTTGGAGAACTTTTATTTCTACACACAAAAAACGAAACCATGGTAGTTCTGCTGAAAACAGCGTCGGTCCAGGTCAGTTCTGATAAAATCATACCCAAATCATATAGAATTACTGTAAACATGGCATGAATGCTTCATAAATTATAGATACATTGGCGACGTACCAGCCGCCCATACAGGTCCCTCTTTGTAGTCGAAGCGGCTCGATGGCGTTCATGGTCGATGATGAGATCGGCACCAACAAAATTCTCACACCAAAGTTCCCCTGCCTCGACTTAACCAGGCAATCGAAGAAAATCAAAACACCAATCCTTAGTCGAGGCATCGAAATCGATGAAAATGGCTCCACCGCACTCCCCTCTCTCATGACTATCGATCCGGTTGAGGAACATCAAGCGGTCCCAATCCAAGCACCAACGTCATGCCCAACTTGGAACATGAGCTATTTCTCACGGATTGAACCTACAATCTAGATACGGTGACCCAGCACGGCTCCCAGGAAAGCCAGGCCCCGCAAAAGGGCCATAGCTTATGTTAGATCGACCTTGGGAGAACTTATTTTGAGGACCGATGTCAGATCGAATCAGAGCAAATAAAATCACTCCCACCCACCACCCATGTTGAGTGTTCTCCGGACAAAACTGGGTGAACCAACATTTAGGATCTAGCCCTCATAGTGCAAAAACTAAATGAGACAACCTTGCGACTCTAGACACATTTTTTGCTAACGTAAAACAAAATTTCGGACTGTACAAAGCATCTCTAAGCCCTCATCTTTTTTTGTGAAAATAATTCAGATTTGTTATCAAAGTTCACCGGACGTACAAAGAACCTCAAGCATACTAAAAATTAACTCAAGTTTCCAATACCGCCTAATGACCACTACCATCGCTAGAATGAGTCATTGATGCGTCGTTGTCACCGCTCCCCTATTGGAGCCGACATGACTTTATCGACGAAAACCAGGAAGTCTTGGTGCACATTTTGTTAAGGACCAACACTTGGGAGCCATAGTCATCGTTGTTGAAAACCTGGCACCAAATCCCATGACACGACAAGAAAACCTAACCTCACCATCCCAAGGAGACGACGAGAATCTACTCTGTTATATAAGGAAGTCGGATCATGACTTGTTTATAGATTGTCGACCTTTGTGTGAGGCTCAGGGGCGTGCGATGTTTAACTCCTACCAAGCCCAACCCCCTAGGAGCATGCATTTAATACTTTGCTTCAATGACTAATAGACTTTTGCAATAAGTATGTGAGTTCTTTATGACTAATTTTGAGTCCATGGATTATACGAACTCTCACCCTCCCACCTTTGCTAGCCTCTCTATTACTGCCCAACTCTCGCCGATATACCATATACCTGTTGGGGAACGTTGCATGGGAAACAAAAAATTTCCTACGTTCACGCAGGACCTATCCATGGTGATGAGCATCTCCGATAGGGAGAGTGGATCTACATACCCTTGTAGATCGCCAAGCGGGAAGCGTTAAGAAACGCGGTTGGTGTAGTCGAACGTCTTCGCGATCCAAATCGCCGAGCATCCCGCGATCCAATCACGATCCGTCCCACGATCCAATCATGATCCGTCCCGCGATACAATCACGATCCGTCCCGCGATCCAATCACGATCCATCCCGCGATCCAATCACGATCCGTCCCGCGAACACGATCACGATCCTTCCGATCTAGCGCCGAACGGATGGCACCTCCGCGTTCATCACACATACAGCTTGATGACGATCTCCGCCTTGTTGATCCAACAAGAGGGATCGGAGAGGATGAAGAGTTCTTCGGCAGCGTGACGGCGCTCCGGCGATGGTGGTGGAGCTATTCCGGCAGGGCTTCGCCTAAGCACTGCAGAAATCCGATCTAGGGGAGAAACTATGCACTGGAGGAACGGGAAGCACGTGGCTGAAAATTATGTGCAAAAACCCTAAAACCTCTAGTATATATAAGAGGGAGGGAGGAGAGTCCTTGGCACAAGGGCCAAGCCCTCCTTGGTTTGGTCGAAGTGGGAGGAGAGGAGGATTCCTCCTCCAATCCTAGTAGGACTAGGATTCCTCCCTTTTTGGCCTTTTTCCACCTTTTTCCCTTTGGGCTTTTCTTCCCTAGCCGCATGGTCCTTGTGTGGGATTTCCTACAGCCCACAAAGGGCTGGTATTCACTCTCCCACAGCCCATGAGGCATCTTGGGTGGAAATACCCCTCCCATTGGTCTCCCGGTACATTACCGGCACTCCCGGTACACTACCGATTAGCCCGAAACTTTTCCGGCGACCAAAACAGGACTTCCCATATATGAATCTTTACCTCCGAACCATTCTGGAGCTCCTCGTGACGTCCAGGATCTCATCCGGGACTCCGAACAACCTTTGGTCACCACCATACATAACTCCACACTACCGAAACGTCACCAAACCTTAAGTGTGCAGACCCTGTAGGTTCGAGAACTATGTAGACATGACAGAGACACCTCTACGGTCAATAACCAATAGCGGGACATGGATGCCCATATTGGTTCCTACATATTCTACAAAGATCTTTATCGGTCGAACCTCTGTGTCAAGGATTCAGTTAATCCCGCATAATGTTCCCTTTGTTCTTCGGTATGTTACTTGCCCGAGATTCGATCGTCGGTATCTCCATACCTAGTTCAACCTCGTTACCGGCAAGTCTCTTTACTCGTTCCATAATACAAGATCCCGTGACTAACACTTAGTCACATTGCTTGCAAGGCTTATTGTGATGTTATATTACCGAGTGGACCCTGAGATACCTCTCCGTTACACAGAGTAACAAATCCCAGTCTTGATCCATGCCAACTCAACAGACACCCTCAAAGATACCTGTAGAGTACCTTTATAGTCACCTAGTTACGTTGCGACGTTTGATACACACAAGGCACTCCTTCGGTGTCCGTGAGTTGCATGATCTCATGGTCATAGGAACATATACTTGACATGCAGAAAACGGTAGCAATAAACTGACACGATCATATGCTACGTTTGTAGTTTGGATCTTGTCCATCACATCATTCATCTAATAATGTGATCTCGTTATCAAATGACATCACATGTCAATGGCTAGGAAACCTTGACCATCTTTGATCAACGAGCAAGTTCACTAGAGGCATACTAGGGACAAAGTGTTGTCTATTTACCCACACATGTAATGTGTTTCCAATCAATACAATTATAGCATGGATAATAAACAATTATCATGAACAAGGAAATAATAAACACTTTATTTATTGCCTCTAGGGCATATTTCCAACCGTCTCCCACTTTCACTAGAGTCAGTAATCTAGTTCACATCACTATGTGATTTACATTGTAATGAATGGAACACCCATGCAGTTCTGGTGTTGATCATGTTTAGCCCTTGGAAGAGGGAGTTAACGGGTCTGCAATATTCAGATTCGTGTGCACTTTGCAAATATTTATGTCCTTCTCCTCGATGTAATCACGGATGGAGTTGAAGCGTCGCTTTATGTGTCTGCTGCTTTTGTGAAACCTTGCTTCCTTGGCCAGAGCAATGGCACCAGTGTTGTCACAGAACAGGTTCATTGGATTCAGTGCACTGGGCACTACTCCAAGATCTGTCATGAACTTCTTCTTCCAGACACCTTCCTTCTCCGCCTCCGAGGCTGCGATGTAATCCGCTTCGCATGTAGAATCGGTGACCACGCTTTGCTTGGAACTGCACCAGCTTACCGCTCCCGTGTTGAGAATAATTGCGTATCCGGTTTCTGACTTAGAGTCATCCGGATCAGTGTTAAAGCTTGCATCAACGTAACCCTTTATGACGAGCTCTTCATCACCTCCATAAACGAGAAACATTTCCTTAGTCCTTTTCAGATACTTAAGGATATTCTTGACCGCTGCCCACTGCTCCATTCCAGGATCACTTTGAAACCTTCCATCCATACTTATGGCAAGGCTGACATCGGGTCTTGTGCACAACATTGCATACATGATAGAGCCTATGGCTGGGGCATAGGGGATGACACTCATCTTTTCTCTATCTTCTGCAGTCACTGGGCATTGAGTCTTACTCAACTTCACACCTTGTAACACAGGCAAGAACCCCTTCTTGGACTGATCCATTTTGAACTTCTTCAAAACTTTATCAAGGTATGTGCTCTGTGAAAGTGCTATTAAGCGTCTCGATCTATCTCTATAGATCTTAATGCCTAATATGAAAGCAGCTTCTCCTAGGTACTTCATTGAAAAACTCTTGTTCAAATATTCCTTCATGCTTTCCAGCATTTCTATATTGTTTCCAATCAGCAATATGTCATCCACATATAATATTAGAAACACTATAGAGCTCCCACTCACTTTCTTGTAAATACAAGCTTCTCCATAAACTTGTATAAACTCAAATGCTTTGATCACGTCATAAATGGATCGTTGGAGTTTGCAACCTTTGTCACCATTTTCTGGATCGACAAAACCTTCTCGTTGCATCATATACAACTCTTCCTCAAGGAAACCATTGAGGAACGCCGTTTTGACATCCATCTGCCAAATTTCATAATCGAAATAAGCAGCTATTGCCAACATGATTCTGACAGACTTAAGCATCACTACAGGTGAGAATGTCTCATCGTAGTCAACTCCTTGAACTTGTGAAAAACCCTTTGGCACAAGTCGAGCTTTATAGACGGTGACATTACCGTCCGCGTCCGTCTTCTTCTTAAAAATCCATTTGTTCTGAATGGCCTTTCGCCCTTCAGGTAATACTTCCAAAATCCATACTCTGTTTTCATACATGGATCCCATCTCGGATTTCATGGCCTCCAACCATTTCTCGGAATCTGGGCCCATCACTGCTCCTCCATAGCTCATAGGTTCATTGTTCTCCAACAACATGACCTCCAAGACAGGGTTGTCGTACCACTCAGGAGTAGTACGCGCCCTTGTCAACCTACGAGGTTCAATAGTAGCTTGATCCGAAGCTTCATGATCATCATCATTAACTTCCTCTTCTACTGTCGTAGGTTCCATAGAAACACCTTTCTGCGTTGCGCTACTTTTTGGTTGAAGTAAAGGTTCAATAACCTCATCAAGCTCTATTTTCCTCCCACTCAATTCTTTCGAGAGAAACTCTTTCTCAAGAAATGTTCCGTTCTTAGCGACAAACACTTTGCCTTCGGATCTGAGATAGAAGGTATACCCGACTGTCTCTTTCGGGTATCCTATGAAGACGCATTTTCTCCGCTTTGGGTTCCAGCTTTTCAGGCTGAAGCTTTTTGACATAAGCATCACATCCCCAAACTTTAAGAAACGACAACTTTGGCCTCTTGCCAAACCATAGTTCATATGGCGTCGTCTCAACGGATTTTGATGGTGCCCTATTAAAAGTGAATGCAACTGTCTCTAATGCATAACCCCAAAACGATAATGGCAAATCAGCAAGAGACATCATAGAATGCACCGTATCTAATAAGGTTTGATTACGACGTTCGGACACACCATTACGCTATGGTGTTCCAGGCGGTGTCAACTATGAAACAATTCCACACTGTCTTAAGTGTCTGCCAAATTCATAACTCAGATATTCACCTCCTCGATCAGATCGCAGGAATTTAATCTTCTTGTTATGATGATTCTCAACTTTAGTCTGAAATTGCTTGAACTTTTCAAACGTTTCAGACTTGTGTTTCATTAAGTAAATATATCCATATCTACTTAATTCATCAGTGAAGGTGGGAAAATAACGTTATCCACCACGCGTTGTAACATTCATTGGACCGCACACATCAGTATGTATGATTTCCAATAAGTCACTCGCCCGTTCCATTGTTCCAGAGAACAGCGTTTTAGTCATCTTGCCCATGAGGCATGGTTCACATGTATCAAGTGATTCAAAATCAAGTGACTCCAAAAGTCCATCAGCATGGAGCTTCCTCATGCGTTTTACATAAATATGACCTAAACGGCAGTGCCACAAGAAAGTGGTACTATCATTATCAACTCTACATCGTTTGGCATCAATGTTATGAACATGTGTGTCAGCACTATCAAGATTCAATATGAATAAACCCCTCACATTGGGTGCATGACCATAAAAGATATTACTCATATAAATAGAACAACCTTTATTCTCTGATTTAAATGAGTAACCGTATCGCAATAAACAAGATCCAGATATAATGTTCATGCTTAACGCAGACACTAAATAACAATTATTCAGGTTCATCACTAATCCCAATGGTAATCAAAGAGAGAGCGTGCCGACGGCGATCACATCAACCTTGGAACCATTTCCCACGCGCATCATCACTTCATCCTTTGCCAGCCTTCGTCTATTCCGTAGTTCCTGTTTTGAGTTGCAAATGTGAGCAACCGAACCGGTATCAAATACCCAGGCACTACAACGAGAGCTAGTAAGGTACACATCAATAACATGTATATCACATATACCTTGTTTGTCGTTGGCCGCTTTCTTGTCAGCCAGGTACTTGGGGTAGTTTTGCTTCCAGTGACCAGTTCCCTTGCAATCAAAGTGCTCAGTTTCTGGCTTAAGTCCATGCTTAGGCTTTTTTACAGGAGTAGCAACTGCTTTGCCATCCTTCTTGGTTTTACCCTTCTTGCCCTTGCCCTTGCCTTTCTTCTTGAAACTAGTGGTTTTATTGACCATCAACACTTGATGTTCTTTCTGGATTTCAGACTCAACAACTTTTAGCATCGCAAACAGCTCGGCGACTGACTTGTTCATCCCGTGCATGTTGTAGTTCATCACAAAGCTCTTGTAACTAGGTGGCAGTGATTGAAGAACTCTGTCAGTGATCGCCTCTGGCAGAAGGGCAATTCCCAACTCTGCTAGACGAGTTGAATACCCAGACATTCTAAGTATATGCTCACTGATAGACCCGTTCTCCTCCATTTTGCAAGCATAGAACTTATCGGAGGTCTCATACCTCTCGATCCGAGCATTCTTCTGAAAGATAAACTTCAACTCCTGGAACATCTCATATGCTCCATGACGTTCAAAACGTCTTTGAAGTCCCGGTTCTAAGCCATACAATATTGCACACTGAACTATTGAGTAATCTCCAGTACATGCCTCCCAAGCGTTCTTAACGTCTTCGCAGGTCATGTCTTCTAGTTAGTCACCAAGCGGTGCATCAAGGACATACGATTTCTGGGAAGCCGTGAGGATAATCCTCAGATTACGGGCCCAGTCAACAAAGTTACTTCCATCATCTTTCAACTTAGCTTTCTCTACGATCGCATTAAAATTCAGGGGTGCTACTGTGCCAACCATTGATCTACAACATAAATATGCAAAGGTTACTTAGACTATTGTTCAAGATAATGGGTTTAGTTAATCAAATTACTAAAGCTCCCAGTCAAATTGACATCCCTTAGGTCATCTGAGTGTCACATGATCCAAATTCACCAACTCAAGTCCGATCATCACGTGAGTCGAGGTGGCTTAAATGGTGAACATCATCATGTTGATCATATCTACTATATGACTCATGTTCGACCTTTCGGTCTCTTGTGTTCCGAGGCCATGTCTATACATGCTAGGCTCATCATGTTTAACCCGTGTGTTCTGCACGTGCAACACTGGCTTGCACCCGTTGTATGTGAACGTAGAGTCTATCACACCCAATCATCACGTGGTGTCTCAACACAACGAACTTTCGCAATGGTGCACACTCGGGGAGAACATAATTCATCTTGAAATTTAAGTGAGGGATCACCTTATAATTCTACTGTCGTCCAAAGAAAAACAAGGTGCATAAAGGGATTAACATCACATGCAAATCATAAGTGACATGATATGGCCACGAACTTGTGCTTTTGATCTCCATCTATAAAGCACGGGCATGATCTCCATCGTCACCGGCATGACACCATGATCTCCATCATCTTGATCTCCATCAATGTGTCGCCACCGGGGTTATCGCGCCCAACATGCTTCTACTACTATTGCTACCGTTTAGCGATAAAGTAAAGCATTACATAGCGCTTAATGATTGACACGCAGGTCATACAATAATTAAAGACAACCCTATGGCTCCTGCCGGTTTCCATACTCATCGACATGCAAGTCGTGATAATCTATACATCACATGATCATCTCATACATCACATATATCACATCATGTAATTGGCCATATCACATCACAACATACCCTGCAAAAACAAGTTAGACGTCCTCTAATTGTTGTTGCATGTTTTACGTGGCTGCTACGTGTATCTAGCAAGAACAATTCTCATCTATGCAAAAACCACAACGGTGATACACTAATTGCTTTTCAACCTTCTCAAGGACCGCCTTTGTCGAATCTGATCCAATTAAAGTGAGAGAAAGTGGCACCCGCAAGCCATCTATGCAACAAGTTGCGGTTGAGGGAACCAGTCTCTCGTAAGCGTATGAGTAATGTTGGTCCAGGCCGCTTCATCTCACAATACCGCTGAACCAAAACACGACCAAGGGAGGAAGCAATCTAAGCATCAACACCCACAAACTCTTTGTGTTCTACTTGAGATCTCATCTACACATAAAGCTAGCTCTGATACCACTGTTGGGGAACGTTGCATGGGAAACAAAAAATTTCTTACGTTCATGCAAGACGTATCCATAGTGATGAGCACCTACGAGAGGGAGAGTGGATCTACATACCCTTGTAGATCGCTAAGCGGGGAGCGTTAAGAAACGCGGTTGGTGTAGTCGAACGTCTTCGCGATCCAAATCGCCGAGCATCCCGCGATCCAATCACGATCCGTCCCACGATCCAATCACGATCCGTCCCGCGATCCAATCATGGTCTGTCCCGCGATCCAATCACGATCCGTCCCGTGATCCAATCACGATCCGTCCTGCGAACACGATCACGGTCCTTCCGATCTAGCGCCGAACGGACGGCACCTCCCTATTCAACACACGTACAGCTTGATGACAATCTCCGCCTTCTTCTTCCAGCAAGAGGGAGCGGAGACGAAAAAGAGTTCTCCGGCAGCTTGACGGCGCTCCGGCGATGGTGGTGGAGCTATTCCGGCAGGGCTTCGCCTAAGCACTACAGAAATCCGATGTAGAGGAGAAACTATGCACTGGAGAACGGGAAGGACGTGGCTAAAAATTCTGTGCAAAAAACCCTAAAACCTCCAGTACATCTAAGAGGGAGGGAGGAGAGTCCTTGTCGCAAGGGCCAAGTCCTCCTTGGTTCGGCCGAAGTGGGAGGAGAGGAGGATTCCTCCTCCAATCCTAGTAGGACTAGGATTCCTCCCTTTTTGGCCTTTTTCCACCTTTTTCCCTTTGGGCTTTTCTTCCCTAGCCGCATGGGCCTTGTCTGGGATTTCCACCAGCCCAACAGGGGCTGGTATTCACTCTCCCACAGCCCATGAAGCCTCTTGGGTCGAAATACCCCTCCCGGTGGTCTCCTATGACCATGAGATCATGCAACTCACGGATATCGGAGGAGTGCCTTGTGTGTATCAAATGTCGCAACGTAACTGGGTGACTATAAAGGTGCTCTACAGGTATCTCCGATGGTGTCTGTTGAGTTGGCATGGATCGAGACTGGGATTTGTTACTCCGTGTGACGGAGAGGTATCTCAGGGCCCACTCGGTAATGCAACATCACAATAAGCCTTGCAAGCAATGTGACTAATTGTTAGTTGCGGGATCTTGTATTACGGAACGAGTAAAGAGACTTGCCGGTAACGAGATTGAACTAGGTATGGAGATACCGACGATCGAATCTCGGGCAAGTAACATACCGAAGAACAAAGGGAACGTTATACGGGATTAACTGAATCCTTGACATAGAGGTTCGACCGATAGATCTTCGTAGAATATGTAGGAACCAAATGTGGACGTCCAGGTCCCGCCATTGGTTATTGGCCGTAGAGGTGTCTCGGTCATGTCTACGTAGTTCTCGAACCCGCAGGGTCTGCACACTTAAGGTTTGGTGACGTTTCGGTAGTATAGAGTTATATATGGTGGTGACCGAAGGATGTTCGGAGTCTCGGATACGATCAAGGACATGACGAGGATCTCCGGAAGAGTCTGGAGATAAAGGTTGATATATGTGATAATAGTGTTTTGATCTCTGGAAGAGTTCCTAAATTAACCAGAAGGGGTTCCGGATGTTTACCAAAGTGTTCGGGTACAGCAACACTTTATATGGACCAATGGGGTAAAACCCATGAGGTATTGGAAAGGGCAAAAGGAAGTTTTGCTGCTGCCTTAAGCAGTAAGGCAGTACTACTGCTTGTGAAGCGGTACTACCGCTCAAGCAGTACTACCGCTCATGAAGCGGTACTACCGCTCAAGCGGTACTACCGCTCGTGAAGTGGTACTACCACTTGTGCGCGGGACTGCAGGGATCCGAGTTGGACTTTTTCTTGCGGGCCAAACCGACCTTGTGCGGGCAAAATCGACCTTGTAGAGGTTTTTGCTCCTAGTTTAGACCCCAGGGCTCAACATATAAATAGAGGGGCAGGGCTAGCACACGGGACACAACTTACGGCCACGTGTACTCGTTCCACCGGTGCTCCTCTAGATCGGTTTTCTGCAGCGCTTAGGCGAAGCCCTGCCGGAATTGCTCCACCACCACCATCACCGGAGCGCCGTCACGCTGCCGGTGAACTCTCTCTCCTCTCCACCTCCTCTTGCTGGATCAAGACGGTGGAGATCGTCATCAAGCTGCACGTGTGCTGAACGCGGAGGTGTCGTCCGTTTGGTACTAGATCGGAAGGATCGTGATCAAGGCCACGTGACGTTCGTGATCGGATCGCGGGACGGATCATGACGAGATCATGGGACGGTTCGTGATTGGTTCGCGGGACGGTTCATGATTAGATCACGGGACGCTCGGCGATTTGGATCGCGAAGAAGTTCGACTACACCAACCGCGTTTCTTAACGCTTCCCGCTTAGCAATCTACAAGGGTATGTAGAGCCACTCTCCCTCTCGTAGATGCTCATCACCATGGATAGGTTTGCGTGTGCGTAGGAAATTTTTTGTTTCCCATGCGATGTTCCCGAACAGTGGCATCATGAGCTAGGTTGATGGTTCGATGAGATCTCGAGTAGAACACAAAAGGTTTGTGGGCGTTGATGCTTAGATTGCTTCCTCCTTTGGTCGTGTTTTGGTTTACGGTATTGTGGGATGAAGCGGCCCGGACCAACCTTACTCGTACGCTTACGAGAGACCGGTTCCCTCAACTCCACTTGTTGCAAAAGATGGCTAGCGGGTGTCAGTTTCTCTTACTTTAGTTGGATCGGATTCGACAAAGGCAGTCCTTGAGAAGGTTGAAAAGCAAACTAGTGTATCACCGTTGTGGTTTATGCGTAGGTGAGAATCGTTCTTGCTAGATACCCGTAGCAGCCACGTAAAACATGCAACAACAATTAGAGGACGTCTAACTTGTTTTTGCAGGGTATGTTGTGATGTGATATGGCCAATTACATGATGTGATATATGTGATGTTTGAGATGATCATGTGATGTATAGAATTTCACGACTTGCACGTCGATGAGTACGGCAACCGGCAGGAGCCATAGGGTTATCTGTAATTATTGTATGACCTGCGTGTCAATCATTAAGCGCTATGTAATGCTTTACTTTATCGCTAAGCGGTAGCAATAGAAGTAGAAGCAGGGTTGGCGTCACAACCCCAATGGCAGCACGTTGATGGAGATCATGGTGTCATGCCGGTGACAATGGAGATCATGTCGGTGTTTTGAAGATGGAGATCTTAAACACAAGTTCATGGCCATATCATGTCACTTATGAATTGCATGAGATGTTAATCTTTTTATGCACCTTGTTTTCTTAGGACAACGGTAGCATTATAAGGTGACCCCTCACTTAATTTCAAGATAAATTGTGTTCTCCCCGAGTGTGCACCGTTGCGAAAGTTCGTCGTGTTGAGACACCACGTGATGATCGGGTGTGATAGACTCTACGTTCACATACAACGGGTGCAAGCCAGATTTGCACGTGCAGAACACTCGGGTTAAACTTGACGAGCCTAGCATGTACAGACATGGCCTCGGAACACAAGAGACCGAAAGGTCGAACATGAGTCATATAGTAGATATGATCAACATGATGATGTTCACCATTGCAGCCACCTCAACTCATGTGATGATCGGACTTGAGTTGGTGAATTTGGATCATGTATCACTCGAATGATCTGAGGGATGTCAATTTGAGTGGGAGTTCTTAAGTAATATGACTAATTGAACTCATTATCATGAACATAGTCAAAGTGTCTTTGCAAATTATGTTGTAGATTACTAGCTCACGCTGTAGCTCCCTTGTATTTTTATGTGTTCCTAGAGAAATAGAATTGAAAGATGATGGTAGCAATATTGCGGACTGGGTCCGTGATCTGAGGATTGTCCTCATTGCTGCACAGAAGGCTTATGTCCTTATTGCAGCGCTCGATGCGCCACCCCCATCTAGCGTCATCTGTAGATGTTGTGAACATCTGACAGACACGTTTCGATGACTACTTGATAGTTTAATGCGTCATGCATTACGGCTTGGAATTGAGGCTCCGAAACATTTTGAACGTCACGGAACATATGAGATGTTCTAAGAGATGAGATTGTGATCTTAGGCTCATGCCCGTGTTGCGAGATATGAGATCTCCAACAAGATTCTTTGCTTGTAAGATGAAGGAGAATAGCTCAATCGTTGAGCATGTACTCATGTTGTCTAGATACTACAATCGCTTAAATCAAGTGGGAGTTGATCTTCCAGATAAGATAGTGATTGATATAGTTCTCCAAGTCACTGTCACTAAGCTACTAGAACTTGGTGATGAACTATCAATTGCTAGGGATTGAAATAATGATTCCTGAGCTGTTCGCGATGTTTGACACCGCGAAGGTAGAAATCAAGAAGGAGCGTCAAGTGTTGATGGTTAATCAAAACCACTAGTTTCGAGAAGGGCAAGAGCAAGGAGGGAAACTTCATGGATAGCAAGTCAGTTGTTGCTCCAGTGAAGCAACCCAAAGTTGAACTCAAACCCGAGACTAAGTGCTTCTGTTATGAGGTGAGCGGTCGCTGAAGCGGAACAACCCTAGATACTTGGTAGATAAGAAGGCTGGCAACATCGATAGAAGTATATTTGATATACGGGTTATTAATGTGTACCTTGCTAGTACTCTTAGTAGCACCTGGGTATTGGATACCAGTTTGGTTGCTAAATGTTAGTAACTCGAAATAAAAGCTACGGAATAAACGGAGAACTAGCTAAGGGTGAGGTGACGATATGTGTTGGAAATGTTTCCAAGGTTGATGTGATCAACATCACACGCTCTCTCTACCTTCAGGATTAGTGACGAACCTAAATAAATGTTATTTGGTGTTTTGCGTTGAGCATGGACATGATTAGATCGTGTTTATTGCAAATACGGTTATTAATTTAAGTTAGAGAATAATGGTTATTCTGTTTACATGGATAATACCTTCAATGGTCATGCACCCAGTGAGAATGGTTTGTTGAAATCTTGATCGTAGTAATACACATGTTCATAACTTTGATGTCAAAAGATACAAAGTTAATAAAGATAGTACCACATACTTGTGGCATTGCCGCTAAATGTCATATTGGTATAAAGCGCATGAAGAAACTCCATGCTGATGGATCTTTGGACTCATTCGATTTCGAATCGGTTGAGACATGCGAACCATGCCTCTTGGGCAAGATGACTAAAAACCCCGTTGGATGGAGCAGGCAAGTGATTCATTGGAAATGATACATGTTGATGTATGCAATCCAGTGAGTCTTGTAGCGTGCAGTGGATATCATTATTTTCTTACCTTCACTGATGATTTGAGTAGATATAGTGTATATTTACTTAATGAAACACAAGTCTGAATTGTTTGAAAGGTTCAAGCAAATTCAGAGTGAAGTTTAAGATCATCGTGACAAGAAGATAAAAATGACTGCGATATGATCGTGGAGGTAAATATCTGAGTTACGAGTTTGGCATACAACTTAAGATAATGTGAAATTTGTTTCACAACTAAAACGCCACCTGGAACACCATAGTGTGATGGTGTGTCCGAACATCATGGTCATGCCCTATTGGACATGGTGCGTGCTATGATGTCTCTTATCGTTTTACTACTATAATTTTGGGGTTGTGCATTAGAGACAACTACATTCACTTTAAATAGGGCACCATCTAAATCTGTTGAGATGACACCGTGTGAATTATTGTTTGATAGAAACCTAAGCTATCATTTATTAATATTTGGGGCTGCGACACTTGTGTGGAAAATGATTTCACCTAATGAGGTTGAACCCAAGGCGGACAAATGCATCTTCATAGAATACCCTAAGATCGGTTGGGTGAACCTTCTATCTCAGATCCAAGTACAAAGTATTTGTTGCTTAAATGGATCCTTTCTCGAGGAAATGTTTCTCTCGAAAGAATTTAGTGGGAGGAAGATAGAACTTGATGAGGTTGTCAAACCTTTGTTTAACCAGAGAGTAGGGCAGCGCAGAAAGATGTTTCTGTGAAGCCTACGTTAGTTGAAAAGGAAGTTAATTATGATGATCATGAAGCTTTAGGATCAAGTTACTATCGAACATCGTAGGTCGACAAGGATGTGTACTGCTCCTAAGTAGTACGACAATCCTGTGTTGGAGGTCATGTTGTTGGACAACAATGAACCTACGAGCTATGGAGAAGCGATGATGGGCCCGGATTCCGACAAATGGTTAGAGGCCATGAAATCCGAGATAGGATCCATGTATGAAAACCAAGTATAGACTTTGGTAGACTTGCTCGTTGGACAACAGGTCGTTGAGTACAAATGGATCTTTAAAATGAAGACACACACTGATGGTAAATGTCACCATTTCTAAAGCTCGACTTGTTGCAAAGATGTTTGTGACAAGTTCAAGGAGTTGACTGCGATGAGACTTTCTCACTCGTAGCGGTGCTAAAGTCTGTTGGAATTATGTTAGCAATTGCTGCATTTTCAATTATGGAATCTGGCAGATGGATGTCAAAACATAGTTTCCTTAAACGGTTTACTTGAGGGAAGGTTGTATGTCATACAACCAGAAGGTTTTGTCAGTCCTAAGGATGCTAAAAGGTGTGCAAGCTTCAGTGATCCTTCTATGGATTGAAGCAAGCATCTTGGAGTCAGAATATACGCTTTGATGAGGTGATCAAAGTTTTGAGGTTTATACAAAGTTTATGAGAAACTTGTATTTACAATAAAGTGAGTGGGAGCACTATATAATTTCTGATAAGTATATGTGGATGACATATTGTTGATCGGAAATAATGTAGAGTTTCTGGAAAGCATAAATGGTTGTTTGAAAAGTGATTTTCAAAGGAAGACCTCGATAAAACTACCTAATTGGTGAGCATCAAGATCTATAGAGATAGATCAAGATGCTTGATGAGACTATCAATGAGTACACACCTTGACAAGATTTTGAAGGAGTTCAGAATGGATCAGTCAGAGAAAGAGTTCTCATCTGATTTGTAAGGTGTGAAGTTGAGTGAGACTCAAAGCTCGACAACGGCAGAAGAAAGAGAAAGGACGAACGTCATCCCCTATGCCTTAGCCATAGGCTCTGTACAGTATGCCATGCTGTGTACCGCACATGGGTGTGCCTTGGCATGAGTTCGTCAGGGGGTGCAAGAGTGAACCAGGAGTGGATCACTGGACAGCGGTCAAGATTATCCTTAGTAACTGAAAGACTGAGGAGATGTTTCTCGATTATGGAGGTGATAAAGAGTTCATCGTAAAGAGTTACGTCGATGCAGGCTTTAGCACCAATCCGGATGACTAGTAGTAACAATCTGGATACATATAGTGGAGTAGCCATTTGGAAGTAGTACCGAGTGGAGTGTGGTAGCGGTGTTTACGGTTTGACATAGAGGTTTGCAAAGTACACACAGATCTGAATATCGCAGACCCGTTGACTATAAAAGACCTCTCTCACATGCAAAGCATGATCGAGCCCCATAACTCGTTGGGTGTTAGATTCATAACAATGCCAATCACATGGTGATGTGAACTAGATTATTGACTCTAGTGCAAGTGGGAGACTGTTGGAAATATGCCCTAGAGGCAATAATAAATTAGTTTTTATCATATTTCCTTGTTCATGATAATCGTTTATTATCCATGCTATAATTGTATTGATCGGAGACTTAGATGCATGTGTGGATACATAGACAAAACCATGTCCCTAGTATGCCTCTAATAGACTAGCTCGTTGATCAAAAGATGGTTAAGGTTTCCTAGCCATGGACATGAGATGTCATTTGATAACGGGGTCACATCATTAGGAGAATGATGATGGACAAGACCCAAACTACAAACGTAGCATATGATCGTGTCAGTTTATTGCTACTGTTTTCCGCATGTCAAGTATGTGTTCCTATGACCATGAGATCATGCAACTCACAGATATCGAAGGAGTGCCTTGTGTGTATCAAACGTCGCAACGTAACTGGGTGACTATAAAGGTGCTCTACAGGTATCTCCGATGGTGTCTGTTGAGTTGGCATGGATCGAGACTGGGATTTGTTACTCCGTGTGACGGAGAGGTATCTCAGGGCCCACTCGGTAATGCAACATCACAATAAGCCTTGCAAACAATGTGACTAATTGTTAGTTGCGGGATCTTATGTTATGGAACGAGTAAAGAGACTTGCCGGTAACGAGATTGAACTAGGTATGGAGATACCGACGATCTAATCTCGGGCAAGTAACATACCGAAGAACAAAGGGAACGTTATACGGGATTAACTGAATCCTTGACATAGAGGTTCGACCGATAGATCTTCGTAGAATATGTAGGAACCAAATGTGGACGTCCAGGTCCCGCCATTGGTTATTGGCCGTAGAGGTGTCTCGGTCATGTCTACATAGTTCTCGAACCCGCAGGGTCTGCACACTTAAGGTTTGGTGAGGTTTCGGTAGTATAGAGTTATATATGGTGGTGACCGAAGGATGTTCGGAGTCTCGGATACGATCCAGGACATGACGAGGATCTCCGGAAGAGTCTGGAGATAAAGATTGATATATGTGATAATAGTGTTTTGATCTCTGGAAGAGTTCCGGAATTAACCGGAAGGGGTTCCGGATGTTTACCGAAGTGTTCGGGTACAGCAACACTTTATATGGACCAATGGGGTAAAACCCACGAGGTATTGGAAAGGGAAAAAGGAAGTTTTGCTGCTGCCTTAAGCAGTAAGGCAGTACTACCGCTTGTGAAGTGGTACTACCGCTCAAGCAGTACTACTTCTTGTGAAGCGGTACTACCGCTCAAGCAGGACTACCGCTCGTGAAGCGGTACTACCGCTTGTGCGCGGGACTGCAGGGATCCGAGTTGGACTCTTTTCTTGCGGGCCAAACCGACCTTGTGCGGGCAAAATCGACCTTGTAGAGGTTTTTGCTCCAAGTTTAGACCCCAGGTCTCAACATATAAATAGAGGGGCCGGGCTAGCACACGGGACACAACTTACGGCCACGTGCTACCCGTTCCACTGGTGCTCCTCTAGATCGGTTTTCTGCAGCGCTTAGGCGAAGCCCTGCCGAAATTGCTCCACCACCACCATCACCGGAGCGCCGTCATGCTGCTGGTGAACTCTCTCTCCTCTCCACCTCCTCTTGCTGGATCAAGACGGTGGAGATCATCATCAAGCTGCACGTGTGCTGAACGCAGAGGTGTCGTCCGTTCGGTACTAGATCGGAAGGATCGTGATCAAGGCCACGGGACGTTCGTGATCGGATCGCGGGACGGATCGTGAAGAGATCATGGGATGGTTCGTGATTGGTTCGCGGGACGGTTCATGATTAGATCACGCGACGCTCGGCGATTTGGATCGCGAAGAAGTTCGACTACACCAACCGCGTTTCTTAATGCTTCCCGCTTAGCGATCTACCAGGGTATGTAGATCCACTCTCCCTCTCGTAGATGCTCATCACCATGGATAGGTTTGCGTGTGCGTAGGAAATTTTTTGTTTCCCATGTGACGTTCCCCAACACTTATTGTGATGTTGTATTACCGAGTGGGCCCTGAGATACCTCTCCGTTACACGGAGTAACAAATCCCAGTCTTGATCCATGCCAACTCAATAGACACCCTCGGAGATACGTGTAGAGCACCTTTGTAGTCACCCAATTACGTTGCGACGTTTGATACACACAAGGCACTCCTCCGGTGTCCGTGAGTTGCATGATCTCATGGTCATAGGAACATATACTTGACATGCAGAAAACAGTAGCAATAAACTGACACGATCATATGTTGCGTTTGTAGTTTGGGTCTTGTCCATCACATCATTCTTCTAGTGATGTGATCCCGTTATCAAATGACATCACATGTCAATGGCTAGGAAACCTTAACCATCTTTGATCAACGAGCTAGTTCACTAGAGGCATACTAGGGACAAAGTGTTGTCTATTTACCCCCACATGTAATGTGTTTCCAATCAATACAATTATAGCATGGATAATAAACGATTATCATGAACAAGGAAATAATAACACTTTATTTATTGCCTCTAGGGCATATTTCCAATAATACCTTCCTCAAAATAGCCACCATATACCTTCCTCAAAACAGCCACAATATATCTTTCCTCAAAACAGCCACCATACCTACCTATTATGGCATTTCCATAGCCATTCCGAGATATATTGCCATGCAACTTCCACCGTTTCCTTTTATGACATGCACCATCACTTCCATATTGCATATAGAGTCATATTTTGTCATAGGTATCGAGTTTTAATTTTGTTTGAGTTGTAAGTAAATAAAAGTGTGATGATTATCATTAATAGAGCATGTCCCTTGTGAGGAAAGGATGATGGAAGCTATGATTCCCTCACAAGTGGGGATGAGATTCCAGACTTTATGAAAAAAAGAGGCCAACGAAGCCCAAATAAAAAAATGAATAAAAGAGGCCTTAGATGCCCACCAGTAAAAAATGAGAGAAAAGAGAGAAGGGGCATTGCGACTACCTTTTTCCATACTTGTGCTTCAAAGTAGCACCATGATATTCATGATAGAGAGTCTCCTATTTTGTCACTTTCATATAGCTAGTGGAATTTTTCTTCATGATGCACGTCCACTTAGTTACTTTTTGAGCTTTCATACACTTATATCTCTAGTGCATCCATTGCATGGTAATCCCTACTCATTCACATTGATATCTATTAATGGGCATCTCCATAGCCCGTTGATACGCCTAGTTGATCTGAGACTATCTTCTCCCTTTCCTTAACAACCTCCACCATATTCTATTCCACCTGTGGTGCTATATCCATGCCTCACGCTCATGTATTGCGTGAGAGTTGAAATTTTTTGAGAACATAAAGGTGTGAAAACAATTGCTTGACTTTTCATCGGGGTTGTTGCATGATATAAATACTTTGTGTGGGGAAGATGGAGCATAGCCAGACCATATGATATTATAGGGATAACTTTCTTTTGCCATTATATTTTGAAGAGATACAATTGCTTTCTAGTATGCTTGAAATGTTATTGTTTTTATATCAATATTAAGCTTTTGTTTCGAGTATTATGGATCTAAATATTCATGCCACAATTAAGAATATTACATGGATAAATATCTTAGGTAGCACTCCACATCAAAAATTCTGTTTTCATCATTTACCTACTCGAGGATGAGCAGGAATTAAGCTTGGGGATGCTGATACGTCTCCGACGTATCTATAATTTTTGATGATGGCATGCTATTATATTATCTGTTTTGGATGTTTTATATGCATTAATATGCTATTTTATATTATTTTTGGGACTAACCTATTAATCTAGAGCCAAGTGTCAGTTTCTGTATTTTCCTTGTTTTTGAGTTTTGCAGATATGGAATATTAAATGTAGTCCAAACGGAATAAAATCTTCGAAAGGAATTTTTCTGGAAGGAAACAAATCGATCAAGCTTGGAGTGCACGACAGGGGAGGTGCAGGGAGCCACAAGCCTGCTAGGCGCGAGGGCCCCTGGCCGTGCCTAGCAGGCTTGTCGCCTCCCGGCAAGTCTCCTAACCCTAATTCTTGGCCTATAAATTCACAAATATTCCTCCAACATCAGAAAGGGCCACACAAATACTTTCCCTCGATAGAAGCCTCTATTCTCGAGAGATCCAATCTTGGAGCCTTTTCTAGTAATCTCCCAGAGGTGGTTTCGATCACGGAGGGCATCTACATCAACTCCATTGCCCCTCCGATGATGCAAGAGTATTCCACCACATACCTACGGGTCCATAGCTAGTAGCTTGATGGTTGCTTCTCTCTCTTTGATCTTCAATACCATGTTCATCATGATCTTCATGGAGATCTATTCAATGTAATCCTCTTTTGTGGTGTGTTTGTCAAGATCCGATGAATTGTGAGTTTATGTTCAGATTATCCATGAACCTTATTTGAATCTCTTCTGAATTTTTATTTGCATAATTTCATATCCTTGCAAGTCTGTTCGAGTTATTGGTTTGGTTTGGCCAACTAGATTGGTAATTCTTGCAATGGGAGAAGTGCTTGGTTTTGGGTTCAATCTTGCGGTGTCCTCACCCAGTGACATAGTAGGGTTAGCGAGGCACGTATTGTATTGTTGCCATCAAGGGTAACAAGATAGGGTTTTCATCACATTGCTTGAGTTTATCCGTCTACGTCATGTCATATTACTTAATGCATTACTCTGATCATCATGAACTTAATACTCTAGATACAGGCAAGAGTCGGTCGATGTGTGGAGTAATATTAGTAGATTCAGAATCATTTCGGTCTACTTGATATGGACGTGATGCCTATATGCATGATCATTGCCTTGGATAACTACATGATCATTTGCTTTTCTATCAATTGCTTGACAGTAATTTGTTTACCCACCATGATATTTTCCTTCGAGAGAGAAGCCTCTAGTGAAACCTATGACCCCGGCTCTACTTTTCATAATATACTTTCAGATCTATAAAAAAAAATACCAAAATACCTTGCTACAATTTATTTACCTTTTACTTTCCGTCCTTGTTTACATCTATCTCTATCAGATCTAATCCTTGCAAATAATCGTGAAGGGATTGACAACCCCTTTGTAGCGTTGGGTGCAAGAGTTTGATTGTTTGTGTAGGTACATCCATTGGTGACTTGCTTGTTCCTCCAACTGGATTGATACCTTGGTTCTCATCAACTGCGGGAAATAATTATCTACTTTGCTGCATCACCCTTTCCTCTTCAAGGGAAAACCAACGCAGCGCTCAAGAGGTAGCACGCACGCGCCCGGGTATCCCCGCGGACGCATCCAGACGACCCCTCATAAATCGCTCCACACATCCACATATCTCATATCCGAACTCTCAAATCCATGCACGTCGATCACGAAAAGATACCATTGTCGAACATAATTAACAAATATTGGTATCGAACATAAGTAGTGTTACATCAATTTTATTTGAAGTGCACAATCAGTCATCTGCTCTTTGATTTCCATTGTGGCTCCACATATGCTCCACTAGATCATTGAGTAGTTGCGCGTGCATGTGATGATCTTGGAGATTGTGATGCATTTGTAGAAAGTTCATAAGTTGAACTACATCTTGATCTTCCGGAATTTCAACTTGTTCTCCGGGTGCTTCAAAATAACTGGTTTGAGCTACACCATCACCCCCATCCTCGGTGAGCATATCATGCAAAAAAACATAATATGTCATCAGCTGCCACAAAGTGTCTCATTCCCACATCATTGCAGCCCCATGAACAATTCCTCAATGCTCTTACAGCACTCTCTGAATTCCTAACTTGGCATTCCAAAGAAAGCATGCCAAATCCATAAGTCACACTAGTCGAGAAATGGCTAGCCACAATTCTTGTTAGTGGCGCGCTATTTCTTCCCAACGCCAGCACTAATATTTTCAAATAGTGCTGGCATGGGCTAAATTTGTATGCCATGGCTATTTTATTAGCGTTGGCGTTGCACATTAGGCCCACGCCAGCAGTAGTCAGTTTTAAGAGTTCTCGGGGCACTAAAAAAATAATCTTATTCTCACTCTTCACCCCAACTCCACCGGCCCATCCTCCTCTCAATCCCCGCCGGCGCCGCCACCTGACGCATCGTGTCTCCGCCCCGCCGAAGCCGCCCCACGCAGCCCATCTCTGCCCTACGCCGCCCCGCCAATGCCGCCCGTTGTCGTCCGTCGACGTCCCCGGCCATGTCATATCCAAAGAGGTATGGAAAGAACTTTTCCCAAAACAATTTTTCAATACTTGCTATATTTAGTGTTAGTAGTATATGAAGAAATTGCTATAATGTAAACGCTTAATTAGAAGTTGAGTTGCAATGTATTAAGAATTTGCTATATTTTTTTATAGACTATAGACTAAATTAGTAACAAAAAACTATGGAAAACCTTAATTAGACAGTAGACTAAATTAGTCAATAGAGTATAGACTTAATTAGAAGTGGCATATGAGTTGCAATGTATGAAGAATTTTTGGCATAGATAAAATTAGTAACAATAAACTATGGAAAACCTTAATTAGAAGTGGTATATGTGTTGCCAACATGTATTAGCATTGCAAACACACACACACACACATACACACACACACATATATATATAGAGAGATTTCAATCCTTTGCCAGGCATACGTATTAGTTGGTCCGTCTTCATCGGTACCTGTTGTGCAGCAAACAGGTGACGTGGACGCCCTCAGTCAAGAGCTGGTCCCGTCATGTCAGAGTAGCATGAAGGCCCTGCAGGAGTTGAATGACTCCCTGAGGAAGGATAAAGACAAAATAATCAATGACAATTATATTGTTTTCCTTAAGATTTACAGTCTCGAACGTTAGATCGCGGCGCTGAACACCGAGATAAGTGATATCAATAAGGAGATAGAATGCCTGCAAGCCGAGAGGCGACAACTGAATATGAAGAAAGCGCATTACATCAACAAGGGGACGGCAAATAGGAATAAGATTCGTGAGCTTAAAATGGTCCTTAGAAAAAACTAGGTATATAGCAATGTCGATCGAGAGGGGGACAAGATCGATACTTGTAATTGGTACTTTCCTTTTGTGAATTTGGTATCTTTTTTGAATTACTGGAATGTTCGGTATCTTTTGTGAAGCTAGTATTTTTTATTAGCTAAATATGACAGTGTCGGCATGTAACTCTGTCCAACGCCAGCAGGTACTCAAAATACTGCTGGCGTCGTCTCCAACGCCAAAACTACATTTTAACTGTGGTGCCATATTGGTGGCGTAGGGTGTCCATGCCAGCAAGGCCAATTTTGCCACGCCATAGCTAGGCTTTTCTGCACTAGTGTCATGTGATGCCACCGCTTCTAGTATGATGATGGCCTCTCTCGTGTGACCTTGATACATTCCTCGCAAACCTTTGGGGCAGTTCTTCCATTTGGGGCAGTTCTTCCATTGTCAATGCATGCAATCGATTGGTCCGAGCATTCTTGAGAACCCTTTGGCCTCTCCAATAGCCAAACACTTCTCTGCGTCCTCCACATTTGGTTTTCTGAATACTCTGCTCCAAACATCTCGACCATAGCATGGGAAAGCTTACAGTAGTCTTCAGGCATGTGATTTCCCTCATCCTGGCCATCTCACCAACGACATCTACCGCGGTACCAAGTGCAAGCATCCTCAGAGCAACCGTGCACTTCTGCTTGGTAGAGAAAGAGAGTTGACCGTAACAATCCCTTGTGGGCTTGAAGAAGTGATCGTGTGCCTCCACTCCCCAGACAATGCGCAAAAACAATGGTTTCACATGCGAAAACGACGACGAAAACATGAATCATTCAGGAAAGTTGGGTTCAGACTAAAATAATACTTGTGTAGTAGCTTTGTTCCGGATACCCTATCCCGATTGATGACTCTCTCCCTTTGATAGAGACCTTGAAATTGAGAATATGCTCCACTTTCCAGCCCATTTCCTCTTGCATGCTCATGAGCATGATCATGTTCACTTCTTCGTTTGAATCTGATGAATCGAAGAACTCATCTTGAATCAGTTGATCAAGCTCCGTCGACCCATACTCCTCGCTGGACGAAGCATCGGAATCCATCATTTCCCCTAAAAATTTGACCAAAAAATCATGTCATACATTGTGTCGACCACATCCAGCGTAAGAAAGAGCCAGAGAGTTGCCGGACGTCTCGCGATGTGTTCCCTGCCGGCGACGACGAAGCGCGCGGCGGCGGCCGGGCTGGGAGACGAACGACACGAGGAGGAAGAGAGGAAAACAAAAAAAAATAATCCGATAGTTCTGCGGGGTGAATTTGATGCAATTTGCGGTGTGGTTAGGATGTCGGGTTTGACGTGACGGGCGTGCCCAGACGCACCCGGGCTTCCCCATATGCGTTTCATATTTAACCTGGATATGAGAGGTGCCGGTCAGTTCGAACGTTTGAGACCATTTTAAAAGATTCGTTTGAACCGGTATTTGACGATCGATCAACGACAAGACGAACTGCTCGAAATGTTTGAGGGATATGAGTAGTCGGGCCGTAGATGCTCTTAAAACCCAAACATTTGCATAATAGTGAGCGAAAAGTCATGGACGTAGACCAAGACCAAAAGATGCCCATGAGCAGTGGCAACGAAAGAAAGAGGGCACCGTACATATTGCAGTAAGTTTACTTGCTCCAATGAAAAAGTAAGAAAGAAAGTCCACCTGCCCTCCCTTTTGAAATGCAACTGCTACTACTACGACTCCCTCCCAAGTCCCAACTGTGGCACGTACGCCTCGTCCTCACTGACACGTAGGCCCGGACGCACGGTGCAGCCTCTGGCCCCACCTGCGGATCCAACCACTGCACTCACTCCGAGCCGAGCTGAGCAGAGCAGAGCGAGTGAGGTGGCTCAGCTGATCTCGTTTCCTTTTGTTGGTTTGCCCGCGCCCAATTTATGGCGCTTTAATGTCGCCAGCGCAGCGACGAGGAGCAGTGTGCTAGTGCATCAATGGCAGCCATGGCCGGATCCATCTGAGCTCACTCCCACACCCGCCGTCTTCTCCATCCATCTTCTCCCTCATTTCTTTCCTTGAAGCAAGCAAGGAAGGGAAGGAAGGAAGGAGGGAGGGAAGACAACACCACCCGACCCAACCGGAGAGAGAGAGAGAGATTTTCTTTCTTTCTTTCTTGTTTCTTCCTCCCCTCTCTGGTTAATGGTGGCAGCGCTGCTAGCTGCTGCTGTCTGGCTCTGGTAATAGTAGTACTGCCAGTACTGTCCCGGCGTGTTGACTTCTCTGCTCCGCCATTGATTTTCGAGATAGATCGGTGCCAGCCAGCGGAGGGCTCCGGATTCAAATCCGCACGCGCTCGCGTCGCTTGGATTTGCTCCTTTCTCCGCCGCACAAGCACGGGCACGTAGGGAGGCCATGGTGGCCGAGCCGCTGGTGCACAAGGTGCTCGCCATGGCCGCCACCTCCCTCTCCAACAAGAAGGCCGGCAGGAAGGGGGACAAGGACGGCGCCAGCGCCAGGGTCGGCATCCTGTCCTTCGAGCTGGCCAACGCCATGTCGCGCGCCGCCAGCCTCCACCGCTCGCTCTCCGCCGCCGAGGCCGCGCGCCTGCTCGGCCCGCTCTGCCTCGGCTCCCACGCCGTCCGCGCGCTCGTCCCGGGCGACGACGCGCGTCTCCTCGCCATCGCGCTCGCCGAGAAGCTCGACACGCTAAACCGCGTCGCCGCCGTCGCCGCGCGCCTCGGCCGCCGCTGCGCCGCCCCGGCGCTCCAGGGCTTCGACCACGTCTACGCCGACCTCCTTGCCGGCCGCTCCCCCGCCTCCGCCGCCCCCTTCTTCGCCCCCGCGTCTCAGTCCGAGGCGGCGCTCCTCCGGCAGCTCGACCGCCTCGCGGCCGCCACGGCCGGGCTCTACGCCGAGCTGGACGCGCTCGCCGACCTCGAGGAGTCGGCCCGCAAGCTCCCCACCGACGAGGCCCGCCGCGCGCTCCTGCAGCGCGCCCGGTGGCGGCGCCAGGACGCGCGGCGCCTCCGCGACGCCTCGCTCTGGGGCTGGACCTACGACAAGGCCGTGCTCCTGCTCGCGCGCGCCGTCTGCGCCGTCTACCACCGCATCCGCCTCGTGTTCGGCGACCCCATGCGCGGCCTCGACCCCCTCCTTCTCGGTGACGACCGCAAGCACCGAGAGCACCACCAGAGCAGCCGGCAGCTCTTCTCCGGCCCGATCACCACAGCCAAGTCGGGGCCGATTATCGACAGGGTCGCCGCCGACGCGGACCCGCCACATCCAAGTCGGCTCCGGTCGAACTGCGGGGGGAACATGTTCATGGAGTGCCTGAGCCTGAGCAGCTCGGCGGCATGGAAGGACGAGGACGGGCTGGACGAGGACGACGGGTCCTTCTTCTCCGGGGACACCAGCAGCTGCATCAGCGCGATCAGGTCAGGGATGCTGGTGGCGCCGCCATCCAGCGGCGAAGAGCACGATGCAGCAGCCAAGAACGGCGCCGGGAGCAGAAGAAGGAGGCCCCACCGGCGGTTCGGGCCGAAGAGCACGGTGACCTCCCTGGCCCCGGCGACGACGGTGGGTGGCTCGGCGCTGGCATCACACTACGCCAACATCATCCTCATCGTGGAGAAGCTGGTGCAGTACCCGCACCTGGTGGGCTCGGAGGCGCGCGACGACCTGTACGGGATGCTGCCGTCGAGCCTCCGGTCGTCGCTCCGCAGGCACCTCCCTCGGAACCTGGGCATCTACGACGCGTTCCTGGCGCACGACTGGCGGGAGGCGCTGGAGAAGACGCTGGCCTGGCTGGCCCCCATGGCGCACAGCATGATGCGGTGGCAGGCCGACCGGAGCTTCGAGCAGCAGCACATGGAGGCGGTGCAGCTCCACAGGGGCGGCAATGGCAACGGCAACGGCAGCGTGCTGCTGCTGCAGACTTTGTATTTCGCCGACAGGGAGAGGACGGAGGCGGTGCTCTGCGAGCTGCTCGTGGGGCTCAACTACATCTGCCGCTACGAGCAGCAGCAGAGCGCGCTGCTCGACTGCTCCAGCAGCGTCGACTTGGACGACTGCGCCGTGGATCAGTGGCACCACACCACCATGCATCAGTAGCAACCAAGGTCAGGTTTTTCTTCTGCTTGATTTGCTGTTCCATAGTATACAATTTCAAGTTAGTAGTGTGAGAAAACAAACGAACAAACAAACTGAGGGTAGTAGTAGTAGTTGCTTGTGTTTTGGTTTGGGTTTCTCTTGTCTTCCATTTTTGTGCATCTATCCATTCATGTATGGATGAATGAATGAAATATAGGATTGCCTCATGAGTCATGAAATGCCCTGTCAGTCCATTGGAAATGTTTTTCTTATCTAATTTACAGGTGTGCATATATACTCCTTCCGTCTCAAAATAAGTATCGAAAAATTAATACTAAATTAGTACAAATATAATACTAAGGCAGTGACATTTATTTTAGGACGAAGGGAGTACGGGAATGCTGGGGAGATTTGTGGTTGCCTCAATGCAAAAAACAGAGGTGAAATTATCCAAACTGTCTGTTGCTGGGTGGTTGTACATATGTGTATCATCGAACAAACTGAAAATGGAAGTATCTGGCATGGAACATTTTGAGGTCTATGTGTGACCCGGTGAGACGTACTTGGTCATCCTGTGCATTTTAAAACCGAACCAAAAAACCATATCGAAAATAAACCGAACCGAACCAATTTTATGGTTTTATGGTTCCGGTATGGTATAAAATTTTCATACGTTTTGGAATTTTGTTTTTTATGGTATATACCGAAAAACCGAATGGTTAACCGAATAAACCGAAGTATAAAATATATTTGTATATCTTGGGGCGAACAACCATTCACTGAGTCATATTTCCCGTTAAGTGCATTTGTTTATCTTGTACTCCCTCCGTTCCTTGACATAAGGTATATAGATTTTTGAGAAAAAATCCAAAATAAAAGGTGTATAGCGTTGCATCACTCATTTGAATATTTGTTTTAGGGATTTGATTACATTTCCTTATATTAGGCAAGCTCCTCTATTTTCTGATGTCAAATAGTCAGGTGTAATCTCGCCCAAAACATGTGAAATTTTTCCTCCACATGCGTTCTTTAATTTTCGTGTCAAAAACTATACACCCTATATTCAGAAACAGAGGGGTATCTAAATTTCATATTGTTTTTACCGAAGTATTTATACCGAACAAAACGGAAAACCGTATAAACCAAACCATGTAAACCGAATAAACCGAACGCACATAGTGAGTACTTGGGGATGAACCCTGACCTGAGTGAAGAACAAGAAAAGGTGAAATTATCCAAATTGTTGATCACAAAGTGTTCAACCTTGCAGAGTTAGTCCTTTCGTCGTTTTTAAATTCCCAAACTTGTGGAATATGCCAAGAAAATACTCATAAAGTTGTAACTCGCGCGCGTGTGTGTGTGTGTTAGCTACTACTACTACTGAATTCTAGCATATGGAATGTTGGGACTTGTCAAGTCACAAAGCGCCTTTTGTCATTGTTAATCGCGGGTCAGCATGGGACCTTTGCCAAAAAGCACATCGAGAAGCGAAAATGTAGGACAATGCCTGCCACACAAAGGTGGAACTTTGGGCAGGCATTAGTCTAAGCACGGCGCACATCAGGGTTAGTAGCAGGTGTTGATGCTTACCCACTCATCTAAAAGGGGAAGTAATATCCTATGATATCATAGAAGCCAAGCCGCGACAGGTTTAGTTAGCAGCTTACCTCCTCCTCCTCCTTGTCTCAAGGACCTCTTGCTTATTGTGTATCTCCAGCATCGTTTGCTCAAAGGACAGGTACCTTATCTGAACTGAAGATTGCCCATTTGAAATGACAAGAAAACAAAGAGCAATCAATCATCACCACAACCTGCTGCCACATGAACTGCGAGTGCTACTCTACTATGCTCTGCAGTAGGATGTCCCTTTTTGTCTGCCCTCGGAGCCAAGCACACACATACAGGGATATACAGTATATATTTGCAGTGCTCATCTGGGTCTTCATTTGAGCTGTGATTGTGTTGCGGCACGTTGGTAAAGCCAATTTGACAGAAGAGAGACCAATCATCACCACCACAGCCTGCTTGCTGCTACATCTACATGGACTGTGAGTGCTACTCTGTAGCGGGATGATGCCCCTTTTGTTCAGGGTCAGGGGCACACACATACATGCGTGCATATATATACATTTGAGACCTGCTAATGTGGCTGTGCTGTGGAAATAAACTGTACTCCTATAGACCAAACCAATGATCAGCACAGCCTGTTCCCACATCAACTGCAAGTGAGTGCTCCTCTGCGGCAGGGTCAGGGGCACACACACACACATAGATACAGTTAGTGGCTGCTCACCTCTTCCATCTCAATGGCTGCAAAATTAACTTGGTGAGACATAAAGCGTATTTGTGCAGTTTACTTTGTCCTTTTTTATTTTTATTTTTACTTCAACTTTGGTAGTACTACGTTCACCCAAACCATCCAACTGTCAAATACGGAGTATATGATTTTCAAGAGAACATGCGCAGTCAAATCCGACGAAGCACCTTACGGCCCGTTTGGATGTAGATATTCGGAGTAGTAATTCAGTTGCAATATTTTGTAGATCCTTGATACTACAATGGAAAAGAAGCATAAAACTGTATATTTATTAATAGTTTAACGTTCGTGCCAAATCTAATTGTTCTTTGCCATTCCTCATGAACCCAGAAAATCACATGGAAAGCCGCAAGCATCTTGGGGTTGATCCATCTGTGTAGACTAATTACAGCCTCTCCCCGCGGATCCTCCTAGCTAGGTATACATCTTTGGACATGATCGTCACACGCTTAGCATGGACGGCACACAGATTAGTGTCTTCGAACGGTCCCACCAAGTATGCTTCGGCTGCCTCCTGCAAAGCAAGCACCGCATGGCTCTGGAAACGTAGACCACTCTGTAGATGTAGCATAGAAGCCAAAGAAAACAGATGTAAGCCCAAATATTTTGTATATTATCTTGAATACACTGCACTAGAACTTCTCTCTATATACACCCTAACCAGTCTCAAATGGATCCTTTATGATGGGGTTGAGTTGGATTTGTACGTATCTGAAATACTAAGTCCATTCAGATACATATGATCTAGAGGAAATGTACCTTGAAAAATTGGGCAATCTCCCTGACGAGTCTCTGCAACGGTAGCTTCCTTATGAGTAGCTCTGTGCCCTTCTGATACTTGCGAATTTCACTATAAAAACAAGCACAAGAGGATGACATGTAGGCACCTCATAACACTAATTTACAGCTGAGCAACTATTGGAGTCCAAGCAATGGAAATTATGTTGTGATACACATACCGAAGAGCAACAGTTCCAGGGCGATAACGGCGAGGCTTCTTCACTCCTCCGGTGGCGGGAGCTGTCTTACGAGCGGCAGCCTGGCATCACAAAACCAAAAAAAAAAGTAGTTTACTTACTGTCAGGCAAACAATTTTGAACACTCAAAGTTGCTGACTATTCAAACAGTAAATACAAATGTGCAATATTACATAGAAAGCCCTAAGGTGCTTCGTCGGAGCCTTTCCACCGGTGGACTTACGGGCTGTGCACTTAGTTCGAGCCATCCTGCCAACAAAATAGTATATCATGAACAAACGTAATTCGTTTCAACAAACCGAATGCAACTATTCACTCTGGCTGGAAGTAGTGATTTGACTGTGCTCTTTGAAAGCCATATATTTGACAAAAAAATTGCGGATATATATTTGTCAGTTGGAATACCGATATATCTTACTCGCATGCATGTGATGCATACATGCATGGGTGAAAAATACGACTATAACATCATAATATGGGTAGGAGTTACAGACGAAAATTTCAGTTCCCGAAAGAATTCTAGCTTCTCAGAATCAGTGTAGACCCAAGTGATCACATAATAACCCAGCTAGTTCGTACTTACATTTTATGATTATCAACGATCGCTATGCAGGAAAACAAAATAGTGTGTGTAGTAGTATGTGCTAAACTATTTATGCTGACGACTGATGGTCCACACAAGCAACCAAATCAGAAATGCCGCCGGAAGCATCAAGAAATAGCAAGACTATAGTACAACCAGAAGTGAGAATATTAGGAGTAGAACCCTTGACCGGCTTACGTCCTGTTGCTATCTCGCAGTTGCACACCTTTGGGAGTACTCGGGCTCGACTGGTTGTAGTTGATCGAAGGCTGATCGGATGTAGGAGTAGTACGTAGAAATAGCGAGAGGGGGCAGGGTATTTATAGGCGGGCCTATAACAGGCACACGTACTACAAACCGACTTAGGTTAGATCCACGATTTGCGCTAGATTGATTATTGGCAATGGCGTTGCAGTTCAAACTAATCGTACGGCTGCGATAGATGGTGACACGGATCAATGTGGGTATGTTGCGCCCTGCTATTGGACGATCTCACGAGGACACGGATCCTGGTTTTCCTAAACCCTGCTAGTGGTAAGAAACTTCCTGAATGATTAGCAGGTGGCATCGGTTGCATCTTCGGAGTTGATCAAGCCAGCCGATGCCTCTCAGTCGCCAACCTCGTCATGTTTGCTGCTTCTCGGTGTCGTGCACGGCCGCGCGGCATGCTCGTCTCAGATTTGCACAAGCGTAAATGGCACGAGCGCGTCGACGGTTGCGTCGGTTGCTTGCACGCCGCAGAGGCTCTGAGCGGCCGGCGTGGCTTTTCGGTTGGCGGCAGGCAATGCAAGGTCCGGCGGAGCAGCGGACAACGTTGCTTAATTGCCTGGGAATGGGATAGATGGCGTGGGTGCTACGACGAGATCGTCCGGCGATGGAGGCGCAACAGCGACACCCGGCCGGCCGGCAGCCGGGTCTTTACGACCAGGTACATCGGAAGTGCTGGGCGCGCCGTGGTGTAGCACATCACGTGCGTGCAGCGTGGCTTTGATGCGTGCAGGCCTTCACGGTGCCGTGGGGTACGGCGGCAGCATCGCGAGGACGCACACGGAGAGTTGATCCATGCATGAAGAGAATGCATTGTAAGTTGTGACACCGATAATATTTGCACGGTCGTTGTTCGCCACACGGTGGTGCTCTGCTTTGGCATCGTCACTTCACAATTACTCCCTCCGTAAAGTAATATAATACGTTATAGATCACTACTTTAGTGATCCAAAACGTCTTATATTACCTTACAGAGGTAGTACCTCGGTCCTCGGGCCTTTGTTGTCTATTGTGACTTCACAATTAGTCCGGACCTTTATTGTCTTTTGCTCTGCTTCATGTGTACGCTCTGTCACGACACCACACATCTTGAAGAACTCGTCATCGGGTGGCAAGCAAAGTTATTGTGAGTGCGCCCAGGTGGCGTGGATGAGCACAGGACGCAAAGGCTTTCCCTCTGTCCAAATGTGCCGGGCATCTAAAAGAATTCAAAAATCTCGAAAGTGTAAGTCGCGTAAGTCACTATAGGTGTATGGGGCCGAAGAAAACACCCCCTTGACCCTCGCTCCCCAGCGGGCGACCTGGGCGGCGGCACGAGCCCGACCCTTAGCCCCACTCCCCACCCTCCCCCGCCGCTGCCGCCGGGTTGCGGTTGGCGGCGGCGCAATCCTGGTCATGAACGTCTTCGACATGCAGTGTGGATCTTGTACGTGGTGGTGGATGACGTTTGTGTTGGAAATATGCCCTAGAGGCAATAATAAATTAGTTATTATCATATTTCCTTGTTCATGATAATCGTTTATTATCCATGCTATAATTGTATTGTTCGGAAACTCGGATACATGTGTGGATACATAGACAACACCATGTCCCTACTATGCCTCTAATAGACTAGCTCGTTGATCAAAGATGGTTAAGGTTCCCTATCCATGGACATGAGATGTCATTTGATAACGGGATCACATCATTAGAAGAATGATATGATGGACAAGACCCAAACTATAAACGTAGCATATGATCATGTCAGTTTATTGCTACAGTTTTCTGCATGTCAAATATCTGTTCCTATGACCATGAGATCATGCAACTCACTGACACCGGAGGAGTGCCTTCTGTGTATCAAACGTCACAACGTAACTGGGTGACTATAAAGGTGCTCTACAGGTATCTTCGCGGGTGTCTGTTCGGTTGGCATGGATCAAGACTGGAATTTGTTACTCCGTGTGATGGAGAGGTATCTCAGGGCCCACTCGGTAATACAACATCACAACAAACCTTGCAAGCACTGTGAATAAAGTGTTAGCCACGGGATCTTGTATTAAATAACGAGTAAAGAGACTTGCCGGTAACGAGATTGAACTAGGTATGGAGATAGCGACGATCGAATCTCGAGCAAGTAACATACCGAAGAACAAAGGGAACAACATACGGGATTAATTGAATCCTTAACATAGAGGTTCAACCGATAAAGATCTTCATAGAATATGTAGGAACCAATATGGGCATCCAGGTCCGTGTCTCGGTCATGTCTACATAGCGATCGAACCCGCAGGGTCTGCACACTTAAGGTTCGGTGACGTTTCGGTAGTATAGAATTATGTATGGTGGTGAACGAAGGTTGTTCAGAGTCCCGGATGAGATCCCGTACATCACGAGGAGCTCCGTAATGGTCCGGAGGTAAAGATTGATATATAGGAAGTCTTGTTTTGGTCACTCGAAAAGTTTCAGGCTCATCGTAGTGTACCGGGAGTGCCGGGAGGGTGCCGAGGGGCCATCGGGAGGGGTGTATCGACCCAAAGGACCTCATGGGCTATGGGAGGAGTCAAACCAGCCCCTGGTGGGCTGGACTAAGCCCGCACTAAGGCCCATGTGGCTAGGGGTGGGTAAACCCAAAAGGTGAAGAGGTGGAAAGAGTTTCCAAGTGGAAAGGAGGAATCCTACTCCTATTAGGATTGGAGTAGGACTCCTCCGCCTCCAATTTCGACCAAACCTTGAGGGTTTGAGGCTGCCTCCTCCCCTCCCTCCCTCCTATATATACTAGAGGATTTAGAGGGGAAAGCTAACCCTAATTGCCACGTGCTGCCCTCTTCTTCCTCTAGATCTGTTTCTCCTCTAGATTAGTTTTGCGGTGCTTAGGCGAAGCCCTACAGGATTAGTTCACCACCACCGCCACCACGCCGTTGTGCTGCCGGAGAACTCATCTACCTCTCCGTTTCCTCTTGCTGGATCAAGAAGGCAGAGATCGTCATCGAGCTGTACGTGTGCTGAACGCGGAAGTGCCGTCCGTTCGGCGCTAGATCGGAAGGACCGTGATCAAGATCGGGAGACGATTCGTGATTGAATCGCGGGACGGATCATTATTGGATCGCGGGACGGATCGTGGTGGGATCGCGGGACGCTCGGCGATTTGGATCGCGAAGACGTTTGACTACATGAACCACGTTTCTTAACGCTTCCCGCTTAGCGATCTAAAAGGGTATGTAGATCCATTCTCCCTCTCGTAGATGCTTCACCATGGATAGATCTTGCGTGTGCGTAGGAATTATTTTGTTTCCCATGCATTGTTCCCCAACAGTGGCATCATGAGCTAGGTCTATGTGTAGATGAGATCTCGAGTAGAACACAAAGGAGTTTGTGGGCGTTGATGCTTAGATTGCTTCCTCCCTTGGTCGTCTTTTGGTTCAGTGGTATTGTGGGATGAAGCGGACTGGACCAACCTTACTCGTACGCTTACGAGATACCAGTTCCATCGACTGACGTATAACTTTGTTGCACAAAGATGGTTGGCGGGTGTCTGTTTCTCCTACTTTAGTTGGATCGGATTCGACAAAGGCGGTCCTTAAGAAGGTTGAAAAGCAACTTATGTATCACCGTTGTGGTCACTGCGTAGGTGAGAATTGTTCTTGCTAGATACCCGTAGCAGCCACGTAAAACATGCAACAACAATTAGAGGACGTCTAACTTGTTTTTGCAGGGTATGTTGTGATGCGATATGGCCAATTACATGATGAGATATATGTGATGTATGAGATGATCATGTTTTGTATAGAATATCACGACTTGCATGTCGATGAGTACGGCAACCGACAGGAGCCATAGGATTGTCTTTAATTATTGTAGGACCTGCGAGTCAATCATTAAGCGCTATGTAATGCATTACTTTATCGCTAAATGGTAGCAATAGTAGTAGAAACATGGTGGGCGCGACAACCCTGATGTCGACACGTTGATGGAGATCAAGATGATGGAGATCATGGTGTCATGCTGGTGACGGTGGAGATCATGCCCATGCTTTATAGATGGAGATCAAAAGCACAAGTTCATGGCCATAGCATGTCACTTATGATTTGCATGTGATGTTAATACTTTTATGCATCTTGTTTTGCTTAGGACGACGGTAGCATTATAAGGTGATCCATCACTTAAATTTCAAGATAAATTGTGTTCTCCCCGAGTGTGCACCGTTGCGAAAGTTCGTCGTGTCGAGACACCACGTGATGATCAGGTGTGATAGACTCTACGTTCGTATACAACGGGTGCAAGCCAGTGTTGCACATGCGGAATACTCGGGTTAAACTTGACGAGCCTAGCATGTACAGACATGGCCTCGGAACACAAGAGACCGAAAGGTCGTACATGAGTCATATAGTAGATATGATCAACATGATGATGTCCACCATTGAAACCACCTCAACTCACATGATGATCAGACTTGAGTTGGTGAATTTGGATCATGTATCACTCGAATGACCGGAGGGATGTCAATTTGAGTGGGAGTTCTTAAATAATATGATTAGTTAAAATCATTATCATGAACATAGTCGGTAGTGTCTTTGCAAATTATGTTGTAGATTACTAGCTCATGCTGTAGCTCCCTTGAATTTTTATATGTTCCTAGAGAAATAGAGTTGAAAGATGATGGTAGCAATATTACGGACTGGGTCCGTGATCCGAGGATTGTCCTCATTGCTGCACAGAAGGCTTATATCCTAAATGCACCGCTCGGTGCGTCACCCCCTCGAGCGTCGTCTATAGATGTTGTGAGCATCTGACAAGCACGTTCCGATGACTTCTTGATAGTTCAATGCGTCATGCATTACGGCTTAGAATTGAGGCTCTAAAATGCTTTGAATGTCACGGAACATATGAGATGTTCTAAGATCTGAAATTGGGATCTCAGGCTCGTGCTCGTGTTGTGAGATATGAGATCTCCAACAAGATTCTTTGCCGGCAAGATGAAGGAGAATAACTCAATCGTTGAGCATGTGCTCAGATTGTCTGGATACTACAATCGCTTGAATCGAGTGGGAGTTGATCTTCCAGATAAGATAGTGATTGATATAGTTCTCCAAGTCGCTGTCACTAAGCTACTAGAGCTTCGTGATGAACTATAAAATGCCAGGGATGAAAATAATGATCCCTGAGCTATTCGCGATGTTTGACACATCGAAGGTAGAAATCAAGAAGGAGCAGCAAGTGTTGATGGTTAGTGAAACCACTAGTTTCGAGAAGGACAAGGGCTAGGAGGGAAACTTCATGGATGGCAAGTCAGTTGCTGCTCTAGTGAAGAAACCCAAAGTTGAACCCAAACCTGAGACTAGGTGCTTCTATTATGAGGAGAGCGGTCGCTGAAGCGGAACAACCCTAGATACTTGGTAGATAAGAAGGTTGGCAACGTCGACAGAAGTATATTTGATATACGTATTATTGATGTGTACCTTGCTAGTATTCCTGGTAGCACCTGGGTATTGGATACTGGTTCGGTTGATAAATGTTAGTGACTCAAAATAAAAGCTACGGAAAAAATGGAGATTGGCTAAGTGTGAGGTGACAATGTGTGTTGGAAATGTTTCCAAGGTTGATGTGATCAACATCGCACGCTCTCTCTACGTTCAGGATTAGTGAGGAACCTAAATAAATGTTATTTGGTGTTTGCGTTGAGCATGAACATGATTAGACCGTGTTTATTGCAACACGGTTATTCATTTAAGTTAGAGAATAATGGTTATTCTGTTTACATGAATAATACCTTCAATGGTCATGCACCCAATGAGAATGGTTTGTTGAAACTTGATCGTAGTAATACACTTGTTCAAAATATTGATGCCAAAAGATACAAAGTTAATAATGATAATACCACATACTTGTGGCACTGCCGCTAAATGTCATATTGCTATAAATCACATGAAGAAACTCCATGCTGATGGATCTTTGGACTCATTCGATTTCGAATCGGTTGAGACATGCGAACCATGCCTCTTGGGCAAGATGACTAAGGACCCCGTTTTCTGGTTTGATGGAGCGGGCAATTGACTTGTTGGAATGATACATGTTGACGTATGCAATCCAATGAGTGTTGTAGTATGCGGTGGATATCGTTATTTTCTTACCTTCACTGATGATTTGAGTAGATATAGTGTATATTTACTTAATGAAACAGAAGTCTGAATCGTTTGAAAAGTTCAAGGAAAATCAGAGTGAAGTTTGAGATCATCGTGACAAGAAGATAAAATGTCTATGATATGATCGTGGGGGTGAATATTTGAGTTATGAGTTTGGTATACAACTTAAGACAAAGTGGAAGCTGTTTCACAACTCACGCCACCTGGAACACCATAGTGTGATGGTGTGTCCGAATATCGTAGTCGTGCTCTATTGGATATAGTGCGAACTATGATGTCTCTTATCGTTTTGCCACTATCGTTTTGGGATTATGCATTAGAGACAACTACATTCACTTTAAATAGGGAACCATCTAAATTCGTTGAGATGACACCGTGTGAATTATGGTTTGATAGAAATCTAAGCTGTCATTTCTTAATGTTTGGGGCTGCGGTGCTTATGTGAAAAAGGTTTTCACCTAATGAGCTCGAACCTAAAGTGGACAAATGCATCTTCATAGAATACCCTAAGAACAGTTGGGTAAACCTTCTATCTCAGTGTTGGAAATATGCCCTAGAGGCAATAATAAATTAGTTATTATCATATTTCCTTGTTCATGATAATCGTTTATTATCCATGCTATAATTGTATTGATCGGAGACTTAAATGCATGTGTGGATACATAGACAAAACCATGTCCCTAGTATGCCTCTAATGGACTAGCTCGTTGATCAAAGGATGGTTAAGGTTTCCTAGCCATGGACATGAGATGTCATTTGATAACAGGATCACATCATTAGGAGAATGATGTGATGGATAAGACCCAAACTACAAACATAGCATATGATTGTGTCAGTTTATTGCTACTGTTTTCTGCATGTCAAGTATATGTTCCTATGACCATGAGATCATGCAACTCACGGATATCGGAGGAGTGCCTTGTGTGTATCAAACGTCGCAACGTAACTGGGTGACTATAGAGGTGCTCTACAGGTATCTCCGATGGTGTCTGTTGAGTTGGCATGGATCGAGACTGGGATTTGTTACTCCGTGTAACGGAGAGGTATCTCGGGGCCCACTCGGTAATGCAACATCACAATAAGCCTTGCAAGCGATGTGACTAATTGTTAGTTGCGGGATCTTGTATTACGGAACGAGTAAAGAGACTTGCCGGTAACGAGGTTGAACTAGGTATTAACCAGCCCTTAGTGGGCTGGGAAAATAGCCACGAAGGCCCATGGCGCAGGAGAGAAAGTCCTAAAGCAAAAAGTGGAAAATCAGCCAATGGGAGGCAATCCTACTCCAACTAGGATTGGAGGTGAAGTAGGATTGCTCCCACCTCCTATTTCGGCCGACCCAAAGGCCTTGGCTGCCTCTCCTCTCCTCTCCTCCTATATATACTAGTGGATTGGGTGGTTTTTGGACAGAATTTCCGGCCACGTGCTACTCGTTTCACCGGTGCACAGTTTCTCCTCTAGATCGGTTTTTCGCAGCGCTTAGGCGAAGCCCTGCCGGAATCACTCCACCACCATCACCGGAGCGCCGTCACGCTGCCGGTGAACTCTCTCTCCTCTCCACCTCCTCTTGCTGGATCAAGACGGTGGAGATCGTCATCAAGCTGCACGTGTGCTGAACGCGGAGGTGCCGTCCGTTCGGTGCTAGATCGGAAGGACCGTGATCGAGATCGCAAGACGGTTCGTGATGAGATCGCGGAACGGATCGTGATGAGTTCGCGGGACAGATCGTGATCAAGATCGTGAGACGGATCATGATGAGATCGCGGGATGGATCATGATGAGTTCGCGGGATGGATCGTGATGAGATCGCGGGACGCTCGGCGATTTGGATCGCGAAGATGTTCGACTACACCAACCGCGTTTATTAACGCTTCCCTCTTAGTGATCTACAAGGGTATGTAGATCCACTCTCCCTCTCGTAGATGCTCATCACCATGGATAGGTTTGCGTGTGCGTAGGAAATTTTTTGTTTCCCTTGCGACGTTCCCCAACAGTGGCATCATGAGCTAGGTTGATGGTTCGATGAGATCTCGAGTAGAACACAAAAGGTTTGTGGGCGTTGATGCTTAGATTGCTTCCTCCCTTGGTCGTATTTTGGTTCAGCGGGATTGTGAGATGAAGCGGCCCGGACCAACATTACTCGTACGCTTACGAGAGACCGGTTCCCTCGACGCAACTTGTTGCCTAGATGGCTTGCGGGTGACAGTTTCTCTCACTTTAGTTGGATCGGATTCGACAAAGGCGGTCCTTGAGAAGGTTGAAAAGCAAACTAGTGTATCACCGTTGTGTTTTATGCGTAGGTGAGAATCGTTCTTGCTAGATACCCATAGCAGCCACGTAAAATATGCAACAACAATTAGAGGACGTCTAACTTGTTTTTGCAGGGTATGTTGTGATGTGATATGGCCAATTACATGATGAGATATATGTGATGTATGAGATGATCATGTGATGTATAGATTATCACGATTTGCATGTCGATGAGTACGGCAACCGGCAGGGGCCATAGGGTTGTCTTTAATTGTTGTATGACCTGCGTGTCAATCATTAAGCGCTATGTAATGCTTTACTTTATCGCTACGGTAGCAATAGTAGTAGAAGCATGCAGGGTGTGACAACCCCAATGGCAACACATTGATGGAGATCAAGATGATGGAGATCATGGTGTTGTGCCGGTGACGATGGAGATCATGCCGGTGTTTCGAAGATGGAGATCTTAAACACAAGTTCATGGCCATATCATGTCACTTATGAATTGCATGAGATGTTAATCCTTTATGCACCTTGTTTTGCTTAGTACGGCGGTAGCATTATAAGGTGATCCCTCACTTGAATTTCAAGATGAACTGTGTTCTCCCCGAGTGTGCACCGTTGCGAAAGTTCGTCGTGTTGAGACACCACGTGATGATCGGGTGTGATAGACTCTACGTTCACATACAACGGGTGCAAGCCAGATTTGCACGCGCAGAACACTCGGGTTAAACTTGATGAGCCTAGCATGTACAGACATGGCCTCGGAACACGAGAGACCGAAAGGTCGAACATGAGTCATATAGTAGATATGATCAACATGATGATGTTCACCATTGTAGCCACCTCAACTCACGTGATGATCGGACTTGAGTTGGTGAATTTGGATCATGTATCACTCGAATGATCGGAGGGATGTCAACTTGAGTGGGAGTTCTTAAGTAATATGATTAATTGAACTCATTATCATGAACATAGTCAAAGTGTCTTTGCAAATTATGTTGTAGATTACTAGCTCGCGCTGTAGCTCCCTTGTATTTTTATATGTTCCTAGAGAAATAGAATTGAAAGATGTTGGTAGCAAAATTTTGGACTGGGTCCGTGATCTGAGGATTGTCCTCATTGCTGCACAGAAGGCTTATGTCCTTAATGCACCGCTCGGTGCGCCACCCCCTCTAGCGTTGTCTATAGATGTTGTGAACATCTAACAGGCACGTTTCGATGACTACTTGATAGTTTAGTGCGTCATGCATTACGGCTTAGAATTGAGGCTCCAAAACGTTTTGAACGTCACGGAACATATGAGATGTTCTAGGAGCAGAGATTGTGATCTCAGGCTCGTGCCTTTGTTGCGAGATATGAGATCTCCAACAAGATTCTTTGCTTGTAAGATGAAGGAGAATAGCTCAATCGTTGAGCATGTACTCAGATTGTCTGGGTACTACAATCGCTTGAATCAAGTGGGAGTTGATCTTCCAGATAAGATAGTGATCGATATAGTTCTCCAAGTCACTGTCACTAAAGCTACTAGAACTTAGTGATGAACTATAATACACCAGGGATAGAAGTATTGATCCCTGAGTTGTTCGCGATGTTTGACACCGCGAAGGTAGAAATCAAGAAGGAGCGTCAAGTGTTGATGGTTAATCAAACCACTAGTTTCGAAAAGGGCAAGAGCAAGGAGGGAAACTTCATGGATAGCAAGTCAGTTGGTGCTCTAGTGAAGCAACCCAAAGTTGAACTCAAACCCGAGACTAAGTGCTTCTATTATGAGGTGGGAGGTCGCTGAAGCGGAACAACCCTAGATACTTGGTAGATAAGAAGGCTGGCAACATCGACAGAAGTATATTTGATATACGAGTTATTGATGTGTACCTTGCTAGTACTCCTAGTAGCACCTGGGTATTGGATACCGGTTCGGTTGCTAAATTTTAGTAACTCGAAATAAAAGCTACGGAATAAACGGAGAACTAGCTAAGGGTGAGGTGACGATGTGTGTTGGAAATGTTTCCAAGGTTGATGTGATCAACATCGCACGCTCTCTCTACCTTCAGGATTAGTGACGAACCTAAATAAATGTTATTTGGTGTTTTGCGTTGAGCATGAACATGATTAGATCATGTTTGTTGCAATACGGTTATTCATTTAAGTTAGAGAATAATAGTTATTCTGGTTACATGAATAATACCTTCAATGGTCATGCACCCAGTGAGAATGGTTTGTTGAAATCTTGATCGTAGTAGTACACATGTTCATAACATTGATGTCAAAAGATACAAAGTTAATAATGATAGTACCACATACTTGTGGCACTGCCGCTAAATGTCATATTGGTATAAAGAGTATGTAGAAACTCCATGCTGATGGATATTTGGACTCATCGATTTCGAATCGGTTGAGACATGCGAACCATGCCTCTTGGGCAAGATGACTAAAGGACCCCGCTGGATGGAGCGGGCAAGTGATTCATTGGAAATGGTACATGTTGATGTATGCAATCTAGTGAGTCTTGTAGCGTGCAGTGGATATCGTTATTTTCTTACCTTCACTGATGATTTGAGTAGATATAGTGTATATTTACTTAATGAAACACAAGTCTGAATCGTTTGAAAGGTTCAAGCAAATTCAGAGTGAAGTTTAAATATCATCGTGACAAGAAGATAAAAATTACCGCGATATGATCGTGGAGGTGAATATCTGAGTTACGAGTTTGGCATACAACTTAAGACAACGTGAAATTTGTTTCACAACTAACGCCACCTGGAACACCATGGTGTGATGGTGTGTCCGAACATCATACTCATGCTCTATTGATATAGTGCATACTGTGATGTCTCTTATCGTTTTACTACTATAATTTTTGGGGTTATGCATTAGAGACAACTACATTCACTTTAAATAGGGCATCATCTAAATCCATTGAGATGACACCGTGTGAATTATGGTTTGATAGAAACCTAAGCTGTCATTTCTTAATGTTTGGGGCTGCGATGCTTGTGTGGAAAATGTTTTCACATAATAAGCTAGAACCCAAAGCGGACAAATGTATCTTCATAGAATACCCTAAGAACAGATGGGTATGCCTTCTATCTCAGATCCGAGTGCAAAGTGTTTGTTGCTAGAACTGGGTCCTTTCTCGAGAAAAAGTTTCTCTCGAAAGAATTGAGTGGGAGGAAGATAGAACTTGATGAGGTTGTTAAACCTTTGTTCAACCAGCGAGTAGCGCAGCGCAGAAAGATGTTTCTGTGAAGCCTACGTTAGTTGAAGAGGAAGTTAATGATGATGATCATGAAGCTTCAGGATCAAGTTACTATCGAACTTCGTAGGTCGACAAGGATGTGTACTGCTCCTCAGCGGTACGACAACTCTGTCTTGGAGGTCATGTTGTTGGACAACGATGAACCTACGAGCTATGGAGAAGCGATGATGGGCCCGGATTCTGACAAATGGTTGGAGGCCATGAAATCCGAGATAGGATCCATGTATGAAAACAAAGTGTAGACTTTGGTAGACTTGCTCGTTGGACGGCACGTTGTTGAGTATAAATGGATCTTTAAAATGAAGACAACACTGATGGTGAATGTCACTATTTGTAAAGCTCGACTTGTTGCAAAGATGTTTGTGACAAGTTCAAGGAGTTGACTACGATGAGACTTTCTCACTCGTAGCGATGCTAAAAGTCTGTTGGAATTATGTTAGCAGTTGCTGTGTTTTCAATTATGAAATCTGGCAGATGGATGTCAAAACATCGTTTCCTTAATGGTTTACTTGAGGAAAGGTTGTATGTGATACAACCAGAAGGTTTTGTCAGGCCTAAGGATGCTAAAAGGTGTGCAAACTTCGGTGATCCTTCCATGGACTAAAGCAAGCATCTCGGAGTTGGAATATACGCTTTGATGAGGTGATCAAAGTTTTGATGTTTATACAAAGTTTATGAGAAACTTGTATTTGCAATAAAGTGAGTGGGAGCGCTATAGAATTTCTGATAAGTATATGTGGATGACATATTGTTGTTCAGAAATAATGTAGAGTTTCTGGAAAGCATAAAACAGTTATTTGGAAATTGATTTTCAAAGGAAGACCTGGATAAAGCTACCTAATTGTTGAGCATCAAAATCTATAGAGATAGATCAAGATGCTTGATGAGACTTTCAATGAGTGCATACCTTGACAAGATTTTGAAAGAGTTCAAAATGGATCAGCCAGAGAAATAGTTCTCGTCTGATTTGTAAGGTGTGAAGTTGAGTGAGACTCAAAGCTTGACAACGGCAGAAGAAAGAGAAAGGACGAATGTCGTCCCCTATGCCTTAGCCATAGGCTCTATATTATGCCATGCTGTGTACCGCACCTATGTGTGCCTTGCCATGAGTCTGTCAAGGGGTACAAGGGTGGTCCAGGAGTGGATCACTGGACAGCGGTCGGAATTATCCTTAGTAACCAAAGGACTAAGGAAATGTTTCTTGATTATGGAGGTGATAAAGAGTTCGTCGTAAAGAGTTACGTCGATGCAAGCTTTAACACCTATCCGGATGACTAGTAGTAGCAATCTGGATACGTATAGTGGAGCAGCCATTTGGAAATAGTACCAAGTGGAGTGTGGTAGCAGTGTTTACGGTTTGACATAGAGATTTGCAAAGTACACACGGATCTGAATATCGCAGACCCATTGACTATAAGACCTCTCTCACATGCAAAGCATGATCGAGCCCCAGAACTCATTGGGTGTTAGATTCATAACAATGCGAATCACATGGTGATGTGAACTAGATTATTGACTCTAGTGCAAGTGGGAGACTGTTGGAAATATGCCCTAGAGGCAATAATAAATTAGTTATTATCATATTTCCTTGTTCATGATAATCGTTTATTATCCATGCTATAATTGTATTGATCGGAGACTTAAATGCATGTGTGGATACATAGACAAAACCATGTCCCTAGTATGCCTCTAATGGACTAGCTCGTTGATCAAAGGATGGTTAAGGTTTCCTAGCCATGGACATGAGATGTCATTTGATAACAGGATCACATCATTAGGAGAATGATGTGATGGATAAGACCCAAACTACAAACATAGCATATGATTGTGTCAGTTTATTGCTACTGTTTTCTGCATGTCAAGTATATGTTCCTATGACCATGAGATCATGCAACTCACGGATATCGGAGGAGTGCCTTGTGTGTATCAAACGTCGCAACGTAACTGGGTGACTATAGAGGTGCTCTACAGGTATCTCCGATGGTGTCTGTTGAGTTGGCATGGATCGAGACTGGGATTTGTTACTCCGTGTAACGGAGAGGTATCTCGGGGCCCACTCGGTAATGCAACATCACAATAAGCCTTGCAAGCGATGTGACTAATTGTTAGTTGCGGGATCTTGTATTACGGAACGAGTAAAGAGACTTGCCGGTAACGAGGTTGAACTAGGTATGGAGATACCGGCGATCGAATCTCGAGCAAGTAACATACCGAAGAACAAAGGGAACGTTATACGGGATTAACTGAATCCTTGACATAGAGGTTCGACCGATAAAGATCTTCGTAGAATATGTAGGAACCAATGTGGACGTCCAGGTCCCTCCATTGGTTATTGACCGTAGAGGTGTCTCGGTCATGTCTACATAGTTCTCGAACCCGCAGGGTCTGCACACTTAAGGTTCGGTGACGTTTCGGTAGTGTAGAGTTATGTATGGTGGTGACCGAAGTTTGTTCGGAGTCCCGGATGAGATCCCGGACGTCATGAGGAGCTCCGGAATGGTCCGGAGGTAAAGATTCATATATAGGAAGTCCCAGTTTGGTTTCCGGAAAAGTTTCGGGCTCATCGGTAGTGTACTGGGAGTGCCGGTAGTGTACCGGGAGACCTCCGGGAGGGGTACTTCGACCCCAAGAGGTCCATGGGATGTGGGAGAATAATAACCAGCCCTTAGTGGGCTGGGAAAACAGCCACAAAGGCCCATGGCGCAGGAGAGAAAGTCCTAAAGCAAAAAGTGGAAAATCAGCCAATAGGAGGCAATCCTACTCCAACTAGGATTGGAGGTGAAGTAGGATTGCTCCCACCTCCTATTTCGGCCGACCCAAAGGCCTTGTCTGCCTCTCCTCTCCTCTCCTCCTATATATACTAGTGGATTGGGTGGTTTTTGGACAGAATTTCCGGCCACGTGCTACCCGTTTCACCGGTGCACAGTTTCTCCTCTAGATCGGTTTTTCGCAGCGCTTAGGCGAAGCCCTGCCGAAATCACTCCACCACCATCACCGGAGCGCCGTCACGCTGCCGGTGAACTCTCTCTCCTCTCCACCTCCTCTTGATGTATCAAGACGGTGGAGATCGTCATCAAGCTGCACGTGTGCTGAACGCGGAGGTGCCGTCCGTTCAGTGCTAGATCGTAAGGACCGTGATCGAGATCGCGAGACGGTTCATGATGAGATCGCGGAACGGATCGTGATGAGTTCGCGGGACAGATCGTGATCAAGATCGTGAGACGGATCATGATGAGATCGCGGGATGGATCATGATGAGTTCGCGGGACGGATCGTGATGAGATCGCGGGACGCTCGGCGATTTGGATCGTGAAGATGTTCGACTACACCAACCGCGTTTCTTAACGCTTCCGGCTTAGCGATCTACAAGGGTATGTAGATCCACTCTCCCTCTCATAGATGCTCATCACCATGGATAGGTTTGCGTGTGCGTAGGAATTTTTTTGTTTCCCATGCGACGTTCCCCAACACTCAGATCCAAGCATAAAGTGTTTGTTGCTAAAATGGGTCCTTTCTCGAGAAAGAGTTTCTCTTGAAAGAATTGAGTGGGAGGAAGATAGAACTAGATGAGGTTGTTGAGCCTTTGTTTCAACCAGAGAGTAGCGCAGTGTGGGAAGATGTTTATGTGAAGCCTACGTTAGTTGAAGAGGAAGTTAATGATGATGATCATGAAGCTTCAGATCAAGTTACTATTGAACCTGTAGGTCGACAAGGACGTGTACTACTCCTGAGTGGTACGACAACCCTGTCTTAGAGGTCATGTTGTTGGACAACGATGAACCTACGAGCTATGGAGAAGCGATGATGGGGCCGGATTCCAACAAATGGTTAGAGTCCGTGAAATCCGAGAAAGGATCCATGTATGAAAACCAAGTATGGACTTTGGTAGACTTGCTCGTTGAACGGCAGGTCGTTGAGTACAAATTGACCTTTAAGATGAAGACATACGCTGATGGTGAATGCCACCATTTATAAAGCTCGACTTGTTGCAAAAGAGTTTTTGCCAAGTTCAAGGAGTTGACTGCGGTGAGACTTTCTCACCCGTAGCGATGCTAAAGTCTGTTGGAATTATGTTAGAAGTTGCTGCGTTTTTCAGTTGTGAAATCTGACAGATGGATGTCAAAACATCGTTTCCTTCCTTGAGGAATGGTTGTATGAGATACAACCAGAAGGTTTTGTCAGTCCTAAGGATGCTAAAAGCTGTACAAGCTCCAGTGATCCTTATATGGACTGGAGCAAGCATCTCGGAGTTGGAATATACACTTTGATGAGGTGATCAAAGTTTTTGAGTCTATACAAAGTTTATGAGAAACTTGTATTTACAATAAAGTGAGTGGGAGCACTATAGAGTTTCTGATAAGCATATGTGGATGACATATTGTTGATCGGAAATGATGTAGAATTTTTGGAAAGCATAAAGGGTTGTTTGAAAAGATTTTTTCGAAGGAAGACCTGGATAAAGCTACTTAATTGTTGGGCATCGAGATCCATATAGATAGATCAAGACGCTTGATGAGACATTCAATGAGTACATACCTTGACAAGATTTTGAAAGAGTTCAAAATGGATCAGTCAAAGAAAGAGTTCTTGGCTGATTTGTAAGGTGTGAAGTTAAGTGAGACTCAAAGCTCGACCACGGCAGAAGAAAGAGAAAGGAAGAACATCGTCCCCTATGCCTTAGCCATAGGCTCTGTATAGTATGCCATGTTGTGTACCGCACCTGTGTGTGCCTTGCCATGAGTCCGTCAAGGGGTACAAAAGTGATCCAGGAGTGGATCACTGGACAGCGGTCAGGATTATCCTTAGTAACTAGAGGACTAAGGAAATATTTCTCGATTATGGAGGTAATAAAGAGTTCATCGTAAAGGGTTACGTCGATGCAAGCTTTAACACCAATCCGGATGACTCTGATTAGCAATCCGGATACGTATAGTGGAGCAGCTATTTGGAATAGCTCCAAGTGGAGTGTGGTAGCAGTGTCTATAGTATGACATAGAGAGTTGCAAAGTACACACGAATCTGAATGTCGTAGACCCATTAACTAAAACCTCTTTCACATGCAAAACATGGTCGAACCCTAGAACTCATTGGGTTTGAGATTCATAACAAATCACATAGAGATGTGAGCTAGATTATTGACTCTAGTGCAAGTGGGAGACTGTTGGAAATATGCCCTAGAGGCAATAATAAATTAGTTATGTCATATTTCCTTGTTCTGATAACCAATTATTATCCGTGCTATAATTGTATTGTTCGGAAACTCGGATACATGTGTGGATACATAGACAACACCATGTCCCTAGTATGTCTCTAATAGACTAGCTCGTTGATCAAAGATGGTTAAGGTTCCCTAGCCATGGACATGAGATGTCATTTGATAACGTGATCACGTCATTAGGAGAATGATGTTATGGACAAGACCCAAACTATAAACATAGCATATGATTGTGTCAGTTTATTGCTACAGTTTTCTGCATGTCAAGTATCTGTTCCTATGACCATGAGATCATGAAACTCATTGACACCGGAGGAGTACCTTGTGTGTATCAAACGTCACAACGTAACTGGGTGACTATAAAGGTTCTCTACAGGTATCTCCGAGGGTGTCTATTGGGTTGGCATGGATCAAGACTGGGATTTGTTACTCCGTGTGACGGAGAGGTATCTCAGGGCCCACTCGGTAATACAAGATCACAACAAGCCTTGCAAACAATGTGACTAAAGTGTTAGCCATGGGATCTTGTATTACATAACGAGTAAAGAGACTTGCCGGTAACGATATTGTACTAGGTATGGAGAGACCGACGATCGAATCTCGGGGAAGTAACATACCAAAGAACAAAGGGAACAACATACGGGATTAACTGAATCCTTAACATAGAGGTTCAACCGATAAAGATCTCTATAGAATATGTAGGAACCAATATGGACATCCAGGTCCCACTATTGGTTATTGACCGTAGAGGTGTCTCGGTCATGTCTACATAGTTCTCAAACCCGCAGGGTCTGCACACTTAAGGTTCGGTGACGTTTCGGTAGTATAGAATTATGTATGGTGGTGAGCGAAGGTTGTTTGGAGTCCCGGATGAGATCCTGGACATCACGAGGAGCTCCGGAATGGTCCGGAGGTAAAGATTGATATATATGTAGTCTTGTTTTGGTCATCGGAAAAGTTTCGGGCTCATCGGTAGTGTACCGGGAGTGTCGGGAGGGTGCCGGGGGACCATCGGGAGGGGTGTCTCGACCCAAAGGACATCATGGGCTGTGGGAGGAGTCAAACCAGCCCCTGGTGGGCTGGACTAAGCCCCCACTAAGGCCCATGCGGCTAGGGGTGTGAAAAACCCAAAAGGTGGAGAGGTGGAAAGAGTTTCCAAGTGGAAAGGAGGAATCCTACTCCTAATAGGATTGGAGTAGGACTCCTCCACCTTCAATTTTGACCAAACCTTGAGGGTTTGAGGCTGCCTCCTCCCCTCCCTCCCTCCTATATATATTAGAGGATTTAGAGGGGAAAGCTAACCTAATTGCCACGTGCTGCCCACTTCTTCCTCTAGATATGTTTCTCCTCTAGATTAGTTCTGCGGTGCTTAGGCGAAGCCCTGCAGGATTAGTTCACCACCACCGCCACCACGCCGTTGTGCTGCCGGAGAACTCATCTACCTCTTCGTTCCCGCTTGCTGGATCAAGAAGACGGAGATCGTCATCGAGCTGTACGTGTGCTGAACGCGGAGGTGCCGTCCGTTCAGCGCTAGATCGGAAGGACCGTGATCAAGATCGCGAGAAGATTCGTGACTGGATCGTGGGACGAATCGTGATTGGATCGCGGGACGGATCGTGATGGGATCGCGGGACGCTCGGCGATTTGGATCGCAAAGACGTTTGACTACATCAACCGCGTTTCTTAACGCTTCCCGCCTAGCGATCTACAAGGGTATGTAGATCCATTCTCCTTCTCGTAGATGCTCATCACCATGGATAGATCTTGCGTATGCATAGGAATTTTTTTGTTTCCCATGCAACATTCCCCAACAGTTTGGTGCGGTAGCTATAGTGGGTTGACTTTGTCCAAGTTGGTCTCCTTCACGTTGTGCTCTTCGTGTCTGCTACTTGCTCATGGCGTCTCTCCGAGTTGGGATCTTCGGGTGTTGTTGTGTCGTCGGACGGATTGACTCCATGGGATTGGCATCGTTCATGTTACCTAGCGACGGCCATCGGCTATCACTAGGTTGCATCCTCATGGTCCACCGGGATTGACAGGGGAGGCAGGTGTGGGCGCCTCCTACTGTGGAGGCACTAATCCAGACCCGGTGACTGATGTCGGGCAAGGAATGGAAGGTGGTCCCTTTCACTCCTACTACGAGGTGCCAGGGACCATGGATATCGGGGCAGTGGACTCGGATGGTGGGCCTCACGATTGGCTTTTGAGCAGGCTCCATGGTGGTGGTGGTGACTCTACCTCTTGGTCGTGTGGGCGACAAGGGGTGGAGTGGTGGGAGGCTCTGGTCTGCTTTGGCAGTACCCAGATTTGGTGTGGATGGGCTGGCCCTCGTGAAGATATTGATCGAAACTCCTTTTGGTGGTGTTGGCGAGTGTCCGAGCACAAGATTCACGCTATCTGGTGCCGACATCGGCGATGACTATGGGTGCCACTTGCTTCTTGGAGTTGTTGTCGTGGGTCTCGTTGTGCCAGGGTCTAGGTGAAAACATCTGTCTATGCTTGGACTCGACAATGGTGACGCTTCACGCCGTCACCTTCTTGGGGGCGTTGTTGTGGACCTTAAGAGTATTCGGTCATGTCTCGACGAGGTGTTATGTTGTTCTAGGTTATTGTTGTATCTTTTCATCTTCTTTGTAAGAGAGCCTCTTCACCACAATGTATCGTTCGACCGTGTACTATGTTATATTGCTTTATCTATAAAACGGGCCAAAAGCCTGTTTCGAGAGAGGTATATGGGGCCTGAGTCATGATGTGCAGGGGGTGGAAGGAGGTGTTGCTGGTGTGCGGTCCGTGATGTCCAACATCATCAGCTCACAATGGCTCCTCGGACCATCGCCGCCTCACAACTAGAACCATGCGGTTGTTTATAGAGACCCCCTTTGGTGCTCCCGCTATTTGGAGAACGATTACTGTGTGATCGAGTGCCGCAATTCCTGGCGACCACTCAGCACACTGGCATGCATGTTCATGTCCCGCCTCGGCATCGAGCACTGTCAAACTCCAGCTTCACGTGACGGCCCGATGAAGTCCACATTCCCTCCAAGGCGCTCCACCATGGGTCTTGGACATAAGTCGTCTTTGGTACCATAGGATCGGCAACCCCATCCGATGTGGTGCAGTAGTCAGCCCTGGTAGATCGGACCAAGCTGCTGCGAGCTTGGCTGACACATGTTAGGAGCTTTTTGGAGCTAGAAGAGGCTGCTTTGAGCAGTTTCTTCCTTGAGCCAGCTATGTTGCAGACTAGTCCGACGTCGTGTCCTCCTGGTGTATCTGGTGTTGGCTCCACAAAAGACACAGGAACATAGCTAATTCGTTGTTTCTCTCTTCGTGTTGGGCACAATTCATCGGTGATGTCTGACTTGTCCGCTAGTTTGTCTACCTCTGAGGGCGTGTCCAACATCGTGCCCGTGGCTCTGGTTATGCAAATCATGCCCAAACTTTGGGAGCTATGCCAAAGCCCTACTTCGGCGCTATCAGTATATCATATAAAGGTGGAATCATCGGTGACCTCATGAGGGACATGATTTGACTCTGTCATGTGAGAAACCGGAGGCGTGTGTGTCCATCGTGTCAGTAGTTTTTGAGGTTTATGATGTTGTGGTGACCGATATCTTGGCACATGTGGGTGCTACTCCTGACATTGATGCCACACACTTGATAGACTACATCGAGCAAATGGCTCACATGGGTGATAATGTTGTGGTGGTCGGAGTGTCGGTGCCTAACCTTGGGGATATGTTCGTCATCAAGCTTGTTGAATACCTATCTAACTTGGATGTTAAACCTGATGTTTTTTATAAGATGCCTCTCAAAACAGAAGGCATAGAGGGACAAATGCAAAAGAAGATGGGACAACCTCAATCAAACATTCGCAAGAAGAAATCTAGCAAGTGCAATGACAGGAAGGGTTGCCATAATAAGGAGTCACATGTGGTTTCATGGTACAATTGTCTAGGCTGCAAGTTGTAGTGGGCTATTGGGGTTTCGGTGATGATGTTGTTACCCAAGTGTACATGGTTGCAGTGGTTCTGTGTTTGGTGTGTTTGTTGGATGGCCCTATGGCTTCATAGTTTAGGAGTAGTTCGCATGAGTAGACAAGTTTGTGATGGGTTTTGCCCTGTTTTGTATCAATCGAGCGGGTAACTCTTTTTTTCTTAATGAATGGATGAGATAAAATGTTAGCCTCTATTTAAGAAAAACAAAGATTTGCGTATCAGAGCACTTCAAGCTTGACACAGTCCACCGTTGAGGAACTCGGCATGAGCAAATCAGTTCCGATGCATGTTTTTAGTAGCTATTGATGCGATATATTTGTGCATGAAACATTTTCCTAGGACCACTAGCAGCATACTTCCTCCATTTCACAATGTAGTGCGTCCGTACTTTCCAAGATTGAAATTTGACCATTAATTTGACCAACGAGACCGATTGCGGCGGGCGGAAAAATTATACCACTGAATTTGTGTTTTCGATATGAATTCAACGATATTTTTGCTCCCGCCGCAATCGGTCTTATTGGTTAAATTTATGGTCAAACTTCAAGTTCGAAAACCGAAGACGCACTACATTGTGAAACGGAGGGAGTATCATATACCGTGGCCAAGCCAACCAGAAGAATCTGTGAGGCCATTGCTAATTTTTTAGGATTATTTTCGTCATAATGTACTGTAAATTTTGGCTGCTTTCCTCAAAAGTTATGGGGCCAGTTGAACCCAAAGTGTACATAGAGTTCCGGTACATGTTTGTAGCCATTGATGTGACATATTTCCTTGAAACATTTTCCTCGGACAGCTAGCAGCATACCATGGATAGATAGATAAATGGATACAGATAGATAGATGAGATATGTAGTTTCTTAAAATGTCAAGGAACCAAAGCAATAGGCATTATAATTCTTCAGACGTCCTCAGTCATTGTCATGCTGGATGATTTCTTCCGAGCCAACACGAAGAACATGGGCGTGAAGATCCCTTGCCTGCAAAACCAAAAATCACGAGCACGCATCGCGTCATGCTCTCTGTGGTTTCTGAACTCCTTCTGTAATAAACTTGGACGTGCTTGATTGAGTTACCTGCCGCCCTTGACGAGGCCCTCGCCGGCGGTCTCCATGAGGCCGGAGACCCTGACGCTCCCCTCCGGCGCGACGCCGAGGCGCTCCATGGCCTTCACCATGGCACGGGTGACGAGGCGCCCGACGCGGCTCAGCCGGAAGCCGTTGGCGCTCGTCCACGACGCGCCGGCGTCCGGGTCCAGGGGCTGGTACCACGGCACCGGGGAGTCCTCCGCCACGTCCTTGGCACAGATTATCTCGAAGCCGGCGTCCTTGACGGCCTGGAGGCACTGCGCGGTGGTGCGGATGTCGGTGAGGCCGTTGCCGAGCTCGATCTCGGCCTTGGCGGCCGCGTGCCGGTGGTTGCCCTCGTCGAACCGCTCCGTCACGCACCACTCGTAGAACGCCATCCGCTGCCCGGGTCGCAGCACACGGTGGATCTCCCTGTAGCACCCGACCTGCCATGCATTCATGGACTCGTGCAGATCGTCAGGGAGATGAAGCAAAGTTGACTCACGCAGTCTTGGACACGATCGAAAGTATGTGCATGTACCGCGTCCGGTGCGTGGCATGTGGCCTCGATGGCGTACGCCGCGTCGAAGGTGTCGTCGGGGAACGGCATGTGCATGAAGTCCCCCTAAGAAGTAGATGAATTACCCAAACAAAACGCAGTTTATCATGAAATTTTTCCTGCTGCTCTTCATCAGTTACTTCACTTGCAAAATGCTCCCTGTGTGTACCTTGACAAAGTTGCATTGTTTACTCAGGCCGGCTGAATCGATGAGCTCCTGCAAGTGTCACGCACGAAGATTTCAGATTTCTTTTTTCAGAAACAGACTCATACAATATGCAAGCTCATGCTTGATTTGAGCATTGTAAATGCGTGTAGGAGAGAAACCTGGCCCCTTGTGATCTGGTACTCGTTGTTGTTCAACCCCGTCACCGACGCGGAGCTACACCCGCACAAAGCATAAATTCACGCAGGTTGTGACTGTGGGCAGAAACGTTTTGAATCGTGGATCAGTGCGTACCTGAATCTGGCGATCTCTCTTAGAGGCCCTCCGATGCCGCATCCCACGTCCAGCACCTTCACCCCCTCCGTGAGGCCAAGTTGCAGGGCAATGTAGTGTTCGTACCGCTTGATGCTCTCACGCAAAGTCTCTCCTTCCCATCTAATAATTAGACAACAAAACATAGACACATTAAGTTTAGGAGCATTGAGCATCACGAACTTTGATTGGTGAAAATTAATGTATGTGTGGAGCAATTTTGAGATATCGTATAAACCTGTTTGCGAAATGGAACGACTCGCCCCATCCGTACTCGTAGAAGCTGGTGACAAGGTCGTAGTACTTGTTGGCCTGCATGCATGCATGACGATCCAACAGCTTATATTAACTCATAAAATATTAATAGTAAACTAATATAAAAAGGTTTAATAGCGATCTAAATGTTTTATATTAGTTTAAAAAAGAGTATCTTTTTTTTTGAAATTATAACTAGACTACATGATACTGTTTTGTGAACCATTTTGTGTGAGAAGAGAGGAGCTTTGTACGTACCACGTCAGCATAGTTGGATGCCCTCGATTTGACTTCGCCTCCGTGAAGGTCATGGTATTTCTCGTACCTGCCCGGTGATCGGTCATCAAATTAGTATAAACCTTCGATCCATATTAATTATTGCTGATTTAACATAAGATAACATTTTCCACGCAGTGGCCTATATACAAGTACAATTAGAGCAGGATGGTGCCGAACGTACTGTTCCACTGCCGAGTTGACTTGCTCCTTGCTGACCAGCCCTCCCAGGCCCGAAGCCAGATGCAGAGCCCCCGTCCTCGACATGCTCACTTCACAATCTCATCGTCAGGAACAAACATATACAGATAGATCAGATTGAAAGAGAAAATTCATAGTACCACCAGTTTTGGGGATAGGGGGGGGGGGGGGGGGAGACCTGAATTGATGTCCTTGCTACTTTTGTAGATGAGTACGTGCGTAGAGACGAGAGAGCGCAGCTGCTTTGGCTTTGTGGAGCAAGCACATGTACGTATATATACTAGTCCTAGGTAGCGAGGAAGGCGCGCATATTTAATGAATGGGCTCTCATCTTTTCTATCCCCCAACTATTGTAAACTTCTATATATGTTTGTCTATGAATCTCATGTCCGCAATATCACCATCTAAATTTGATCTTGGGCCATGACAAAACAAAAAATGACACACATTGGGTGTTCGCGTCCCGTGGGGGGATCATTGTTGTCCCCTCCCCGTGCCAAGGCCTTTTGTGAAGGAAAAAATCCATTATGAACCTTAAACACGCAGATGTCGAGCAAAATGAACCCTCAAGTCTAAATCGAACTCTTGCCCTCTCTTTGGTCTCCGCGGGGCGGCTCCAGGGGTGCCATCAAGGGACTGGGTGTACCTCCCGGTCACGCCCCTTCGGTGGTAGGGGACGAGTTTGGATCCTATGTGGAAGCTTCTTCGACTCTGGTGTGGGGTGATCTCAGTTACGTCCTACTCTATACACATGTACTTGTTGTCATTGTTCTTCGTTCTGGCTGTCTACGGGCAAGATCGACGCTCCATTGCTCGGAGCGGGAGGGCAGGAGGCCTTCTAGTCAGTTGTAGCTGGTTGTAAGTTGTGCAACAATGTTCATCAGTTTTCCAAGGAGGTGCATTTGGATTTCTTGTCAGTAGTGGTCGCTTTGTGTTGGGGGTGTGGCTACTCATGTACTCTTGTTTCTCTTTGACCTGCTTCATAAGAGGATCTCTATGTTACATTCTATCAGTTCAGTTGTGCTGTTTTATATATAAAGCGAGGATAAATCCTATTTCACAAAACAAAAAATACATGGCTTGTCACATACGAAAGCCTAAGAAGAGGAAAATTAAACCAAGGTAATGAAACATAAAATAAGATCAATAACTAAATTGAAAAAAGTTGAAGTTTCTTATTGAGCTCAACTAACCTGCAGAAAAATAGGCAAATTGGTGTCAAAATATGACTGCGATACGAATTTTTGTAAGACTCTTGACACTTACAAAAAGAGAAGTTAAAATGCAGATCGCCAAGATAAGTAAGAAATTTGAAGCCAACTGGAAATATGAAAATCAAGTCGCCACTTCTGAAATAACTCCCTTAATAGAAATATCTTTGCCAGTAAGGTTAGTGAGGACATGGGTACGGTATTTTACACACACGTTAAAGAAAGTTAGTTTATTGAATTCAATGTGTTTCCTAGTTATTACTCATTTTTTGGTGTTTCCAAAATTGTAGTGGGTTACTCTATGCCCCCCTAAAACACTATTTTGACCTCTCCCATTTTCCTAGTTATTATGTCATTATTTTGTATTGACTAGGCTAGCAGGTGTGAGAAGTGCAGTATTTTTGTTTCTTTCTTACTCCCTCCGTCTCGGTGTATAAGTCATCTTACGAAAATCATTTTTTCTCAAAATACTTAGACGCGGTGCATTAATTCTCACCTTGTTTCTTGTTTTTTTAACATGAATAAATTAACCAAGCAATAGAAAATATGGGGCGTGTATGTTTTAATGACTTGAGACTACTTAACACCTCATGCATTGGTCAGTTTATTGCATGCAATGTTATTAATTAGCTAATAAATATTAAGTTCTCTTGTTTTTTCCTTCACCCAGTGCACAACGTAAGATGACTTATACACCGGGACGAAGGGAGTATTTGTGATGACATGCAGCATTTCTTAAAGGTTTTTTTGAGGGAATTCTTAATAATTAATTAATTAATATAGACAAGGCCATCTTGCATTGGAGATTGAATCCAGACAGCATGGGGTTACATGATGTGTTGTTGGCGGCTACTCGCTAGATGGTCCTTTATGCATTGGTCCATCCATCCTAGGCGCTCTCAGAGTCAGTCGGCCGCCGGTTCGTTGATCCGAGGAGAGGACGGATCGGGCCGACGAGGTTCCCATGAAGACGAAGACTCGTTCCGTTGGATGGATCGGACAAGCCATATGGGTGCCACGTGAGTGGCGACGACGTTTAAGCTAAGCTGGGTGCCATCGCGCGGCCATCACGTACACACTTATCCATTTTCTTTTCTATGCGACGGATGGCAAGGGGGACTGGCTGACTATCTGATCTGAACTGCAATCCTATGGGCTGACAAATGGAGGTCGGGATAAATTATCGCACACGGATTCCACGAGTCGATTTGATGGTAATTTTCATTGGACAGAAACGAGCCGGTCAGCAAAGATTAAACGCATTGGCCACTAGCATCAGAATGGCTGACTGGTTTCTCTGCCCAACATTTGTTCTTTTCTTTTTGCGAGATCCTCTGCCCAACATTCTGATCTTGTGCAACTAGTTAATCTCAGCAGTACGCGCGGCCCTTTGGTCTCGTCATAGTTACAGACTCCTGCTCGTAGGTGTTGTTTCTTCCGTGATGAACTGTCGGCAAGTCCAACATTTTTCTCCACAGACCAAGGAGAAAAGGGGTTCAGAAGTAAAAGAGGTTTGTACCATGATCGAAGCACGGAGGTCAACCCACTTCAAATTAAATGTAAAACATGGATTCTGACAATACAATGGAGTTGGGTCCTCGTAGTTGGAGCCCTTCGTCCATTCGAATATTGCCCGTCATTTTCTGAAGTGGGCTGCTCATGAAAATGGGCCCAAGTGAACCCAAGCCGACCAGCCTCTTCTCTGCCCACGCCGACACTGGTCGGAAGAGCCACACTCAAGGGTTAGGACCTTCACATGATCTCGAGGCCGCACATAAATAGCTTTGCTTACCACCTGCACAAATGGAAACAAGACAACAGGAATATTAGCAGAATCTGAGGATTTAAAAGCCATGGAGCAAGAGCTCCATACAAAGTAAAATAAAATAAAATGGATCATTGCTATTTACTACACAATCATAAACTGCATGCTTGTCTTGCAAACTAGGTGAATGTTGATGAATTCTGCTAAGAAAAATCTTAGGTATAATATATTTCATTTTCAGTTACTCGTGATGCGGAAAATTTATGCATCACAATAATACTACTTTCCTCCAAGCAGAAGAAGATGCTCATAGAGGTAACCCGATCACCGAATCGCCTATACAAATTCTTCTTTTGACCCGTGCATCCCGTGTGCCTTGCCGTGGGCCATGTCTCCGACGCGTGGTGTTGGCATATATATACCCAGCTAGGACTCCAACACATCGACGGGTTGCAGAAGATGGCGCGATGTAACCTCGTTCGCGGGATGCCTCACATCGAGCACGCCAACGAGCTGTGCGATCCATGTATTGCCGGGAAGCAGCAACGCCTACCCTTTCCCGAGAAGGCACACTATCAGGTGCAGAAACCCCTGGAGCTGGTTCATGGGGACCTCTATGGCCCAATCACCCCGGCAATGCCTAGATGGCGTCGCCACATCCTGCTCCTTGTCGACGACTACATTAGGTTCATATGGATGCTGCTCCTCACCTCCAAGGACGAGGCAGAACGAGCCATCGTCAAGCAGCAAGCGGCAACAAAGGTCGAGTGCGGCCACTAGCTATGTGTGCGTCATGCTCCGCGCAGATCATGGCGGCATGTTCATATCGGCCATGTTCTACAAGCACTGCGCCGACAAAGGGGTGTAGCGTCATCTGATGGCCCCTCACACGCCGCAGCAAAACGACATCGTCGAGCGAAGGAACCAGATGGCTCGGGATGGCACGCTGCATGCTCAAGGCAAAGTAGGTGCCGAGCATGTATAGGGGGAGGCCGTTCTCATGGCCATCTTCATCCTCAACCGTTCCTTTAAAAGGAGCGTCGATGGCAAGACGCCTTACAAGGCGTGGTATGGGAGGGAGCCCGACGTACGCTTCCTCCGCACCTTTGGCTATGTCGGGCACGTCAAGATGGCCTGCCCAAAGCTTAAGAAGCTCGAGGACAGGAGCACCCCCAATGGTGTTCATGGGCTACGAGATAGGCTCCAAGGCATACAAGATGTACGACCCCATCTCGAAAAACGTGCATGTCTCGCGCGATATAATCTTCGACGAAGATGCGCGGCTTGGGAGGTGTCGGGGGAGGCCCTGCAAGCATCTCCTTCACCATGGAGTACCCGATGTACTCTACAACCCAGAGAGGCAAACCCCCGAGAAGCCACGAAGTTGTGGATCCATGTGTTGGGAAACGTTGCATGGGAAATAAAATTTTTCCTACGCACACGCAGATCTATCCATGGTGATGAGCATCTACAAGAGGGAGAGTGGATCGCTAAGCAGGAAGCGTTAAGAAACGCGGTTGGTGTAGTCGAACGTCTTCACGATTCAAATCGCCGTGCGTCCCGCGATCCAATCACGATTCGTCCCGCGATCCGATCACGATCCGTCCCACGAACTTGATCACGATCTGTCCCATCAACTTGATCACGATCCTTCCGATCTAGCACCGAACGGAAGGCACCTCCGCGTTCAGCACACGTATAGCTTGATGACGATCTCCACCGTCTTGATCCAGCAATAAGGAGTGGAGAGTAAGAAGAGTTCTCCGGCAGCCTAACGACACTCAGGCGATGGTGGTGGAGCAATTCCGGCAGGGCTTCGCCTAAGCACTGCAGAAATTCAATCTAGAGGAGAAACTATGCACTAGAGGAACGGGTAGCACGTGGCTGAAATTCTAGTGCAAAACCCCTAAAACCTCCAGTATATATAATAGGAAAGGAGGAGAGGCCTTGGCACAAGGGCCAAGGCCTCCTTGCTTCGGCCGAAGGAGAGAGGGAGAGGTCGAGTCCACCTCCAATCCTAGTAGGACTAGGATTCACCCTATTTTGCCTTTTTTTTCCACTTTTCTCTTAGGCCTTTTTTCCTGCAGTCGCATGGGCCTCTTGTGGATGTTCCACCAGCCCAATAAGGGCTGGTTTACACCCTCCTAAAGCCCATGTAGCCTCTTGGGTCGAAATACCCCTCCCGGTGGCCTCCCGTTACACTACCGGAACTCCCGGTACACTACCGATGAGCCCGAAACTTTTCCGGCGACCAAAAAGGGACTTCCTATATATGAATCTTTACCTCCGGACCATTCCGGAGCTCCTCGTGACGTCCAGGATCTCATCCGGGACTCCGAAAAAACTTCGGTCACCACCATACATAACTCTATACTACCGGAACGTCACCAAACCTTAAGTGTGCAAACCCTGCGGGTTCGAGAACTATGTAGACATGACCGAGACACCTCTACAGTCAATAACCAATGGCGGGACCTGGATGTCCACATTGGTTCCTACATATTCTACGAAGATCTTTATCGGTCGAACCTCTATGTCAAGGATTCAGTTAATCCCGTATGATGTTCCCTTTGTTCTTCGGTATGTTACTTGCCCGAGATTCGATCGTCGGTATCTCCATACCTAGTTCAACCTCGTTACTGGCAAGTCTCTTAAATCGTTCCGTAATACAAGATCTCGCAACTAACACTTAGTCACATTGCTTGCAAGGCTTATTGTGATGTTGTATTACCAAGTGGGCCCTCAGATACCTCTCCGTCACACGGAGTAACAAATCCCAGTCTTGATCCATGCCAACTCAACAGACACCCTCGGAGACACCTGTAGAGCACCTTTATAGTCACCTAGTTACGTTGCGACGTTAGATACACACAAGGCACTCCTCCGATATCTGTGAGTTGCATGATCTCATGGTCATTGGAACATATACTTGACATGCTGAAAACAGTACCAATAAACTGACACGATCATAAGCTACGTTTGTAGTTTGGGTCTTGTCCATCACATCATTCTCCTAATGATGTGATCCCGTTATCAAATGACATTTCATGTCCATGGCTAGGAAACCTTAACCATCTTTCGATCAACGAGCTAGTTCACTAGAGGCATACTAGGGACATTGTGTTTGTCTATGTATCCACACATGTATCCATGTTTCCAATTAATACAATTATAGCATGGATAATAAACGATCATCATGAACAAGGAAATACAATAATAAACACTTTATTTATTGCCTCTAGGGCATATTTCCAACAGTCTTCCACTTGCACTATAGTCAATAATCTAGTTCACATCACTATGTGATTTACATTGTAATGAATCGAACACCCATGCAATTCTGGTGTTGATCATGTTTAGCCCTTGGAAGAGGTTTAGTCAACGGGTCTGCAACATTCAGATCCGTGTGCACTTTGCAAATATTTATGTCTTTCTCCACGATGTAATCGCGGATGGAGTTGAAGCGTCGCTTTATGTGTCTGGTCCTCTTGTGAAACATTGGTTCCTTGGCCAGAGCAATGGCACCAGTGTTGTCACTGAACAGGTTCATTGGATTCAGTGCACTGGGCACTACTCCAAGATCTGTCATGAACTGCTTCATCCAGACACCTTCCTTCGCCGCCTCCGAGGCTGCGATGTATTCCGCTTCACACGTAGAACCGGCTACCACGCTTTGCTTGAAACTGCACCAACTTACCGCTCCCCCGTTAAGAATAAATACGTATCCGATTTGAGACTTAGAGTCGTCCGGATCAGTGTCAAAGCTTGCATCGACGTAACCCTTTACGATGAGCTCTTTATCACCTCCATAAACGAGAAACATTTCCTTAGTCCTTTTCAGGTACTTAAGGATATTCTTGACCGCTTGCCAGTGCTCCATTCCAGGATCACTTTGAAACCTTCCGGCCATACTTATGGCAAGTCTGACATCGGGTCTTGTGCACACATTGCATACATGATAGAGCCTATGGCTGAAGTATAGGGGATGACACTCATCTTTTCCCTATCTTCTGCAGTTACTGGGCATTGAGTCTTACTCAACTTCACACCTTGTAACACAGGCAAGAACCCCTTCTTGGACTATTCCATTTTGAACTTCTTCAAAACTTTATCAAGGTATGTGCTCTGTGAAAGTGCTATTAAGCGTCTCGATCTATCTCTATAGATCTTAATGCCTAATATGAAAGCAGCTTCTCCTAGGTTCTTCATTGAAAAACTCTTGTTCAAATATCCCTTCACGCTTTCCAGCATTTCTATATTATTTCCAATCAGCAATATGTCATCCACATATAATACTAGAAACTCTATAGAGCTCCCACTCACTTTCTTGTAAATACAAGCTTCTCCGTAAGCTTATATAAACTCAAACGCTTTGATCACCTCATCAAAGCGCTTATTCCAACTCCGAGATGCTTGCACCAGTCCATAAATGGATCGCTGGAGTTTGCAAACTTTGTCAGCATTCTCTGGATCGACAAAACCTTCGGGTTGCATCATATACAACTCTTCCTCAAGGAAACCGTTGAGGAACGCTGTCTTGACATCCATCTGCCAAATTTCATAGTCGAAATAAGCAGCTATTGCTAACATGATTCTGATAGACTTAAGCATCGTTACGGGTGAGAAAGTCTCATCGTAGTCAACTCCTTGAACTTGTGAAAAACCCTTTGCCACAAGTCGAGCTTTATAGACGGTGACATTACCGTCCGCGTCTATCTTCTTCTTAAAGATCCATTTGTTCTGAATGGCCTTTCGCCCTTCAGGTAATACTTCCAAAGTCCATACTTTGTTTTCATACATGGATCCCATCTCGGATTTCATGGCCTCTAACCATTTCTCGGAATCCGGGCCCATCACTGCTCCTCCATAGCTCGTAGGTTCATTGTTGTCCAACAACATAACCTCCAAGACAGGGTTGCCGTACCACTCAGGGTAGTACGCAGCCTTGTCGACCTACAAGGTTCAATAGCAGCTTGATCCGAAGCTTCATGATCATCACCATTAACTTCCTCTTCTACCATCGTAGGTTCCACAGAAACATCTTTCTGCACTGCGCTACTTTCTGGTTGAAGTAAAGGTTCAATAACCTCATCAAGCTCTATTTTCCTCCCACTCAATTCTTTTGAGAGAAACTCTTTCTCAAGAAATGTTCCGTTCTGAGCGACAAACACTTTGCCTTCGGATCTGAGATAGAAGGTATACCCGACTGTCTCTTTCGGGTATCCTATGAAGACGCATTTCTCCGCTTTGGGTTCCAGCTTTTCAGGCTGAAGCTTTTTGACATAAGCATCACATCCCCAAACTTTAAGAAACGAAAACTTTGGCTTCTTGCCAAACCACAGTTCATATGGCGTCGTCTCAACGGATTTTGATGGTGCCCTATTTAAAGTGAATGCAACTGTCTCTAATGCATAACCCCAAAACGACAGTGGCAAATCAGCAAGAGACATCATAGAATGCACCATATCTAATAAGGTTCGATTACGACGTTCGGACACACCATTACGTTGTGGTGTTCCGGGCGGTGTCAACTGTGAAACAATTCCACACTTTCTTAAGTGACTGCCAAACTCATAACTCAGATATTCACCTCCTCGATCAGATCGCAGGAACTTAATCTTCTTGTTACGATGATTCTCAACTTCACTCTGAAATTGCTTGAACTTTTCAAACGTTTCAGACTTGTGTTTTATTAAGTAAATATACCCATATCTACTTAAGTCATCAGTGAAGGTGAGAAAATAACAATATCCACCATGCGCTGTAACATTCATTGGACCGCACACATCAGTATGTATGATTTCCAATAAGTCACTGGCCCGTTCCATTGTTCCAGAGAACGGCGCTTTAGTCATCTTGCCCATGAGGCATGGTTCACATGTGTCAAGTGATTCAAAATCAAGTGACTCCAAAAGTCCATCAACATGGAGGTTCCTCATGCGTTTTACACCAATATGGTCTAAACGGCAGTGCCACAAGAAAGTGGTACTATCATTATCAACTCTACATCTTTTGGCATGAGTGTTATGAACATGTGTGTGATCACTATCAAGATTCAATATGAATAAACCCCTAACATTGGGTGCATGACCATAAAAGATATTACTCATATAAATAGAACAACCTTTATTCTCTGATTTAAATGAGTAACCGTCTCACAATAAACAAGATCCAGATATAATGTTCATGCTTAACGCAGGCACTAAATAACAATTATTCAGGTTCATCACTAATCCCAATGGTAATCGAAGAGAGAGCGTGCCGACGGCAATCACATTAACCTTGGAACCATTTCCCATGCGCATCGTCACTTCGTTCTTTGCCAGCCTTCATTTATTCCGTAGTTCCTGCTTTGAGTTGCAAATGTGAGCAACCGAATCGGTATCAAATACCCAGGCACTACTACGAGAGCTAGTAAGGTACACATAAATAACATGTATATCATATATACCTTGTTTGTTATTGGCCGCCTTCTTGTCAGCCAGGTACTTGGGGTAGTTTCGCTTCCAGTGACCAGTTCCCTTGCAATGAAAGCACTCAGTTTCTGGCTTGGGTCCATGCTTGGGATTCTTTACACGAGTAGCAACTGCTTTGCCATCCTTCTTGGTTTTACCCTTCTTGCCCTTGCCCTTGACTTTGCCATTTTTCTTGAAACTAGTGATTTTATTGACCATCAACACTTGATGTTCTTTCTGGATTTCAGACTCAGCGACTTTTAGCATCGCAAACAGCTCGACGACTGACTTGTTCATCCCGTGCATGTTATAGTTCATCACAAAGCTCTTGTAACTAGGTGGCAGCGATTGAAGAACTCTGTCAGTGATCGCCTTTGGCGGAAGGGCAATTCCCAACTCCGCTAGACGAGTTGAATACCCAGACATTCTGAGTATATGTTCACTGATTGACCCGTTCTCCTCCATCTTGCAAGCATAGAACTTATCAGAGGTTTCATACCTCTCGATCCGGGCGTACTTTTGAAAGATAAACTTCAACTCCTGGAACATCTCATATGCTCCATGACGTTCAAAACGTCTTTGAAGTCCTTGTTCTAAGCCATACAATATTGCGCACTAAACAATTGAGTAATCTCTAGTTCGTGCCTCTGAAGCGTTCTTAACGTCTTCGGAGGTCATGTCTTCTGGTTGGTCACCAAGCGGTGCATCAAGGACATATGATTTCTGGAAGCCGTGAGGATAATCCTCAGATTACGGGCCCAGTCAACAAAGTTACTTCCATCATCTTTCATTTTAGCTTTATCTAGGAACGCATTAAAATTCAGGGGTGCTACTGCGTGAGCCATTGATCTACAACATAAATATGCAAAGTTTACTTAGACTATTGTTCAAGATAATGAGTTTAGTTAATCAAATTACTAAAGCTCCCACTCAAATTAACATCCCTCAGGTCATCTGAGTGTCACATGACCCAAATCCACCAACTCAAGTCCGATCATCACGTGAGTTGAGGTGTCTTCAATGGTGAACACCATTATGTTGATCATATCTACTATATGACTCATGTTCGACCTTTTGGTCTCTTGTGTTCCGAGGCCATGTCTATACATGCTAGGCTCGTCAAGTTTAACCCGAGTGTTCTGCGCGTGCAACACTGGCTTGCACCCGTTGTATGTGAACGTAGAGTCTATCACACCCGATCATCACGTGGTGTCTCAACACGACGAACTTTCACAACGGTGCACACTCGGGGAGAACACAATTTTATCTTGAAATTTAAGTGAGGGATCACCTTATAATGCTACCGTCGTACTAAGCAAAACAAGGTGCATAAAGGGATTAACATCACATGCAATTCATAAGTGACATGATATGGCCATGAACTTGTGCTTTAGATCTCCATCTTGAAAGCACCGGCATGATCTCCATTGTCACCGGCATGACACCATGATCTCCATCATCTTGATCTCTATCAACGTGTCGCCATCGAGGTTGTCACGCCCTGCATGCTTCTTCTACTATTGCTACCGTTTAGCGATAAAGTAAAGCATTACATAGCGATTAATGATTGACGCACAGGTCATACAATAATTAAAGACAACCCTATGGCTCCTGCCGGTTGCCGTACTCATCGACATGCAAGTCGTAAAATTCTATACATCACATGATCATCTCATACATCACATATATCACATCATGTAATTGGCCATATCACATCACAACATACCCTGCAAAAACAAGTTAGACATCCTCTAATTGTTGTTGCATGTTTTACGTGGCTGCTACGGGTTTCTAGCAAGAATGATTCTCACCTACGCATAAATCACAACGGTGATACATAATTTGCTTTTCAACCCTCTCAAGGACCGTCTTTGTCGAATCCGATCCAACTAAAGTGAGAGAAACTGCCACCCTCAAGCCATCTAGGCAACAAGTTGCGTCGAGGGAACCGGTCTCTCATAAGCGTACGAGTAATGTTGGTCCGGGCCGTTTCATCTCACAATACCACTGAATCAAAATCCAACCAAGGGAGGAAGCAATCTAAGCATCAACGCCCACAAACCTTTTGTGTTCTACTCGAGATCTCATCAACACATAGACCTAGCTTATGATGCCACTGTTGGGGAACGTTGCATGGGAAACAAAAATTTTCCTACGCACACGCAGATCTATCCATGGTGATGAGCATCTATGAGAGGGAGAGTGGATCTACATACCCTTGTAGATCGCTAAGCGGGAAGCGTTAAGAAACGTGGTTAGTCGAACGTCTTCGCGATCCAAATCGCCGTGCGTCCCACGATCCAATCACGATCCATCCCGCGATCCAATCATGATCCTTCCCGCGATCCGATCACGATCCGTCCCACGAACTTGATCACGATCCTTCCGATCTGGCACCGAAAGGACGACACCTCGCGTTCAGAACACATACAGCTTGATGACGATCTCCACCGTCTTGATCCAGAAAGAAGGAGTGGAGAGGAAGAAGAGTTCTCCGGCAGCCTGACGGTGCTGCGGCGATGGTGGTGGAGCAATTCCGGCAGGGCTTCGCCTAAGCACTGCAGAAATTCAATCTAGAGGAGAAACTATGCACTGGAGGAACGGGTAGCACGTGGCTGAAATTCTAGTGCAAAACTCTAAAACCTCCATTATGTATAAGAGGAGAGGAGGAGAGGCCTTGGCACAAGGGCCAAGGCCTCCTTGCTTCGGCCGAAGGAGAGAGGGAGAGGTGGAGTCCACCTCCAATCCTAGTAGGACTAGGATTCACCTTATTTTGCCTTTTTTCCACTTTTCTCTTAGGCCTTTTTTCCTCCAGCCGCATGGGCCTCTTGTGGATGTTCCACCAGCCCACTAAGGGCTGGTTTACACCCTCCTACAGACCATGTAGCCTCTTGGGTCGAAATACCCCTCCCGGTGGCCTCCCGGTACACTACCGACACTCCGGGTACACTACCGATGAGTCCGAAACTTTTCCGGCGATCAAAACAGGACTTCCTATATATGAATCTTTACCTACGGACCATTCTGGAGCTCCTCGTGACGTCCGGGATCTCATCCGGGACTCCGAACAAACTTAGGTCACCACCCTACATAATTCTATACTACCGAAACATCACCAAACCTTAAGTGTGCAGACCCTACGGGTTCGAGAACTATGTAGACATGACCGAGACACCTCTATGGTCAATAACCAGTGGCGGGACCTGGATGTCCACATTGGTTCCTACATATTCTACGAAGATCTTTATCGATCGAACCTCTATGTCAAGGATTCAGTTAATCTCGTATGATGTTCCCTTTGTTCTGTGGTATGTTACTTGCCCAAGATTCGATCGTCGGTATCTCCATACCTAGTTTAACCTCGTTACGGGCAAGTCTCTTTACTCGTTCCGTAATACAAGATCTCGCAACTAACACTTAGTCACATTTCTTGCAAGGCTTACTTTGATGTTGTATTACCGTGTGGGCCCTGAGATACCTCTCCGTCACACGGAGTAAAAAATCCCAGTCTTAATCCATGCCAACTCAACAGACACCCTCGAAGACACCTGTAGAGCACCTTTATAGTCACCCAGTTACGTTGCGACGTTTGATACACATAAGGCACTCCTCCGATATCTGTGAGTTGCATGATCTCATGGTCATAGGAACATATACTTGACATGCAGAAAACAGTAGCAATAAACTGACACGATCATAAGCTACGTTTGTAGTTTGGGTCTTGTCCATCACATCATTCTCCTAATGATGTGATCCCGTTATCAAATGACATCTCATGTCCAAGGCTAGGAAACCTTAACCATCTTTCGATCAACGAGCTAGTTCACTAGAGGCATACTAGGGACATTGTGTTTGTCTATGTATCCACACATCTATCCATGTTTCCAACTAATACAATTATAGCATGGATAATAAACGATTATCATGAACAAGGAAATACAATAATAAACACTTTATTTATTGCCTCTAGGGCATATTTCCAACACCATGAACTGCAACCCCAAGAACACCGTCCCCGGTACGGCGTCCCCAGTACGGCATCCCCGGACACCCCGCCGTCCAGCAAGGTGTTTCCCAGGAGGCAGTTCGCAACCCAGCCAACAGCAAGGTCAGAGTTGTTCAATGTCGACGATAGTGTTGGTGCCCCACACAATTTCCAACGCATGATGGATCTTCTCGGCGAGCCTGCGGCAATGTCGCGGCAGTCCGAGAACAAGGACGTTAATGATGACGATGCCGTGCATCTGATGACTGGTGAGGAGCTGACCATGTTCGCGGAGGCCGAGCAAGAAGATTGCTGGCATCGCGCGATGCTGGATGAGCTGGTGTCGATCAACGACAACGCTACCTGGACACTCACCACACTGCCTGCTGGGCACCGAGCCATCGGGCTCAAGTGGGTGTTCAACCTGAAGAACAACGAGCATGACGCCATTGTCAGGCACAAGGTGTGCCTCGTCGCAAAGGGCTACATGCAACGCGAGAGCATGTACTTCGAGGAAGTCTTCGCTCCGTTAGCAAGGCTGGAGTCTGTACGACTCATCCTTGCCATGGCTACTCACCGCGGGTGGGAGGTACACCGCATGGACGTCCAAGTCGGTGTTCCTCAATGGCGACCTTAACGAGGAGGTGTACGTCTACCAGCCACCAGAGTTCGTTGCCAAGAACCATGAGCAGGGTGTGTATTGGCTACAAAAGGCCATGTACGGTCTCCGGCAAGCCCCAAGGGCAAGGAACACCAAGCTTGATGCAAGTCTTGCATCCCTTGGGTTCACACGCAGCGCTTCTGAGTACGGCGTCTACTCACGTGGCACCGTGGACACGCTGCTCATCGTCGGCATCTATGTCGATGACCTGGTCATCGCCGGGGCAGAGCCCAAAGAGGTTCAATCCTTCATGGAGGAATTGAAGCGCCTCTTCAACTTGAGCTACCTTGGCCTGCTCTGATACTACCTTGGGCTGGAGGTAAACCAGGAGTGTGGTCGCACGACGATCACTCAGGCGTCCTACGACACCAAGATGCTGGAGCAAGCGGGCATGGTGGATTGTCACACTTTGCACTACCAGATGGAGGCATGATGCAAGCTCAGCAAGGACAGCAAGGAGAAGCTGGTAGACGCTACTTTCTATCGGAGCATCATCGGCAACCTGAGGTATCTCGTGCACACCCAGCCAGACATCACATTCACCGTCAAGTTTCAGAGCAAGTTCATGGAGGCTCCCACCAGCGATCAACTCGCAACGGTCAAGCACCTGACCTGATACATCGTAGGCACGGTCACGGACGAATACATGTATCGCCGTGGCGACGGCGAGAAGCTGGTTAGTTACAGCGACTCCGACCATGCTGGTGACGTGGCTCCAGGAGAAGCACCTCTGGCATACTGTTCTTCCTCGAGAACAGTCCTATCAGTTGGCAATCAGTGAGGCAGAAGGTTGTCGCGACTTCTTTGTATGAGGCGGAGTACATCGTGACAGCTACAACGACATGTTAGGGGATCTGGTTTGCTCGCCTCCTCGTCGAGATGCTGAACCGAGACACCGCCCCTGCACTCATCTTCGTCGATAACAAATCGGCAATTTCCCTCTAAAAGAACCCAGTGTTTCATAACCATAGCAAGCACATCTATCTCCACTATCACTTCATACGTGATTGTGTTGAGAAGGGTATATTGATCATGAAGTTCATCTTAACTAGTGAGCAGAAGGCGGACATTCTAACGAAGTCACTTGATCGTGTCCGTTTCCAGGAGATGCGTGACAAGATGGGAATCATCGATGTCAAGCACCTTCCACGGGGTTGGGGGGAACACCTCACCCCGGTTGTAATCAGGCCATTTCATTCCAAGAACCAACCAAGCCTCAAGTGATCTGTACTACTACGACTGCGTGCGTGCGTGCGTGTGTGTGTGTGTGATACACAAGTGAGTGTGGGATTGCTTGTGTGTTTGAGCGCATCAAGTAAAGAGAGAAAGAGAGAAGTAGTGAGTAGTCAAAGCTAGATAATTGTTGTTCAGGCTAACACCCCAACCATTGGTTGTTTGTCCGAAACAAGGGGATTTGATCTTGATATTTACATTCAAATCTATATTTTTCAGTTATTAGTAATATACTGTGATTACATACAAAAGGCTGTAAAACAACAATCCTGAAGACCACAAAGAAATTTTAGTTCCAAAATTTATATTGGATTTTAAAAAACGAAGGCAAAAGCCTTGCCTCATCCCATTAAATAAGAAGAAGATGAACAAGGTTATTTTAAGATGTTACAGGACCACACACGTCAGAAAAGAGAAGCACTCTTCCGGTAAAATGTTACCCGGAAATGTAGCCCCGTCTAGTACCCAAATCTTAGCTTTATTCCTAATCTTTTGCCGCCACACGGGTGGACAGCGAGCCCTTATTTTGGAAGGCACGCGCATTTCTCTCGTTCCAAATCTTTCAACATATAAGCATTTGTAATGAGTTTATCGTCTTTCTCGAGTATTTGTTTCATCGTGTGCAGGTCGTGCCAAGAAGGAGTCGTTGATTGCCATCCCATCCAATTGTAGATCAAGTTCCTTACCTATGCGATCTTGACAAGATGGAGCAACTCTGACGAAGCAGTCCTAATTTCCTATGCGATTTTCAAGAACAGAAAAGAGGGCAATAACTAACTAGCATGTGTGGCAAAAAAGATAACAAAAATTGCTTCCTTACCACAGTCGGATTCCGACATGCATGAACGAATCTTGCGAGAATAAAAGGGCGATCGAAGAGGATCTTTCACGGATCAGCAATGTCTCAAGGAAGTTAGATGCACCTTTTGAGCCAACTGCATGCTGATGCGTCGATCAAGATCACATTAGAAACAGGACCCGAGGAGAAAAAGGAGCGCTGATTGCTTCCGGTCTTGGGCGAGACAGCGGAGGTGGGTCGGCGAGACGGCGGCGACCAGCGGCCGCGCCGGAAAATGCTGACTATCCAGAGGCTTTAAGTTGGAGATTAGAAGTTAGATATAGAATAGGTTAAACCTATCGTGACTTGTCTTGTACTTCAAGTCTTTTTCATATTGTACTCTATATATACCCCTACGAGGGTCAAATCAACATAACACAATATTCATTCATCCTATAATTTTTACACATAGTATTAAAGCGGTTTGTCTCACGACGTCGATCTTAGGCCTCCCCACCACTTCCGCAACGCGCCGCCTCTGGGGAGATTAATCTCCTCTCCTGGGGACGCGGCACCCGATCAATCAAAGATTAGATTGGTTCATAGATTAGATCAATTTTATAGATTAGGTTAACCCAATTTTCGGAATTCTAATAGATTAGGTCTTCTTTAGCCACAAATAAACCCCACCATGAGATCCAGTCCAATGAAAAATAAGCATCCCATGGTGGTCTCCGTGCGTACGTCCGGCCAAACAACACCAACCCGGCGACTCAGGCTTCTACGCATCACAGCGGCTTGATAAGGCAGCATCTATAGCCGACCCGATGTGCACGAAGGCATCGACACCGGGAGGGCGACCTACGCCTTCAGTGGGGCGCAGCCGCGCGTGGAGCCCAGGCGCTGGAGCAGGCGGCTTCAATCAGGCAATGCAGGCAGCGTCCACGGTGCACACGCAGACAACATCCACGACAGGCTTTCGAGGCCCGTCTCTGGCAGGCTTTTCGAACCGAACTGCATCGACAATCCGCCGTCAACTACGGCTGTACGGCTCTGTTGATCTGGGCAAGCAAGGTGCAACCTCATCACGAGCGGATCTGGTTGTCGGGACACTCCAAATCAGGAGGCAACTGGACGATCGACTCCAGCGACACATCTACACCAACGCAGGGTGACTACGAGCTCTAGTCCGCAACAACAACCAATGCCATGCACGCTCGGGCTCTACGAGTCTACATTCATCCGCGGATCGGATGGCTACAAGATGCATGTGTGATGCCTCATTACGTGAGGTACAATAGCACGTGTGTCTTCTATGCCTCCATCTGCTTCGCAAGATGCATCTTTTCCGAACCGGTGTAACTACACAGCTCGGATCGATCACGGGAGGGCGAGTTCCTGCGACATCGACGAGTGCGTAACCAGCTACAACTAGCAGACTCGACGGCTACGAACAGACGATCAACTACACCGAACAGACCCTGTGAGATAACGTCGGCCCCGTGCCTGCACAAGCACCGAGCGATCGACTCCACTGAGCCAAATTGCATAACTAGATGCAGTTCTTCGTCGACTTCATCGACTTCTCCGATACACATACACACGGCATCGGGACTTCGTCGCCACAAGAGACGCCTTCAAGCGACGCATTACCATCAACACACCGCAACATCATCACCGACACATCATCATCAAGGTCTTCATCAACGTTGTCTTCATCATCATCATCGTCAACACACCGCCACCGCCTCGTCCACAGGATGGACACCTAGCGTCCTCTGACAGACTTTTCTTCAAGACGCAAACTCGACGACGGCAATGACCGCGTCACGACGACGGCATCGACCGCGCCATCCACGATGGCACGACAACATCGACACGGCGTCACTTTAGTGATGACCCTACATGGCCACACGGGCCTAGCAAAACCGATGTATGCTCGATGGGCTTCCTCCGGTCTTGGCAAAACCTGCAGACTCATCGCCGAAGACACCCTCTGACATTCCCAAGGTGCATCGTCCACGTCTATAGCTCCGTCATAGCGCATTTTTTTGCGCCTCCAGCTTGGTGCAGCTTCATCATCCACGACGATCACACATCGACCACGACTACATTATCATGATCGGCTACCTCGACATTGACATTAATGGCTACGTCTACAACAATTTATCGGCAACAACTACAGTCAGCAGCGTCCGCCTCGTCACTTACGTCGATGACACTCCCGCTATGACTGCGGAAGGGAATAGAGGAGAAGATAGGTAAGGCATCAGAAGAGGACACAGTCATCATCCTAGGTGTCGACCCATCAGAGACACAGTTGATGATGGCGCAACGGAGAAGACAAGGGAATCATAAGACCTTAAATTCAGCCGCAATCGTCCGCTTCACTCCCGCTACGACTGAGGAGGGGTGTTAGAAGTATAATTATGTTTAAGTTGGAGATTAGGAGTTAGAGATAGAATAGATTAAACCTATCATGACTTGTTTTGTATTTCAAGTCTTTCTCTCATATTGTATTCTATATATATCCTTACGAGGATCAGATCAACACAATAAAATATTCAGTCATCCTACAATTTTTACACAATTCGAGCGTGCCTGGAACGTAAGAAAATCCTTCGTACTTGTATTACGTGTTGCATGTGTTTACGTGTGTATGACTGGGGGAGCACGTACGTGTAAAAATCGAGACTGTTTGCAGGTGTCCCGATCGACCATGTACGTACGCCTCTCCGCCTTCAACTGTGGTAGGGTTTGTTCCGAATCGAGGCAGCGTCGGATACGTCTGGTACCTCGACTCGGTCTCGAGCCGCCGTCCGCTACAACTATGCATCCCTGCACCACCTACGCCACAAACCACGAACCCATCAGAAGATGGATACGAAGACGAGCGCCGGCACCATGGCCGGCACCGACGTAGAGGATGAGTGGGTGTACCGACGTAGAGGATGAGTGGCTGTACCTCGACGGTGACCACAAGACAAAGGCTTCAGTAGTACTGGCGCCGGCGATCGCATGTGTCTCTGAAGGCATCCAGCATTGCGATTTGTACTTGCAGCTACTCGTCAGCCTCGACAACCTCATGAACAAGAAGGCTTCCCCGGCGCCTGACGATGCGACGGAAGTGGTGGCTACCGCGGACGTTGTCGGTGATGGCGCAGTGGATGGCGTCGCCGTGGAAGACGAAGACAACTGCTCTGACTACTTCAAGGAAGGCTGCCTGGAGAAAGTCTACAAGTCGGACCAAGACCGCGATCATGTTCTGGACGAGTCCGAGCATGAAGAGCATGGCACACATCCGCCATGAGGCTGAGGGAACTGCTTGACAACCTCAAGTCCGTCGAAAGAAAACTGCTCGACTGCCAGACAGAACTGTTGGACTCCCAAAATTCCATCCAAGACCACCGCAAAGCTACACTCGACAAGGCCGCTCACGCACCGGCACCAGCGCCGTCGGCTCACCTTTACAACGCTCGCCACGCAGCCGCCATAGCAGACGTCTATGCCTCCTTGTACGGTGGTGGAGTTTACAACGGTAAAAGCTCAGGCTACGGCTACGGCGGCGGAGGTTACAGCACCAGCTCTGGTTACGATGGTAACCGCTACGGCGGCGGAGGTTATTACGGCGGCCTCTCTGACTTTCATTATGGCGGCGGAGGTTATTAAGGCGGCCTCTCAGACTGTGACTACGGCCGTGGAGGTTACTACCGCGGCATCTCGGACTATGACTATGGCGGCCTAGGTTACTACTACTCCCCCGGCATCTCTGACAGTAAATACGGCTACGTTGGCGGAAGAGGTTACGACATCGGCTCCGACTATCGCTACAGCACTACTAGAATCAGGGTCGTTGCCGACGGCCTAAACTATACCGACGGCCTCCGTCGGCATGCGTCACCCTACGCCGATCACTAGTTCCTCACCGTCGGCGTACTAATAACCGTCGGCGTAGATCAACCTATGCCGACGGCCACCGTCGGCGTACAAAGGTCGTCGGCGTAGATGCACCTATGCCTACGGTGGTCGTCGGCGTATCAGCAGCCCGGTCATTCAATGAGTGACGTCCGTTTGACGCCGTCAAAGATACGCCGACGGCCCTGACGAACACCATCGGCATAGCTTCGATGGCCCACGTCATCGATCCGCGGCACGAGCCACGTCATCGATTTGAGGAGGTGCGGATCCGGAGGCGTAGCTACGTAGACGGTTCTGCCGTCGGCGTACCTTTCGGGCTACGTTGACGGCGTAACCATCGGCGTAGGTGTAATTTTATTTTTTATTACATCTACGCCGACGGTGACACCGTCAGCATAGGTTCGATGGCCCACGTCCTCGATTCGCGGCAAGTGCCACGTCATCGATCCGGAAGGTGCGGATCCGGGGGCGCATCTACGCCGACGGTTATGCCGTCGGCATACCTTTTGGGCTACGTCGATGGTGTAACCGTCGGCATAGGTGCAATTTTATTTTTTATTACATCTACGCCGACGGTTACATCGTCGGCATAAGAATTTACTACCAAAATCAGGGTCGTTGCCGACGGCCTAAACTATGCCGCCAGCCCCCGTCGGCATACGTCACCCTACGCCGACCACCAGTGCCTCATCGTCGGCATATTAATAACCGTCGGCATAGATCAACCTACGCCGACGGGCACCGTCGGCGTACAAAGGCCGTTGGTGTAGATGCACCTATGCCTACGTTGGCCGTCGGCGTATCAGCGGGCCCGGTCATTCGATGAGTGACGCCCGTTTGACGCCGTCAAAGATACGCCGACGGCCCTGACGGACACCATCGACATAGCTTCGATGGCCCACATCATCGATCCGCGACAGGTGCCACGTCATCGATCCAAGGAGGTGCGGATCTGGGGGCGTAGCTACGCCGACGGTTATGTCGTCGGCATACCTTTCGGACTACCCTGATGGTTAGTAACCGTCGACGTAGGTGCAATTTTATTTTTTATTACATCTACGTCGATGGTTACACCGTCGGCATAGGTTCGATGGCCCACGTCATCGATCCACGGTAGGTGCCACATCTTCGATCCGAAAGGTACGGATCCGGGGCGCATCTACGCCGACGGTTATGCCGTCGACATACCTTTTGGGCTACGCCGACGATGTAACCGTCGGCGTAGGCGCAATTTTATTTTTTAGTACATCTACGCCGATGGTTACATCGTCGGCATAGGCTCAGTTTTTTTATTCCACCTACGCCGACGGTGTAACCATCAGCATAGGTGCATTTTTTTAAATATTTCCCTTGTATTAAAATTTATTTTAATTAGGAAGTCTATAGCCCATGTCCATGTTATATATAGTCTACACAATGTTTTTTCAATGTATCGTCGGGTCGACACGGAGGGAATCTTATTCTAAGATGTTGCTATGGGCTAACCTATCACAGCCAGGTGAAAATACCCCTCGATCAAACCCCGTCCGGTGAAAGTCAAAGAGGTAGATCCGTACGGTCAACAGTGCGAGGGTTCGACGGAACGGGGTACTTGGGGGGTTGGCAATGCCATCAAGTCTTGCTCTGGGCCCTGTTACACGTATGGAAGTGTGGTGGCAAGTGCAAGCACCCCGCATGCGTCTCCGGAGTGTGTCCCTCCTGAGGGATGTCACTGTCGCCGTCACACGAAGTGTGGAAGCCAGGTGAAAATTTCCCTCAGTCAAACCCTGCCCGGTGAAAGTCAATGGGCTAGATCCGTTCGATCAACAGTGTTAGGGTTAGACGGGATGGGGGACCTCGGGGTGGCAATATCGTCAGGTTTTGCCCTGGGCCCTCTTACGTTGGGAAAATGTGGCATCGGGTCGATACCGAAGGAATCTTGCGGTGGGTTGGGCCCGAACCTGGATCCGAAGAAAACCTATACGCTGGCCTATCACAGCCAGGTCAAAATGACCCTCGGTCAAACCCCGTCCGGTGGAAGTCAAAGGGGTAGATCCGTCCGGTCAACAGTGTCAGGGTTAGATGGTACAGGGGACCTGGAGGGGGGCTATGCCATCAGGTCTTGCTCTGGGCCCTCTTACGTTCGGAAAATGTGGCATTGGGTTGACACCGAGGGAATCTTGCGTAGAGTTGGGCCCGGACCTTGTGCTATAAGATGTTGCTATGGGCTGGCCTATCACATCCAGGTGAAAATATCCCTCGGTCAAACCCTGTCCGGTGAAAGTCAAAGGGCTACATTCGTCCGGTCAACAGTGTCCGGGTTAGACGGGACGCGGGACTTGGAGGTGGGCTATGCCACCAGGTGTTTCCCTGGGCCGTCTTACATTCGGAAAATGTGGCATCGGGTCGACACCGAGGGAATCTTGCGCTGGGTTGGGCCCGGACCTTGTGCTAAGATGTTGCTATGGGCTGGCCTATCACAGCGAGGTGAAAATGTCCCTCGGTCTAACCCCGTCCGGTGGAAGTCAAAGGGGGTAGATCCGTCCGATCGACAGTGTCAGGGTTAGACGGGACGGGGGACCTGTGTTGGGAACGTTGCATGGGAAACAAAAAATTTCCTACGCACACGCAAGATTTATCCATGGTGATGAGCATCTACGAGAGGGAGAGTGGATCTACATATCCTTGTAGATCGCTAAGCGGGAAGCGTTAAGAAACGAGGTTGGTGTAGTCGAACGTCATCGCGATCTAAATCGCCGAGCGTCCCGCGATCTCATCACGATCCGTCCCGCGATCCAATCACGATCCGTCCCGCGAACTCATCACAATCCGTCTCGCGATCCAATCATGATCTGTCCCCGAACTGATCACGATCCGTCCCACGAACTCATCACGATCCGTCTCGCGATCTTGATCACGGTCCTTCCGATCTAGCGCTGAACGGATGACACCTCCGCGTTCAGCACACGTATAGCTCGATGACAATCTTTGCCTTCTTGATCCAGCAAGAGGGAGCGGAGAGGTAGACAAGTTCACCGGCAGCATGACGGCAACGCAGTGATGGTGGTGGAGCAATTCCGGCAGGGCTTCGCCTGAGCACTGCAGAAATCCGATCTAGAGGAGAAACTATGCAATGGAGGAACGGCAGCATGTGGCTAGAACTTCTGTGCAAAAAACCCTAAAACCTCCAAAATATATAAGAGGGAGGGCGAAGAGGACTAGGTGCAAGGGACAAGCCTCTTTGGGTTGGCCGAAGTGGGGAGGAGAGGAGGACTCCTCCTCCAATCCTAGTAGGACTAGGATTCCTCCCTTTTTTGGCCTTCTTCCGCCTTTTTTCCTTTGGGCTTTTCTTCCCAGGTGCATGGGCCTTGTGTGGAACTTCCACAAGCCCACAAAGGGCTGGTATTTACTCTCCCACAGCCCATGTAGCCTCTTGGGTCGAAATACCCCTCCCGATGGTCTCCCGGTACACTACAGACACTCCCGGTACACTACCGATGAGCCCGAAACTTTTCCGCGACCAAAATAGGACTTCCTATATATGAATATTTACCTCTGGACCATTCCGGAGCTCCTCGTGACGCCCGGGACCTCATCTGGGACTCTGAACAACCTTCGGTGATCACCATACATAACTCTATACTACTGAAAAGTCACCAAACCTTAATTGTGCAGACCCTGCGGGTTCAAGAACTATGTAGACATGAACGAGACACATCTACGGTCAATAACCAATAGCGGGACCTGGATGCCCATATTGGTTCCGACATATTCTATGAAGATCTTTATCGGTCGAACCTCTATGTCAAGGATTCAGTTAATCCCGTAAGATGTTCCCTTTGTTCTTCGATATGTTACTTGCTCGAGATTCGATCGTCGGTATCTCCATACCTAGTTCAACCTAGTTACTGGCAAGTCTCTTTACTCGTTTCGTAATACAAGATCCCATGACTAACACTTAGTCACATTGCTTGCAAGGCTTGTTGTGATGTTGTATAACCGAGTGGGCCCTGAGATACCTCTCCGTCACACGGAGTAACAAATCCCAGTGTTGATCCATGCCAACTCAACAGACACCCTCGGAGATACCTGTAGAGCACCTTTATAGTCACCCAGTTACGTTGCGACGTTTGATACACACAAGGCACTCCTCCAATGTCCGTGAGTTGCATGATCTCATGGTCATAGGAACATATACTTGACATGCAGAAAACAGTAGCAATAAACTGACACGATCATATGCTTCGTTTGTAGTTTGGGTCTTGTCCATCACACCATTTCCTAATGATGTGATCCCGATATCAAATGACATCTCATGTCCATGGCTAGGAAACCTTAACCATCTTTGATCAACGAGCTAGTCTATTAGAGGCATACTAGGGACATGGTTTTGTCTATGTATCCACACATGCATCTAAGTCTCCGAGCAATACAATTATAGCATGGATAATAAACGATTATCATGAACAAGGAAATATGATAATAAATAATTTATTATTGCCTCTAGGGCATATTTCCAATAGTCTCCCACTTGCACTAGAGTCAATAATCTAATTCACATCACCATGTGATACGCATTGTTATGAATCTAACACCCAATGAGTTCTGGGGCTCGAACATGCTTTGCATGTGACAGAGGTCTTATAGTCAACGGGTCTGCGACATTCAGATCTGAGTGTACTTTGCAAATCTCTATGTCAAACCGTAAACACTGCTACCACACTCCACTTGGTACTATTCCAAATGGCTGCTCCACTATACGTATCCAGATTACTACTACGAGTCATCCAGATTGGTGTTAAAGCTTGCATCTACGTAACTCTTTAGGACGAACTCTTTATCACCTCCATAATCGAGAAACATGTCCTTAGTCTTTTAGTCACTAAGGATAATCTTGACCGCTATCCAGTGATCCACTCCTGGATCACTTTTGTACCCCTTGACTGACTCATGGCAAGACACACACCAGGTGCGGTACACAGCATGGCATAATATAGAGCCTATGGCTAAGGCATAGGGGACGACGTTCATCCTTTCTCTTTATTCTACCGTTGTCGAGATTTGAGTCTCATTCAACTTCACACCTAACAAATCAGGCGAGAACTCTTTCTCTGACTGATCCATTTCGAACTCTTTCAAAATCTTGTCAAGGTATGTACTCATTGAAAGTCTCATCTAGCATCTTGATCTATCTCTATAGATCTTGATGTTCAACAATTAGGTAGCCTTATCAAGGTCTTCCTTTGAAAACTCTTTTCAAACAACCGTTTATGCTTTCTAGAAATTCTACATTATTTCTGAATAGCAATATGCCATCCACATATACTTATCAGAAACTCTATAGTGCTCCCACTCACTTTATTACAAATACAAGTTTCTCATAAACTTTCCATAGATTTAAAAACTTTTATCACCTTATCAAAGTGTATATTCCAACTCCGAGATGCTTGCTTCAGTCCATAGAAGGATCACTGAAGCTTGCTCACCTTTTAGCATCCTTAGGACTGACAAAACCTTCTCGTTGTATCTCATACAACCTTTCCTTAAGGAAGGAAACGATGTTTTGGCATCCATCTGCCAGATTTCATAATTGAAGAATGCAGCAACTGCTAATATAATTCCAACAGACATCGTAGTCACCTCCTTGAACTTTCCGGAAACTTCTTTGCGACAAGTCGAGCTTTATAAATGGTGACATTCACCATCAGCGTCTGTCTTCATTTTAAAGATCCATTTGTACTCAACGACCTGCCGTCCAACGAGCGAGTCTACCAAAGTCTATACTTGGTTTTCATATATGGATCCTTTCTCGGATTTTATGGCCTCTAACCATTTGTTGGAATCCGGGCCCATCATTGCTTCTTCATAGCTCGTAGGATCATCGTTGTCCAACAACATGACCTCCAAGATAGAGTTGTCGTACCGCTCAGGAGCAGTACATGTCCTTGTCGACCTACGAGGTTCGATAGTAACTTGATCTGAAGCTTCATGATCATCATCATTAACTTCCTCTTCAACTAACGTAGGATTCACACAAACATCTTCCTGCGCTGTGCTACTCTCTGGTTGAACAAAGGTTCAACAACCTCATCAAGTTCTATCTTCCTCCCACTCAATTCTTTCGAGAGAAACTCTTTCTCGAGAAAGGACCCCGTTTTAGCAACAAACATTTTATGCTTGGATCTAAGATAGAAGGTTCACCCAACTGTCTTTAGGGTATTCTATGAATATGCATTTTTCCGCTTTGGGTTCGAGCTCATTAGGTGAAACCCCTTTTTACACATAAGTGTTGCAGCCCCAACCATTAAGAAATGACAGCTTAGGTTTCTACTGAACCATAATTCACACGGTGTCATGTCAACGGATTTAGATGGTGCCCTATCTAAAGTGAATGTAGTTGTCTCTAATGCATAACCCCAAAACGATACTGGTAAAAGGATAAGAGACATCATAATTCGCACCATGTCCAATAGAGAACGACTATGACGTTCGGACACACCATCACACTATGGTGTTCCAGGTGGCATGAGTTGTGAAACAACTTTCACATTGTGTTAAGTTGTATACCAAACTCGTAACTCAGATATTCACCTCCACGATCATATCGCGGACATTTTATCTTCTTGTTACGATAATCTGAAACTTCACACTGAATTTGCTTGAACTTTTTCAAACGATTCAGACTTTCGTTTCATTAAGTAAATATACACTATTATCTACTCAAATCATCAGTGAAGGTAAAAAAATAACGATATCCACCGCATGCTACAAGACTCATTGGATTGCATACATCAACATGTATCATTTCCAATAAATCACTTGCCCGCTCCATCAAACTAGAAAACAGGGTCCTTAGTCATCTTGCCCAAGAGGCATGGTTCGCATGTCTCAACCTATTCGAAATTGAATGAGTCCAAATATCCATCAGCATGGAGTTTCTTCCTGCGCTTTATACCAATATGACATTTAGTGGCAGTGCCATAAGTATGTGGTACTATCATTATTAACTTTGTATCTTTGGCATCAATGTTATGAACATGTGTATTACTATGATCAAGATTCAACAAACCATTCTCACTGGGTGCATGACCATTGAAGGTATTATTCATGTAAATAGAATAACCATTATTCTTTTACTTAAATGAATAACCGTGTTGCAATAAACACGATCTAATCACGTTCATACTCAACGCAAAACACCAAATAACATTTATTTAGGTTCGTCACTAATCCCGAAGGTAGAGAGAGCGTGCGATGTTGATCACATCAACCTTGGAAACATTTCCAACACACATCATCACCTTACCCTTAGCTAGTGCTCCGTTTATTCCGTAGCTTTTATTTCGAGTTACTAACATTTAGCAACCGAACCGGTATCCAATACCCAGGTGCTACTAGGAGTACTAGCAAGGTACACATAAATAACACGTATATCAAATATACTTCTGTCGACGTTGCTAGCCTTCTTACCTACCAAGTATCTAGGGTTGTTCCGCTTCAGCGACCGCTCTCCTCATAATTGAAGCACTTAGTCTCGGGTTTGGGTTCAACTTTGGGTTGCTTCGCTGGAGCAGCAACTGACTTGCCATCCATGAAGTTTCCCTCCTTGCTCTTACCCTTCTCGAAACTAGTGGTTTGACTAACCATCAACACTTGACGCTCCTTCTTGATTTCTACCTTCGCAGTGTCAAACATCGCGAATAGCTCAGGGATCATTATTTCTATCCGTGGCATTTTATAGTTCATCACCAAGTTCTAGTAGCTTTAGTTACAATGACTTGGAGAACTATATCAATCACTATCTTATCTGGAAGATCAACTCCCACTCGATTCAAGCGATTGTAGCACCCAGACAATCTGAGCACATGCTCAACGATTGAGCTATTCTCTTTCATCTTGCAGGCAAACAATCTTGTTGGAGATCTCATATCTCCCAACACGGGCACGAGCCCGAGATCCTAATTTCAGCTCTTAGAACATCTCATATGTTCCGTGATGTTCAAAACGTTTCGAAGCCTCAATTCGAAGCCATAATGCATGACACACTAAACTATCAAGTAGTCATCAGAACGTGCCTGTCAGATGTTCACAACATCTACAAACGACGCTAGAGGAGTTGGCGCACCGAGCGGTGCATTAAGGACATAAGCCTTCTGTGCAACAACGAGGACAATCCTTAGATCACGGAGCCAGTCCGCAATATTGCTACCATCATCTTTCAACTCTATTTCTCTAGGAACATATAAAAATTCAAGGGAGCTACAACGTGAGCTAGTAATCTACAACATAGTTTGCAAAGACACTACTGACTATGTTCATGACAATGAGTTCAATTAATCATATTACTTAAGAACTCCCACTCAAATTGACATCCCTCCAATCATTCGAGTGATACATGGTCCAAATTCACCAACTCAATTCCGATCATCATGTGAGTTGATGTGGTTTCAATGGTGAACATAATCATGTTGATCATATCTACTATATGACTCATGTTCAACCTTTCGGTCTCTTGTGTTCCGAGGCCATGTCTGTACATGCTAGGCTCGTCAATTTTAACCCGAGTGTTCTGCATGTGCAACACTGGCTTGCACCCGTTGTATGTGAACGTAAAGTCTATCACACCCGGTCATCACGTGGTGTGTCAACACGATGAACTTTCGCAATGATGCACACTCGAGGAGAACACAATTCATCTTGAAATTTAAGTCAGGGTTCACCTTATAATGCTACGTCCTAAGCAAAACAAGGTGCATAAAAGGATTAACATCACATGCAAATCATAAGTGACATGATATGGCCATCAACTTGTGCTTTTGATCTCCATCTTGAAAGCATCGGCATGATCTCCATCGTCACCGGCAAGACACCATGATCTCCATCAACGTGTCGCTATCGGGGTTGTTGCGCCCAACATGCTTCTACTACTATTGCTACCGTTTAGCGATAAAGTAAAGCATTACATAGAGCTTAATGATTGACACGCAGGTCATACAATAATTAAAGACAACCCTATGGCTCCTGCCGGTTGCCGTACTCATCGACATGCAAGTCGTGATAATCTATATATCACATGATCATCTCATACATCACATATATCACATCATGTAATTGGCCATATCATATCACAACATACCCTGCAAAAACAAGTTAGACGCCCTCTAATTGTTGTTGCATGTTTTACATGGATACTACGTGTATCTAGCAAGAACAATTCTCATCTACCCAAAAACCACAATGGTGATACACTATTTGCTTTTCAACCTTATCAAGGACCGCCTTTGTCGAATCCGATCCAACTAAAGTGAGAGAAACTGGCACCCGCAAGCCATCTATGCAACAAGTTGCGATTGAGGGAACCGGTCTCTCGTAAGCGTATGAGTAATGTTAGTCCGGGCCGCTTCATCTCACAATACCGCTGAACCAGAACATGACTAAGGGAGGAAGCAATCTAAGCATCAACGCCCACAAACTCTTTGTGTTCTACTCGAGATCTCATCTACACATAGACCTAGCTCATGATGCCACTGTTGGGGAATGTCGCATGGGAAACAAAAAATTTCCTACGCACACGCAAGAAATATCCATGGTGATCAGCATCTACGAGAGGGAGAGTGTATCTACATATCCTTGTAGATCGCTAAGCGGGAAGCGTTAAGAAACGCGGTTGGTGTAGTCGAACGTCTTCGTGATCCAAATCGCCGAGCGTCCTGCGATCTCATCACAATCCGTCCCGCGATCCAATCACGATCCGTCCCGCGAACTCATCACGATCCATCCCGCGATCCAATCACGATTCATCCCGCGAACTCATCACGATCCGTCCCGCAAACTCATCACGATCCGTCTCACAATCTTGATCACGGTCCTTCCGATCTAGTGCCGAACGGACGACACCTCCCGCAAACTTAGTCACATTGCTTGCAAGGCTTATTGTGATGTTGTATTACCGAGTGGGCCCTGAGATACCTCTCCGTCACACGGAGTAACAAATCCCAATATTGATCCATGCCAACTCAAGAGACACCCTCGGAGATACCTGTAGAGTACCTTTATAGTCATCTAGTTACGTTGCGACATTTGATACATACAAGGCACTCCTCCGGTGTCAGTGAGTTGCATGATCTCATGGTCATAGGAACATATACTTGACATGCAGAAAACAGTAGCAATAAACTGACACGATCATATGCTACATTTGTAGTTTGGGTCTTGTCCATCACACCATTCTCCTAATGATGTGATCCCGTTATCAAATGACATCTCATGTCCATGGCTAGGAAACCTTAACCATCTTTGATTAACGAGCTAGTCTATTAGAGGCATACTAGGGACATGGTTTTGTCTATGTATCCACACATGCATCTAAGTCTCTGATCAATACAATTATAGCATGGATAATAAACGATTATCATGAACAAGGAAATATGATAATAACTAATTTATTATTGCCTCTAGGGCATATTTACAATGACCTGGAGGGGGGCTATGCCGCCAGTTCTTTCCCTGGGCCCTCTTACGTTTGTAAAATGTGGCATCGGGTCGACACCGAAGGAATCTTGCGCTGAGTTGGGAACGGACCTTGTGCTATAAGGTGTTGCTATGGGCTGGCCTATCACAGCCAGGTGAAAATGTCCCTCGGTCAAACCCTGTCCAGTGAAAGTCAAAGGGTTAGATCTGTCTGGCCAAGAATGTGAGGGTTAGACTGGACGGGGGACCTAGAGGTTGGCTATGCCGCTAGGTGTTGCCCTGGGCCCTCTTACGTTCGGAAAATGTGGCATCGGGTCAACACCAATTGAATCTTGCGCTGGGATGGGCCCGGACCTTGTGCTAAGATGTTGCTATGGGCTGGCCTATCATAGCCAGGTGAAAATGTCCCTCGGTTAAACCCCGTTCAGTGGAAGTCAAAGGGGTAGATCCGTCCGGTCAACAGTGTCAGGGTTAGACGGGGCGGGGGACCTGGAGGGGGGCTATGCCGCCACGTCTTGCCCTCGGTCATCTCAAGTTCGGAAAATGTGGCATCAGGTCGACACCGAGGGAATATTGCGCTGGGTTGGGCCCGGACCTTGTGCTAAGATGTTGCTAAGGACTGACCTATCAGAACTAGGTGAAAATGACCCTCGGTCAAACCCCATCTGGTGGAAGTCAAAGGGGTAGATCTGTCCGATCAAAAGTGTCAGGGTTAGATGGGACGAGTGACCTGGACGGGAGCTATGCCGCCAGGTCTTACCCTGGGCCCTCTTATGTTCGGAAAATGTGGCATCGGGTCGACACCGAGGGAATCTTGTGCTGAGTTGGGCCCGGACCTTGTGCTATAAGATGTTGCTATGGGCTGGCCTATCACAGCCAGGTGAAAATGTCCCTCGGTCAAACCCCGTCCGGTGGAAGTCAAAGGGGTAGATCCGTCCAGTCAACAGTGTCAGGGTTAGACGGGATGGGGGACCTGGAGGGGCTATGCCACCAGGTCTTGCCCTCGGCCCTCTTAAGTTCGGAAAATGTGGCATCAGGTCGACACCGAGGGAATCTTGCGTTGGGTTGGGCCCGGACCTTGTGCTAAGATGTTGTTGTGGGCTGGCCTATCATAGCTAGGTGGAAATGACCCTCGGTCAAACCCCGTCCGATGGAAGTCAAAGGGGTAGATCCGTCCAGTCAACAGTGTCAGGGTTAGACAAGACGGGGGACCTGGAGGGCGGCTATGCTGCTTGGTCTTGCCCTCGGCCATCTTACATTCGGAAAATGTGGCATCGGGTCGACACCGAGGGACTCTTGCGCTGGGTTGGGCCCGAACCTTGTGCTAAGATGTTGCTATGGGCTGGCCTATCACAGCCAGGTGCAAATGACCCTCGGTCAAACCCCGTCTAGTGAAAGTCAAAGGGGTAGATCCTTACGGTCAACAATGTCAGGGTTAGACATGACGGGGGACGTAGAGGGGGGCTATGCCGCCAGGTCTTGCCCTGGGCCCTCTTACGTTCGAAAAATGTGGCATCGGGTCAACACCAAGGGAATCTTGTGGTGGGTTGGGCCCGGACCTTGTGCTATAAGATGTTGCTATGGGCTGGCCTATCACTGCCAGGTGAAAATGTCCCTCGGTCAAAACCCTTCCGATGAAAGTCAAATGGGTAGATCCGTCCGGTCAATAGTGTCAGGGTTAGACGGGACGTGGGACCTGGAGGGGGGCTATGCCGCCAGGTATTGCCCTGGTCCCTCTTACATTCGTAAAATGTGGCATCAGGTCGACATCAAGGGAATCTTGCGCTGGGTTGGGCCCGGACCTTGTGCTAAGATGTTGCTATGGGCTGGCCTATCACAGCCAGGTGAAAATGACCCTCGGTCAAACCCCATCCGGTGGAAGTCAAAGGGGTAGATCCGTCCGGTCAACAATGTTAGGGTTAGACGGGACGGGGGACCTGGAGGGCGGCTATGCCACCAGTTCTTGCCCTAGGCCCTCTTACATTCGGAAAATGTCGCATCGGGTCGACATCGAGAGAATCTTGTGGTGGGTTGGGCCCGGACCTTGTGCTATAAGATATTGTTATGGGCTAGCCTATCACAGCCAGGTGAAAATGTCCCTCGATCAAACCCTGTCCGGTGCAAGTCAAATGGGTAGATCTGTCCGGTCAACAGTGTCAGGGTTAGACGGGACGGGGGACCTAGAGGGGGTATGCCGCCAGGTGTTGCCCTGGGCCCTCTTACGTTCGGAAACTATGGCATCGGGTCGACACCGAGGGAATCTTGTGGTGGGTTGGGCCCGAACCTTGTGCTATAAGATGTTGCTATGGGCTGGCCTATCACAGCCAGGTGAAAATGTCCCTCGGTCAAACCCCGTCCGGTGAAAGTCAAAGGGGTAGATCCATCCGGTCAACAATGTCAGGGTTAGACGGGACGGGGGGCCTGGAGGGGGGCTATGCCGCCAGGTCTTGACCGAGGCCCTTTTACGTTCGGAAAATGTGGCATCGGGTCGACACCGAGGGACGGGGGACCTTGTGGTGGCATTGACGCCGTCACATGAAGTGGCGAAACGTGTGCATCGGGTCGAGCTGGATTGAATCTAATGGGGGGTTGGTCTCAGACCATGTTCGGGGATGTTCCTACGGGGTGTCCTGTCTCAACGAGGTGGAAGAGTCCACTAGTCAACGAACGTCCAACAAAAGTCAAATGCCCAGATCACTGGGTCAACGGGGCTAGGGTTTTGTCCGGTCGGGGGGCGTGTGTGGGTAACAATGCCACCGGAATATCGCACGGGGTCTATGGAGGGAAGGAAGGATATGAATATTTTAAAAATTGCTATGACATTTTAAAAATATATTAAAAATAATTTCAGTAAAAAAATATAACAAGAAATGAAAAAAATACATATGCCTATAGCTTAGCCGTCGGCATAGGTTGCCACGTGGCTACAGAACCTATGCCGACGGCTAAACCATCGGCATAGAGCCTTGCCTTATCCCCTCACACCCACCTCTCTCCACCACTCACTCACTCCCATAGCGCCCCGACCCCGACCTCGCTCATCGTCCTCACGCCGCCTCGCCCCGCCCGGCGACCTAGTCGCTCCCCCGTCCTACCCCTACCTCGCCTCCCACCCACGGCCCCGGCCCGGCCACCGCCCCGACCTTGCCTCGCCCCGTCGCCTCGGCCCCCACCCACCGCCCCGGCACGGCCGCCGCCCCACCCGGCCCCGCAGCGGCGCCGTCTCGCCCCGCCGCCGCCCCACCCGACCCCGTCCCGCGCCTCACCCTGCCGCCGCCCCACCCGACCTCGCCCTGCCGCCGCCTCACCCGACCCCGCCCCGTGCCGCAGCAGCGCCCGCCCCACCCGGCCCTGCCCCGCCGCCTCGCCCCACCATCGCCCCACCCGGCCCTCCCCCGTTGCACCTCCAGCCGGCCATCCTCTGCTGCAGCTCCATCCGTGGCCATTGTGAGCATTTGTTTCCTTACTTTTTTTAGTTTTTTTTGCTACTGATTGTAGGTGGATGGATGCATGAGCTAGTATGTTGTAGATAGTATGGATGTTTTTAGATTCATAGATGGATGCATGGAATGTTGGTCAAATTTGTCATCAATGGATGTCATTATTAATATGATTTTTTTTCCAAGTTTGAAGTGTCAATGTTGTGTGTGATGTTGTCATATATACTTTTCTCACGGTGGAATTAGCATTCTATGTTGTGTCGAGTCTTCCCGGAGTGACCCTTATCGGAAGCGGTTGTCTCTGATGAGTGGTTTTTTGGATTGATGGATGCTTTCATTTTGTCATCAAAGATTTATATATGAGATGTGATGACCTATTTTTTTCACTTGTTGGAATTTACAGGCTTTGTGGTGTTACATCTCCATGGAGTGATCATCGACATTGGAGTTGTTGGTCCCTGATCGTCCCTCTGTTGTTCGACTACTTCCTCTACAACCGAGGGTGAGATACGAATCTACCTTCACCTTCTATGTTTTTTTAATCATGTCACTAGATTTTCTTTTCACGTCAAGTCGCGTAACCTAGGCGTGTCCCGTCCTAAATGGTTGCATCGATAAATATGCATTCAATTGCATATTTCTCACTGCAACTGTTTCGGATTGTCCAGCGTTTTCCACAGACAGCCCGAGGATGTGTAGATTGGGTACGTTCTCCATGCCCTAGCCCGTTCCGAGACAGGATTTCGGCGGTGCCTCCCCTTTGTTCTCCGGAGAACATTCTCTTGCTATTTGCCAAGACGTTTATCTGGAGAACAACGGGGAGGTGCTGCCAAATTTTTGTCTCGGAACGGGGTAGAGCATGGAGAACGTACTCAATCTACATATCCTCGGGTGGGATTAGGATCCTCTTTACCTATTAGAAATGTAGGTGGATTCAGCGCCGTCAACGTGGTAGAAAATAAATATTTGATGTGATTAATTCAAATCAAATCTTAATTTTTTATGTGGCTCCCAATAAAGTAGAGGATGGTAGATCATCAGTGGATGTATAGTGGTTTTACCCGTGGCTCCCGTGGGAATCGAGTAACATCAGAGTAGATTGCCTAAACCGATGTGTTTTTGAGGGAGACATTCCATGGTCCAATGAGAATGATCCCACATTGGCCATGTGCGAGATGTGGCAGACGTCACTCTAAAGGCAAGGATGAAATGACCTGGCACCTTCGCACGCACGGATATATGAAAACTTTGACATGCCGATAAACTTTGCCGAACGGGGCCGTGGTAGAGAGGAGGTGATGCGTCAACGCATCAGTGGTTATGTGGATGACGGGGTCAGAGACATGCTAGATGATGTCATTGCTATAGAGGCTACACCCGTGACACCTTCAGACAATGAACTAGAGGAGCCGGAGGAGCCGGGGGAGCTGGAGGAGCCGGAGGCAACCGCAACGTCCTTCTTGGAGATCTTGGCTTCGTCAAAGAATCCTCTTTATGCGGGTGCCAAACTCTCTCAGCTAGATGCCATCTCGCAACTAATGGCAGTTAAGGTCGAGTACGGTTTTAGCCAAGCTTGCATCAAAACATTTCTGGGAGTATGGGCTAACAGTCTTCCCGATGGTCATGAACTGCCGGAATCATCTACGCCACGAAGAAAATCATGAAGACACTCTCTATGGATTATGAGAAAATACATGTTTGTTCGAAGAATTGCCTTTTGTTTAGGCACGAGTATGCGGATGACAAGTATTGTAGGAAGTGTGGTTCCTCTCGGTACCTTGAGGTGGTCGGTAAGGATGGTCAAAAGACGCAGCTATGCATCCCCGCAAAGGTTCTTCGATATCTTCATTTCATAAAAATGTTGTAGCGCCTTTTCATCACAGAGGAGTCTGCCAAAATGATGAAGTGGCACAAGCAAGGGAAAACGTACCATCCAAACAAAATCGTACATCCATCGGGAGGTGAAGCATGGAAGTCATTCGATAAAGAATACCCCAAGGAAGCAGCCGAGGATGGGAATGTCAGAGTTGCAATAACAGGTGATGGGGTCAATCCATATGGTATGTCGTCCAATTCATACAGCTGTTGGCCCGTGTTTGTTATTCCGCTCAATCTCCCTCCTGGTGTCCTAGTGCAACGCGACACCATGTTCTTGTCGCTGATCATTCCAAGGACCAAATACCTGAGGAAGAATTTGGGATGTTAATGCAGCTGCTGGTGGATGATTTGCACCATTCTTGGTACTTCCCAAGGTTGACATACGACCGAGATCTGCAGAAAGATTTCTTGATGAAAGTTTGGTTGATGTATTGCATGGATGACTTTCCCGGATATGCCCTATTCTGTTGATGTTGTACAAGTGGTAAGATGCCATGCCCAGTGTGCATGCAGGCTCTATGTTTTATTTGGCTGCAGAAGGGTCGCAAGTATCTAGCCTTTGACCAGCACCGCCAGTTCCTCCCTCCAGACCATCCAGATAGGGAAGACAAGAAGAACTTCACGAAAGGTCGGGTTGTGCATGAAGTAAACGAGATTCCAACATTTTTGAGGGCAGATGTTCTTGCTCAGCTAAAAGCTCTCAAGCCTGAAGTCAAAGGGAAAGGCAAAGGCAAACGCTTTGAGGGATATGGTGAGACACACAACTGGACTCACATAAGACCCTTCACGAACCTTCCCTATTTCAAGGACCTCAAACTTCCTTATAACATCGATGTGATGCACACCGAAAAGAATCTCATAGAGTCCCTTTTTCACATGATCCTCAACATTCCTGATAAGACAAAATATAACGTTCAAACTAGAGCCGATCAACAAAAAAATTGTGATAGACCACGTCTAAACATGCAACCTCCCACAGGTGGTCGAAGAAACTGGTTCAAGCCAGAGGCTGACTTCGTCCTTAAACCACCAGAAAAGAAGGAGGTACTTATGTGGCTCAAACACATTGTGAAGTTCACTGATGGTTATGCATCGAATATAAGTAATGGAGCCAATATTTCAACGGGCAAAGTCAACGGGCTCAAGAGTCATGACTATCATGTATGGATTGAGCGGTTAATGCTGGTGATCGTTCGAGGCTATGTCCCCGAGCGTGTCTGGCAAGTGCTTGCAGAGCTAAGCCATTTCTTTCGCACGCTCTGTGCTAAAGAAGTATGTCCAGAGGTGATTGGACAATTGCATAAGAAGGCACCAGAATTGATATGCAAGCTAGAGAAGACCTTTCCGTCGGGCTTCTTTACTCCGATGACACATCTCATTTTACACCTCGCGAAAGAGGTATTGTTGGGGGGGCCTGTGCAGAATCGTTGGCAATACAGCCTTGAGAGACAGAACAAGCATCTCCGAAAGAAATGTGGAAACAAAGATAAGATTGAAGCTTCCATAGCTGAGGCAATTATCCTTGAGGAGGTGTCAATCCTCAGGACATCGTACTATCCAGACCACGTTCCCAGCCTGCATAATAAGGTGCCTCAATACAATACGAAAGAGCCCACGTATAAACCCAAGCTTGATCTATTTAGCGGGCAAGGTGGCAGGGCTGGGTGCTCTAAATCTTATAACATGCCAGAACAAGAGTGGGAGGACATCATGTTCTATGTCTTGCACAACATCAAGGAAGTTGAGGAGGAGTGGATGAGGTAATACCACCACACCATTCCTTTATGTCTTGCACAACATCATGTTCTATGTTCTCTTAGTCTAGGCCTAAACACCGCTTTTCTTCTTTCAGCCAATTCATTTATGAGGAGTGGGAGGGAATGATTGATCCTACTCACGTGGAGGCACTTACTCTTCTTCGACATGGAAACCCTAGAAGGCAAATTTTTGTTGCTTGGTTCATGGCTAAAGTAAATTTTCACATTCCCCTATTAAATACCTAGTTGAACATTTTATTAGTTAACCAAACAATTTCAATTAAACTTGTAGGGAAAAGATCAAAGCATATCTATGGATGAAGAATTGAGATGGGTTTCCATGGGGTTTAACCCTTCGGTCATGACATGTGAAAAGTATGATGTGAATGGGTAGCGATTCCATACAGAGGAGCACCAGAACAACCGGCCTGATCCCAAAACTATAAATACCGGAGTGTACACCCTAGGTCAAAATGGAGTTCAGTATTTCGGAAGGGTAGGAAAAATATACGAGCTTTCCTTCAGTCGTGGCCACAAAACCATAAGTCTCCCTGTGTTCAAATGCCGATGGTTCAACCCAGTAAATGGGCTGAGACATATGCCTTCGTATGGTTTGGTCGAAGTTAAACCATCAACCGTGTATGCTGGAGCCGATCTCTTTATTGCGGCTACCCAAGCCACACAAGTTTATTATCTGCCTTACCCATGCCAGAAAGAATACCTAAAGGGTTGGTAAGTTGCGTTCAAGGTGTCGCGACATAGTAAGTTACCGGACCCGAATGATGACGATTATTACAATATTAACCCCATGACCTACTAGGGAGTGTTCTTTCAAGAGCAACCTTATGATGATGATGATGATGATGTGGTCAGAAGCGATTATGATGACTCCTTGGGTGATGATGATGTGGATCCAAACGATGACTTTGCACGGAATGATGGTGAGACCATTGTTAATGAAAAAGACATACTTATGCTAGAAAAGTTGTTAAATTAACACGATGATGATGAGGAAGAGCCTCCACCTACGTTCGACAATGAAGATGATATGTGTGACAGTGATACTGACAGTGATGATTCGTAAGGGTCCTAGCAGATGTATGTTTCATGTCTTTTTACTATGGTTTATTAATATGCTTATTTATCAATGTCTTTTTATAAGGTTTTTTTCTTCCTTCTTTTTATACTAATTGTTTATTCTTTTCTCAATGCAGGTTTGCTAAGCATGGGCAATGGCAAGGCCGATGGCACGGGTTTACTAAGCAAACTCAAATGATTACTAGTCGGAGTGGTCGAGCCCATAATATTCTGTCTCGACTACTTGAGGATGACTCCTCATAGGAAAGTCAAGGGAGAGGTTCCGCTAGATGTGGAGGGAGTGCGGGGAGAGCCCCTAGAGGTGGAGGGGGTGGTCGGGGCCAGAAACAATGCTCCCTCACCGACTTAGGGGTGCCTTTTATGTTGGTAGACGTAGTAGTAAATCAAATTTCCTACGATCACCAAGATCTATCCATGGAGAAACCAGCAACGAGTGGGGAGAGATTGCATCTTCATACCTTTGAAGATCGCAAAGCGGAAGCGTTACAAGAACACGGTTGGTGGAGTCGTACTCGCAGCGATTCAGATCGCAGTGGATTCCGATCTCAGCGCCGAACTACGGCGCCTCCGCGTTCAACACACGTGCAGCCCGATGACGTCTCCTATGCCTTGATCCAGCAAGGAGGAAGTAGAGGTTGAGGGAGATCTCCGGCAGCACGAGGGCGTGGTGACGGTGGAGCTACGTGAACTCCGGCAGGGCTTCGCCAAGCGCTACGGAGAACGAGGAAGAGGAAGTGTAGGGCTGCGCCGAGAGAGAGAAGTCGTGTCTCAAATCAGCCCAAACCCTTGCATATATATAGGAGGGAGAGGGAGGGATGCATTGGCCCCTCCTCCAAGGAGGAGAGCTTCGGCCGAACTAGGGGGAGAGTCCACCTCCCACAAGGGAGGTGGATCTCCTCCTTTTAAACCTTTTTTAGCCCTATCTCTTATCTCCAGCCGCCGGACAATGTTGTGCCACAAAGTCTTCAAACGTAAGCAGAATTGGTTGTTCTCTAGCAGGTGGTGGTGGTGGTTCCATTACAGGAACCTTTTCGGCCGCCATGGACTCAAAAACGAGCTGCATGTTAGTTGACGAAGCACACACGAAGGTTAGAAGAAATGAGAATGCAAATGTGAAAGTCAAATGAAAGGGGCTAAACTAACCTTCATCATGCGACTGGCATGGTCCGAGATTGCTGCAAGTCTCGCGTTCCATGCCATGGTCTCCTGACGTTGGTACTCCATGTAGGCCTTCAATATAACATGATGAAACTCATATGAACATCTTGGTGTGGAAAATAAAATGAGAAAAAGGAAGATAAGAGGGAAAATTCTTACAGAGTGTTGCTGGGCTAGGAGGGACATTGGGTGTGCACTTGTCGCCCTCGGCTGCGGGCTCAGGCTCGGGTTGGTAACTCAGAGATGTGTGTAGGAGATAGAAGGAGTGACCCCGTCATCCGAAACTCGCTGTCGACCATGACTCTTCGGCCCTATGCCGACCATCGCCCTGTCGTACGTAGCCTCTTTTATGGGGTCAGGTGTGTCAGGATTATACAGATTATACACCTTCTTGTAGGTCTCAAGGTGCTTGCCGGAGTTGCCGTAGTACTTGCCCTTGCCTTCCTTGGGCTTAGTCCGCATATGGGCTAGCTCCCACGCCTCCATGTTTGAGAGCGGCCGCTTCAGTTTCTCCTCCTGCACCACCAAGCAACACCAAAGAGAGGTTAGTCATACAAGAAGAAAAGTGTTTCATGTACATAGATATACCTGAACTTTCTTGTGGCCCCAATGGTTCCAGTTTCCCTGACTATGTGTTCTGTCATTTCCTCGATTAGCCCGGTTTTGGATGCTTTTAGCAGCCCACTTTTCATCATCACCGAGCCAAGTATCAACCAATGCCTCCCATTATTCCTTTTTTCCATAACACCAACCAGGACACGCCTACATAATGAAAGCATAGTGGCATGTTGACACGAAACAATGACATTTAACACAAACATCAGAATGAAAAGTCTGTTATACTTACAACATGTATTGCTCCTTAGTCAAGGTAAGCTTCTCCTCCCGCACGAAATCCTTGGGCATCTTCATGTCACGATAGTTGTAATAATATTGCGATATGGCCACCCAGCGCACCTGGTACTGGATCTGGCGGGTCTGCTTCTTTGCAGCTCTCTGAAACAGCTTCTAGGCAATGGGCTTGTTCTCCTCAAGTGCTCGATAGTATTTCTACAGTTATTCATGAAAATAGAATGGAAGAAGCCATGAGTCAAACCATTCGATGGAAAACTATGGACGAAACTCAAGACTCATGCTTCTGAAGAGAACTTACCCAAAAATTTGTTTCCACGGCCTTAGCATGTGTCAGATAGTCTGCATGGGTAGCCAATTTGTAGTGGTTCCAGGTCATAGCCAAAACTTTGTGCTCTGGGTGCTTGACTGGGTCCGGAACAAATAACCCCGGCCAATATTCTTTCCGCAAGATAGTGATGACACCGTTCGGAACAGGGGCTTTTGGAGGAACCTCCCAGCCCCTACAAAAGATAGAAAATATGAGCACGTTTACAAGCAAAAGAATTAAAATATGATTAAGAGGCATTTACTCTTTCCCCTTCGGCGTAATGATCCACTTCTGCTCCTCCGTATCAGGTTCGAGGGGGCGGGGACTCTTGCTCGACCACGCAGCCACCCCTTGTTGTTGCCAACCCCCTCCCCCTCCCTGCCACCACCAACCTCCTCCCCCTCCCTGCCGCCACCAACCTCCTCCCCCTCCCTGCCACAACCAACCTCCTCCTCCTCCCTGCCACCACCAACCTCCTGCTCCTCCCTTCCACCACCAATCTCCCCACTCCCCAAACTCCTCCTCCTCCTCCTCCTCCTCAACCTCCTCGTGAAACTCCTCCTCCTCAGTAGAGGGTACCTCACTAGAGGAGGGTACCTCACTACAAGAGGGCCTTGTAAAATGTTGGAAATATGCCCTAGAGGCAATAATAAAATGGTTATTATTGTATTTCCTAGTTCATGATAATTGTCTATTGTTCATGCTATAATTGTGTTAACCAGAAACCGTAATACATGTGTGAATACGTAGACCACAACATGTCCCTAGTGAGCCTCTAGTTGACTAGCTCGTTGATCAATAGATGGTCACGGTTTCATGACCATGGACATTGGATGTCGTTGATAACGGGATCACATCATTAGGAGAATGATGTGATGGACAAGACCCAATCCTAAGCATAGCACAAGATCGTGTAGTTCGTTTGCTAAGGCTTTTCAATGTCAAATATCATTTCCTTAGACCATGAGATTGTGCAACTCCCAGATACCGTAGGAATGCTTTTGGTGTGCCAAACGTCACAACGTAATTGGGTGGCTATAAAGGTGCACTACGGGTATCTCCGAAAGTGTCTGTTGGGTTGGCACGAATCGAGACTGGGATTTGTCACTCCGTGTGACGAAGAGGTATCTCTGGGCCCACTCGGTAAGACATCACCATAGTGAGCTCAATGTGACTAAGGAGTTAGTCATAGGATGATGTATTACGGAACGAGTAAAGAGACTTGCCGGTAACGAGATTGAACAAGGTATAGAGATACCGACGATCGAATCTCGGGCAAGTATCATACCGATAGACAAAGGGAATTGTATACGGGATTGATTGAATCCCCGACATCGTGGTTCATCCGATGAGATCATCGTGGAGCATGTGGGAGCCAACATGGGTATCCAGATCCCGATGTTGGTTATTGAACGGAGAGGTGTCTCGGTCATGTCTACATGTCTCCCGAACCCGTAGGGTCTACACACTTAAGGTTCGATAACGCTAGGGTTATAGGGAAATGGTATACGTGATTACCTAAAGTTGTTAGGAGTCCCGAATGAGATCCCGGACGTCACGAGGAGCTCCGGAATGGTCCGGAGGTAAAGATTGATATATAGTAAGTCCAGTTTTGGTCACCGGAAAGTTTTTGGGGTCATCGGTAGTGTACCGGGAGTGCCGGGAGGGTGCCGAAGGACCCCCGGGAGGGGTGTGACGACCAAAGGACTTCGTGGGCCCTTATAGGAGGTGTGCCAGCCCTTATTAGGCTGGCCAAGTGTTGGGGAACGTTGCATGGGAAACAAAAAAATTCCTACGCGCACACGATATCTATCCATGGTGATGAGCATCTATGAGAGGGAGAGTGGATCTACGTACCCTTGTAGATCGCTAAGAGAGAAGCGTTAAGAAACGCGGTTGGCATAGTCGAACGTCTTCGCGATCCAAATCGCTGAGTGTCCCGCGATCTCATCACGATCCGTCCCGCGATCAATCACGATCCGTCCTGCGAACTTCATCACGATCCGTCCCGCGATCTCATCATGATCCGTCCCGCGAACTCATCTCGATCCTTCCCGCGAACTCATCACGATCCGTCTCGCGATCTTGATCATGGTCCTTCCGATCTAGCGCCGAACGGATGGCACCTCCGCGTTCAGCACACATACAGCTCGATGACGATCTCCGCCTTCTTGATCCAGCAAGAGGGAGCAGAGAGGTAGAAGAGTTCTCCGGCAGCGTGACGGCGCTGCGGCGATGGTGGTGGAACTATTCTGGCAGGGCTTCGCCTAAGGACTGCAAAAAACCGATCTAGAGGAGAAGCTATGCACTAGAGGAACAGGTGGCACGTGGCTGAAAATCTTTTTCCAAAACCCTAAAATCCTCTAGTATATATAGGAGGAGAGGAGGAGGAGGCTTGGCTGCCAAAGAGGCAGCCCTTGGGTCGGCCAAACCAAGGAGGGAGGAGTCCTGCTCCTCCACTCCTAGTAGGATTAGGACTCCTTCCTTATTTGGCCTTTTTTTTTGCCTTTTTCCACCTTTTTCCTTTTGGGCTTTTCTTCCCAGCCACATAGGCCTTGTGTGGGACTTCCACCAGCCCACAAAGGGCTGGTATTTAATCTCCCACATCCCATATAGCCTCTTGGGTCGAAATAACCCTCCCGATGGTCCCCCGGTATACTACCGGCACTCCCGGTACACTACCGATGAACACGAAACTTTTCCGGCGACCAAAACAGGACTTCCTATATATCAATCTTTACCTTCGGACCATTGTGGAGCTTCTCGTGATGTCCGGGATCTCATCCGGGACTCCGAAAAACCTTTGGTCACCACCATACATAACTCTATACTACCGAAACGTCACCAAACCTTAAGTGTGCAGACCCTGCGGGTTCGAGAACTATGTAGACATGACCGAGACACCTCTACGGTCAATAACCAATAGCGGTACCTAGATGCCCATATTGGTTCCTACATATTCTATGAAGATCTTTATCGGTCGAACCTCTATGTCATGGATTCAGTTAATCCCGTATGATGTTACCTTTGTTCTTCGGTATGTTACTTGCCCGAGATTCGATCGTCGGTATCTGTATACCTAGTTCAACCTCGTTACCGGCAAGTCTCTTTACTCGTTCCGTAATACAAGATCCCGTGGCTAACACTTAGTCACATTGCTTGCAAGGCTTATTGTGATGTTGTATTACCGAGTGGGCCCTGAGATACCTCTCCGTCACACGGAGTAACAAATCCCAGTCTTGATCCATCCCAACTCAACAAACACCCTCGGAGATACCTGTAGAGCACCTATATAGTTACCCAGTTACGTTGCGACGTTTGATACACACAAGGCACTCCTCCGGTATTCGTGAGTTGCATGATCTCATGGTCATAGGAACATATACTTGACATGCAGAAAACACTAGCAATAAACTTACACGATCATATGCTACGTTTGTAGTTTGGGTCTTGTCCATCACACCATTCTCCTAATGATGTGATCCCGTTTATCAAATAACATCTCATGTCCATGTCTAGGAAACCTTAACCATCTTTTATCAACGAGCTAGTCTATTAGAGGCATACTAGGGACATGATTTTGTCTATGTATCCACACATGCATCTAAGTCTCCGATCAATACAGTTATAGCATGGATAATAAACGATTATCATGAACAAGGAAATATGATAATAAATAATTTATTATTGCCTCTAGGGCATATTTCCAACACCAAGACCTTCTAGAAAGGCCCTTGCGGCTGGAGATAAGAGGTAGGGCTGAAAAAGGTTTAAAAGGAGGAGATCCACCTCCCTTTTGGGAGGTGGACTCTCCCCCTAGTTCGGCCGAAGCTCTCCTCCTTGGAGGGGGGGCCAAGGCAGCCCTCCCTCTCCCTCCTCCTATATATATGCAAGGGTTTGGGCTGATTTGAGACACGACTTCTCTCTCTCTCTCTCTCTCTCTCTCGGCGCAGTCCTACCCTTCCTCTTCCTCGTTCTCCGTAGCGCTTGGCGAAGCCCTGCCGAAGTTCACGTAGCTCCACTGTCACCAGGCCGTCGTTCTGCCGGAGCTCTCCCTCAACCTCTCCTTCCTCCTTGCTGGATCAAGGCGTAGGAGACGTCATCGGGCTGAACGTGTGTTGAACGCGGAGGCGCCGTTGTTCGGCGCTGAGATCGGAATCCACCGCGATCTGAATCACTGCGAGTACGACTCCACCAACCGCGTTCTTGTAACGCTTCCGCTTAGCGATCTTCAAAGGTATGAAGATGCAATCTCTCCTCACTCGTTGCTGGTTTCTCCATGGATAGATCTTGGTGATCGTAGGAATTTTTTTGATTTACTACTACGTCTACCAACAGTGGCATCATGAGCTAGGTCTATGCGTAGAATCTATGCACGAGTAGAACACAAAGCAGTTGTGGGCGTCGATCTTGTTAATTTACTTACCACTACTTGTCTTATCTTGATTCAGTGGTATTGTGGGATGAAGCGGCTTGGACCGACTTTACATGTACGCTTACGTGAGACTGGTTCCACCGCCTGATATGCACTTGTTGCATAAGGTGGCTAGCGGGTGTCTAACTCTCGCACCTTAGTCGGATTGGATTCAATGAAAAGGGTCCTTACGAAGGGTAAATAGCAATTGGCATATCACGTTGTGGTTTTGGCGTAGGTAAGAAACGTTCTTGCTAGAAACCTATAGCATCCACGTAAAAACTTACAACTACAAATTAGAGGACGTCTAACTTGTTTTTGTAGCATATGCCTTGTGATGTGATATGGCCAAAGGGTGTGACGTGATGCATTGTGATGTATGAGATTGATCATGTTCCTGTAATAGGATTCACGACTTGCATGTCGATGAGTATGACAACCGGTAGGAGCCATAGGAGTTGTCTTATTTTATTGTATGACCTGCGTGTCAATCATAAACGCCATGTAATTACTTTACTTTATTGCTAAACGTTAGCCATATTAGTAGAAGTAATAGTTGGCGAGACAACTTCATGAAGACACAATGATGGAGATCATGATGATGGGGATCATGGTGCCGTGCCGGTGACAGTGATGATCATGGTGCCCCGAAGATGGAGATCAAAGGAGCAAGATGATATTGGCCATATCATGTCACTATATTGATTGCATGTGATGTTTATCATGTTTACATGTTATTTGCTTAGAACGACGGTAGTAAATAAGATGATCTCTCAATAAAATTTCAAGAGAAGTGTTCACCCTAACTGTGCATCGTTGCTAAGGATCGTCGTTCTGAAGCACCACGTGATGATCGGGTGTGATAGGTTCTAACGTTCGCATACAACGGGTGTAAGCCAGATTTACACACGCGATACACTTAGGTTGACTTGACGAGCCTAGCATGTACAGACATGGCCTAGGAACACGGAAGACCGAAAGGTCGAACATGAGTTGTATAGAAGATACGATCAACATGGATATGTTCACCATGATGACTAGTCCGTCTCACGTGATGATCGGACACGGGCTAGTTGACATGGATCATGTGTCACTTGGATGACTAGAGAGATGCCTATCTAAGTGGGAGTTCATTAAATAATTTAATTATGTGAACTTAATTATCATGAACTTAGTCTAAAATTGTCTTTACAATCTATATTGTAGATCCAATGGCCAACGCTAATGTCACCCTCAACTTCAACGCGTTCCTAGAGAAAACCAAGCTGAAAGATGATGGAAGCAACTATGCGGACTGGGTCCATGGCTTGAGGATCATCCTCATAGCTTCCAAAAATTGTATGTCCTTGATGCACCACTAGGTGACCCACCCCTTCTCCCAGCAAAGCAAGACGTCGCTTGGCATTCTCGCTGCGATGATTACTCCCTTGTTCAGTGCGGCATGCTTTACAGTTTAGAGCCGGGGATCCAAAAGCGTTTTGAGCAACACGGAGCATATGAGATGTTCCAAGAGCTGAAACTGGTTTTCCAAGCTCATGCCCGGGTCGAGAGATATGACATCTCCGACAAGTTCTTTAGCTGTAAGATGGAGGAGAATAGTTCTGTCAGTGAGCACATCCTCAAGATGTCTGGGCTACACAACTGCTTGACTCAGCTGGGAGTTAATCTCCCGGATGACTCGGTCATTGACAGAATCCTCCAGTCGCTTCCACCTAGCTACAAGAGCTTTGTGATGAACTACAACATGCAAGGGATGGAGAAGTCCATTCCTGAGTTGTACTCGATGCTGAAATCAGTAGAGGTCGAGATCAAAAAGGAGCATCAAGTGTTGATGGTGAATAAGACCACTAGTTTCAAGAAAGGCAAGGGTAAGAAGAACTTCAAGAAGGATGGCAAAGCTGTTGCCGCGCCCGGTAAGCAAGTTGCCGGGAAGAAGAAGAAAAAGAATGGACCCAAGCCTGAGACTGAGTGTTTTTATTGGAAGGGTACCGGTCACTGGAAGCGGAACTGCCCCAAGTACTTAGCGGATAAGAAGGACGGCAGCATTAAAGGTATATGTGATATACTTGTTATTGATGTGTACCTAACCAGCGCTCGTAGAAGCTCCTAGGTATTTGATACCGGTGCATTTGCTCACATTTGTAACTCCAAGCAGGAGCTACGGAATAAGCGGAGGCTGGCAAAGGACGAGGTGACGATGCGCGTCGGGAATGGTTCCAAGGTCGATGTGATCTCCGTCGGCACACTACCTCTACATCTACCTTTGGGATTAGTGTTAAACCTTAATAATTATTATTTAGTACCAGCTTTGAGCATGAACATTGTATCTGGATCTCGCTTAATGCGAGATGGCTACTCATTTAAATCTGAGAATAATGGTTGTTCTATTTATATGAGAGAAATGTTTTATGGTCATGCCCCACTGGTCAATCTTTTATTTTTGATGAATCTCGAACGTGATGTTACACATGTCCATAGTGTGAGTACCAAAAAGTGTAAGGTTGATAATGATAGTCCCACTTACATGTGGCACTACCGCCTTGGTCATATTGGTGTCAAACGCATGAAGAAGCTCCATACTGATGGACTTTTGGAGTCTCTTGATTTTGAATCATTTGACACGTACGAACCATGCCTCATGGGCAAGATGACCAAGACTCCGTTCTCCGGAACAATGGAGCGATCAACTGACTTGTTGGAAATAATACATACCGATGTATGCGGTCCAATGAGTGTCGAGGCTCGTGGTGGCTACTGTTATGTTCTCACCCTCACTGATGACTTGAGTAGATATGGGTATGTCTACTTAATGAAACATAAGTCTGAAACTTTTGAAAGGTTCAAGGAATTTCAGAGTGAGGTAGAAAATCAACGTGACGGGAAAATAAAGCGCCTACGATCTGATCATGGCGGAGAATATTTAAGTCATGAGTTTGGCACGCACCTAAGGAAATGTGGAATTGTTTCACAACTCACGCCGCCTGGCACACCTCAGTGAACTGGTGTGTCTGAACGTCGTAATCGCACTCTATTAGATATGGTACGATCTATGATGTCTCTTACCGACTTACCGCTATCATTTTGGGGATATGCATTAGAGACTGCCGCATTCACTTTAAATAGGGCACCGTCAAAATCCGTTGAGACGACACCGTATGAATTATGGTTTGGAAAGAAACCTAAGATGTTGTTTCTAAAAGTTTGGGGATGCGCTGATTATGTGAAGAAACTTCAACCTGAGAAGCTCGAACCCAAAGCGGAAAGGTGCGTCTTCATAGGATATCCCAAAGAGACTATTGGGTATACCTTCTACCTACGGTCTGAGGGCAAAGTCTTTGTTGCCAAGAATGGATCCTTTCTCGAGAAAGAGTTTCTCTCGAAAGAAGTAAGTGGGAGGAAAATAGAACTTGATGAGGTAATTGTACCTCCACTCGAACCGGAGAGTAGCACAGCACAGTAGTTGTTTCTGTGGAGCCTACACCGGCTGGAGAGGAAGTTAATGATGATGATCATGAAACTTCAGATCAAGTTACTATTGAACGTCGAAGGTCCACTAGGACACGTTCCGCACCAGAGTGGTACGGCAACCCTGTCCTAGAGATCATGTTGTTAGACAATGGTCAACCTTTGAACTATGAAGAAGCGATGGCGGGCCCGGATTCCAACAAATGGCTTGAAGCCATGAAATCCGAGATAAGATGCATGTATGAGAACAAAGTGTGGACTTTGGTGGACTTGCCTGTTGATAAGCGATCCATTGAAAATAAATGGATCTTTAAGAAGAAGACTGACGCAGATGGTAATGTCACCGTCTATAAGGCTTGGCTTGTCACTAAGGGTTATCGACAAGTTCAAGGAGTTGACTACGATGAGACTTTCTCACCCGTAGCAATGCTGAAGTCTGTCTAAATCATGTTAGCAATTGCCGCATTTTATGATTATGAGATCTGGCAAATGGACGTCAAAACGGCATTCCTTAATGGCTTCCTCAAGGAAGAACTGTATATGATGCAGCCGGAAGGTTTTGTCGATCCTAAAGATGCTAACAAGGTATGCAAGCTCCAGCGCTCCATCTATGGGCTGGTGCAAGCATCTCGGAATTGGAACATTTGCTTTAATGAAGTGATTAAAGCGTTTGGATTTGTACAGGTTTATGGAGAACCTTGTATTTACAAGAAAGTGAGTGGGAGCTTTGTAGCATTTCTCGTATTATATGTGGATGACATACTGATAATGGGAAATGATATAGAACTCTTGGAAAGTGTAAAGGCCTACTTGAATAAGTGTTTTTCAATGAAGGACCTTGGAGAAGCTGATTACATATTAGGTATTAAAATCTATAGAGATAGATCGAGACGCCTCATAGGTCTTTCACAAAGCACATACCTTGAAAACATATTGAAGAAGTTCAATATGGATCATCCAAGAAGGGGTTCTTGCCTGTGTTACAAGGTGTGAGATTGAGTACGACTCAATGCCCGATCATGGCAAAGGAAAGAGAAGAGATGGGTGTCATCCCCTATGCTTCAGCCATAGGCTCTATTATGTATGCCATTCTATGTACCAGACCAGATGTGAACCTTGCCATAAGTTTGGTAGGGAGGTACCAAAGTGATCTCGGAGCGGAACACTGGACATCAGTCAAGAATATCCTGAAGTACCTGAAAAGGACAAAGGACATGTTTCCCGTATATGGAGGTGACGAAGAGCTCGTCGTAAAGGGTTACGTCGATGCTAGCTTCGACACAGATCCGGATGACCGCAAGTCGCAAACCGGATACGTGTATATTTTGAACAGAGGGGCAGTCAGCTGGTGCAACAGCAAGCAAAGCATCGTGGCGGCATCTACATGTGAAGCGGAGTACATAGCTGCTTCGGAAGCAGCAAAGGAAGGAGTCTGGATGAAGGAGTTCATCACCGACCTAGGAGTAATTCCAAGTGCGTCGGGCCCGATGACTCTATTCTGTGACAACACTAGAGCTATTGCCCTTGCGAAGGAGCCCAGGTTTCACAAGAAGACAAGACACATCAAGAGCCGCTTCAACTCCATCCGTGATTACATTCAGGAGGGAGATATAGATATTTGTAAAGTGCATACGGATCTGAATGTCGCAGATCCGTTGACTAAACCTCTCTCACGAGCAAAACATGATCAACACCAGAATGCTATGGGTGTACGATTCATCACAATGTAACTAGATTATTGACTCTAGTGCAAGTGGGAGACTGTTGGAAATATGCCCTAGAGGCAATAATAAAATGGTTATTATTGTATTTCCTAGTTCATGATAATTGTCTATTGTTCATGCTATAATTGTGTTAACCGGAAACCGTAATACATGTGTGAATACATAGACCACAACATGTCCCTAGTGAGCCTCTAGTTGACTACCTCGTTGATCAATGGATGGTCACGGTTTCATGACCATGGACATTGGATGTCGTTGATAACGGGATCACATCATTAGGAGAATGATGTGATGGACAAGACCCAATCCTAAGCATAGCACAAGATCGTTTAGTTCATTTGCTAAAGCTTTTCAATCTCAAGTATCGTTTCCTTAGACCATGAGATTGTGCAACTCCCGAATACCGTAGGAATGCTTTGGGTGTGCCAAACGTCACAACGTAACTGGGTGGCTATAAAGGTGCACTACGGGTATCTCTGAAAGTGTTTGTTGGGTTGGCACGAATCGAGACTGGTATACGTGATTACTGAAAGTTGTTCGGAGTCCCGGATGAGATCCCGAACATCACGAGGAGCTCCGGAATGGTCCGGAGGTAAAGATTGATATATAGGAAGTCCAGTTTTGGTCACCGGAAAGTTTTTGGGCTCATCAGAAGTGTACCGGGAGTGCCGGGAGGGTGCCGAAGGACCCCCGGGAGGGGTGTGACGACCAAAGGACTTCGTGGGCCCTTAGAGGAGGTGTGCCAGCCCTTATTGGGCTGGCCAAGACCTTCTATAAAGGCCCATGCCTCCGGTTAGTACATCCCCAAACTATCCAACTACTTATCGTGCATTCAACACTATCATATATCTCTATAACATCTCTTTTCAAACATGCAGGGAACTGACTGATCCTCCGTTGGTGAAGGTGCCAATTATGGCATCACTCCTGAGTCACTGATCCCGGTCACTCCAATCCACCGAGGAGGTGGCGGTCACGGTCTTGCCGGTAGCGCTACTCGTAGTAGTGACGGCCTTGGCTTTGGCGGTCTTGGCGGTATCGAACTTGGTGGTGGACCTCCTGACGCTTAAGCCTCTTGGTGGTGGTGGTCATGACTTATCTTTCATGCATTCATATTACGTTGTGCAGACATATGTTGTGTTGTTTTGACGTATGTTTTATTGATTTCACGTATGTTGTGATGGTAATACTTATATTGTGGTGATAATTATGTGGATCTGTGATATATATATGTGATGTGTACTATTTATGATATATTTGTGCTGTATATTATCGAGAAATAAAACAAAAACAAAAAACAACACCTATGCCGATGGTGTAACCATCGGCGTAGCCCTGACCTCGGTGCACCAGAATCTGCCATGTGGCTCGTCTACGCCAATGGTTACACCGTCGGCATAGGTGCGGGCCTATGCCGACGTTGTAACCGTCCGCATAGACCTGACCCGATGCACGAGAATCTGCCACGTGGGCGTAGGTGTTGGCCTATGCCGACGGTGTAATCGTTGGCGTAGACCTGCCACGTGGTAGTTTACGGTTGGTGGACGGACTCCGCCGTCACCGTCAACCGTCATCACGTGAGAAAGGACGCCGACGGCCCATCTACGCCAACGGTCATATGACCGGATGTTGGCATAGGGGACCTACGCCGACGGTTTTCCTACGCCAACGAAAACGCCTGAGTATGCCGACGTTCGCGATCCCGACGGACCTAGTCTGACGGGGGCCGTCAGCGTAGGGATAAGCCGACAGTATTCCGCCCTACGCCAACAGGACCAGGTCGTCGGCGTACGGACCGGTTCCGGTAGTGTGGAGGAGGTGGAGGCTACGGCGGCAGCTTGGACTATGGATATCGCTACGGCTGCGACGGAGGTTATTACTCTGACTATTACTATGGCGGACATGGAGTTATTACACAGGCAGCTCTAACAGTAGCTACTGTTACTGTCGGGAATATACCCCGCGGTATGACCCGTCCTGGCGACTCTGAGGAGACCCGGAAAAGACATGACATTTTATTTATGACCCGACAGGCGGATCACAGGACGATTAGGCCCAAGACCCGGCATGTAAGACGGCACCAGGTGGCTCACAAGAGAAGGTTCAAAGAGAGAAAGACTCCATTGCCGAAGGTTACAAGACCCGAAATAGGCTTCTATAGAGACTAGTCCTAATCCTACTCCTAGTAGGACTCTATTTGTAAACCTACCCTCTCCACTATATAAGGAGGGGTAGAGCACCCCTAGAGGGAGAGGGGGACACAAGTCCACAAGTTTAGACAACACAAGAGATTAGAGATAGATAGAGTAGAGGCTCTCGTGATTAGAGGTAGCAAACGGCACCCCTGTAACCGAGAGATCTTCTTCATCATCAATACCAGATAAGCAGGACGTAGGCTTTTACCTCCATCGGAGGGGTCGAACCTAGGTAAACTCTGTGTCTCTCGATTCCGATCAATCCCTTCAAGCCACCACGTAGTTGCGTCTTCGCCCCGAACCTAAGTCCGTTCATCCGGACATCTGCCATGACAAACCCACGAGAGTTGGCGCCCATCGTGGGGCAAATCGGCGGTGGTTTGTGTTCTTGAAGGGATCTCTCGCGAGGATCGAGAAGCACACAATTTTTCGGATAAAGAAGAGCCGGGCGACTCCTTTGTCTCTATGACGGGTCGGCGCTGACGAGCCGCCCCGACCGATGAGCCGCCATGACCTCTGCCTCCGTTGCGTGCCGGCACCGCCGAGCTGCCCCGGCCGATGAGCCGTCGCGACCTCAGCTCTGCTGTGGGCCTGCGCCGTCGATTTGCCCCTGCCGAACCGCCGCCGCATGCTCCGCCTCCACGTCGTGGGTCCCGGCCGGCCACCGCACCGCGCCAGGCCCACCGGCTTCTGCCGCTTCGCTAGCTTCGTCCTGCTCATCGCCGTATCCACCCAGATGCTGGCTTTGCGGGAGGCTACATGGAGGCTTCATGCTTATTTTTTCCTCAATTACTACATCCACCCATGAATACCGGGTGCTATCCACCCAATTTACTTTATCTATACATTTTGATTCCTTCGAAGAACAATTACTTCGTCTTTGTAATATTTTTTACACAGGACAAATTATTCATTACCAAAGTGGCATCATATCGCGGAGATGGAGGCGCACCAGCATCATTTGGCACCGGTGTCGATACCGGCTTACAGCGCCACAACCGTCTTTCGCGGTCGCGCCGGCTCGCAACGTCCACGACTGAGTCATCTATCCGCGTCGGCTTACAATACCCACGGCCGAGTCACCCGTTTGCGCTGGCTTACAATGCCCATGGCTGATTCTCCCGTCCACGCTTACAACACCACCGGTGACTCGCACGTCCGTGCTGGCCTATAAACGCCATGGCCGTCTCTCGTGGCTGAGCCGGCTTACAACGCCGTGGCCGTCTCTCGCCACTGCTTCGGCTTACAACGCCATGGCTGTCTCTCGTGGCTAAACCGGCTTTCAACGTCATGGCCGTCTCTCGCCACCGCTCCGGCTTACAACGCTATGGCTATCTCTCGCCATCCGCGTCGGCTTATAACGTCGTGGCGTCTTCCACAATAGCACCGGCTTATAGTGCCACGGCTGGTTTCTAGGTCTACATTAGCGCGTCGGTACCACTCGTGCTAACCCGGAATTTTGAGCCGCCCAATGGACGCGGTAAGCCGCCGCATTTGTGATATGGTCTTCACCAACAACGCGGCAACTCACCGACCGCCCAGCTCGCAACGCCATGGCCATCTCTCGCGACCGTGCCGGCTTACAGTGTCGTGGCCGTCTCTCGCAATCATGTCGCAGCTGACTTTGATGTCTACATCAACACGCCAGTGGCCGCATGCACCAGTACGAGTCGCCCAATTGACGCGCGCAAGCCGCCGCCCACAGTTTGATCTACATCAACATATCGGTGCAGTGCTCGTCGATACAAGCCGCCCAACGGATAAGCGCGCAAGTCGCCGCCATTACAGTTTGGTTCACTTCAACAACCAGCCAGGACGAAGCATCGACCGGATCATTCAAACAATTCATACGGGATCATCTATAACCCACCACGGTCAACCTCAACCATCAGTGGAGACTCTCAAAGCCGCCTCTTCGAGTCAACTTAAGACTCGGGGGCTACAGACATAACAAGACTTGTTTGGTCATTTTCAACGAGAACCCCAGGTCATGGAAAAAATTAAACCGATCATGGAGGCTACTACATCTTTGGCGGAAGATTAAAAGTTGCCCAAGAGGACGAATCGCCATGATGCACCATTCAAACATAGGTGTCCGGATGTATTGGATCATCACTGGGAGCTTCTGTCGTTTCTTCATAAAAGATGGCGGCTTACGATATGGCGACTTACAAGAAGAGTTCGTAAACATTCCAGTTGATATATCAACTACGACTGCTGAGGGCGGCCAAGGGCGGCTTCTTACCTTCGGGTATCGCTTCTAACGCCTTATCGGCCAACTTTATGACAAATCTCTGGCTAACACGATTAGCCGCGGGCTGAGAGCGGCTTCTTCCCTTCGGGTATCGCTTCTAACGCCTTATCGGTCGGCTTTACACCAAATCTCCGGCTAACACGATTAGCCGCGGGCTGAGGGCGGCTTCTTACCTTCGGGTATCGCTTCTAATGCCTTATCGGCCGGTTTTATGCCAAATTTCCGACCACCCGCAAGCCATCTAGGCAACAAGTTGCGTCGAGGGAACCGGTCTCTCGTAAGCGTACGAGTAATGTTGGTCCGGGCCGCTTCATCTCACAATACCGCTGAACCAAAATCCGACCAAGGGAGGAAGCAATCTAAGCATCAACGCCCACAAACCTTTTGTGTTCTACTCGAGATCTCATCTACACATAGACCTAGCTCATGATACCACTGTTGGGGAACGTTGCATGGGAAACAAAAAATTTCCTACGCACACGCAGATCTATCCATGGTGATGAGCATCTACGAGAGGGAGAGTGGATCTACATACCCTTGTAGATCGCTAAGCGGGAAGCGTTAAGAAACGCGGTTGGTGTAGTCGAACGTCTTCGCGATCCAAATCGCCGTGCGTCCCGCGATCCAATCACGATCCGTCCCGCGATCTAATCACGATCCGTCCCGCGATCCGATCACGATCCGTCCCACGAACTTGATCATGATCCGTCCCACGAACTTGATCACGATCCTTCCGATCTAGCACCGAACGGACGACACCTCCGCGTTCAGCACACGTACAGCTTGATGACGATCTCCACCATCTTGATCCAGCAAGAAGGAGTGGAAAGGAACAAGAGTTCTCCGGCAGCCTGACGGCGCTCCGGCGATGGTGGTGGAGCAATTCCGGTAGGGCTTCGCCTAAGCACTCCATAAATCCAATCTAGAGGAGAAACTATGCACTGGAGGAACGCGTAGCACGTGGCTAAAAAACTAGTGCAAAAACCCAAAATCCTCTAGTATATATAGGAGGATCGGAGGAGAGGAGGCAGCTTGGCCACCAAGCCTAGCTGGTTCGGCCGAACCTACTAGGAGAGGAGGACTCCTCCAATCCTAGTAGGACTAGGATTGCTCCTTTTTGCCTTTTTTTCCACCTTTTCCTATTGGGTTTTTTCCTCCAGCCACATGGGCCTTGTGTGGGAGTTTCCACCAGCCCACTAAGGGCTGATATTCACTCTCCCACAGCCCATGAAGCCTCTTGGGTCGAAATACCCCTCCCGGAGTCCTCCCGGTACACTACCGGCACTCCCGGTACACTACCGATGAGCCCGAAACTTTTCTGGCGACCAAAATAGGACTTCCTATATATTAATCTTTACCTCCGGACCATTCCGGAGATCCTCGTGACGTTCGCGATCTCATTCGGGACACCGAACAAACTTTGATCACCACCGTACATAACTCTATACTACCGAAACGTCACCAAACCTTAAGTGTGCAGACCCTGTGGGTTCGAGAACTATGTAGACATGACCGAGACACCTCTATGGTCAATGGCGGGACCTGGATTTCCACATTGGTTCCTACATATTCTACAAAGTTCTTTATCGGTCGAACCTCTATGTCAAGGATTCAGTTAATCCTGTATGATGTTCCCTTTTTTCTTCGGTATGTTACTTGCCCGAGATTCGATCGTCGATATCTCCATACCTAGTTCAACCTCGTTACTGGCAAGTCTCTTTAATCGTTCCGTAATACAAGACCCCGTAACTAACACTTAGTCACATTGCTTGCAAGGCTTATTGTGATGTTGTATTACCGAGTGGACCCTGAGATACCTCCCCGTCACACGGAATAACAAATCCCAGTCTTGATCCATGCCAACTCAACAGACACCCTCGGAGACACCTGTAGAGCACCTTTATAATCACCCAGTTACATTGCGACATTTGATACACACAAGGTACTCCTCCGATATCCGTGAGTTGCATGATCTCATGGTCATAGGTACATATACTTGACATGCAGAAAACAGTAGCAATAAACTGACACGATCATAACCTATGTTTGTAGTTTGGGTCTTGTACATCACATCATTCTCCTAATGATGTGATCCCGTTATCAAATGGCATCTCATGTCCATGGCCAGGAAACCTTAACCATCTTTCGATCAACGAGCTAGTTCACTAGAGGCATACTAGGGACATTGTGTTTATCTATGTATCCACACATGTATCCATGTTTCCCATTAATACAATTATAGCATGGATAATAAACGATTATCATGAACAAGGAAATACAATAATAAACACTTTAGTTATTGCCTCAAGGGCATATTTCCGACAACTACATCTTTGACAGAAGATTAAAAGTTGCCCAAGAGGACGAACCGCCATGATGCACCATTCAAACATAGGTGTCCGGATTTATTGGATCATCACTAGGAGCTTCTATCGTTTCTTCATACAAGATGGCGGCTTACGAGATGGTGACTTACAAGAAGAGTTCATAAACATTCCAGTTGATATATCAACTGCGACTGCTGAGGGCGGCCGAGGGCGGCTTCTTACCTTCGGGTATCGCTTCTAATGCCTTATCGGCCGGCTTCATGCTAAATCTCCGGCTAACACGATTAGCCGCGGGCTGAGAGCGGCTTCTTACCTTTGGGTATCTCTTCTAACGCCTTATCGGTCGGCTTTATGCCAAATCTCCGGCTAACATGATTAGCCGCGGGCTGAGGGCGGCTTCTTACCTTCGGGTATCGCTTCTAATGCCTTATCGGCCGGCTTTATGCCAAATTTCCGGCTAACACGATTAGCCGTGGCGGAGGGCGGCTTCTTACCTTCGAGTATCACTTCTAATGCCTTATCGGCCGACATTTATGCCAAATTGCTGAAGAGGGCTTCTTACCGACGGGTATCGCTTCTAACACCCTATCGGCCGGCTTTATGCCAAATCTCCGGCTAACAGGATTAGCCGCGGTTGTAGGGGTTCTTACCGACGGGTATCTAACACCCTAACAACCGGCGGAGGGCGGCTTCTTACCTTCGGGTATCGCTTCCAATGCCTTATCGGCCGGCTTTATGCCAAATCTCCAGCTAACACGATTAGCCGTGGGCTGAGGGCAGCTTCTTACCTTCGGGTATCGCTTCTAACGCCTTATCGGCCGGCTTTATGCCAAATCTCCGGCTAACACCATTAGCCGCGGGCTAAGGGCGGCTTCTTACCTTCGGGTATCGCTTCTAACGCATTATCAGTCGGCTTTATGCCAAATCTTCGGCTAACACGATTAGCCGCGGGCTGAGGGTGGCTTCTTACCTTCGGGTATCGCTTCTAACACCTTATCGGCAGGCTTTATGCCAAATCTCCGGCTAACATGATTAGCAATGGTTGTAAAAGAGGGATTCTCACCTCCGGGTGTAGCTTATCTAACCCTAACAACCGGCGTTCGCGCCAAAAATACTGACAAGTCAAATATTGCATCACACATTGCATCATATATTGCATCAACATTCCATCGTACATTGCATCATACATCGAATCATATTCACATGACATGCCGGCTTATCAAGCCGGGTCAGAGCAAGATTATGAAAGAAGGAGCAATGTTATAACATTTCCGGGTTGTGTTTTTTCAAGCCGCCCTTACAACAATTCAGAATATATTCTGTCTTCTTCATTTTTGCAGGTTTTATCTCTTAAGATGAGCCGCCATTAAGTACTCTGCAAGAGCAAATGGATCTTTAATAGCCAACCTGGCTGGATCTTCATGGTTTATCAAAACCAGTACTAGATGATTGGGGTTTTCAAGCCGGTTCGGAGAATTCATTATTTTTCAAGAGCCGCCCTATCAGATATAACGACGTGTCATCTAATTAACCAGTTCTCGGTTTTCTTCAATTGTGCTCTGTGGTAATCTACAACACTCATGGATTCCTCCAATATACATTTGCCGGGTTACATCACAACCACGAGCAGGGATTTCATGTCAAAGATGAAGGAATTATTGCAGGATATTCATGCCGGCTTACATTACAACCACGGTCAAGGGTTCATTCAACAAATTGTGGTGAGTCATATTATAGTCCCAAGTCGCCGCAAGCAGATGACCCGGCACTTGGGGTCCCTTATCGTTGTTTATATCAAGTATGCAAGTCTACACTATTCAAAGCCAAGCTTTTACTAATTATGCAAGTCCCCTGTCGCTGCAAGCACGCACCTCGACACTTGGGGGCTAATGCAAAGCCGATTTTTAAATCACTATTATCAGCAAGACCATATTATCACAAGGAGATGAGCCGGCCTTTCTATATTTTTCTAAAGTCCCAGCCCAGTAATTCTTACTGACCCGGCACTTGGGGACTACACCACTCAGATCAAATTTTATAAAAGTCCCAAGTCACCGCAGGCGTGCGACCCGGCACTTGGGGGCTACAATATTCAACTGTTTAACAGATTATGAGGTTCAAATTGAAGACCCGGCGCATCACGTTCTGATGAGCCGGCCCTTGGGGCTACACCCGCCGAAGCTTTATAAAGGTATAAGGCAGTTATAAGTCTTAGGTTGCTGTAGGCAGGACAACCCGGCACTTGGGGGCTACACAGTCCAAAGTATTATTGCAAAGCACCAATTTATCATGGATAATCTCGGACCTTGGGGCTATAGGTAATACGGACATATCAAAAACTTTGAGGAGAATTTTCAAGATGTTAATTATGGAGTTCAGTTGTTAGACCGGGCGTCACCAAACATTTATGACCCGGCGTTATCAAAAGATCATAACCCGCCGGATTTTATATAAGCCGTCCCGCTTCACAATAATGGAAGTCCGGTTTTACATGAGATGCATTTTCATCCCAATATTTTTATCAAGTCAGCTGGATTTTAGTTATTTGACCCGGCGTCACCAACGATAATGACCTGGCATCATCAATGATTATGACATGGCAGAAATGACCCACCAAGAGTATTGGAAGCCGACTCAATGGCATATGGGTGTTCTATTCTTAGTATTTTTCAAGGGACATTGACAAGCAAGATGATTATCAAAGACGACTATTTCATATACAGAAAAGACCCGGATTTCTGAGTAGCCATTTCATAAGCCGGCCAAAGGAGCAAGCCAGCTACTTAACATATTTGTTATTCTTATTTCAGGAGCTTAGCATGAATAAATTCAAAACTAATCTGGGGGCTAATGTCGGGGATATACCCCGCGGTATGACTCGGCCTGGCGACTCTGAGGAGACCCGGAAAAGACATGACATTTTATTTATGACCCGGCAGGCGGATCACAGGAGGACCAGGCCCAAGACCCGGCATGTAAGCCGGCGCCAGGCGGCTCACAAGAGAAGGCTCAAAGAGAGAAAGACTCCCTGTCGAAGGTTACAAGACCCGGAATAGGATTCTAGAGAGACTAGTCCTAATCCTACTCCTAGTAGGACTCTATTTGTAAACCTACCCTCTCCACTATATAAGGAGGGGTAGAGCACCCCTAGAGGGAGAGGGGGACACAAGTCCACAAGTTTAGACAACACAAGAGATTAGAAATAGACACATTAGAGGCTCTCGTCATTAGAGGTAGCAAACGGCACCCCTGTAACTGAGAGATCTTCTTCATCATCAATACCAGACAAGCAGGACATATGCTTTTACCTCCATCGGAGGGGCCGAACCTGGGTAAACTCTGTGTCTCTCGATTCCGATCAACCCCTTCAAGCCGCCACGTAGTTGCGTCTTCGCCCCGAACCTAAGTCCATTCACCCGGACATCTGCCGTGACAAACCCACGACAGTTACCGCCCTGGCAAGGTTGATCCTTATACATGTAATACTCTTTGAAATGATGTAGAAAAATACCCTTGGATTTTTGAATGGGCACTGCTAGATGCCGACGTGCTGGCCAAAAGTTTCGGCCGGTCGAGCCCCAGCCGTTGGATGCGAGTCGGGGTGGCCATTGGATCTGGAAAAAATGATTCGCCCCCGGCCTCTTCTTCCTCGGGCTGGATCCGCAGCTCCCGCTCGGGGGTCATCGTCATCGCGCCTCCAGATCCCCTCTGATGGACGTCCTCGTCACCAGTCCCCATCCTCGTCGGTTTTCCTCGTCGCCGGTTCTCACATTCTCTGACCTGTGCTCGTCGCCGTTCCCCATCCTCACCTGAACCCAGTCAATAGCTATGCCTGCGGTTGCAGCTCTCACCAGCGACCGTTGTAGCTCCGTTGCCGCCCCTCGTCGTTGATGCTTGCTGCATGGAATTGTGTCGGTGATGGCCACCAGTCAGTCAACTCCATTTGAATGGATGTAGCAACAAACTTTGCGGGTAGTAGCAAAATCCCACTATGGTTGCAGCAAAACCATCGTCGTTGTTGTCATGAGGTTGCAGCTCCGCCTTGATGAAGGTAGCTCTGATGGAAGCTTTTTTTTTCTGCTGGTTGCAACAACAAAGAAGACATGGTTGTAGCAAAGGTTGCCTGTAACAAAAAAAAGTCGGTGGTCCAGCAAAAGAACTAACTCTGAAGGAAGCATTTTTGTAAACGGTTGCAAACTTTTTTTGACTATGGTCGAAGCTTTTCTACCAAATGGTTGCAACAATTTTGTTTTTAGCAGCACTTGGTCAAGGCTTTTCGTGTTCTTTTGGTTGAAGCATTTTTCATCTAAGGTTGTAGCATTTTATGTCAACGGTTGCAGCTTTCCCACGATGGCGCTGACCGCTAGTAGCTTTCTGTACATACGGTTGAAGCTTTCCATCTAATGGGTTGAAGCTTTTTTGTAAACGGTCGCAGCACGAGGGGGTGCGGCAGCAGCTCGCGGATGTCATATCCATGGCGTCTTCAACTCCGGCTCGCCTGGGCGGAAGGAACCTGCCGCCAGAGGGGAACGGAAGAAGTGGGCGTTGGCACTAGGGTTGGAGGTATGGACCTGCACGGAATTGGGCTAGCCGGTGCCGGGATCTGGAGAAAGAAGACGGAGCGCGTGGCCACCCCCGCGCGTGGATGCGAATCGAAGAGAGAGAAGGGGATCGGGAGGAAGAAGAAAGGGAAAGAAAAAAAAGATGGGCGAAGAGGTGCGTGAGGCATACGATGCGCCTCGATCGCGTGACTCGCGCGGGACCGGCCAACACCTTTCGGCCAGCGCACCGGCCACAAACGTTTACCTTTTCGAATCTGATTAAGACTGGTTTACAGTGTTTATTTGTCCATGCACCACTGTGTTGTGCAAGTCTATGAATCAGCCTCTGTTTTTCTCTTGTTGAGAATCAATACTGTCATTTGTCTTGGAAGAAATTAGTGTTTGAGAGTTCACTTTAATCCCTGCTGAAATTCCCTCACACCTCTGCATGCATCATTTCTGAATATTTGCTTGCACTGTCCAACTAGTTTCACACACATGTGCATGCCCAGAATATCCATTATTAAACATCAATAGGAATGGTACTTAATTTGCAGTTTTCCAAATTAAGCGAGCATAACTTCGACAAAAGTTGACAGGCTGAAAAGGCCAGTTCTACAACGTTCACATGAGTGGCACAAGCACAATAAAGCCAACAATCCAGTATAGGAGTACATCACATAGCAGCAGCTTAATCCAACTAAAAAAAGAAAGTACAACACCGATGCCACAAATTGTAAAACATAGAATTATTCATCTTCGGGTTATTAACTGTTAAAGCTGAAACTTCCCCATAGTATGGCACATAGAATAGACTGCGATATTGTTGGGTGGAGCTTCTTGGAATCTCTTGGAACTGCGAGCCTTTACCAGTAGTGATGCTAACTGAGATGATCTTATCATTAATTTTGTCCTCAAGGATAACCAGCTCCCTCTCAAGGTCAACGGCCGTGATTTTATATTCGAAAAGCCAGTATCCTTCACTGTCAGTGCGGAGAAACATGTCTCTCCAAAATACATCAACCATGCTTACATGATGCTTCACCGCCCACCCGTCAGGGAGTTGCAAATTCCAAATCCGTATCGCATAGGCACATCCATCGAATCCTTGTCTCGCGTAGCATAAGACGCCTGAGGACTGGCCAATATATCCATTCGAACAGAAAGTCATTTTGGACCTATTTAGATATCCTGGCAGGTGGCAGCTGAATGTTCCTATGATCGAGCCACTGTGTACATTTGTCAGGTGCGCCAAGTGCCAGAATTGCATGAGCCCATATGTGCTTCACATACAGCACCCCATTTACAAGAGCGAACCACCGTCAAATGCAGTGGTGGATTTGGGCCCCAGACAGCCCAGGCGGCGGCCTGGGGCGTGAAGCCCATCTGCTTTGATAACTGTAGCAAATACTGTAGTAATATGCTACAGTTAACAAAGGCTGCCTAGGCCCTGGCCGGTTCGTTCGTGGCTTGGTCTATTCCTGGATCCGCCACTGATCAAATGCATCTCCGGCTTCCTAGAGACAACTAGACCATGTGGAATCCTCAGAGAAGAACACCTTTACTTCAATGGAGGTTCAATATGGGGGTTCTTGGACCCCGCACGACTAAAATTTGAAGACATAGAAGTGTTGAGACCATAATGGATCAAAAGACAACTTGAGATTATGTTGAAGATATAATCCCGTGGTAAGACCCGCCCAGGAGTGGCCGGGTCATACCTGGCGGCTCGTTATCAAGTGGGCCGAAAGAGGAAGGCTAGGCCATGTGGCGGCTTACCAGATGGGCTGAGACGGAGGCCTAGGGACAGAAGATGGCATAAGACCCGGGTAGGTGAACCGCCCGGAGACGGTTTGCCAAAGGAGGCAAGGCGGCTTAGAAACAGGACCAGACACGTTGTAAGAGTCGGTTTGGGACTCGTGTAATCCAGGGTCTTGACCTCCTATATAAAGGTAAGACCCGGAGATGGCTTAGACAGAGACCAATCAATCGAGAGCTAGGTCAAGCGAATATGTTTTTTTGTAATCGATACTCCAATCAATATACACAAAGCAGGACGTAAGCTTTTATCTCTTCCCGAGGAGCCGAACTTGGATAAACCCGTATCTTTCGTCCCGATCAACCCCTTTGAGTCCACCGCCTTATCGATGGCCTCAAACCTAAGTCTTCGGACATTTGTCGTGATAAAACCACGACAGATTAGCAAAATATGTTTTCCAGGTTCAGTATCCGGAAATACCATCCATTCTTGAGTTGCTGGAATGCAGACAATCATGTCGGAAATTTCTTTGAAGTGTGCACCTCCCTCATAACAAAGAAATAGGCCATTGCTGCAATCATGAAGTTGTATTGGGTACTTGTAAGATGGTACAAAGCTATGTGTTTTATCGATTTCCATATCACTTGAAGGGAATCTTGCAGGATGAATCGAAATGCCTAGATACCGGGGATCCAGTACAAGAGACCGGTGGGAGTTCATGGGAGCCTCTGGCGGTAGCATGAGATGAGAAGGTAAGCCAAGACTTGCAGACACATTTGAAGCGGCAAATGGACTTCAGCGGCAGTCGAGACAGGGATGTCCACCACAAGCTCATCAGGGAGTACACATGTGGACATCCCCTACCAGTGTTTTATATCTGGTTTAGGCCAATCTTGAGGAGATTAACTGCACCGAAAGATAAGGAAATAGATGATATAAAACTGAGAAACAATAAATAACACAAGTATGTGCCAATTTCACCTCAAAGTGGTAGTCTAGTTTTTTTTTCTTTTCTGAACCAAAAACAACTATGAGAACTTCAGAAAATTTCACCTTTAAAAAACTATGAATGCACATTTTTATTGGTCCCTATCGATGCTTAAATTAGCAAACAAGTGGCGCTATCATGCCTTATGACAATGAGACAGTTGTGCATATAAAACAACAGATTTGATTATCTTCATTGTCCAAGACATTTCCATTTCTATGTTTATTTTTATTTATTTTTGGAAAAGGAGGTTAAAACCTCCGGCCTCTGCATCAATCGATGCATACGGTCATCTTTATTTATTATTCAACATAGGTCTAACAAGAACATACATCAAGCCATCTGAAGCCACCACTCACACCTACAAAACTCGATAATGTGGAGTGCTCTCACTCCCCATATTTAGAACCGGTGCCATCGCCGATCCATCCACATGACGTATCGGAACTCACAGCCGGTGCAGTAGACCTAAAGCATACACCACATGCACACGTTTTGGACGTCGCCATCATCATCGGATCGCTGAACTATCTTCAGGATAGAGATCTACATCATCATTGCCATTTTGTCAATCTGTCGACGCCCAATGGCGCTACCGCCCCACGCTCGCCCGTCCAGACGCGAAGATTTTAGAAGATCTGTCATGCGTAGCACCTGCCGACTAGGCATGACACAGCGTAGCACCTGTCGGCCAGGTATGACTTGACATCTCCACCGAAAGCTCCGTGCAAGACGAGGCCGCTTCACCTTCTGTCTCTGTCTTCCAGCTCTGCTCCACAAATGATGCTCCCAAGAGAGAAAACGACACCGCAGTGCCGTCATCGGCTGATCTAGAAGACCAAATCCTAGGGTTTCTCCTAGAGCAGCACGAGTGGATCGACAGTAGTTACATGATGATGCCTTCATCGAGGTAACAACGCAGAACACCGCCATCGGCTCGATTTTCACCGGCAAATGTGTCTTCCCGACTCGCAGCCGGAACTAGATGACGGATCTCGAGATCTGACCATCCAGCCTCCAGTCGACCACCTCCAACGAAGGAGATGGCCACCACTGCCGGTGGCACCAAAAAGATCAGATCTGACCGGAGGCGCCGCCAACCAGTCGACCATGGCCACATCCCCTCCTGATCCTTCCTCCCCACAAAGCCGCCGGAGCAACACCGAACCGCCGAGAAAGACGAAGACCGAAGGGCGATCTCGCGTCGCCGGTCCCTCCAGACCGTTGGGCTGCAGCCTAGATCCCCGTCGTCCCCTTCACCGGCGGTGCCCAGGCTTAGTCGGCGCAAGTATCTGGGGACGACGAGGTGGAGGAGAAGGGGAGGGGCGGTGGCCGGGGCGCTGGGGTTGGGCCCCTGATCGCCCTAGAGGAAGCGATACGAGGGAGCCCGAGGTGGAAATAGCACCGGACAACATTCAACATACGATCCCACGTTTCCATGCCAAAAACTAGACTTGCAGTTGTGGCTACAACTAAACACATTCAATCATTTGTAGCTTCTATGATAGAGGAGATGTGGGAAAATTGAGTCTCTTGCTTACTCATCCTTGAGAACTGCATCCAGATCTAGAAGCATGAATGTAACAAAACACATAGGAGAGGAACAAGGGCAACAGTTTCATTGCCTGAATTTGTTAGGTCGAACAATCATAGTAGCTTTCCATGGCTTGGAGGAGACTCGTGTGACCTCCCGAGTTGCCCCTCGCGTGTAGCGGCTGGGAGGCAGCACCAGATCCCGCAGTCCAACCTCACTCTCTATTCCTCCTCCTCCCTCACCGCCGCTTGAGGGTGCGGCCAGGCGAAGCCCTTGCCGTTGCCGGCGGAGGCGGGGACTTTGGGTCCTCCTACTCGAGCGGGGCTGTCGCGGGCCGGCGCCCCTGGGTCAGAGCGTGGCGTTGGGCTGGGCATCACGACGGGTGGTGGCGGCGTTACGACGCTTTTGCTCCTCAGCGACGGGCGGTTACGTGTTCTGGTGCGCCGCGGTCGTCATGGACGGCGGCGGTGTGACCGGATCGGTCAACGGTAGCGCGGACGGATCTGGGCCCAAGGGCGGGCCTCGGTCACCCGATCGGCGCGTTGGTGGGCGCGACATGCCGGCAGTTGGGCGGATGTTTCTTCTACCCTTGTCTGGTCCTTGACAATGCGGGTAAATCCGGTGGAAACCCTAGATCTCCTTGGGATTGAGCGATGGTGGTGCTTTTGCAACGTAGTCCATCTTGAGGGCATCGTTTCTGGAGTTTGCTCCGATTGAAGGGACCAGCGACGCCGGTGGCGCAATTGCCGATGAAAATTGTGCCGACTACGGTGTGGTTCTCTTGTCGAGGCATCGTCGTTGCAGTTTGCCTCATCATGCTCGGGCTGGTTTGTGACCCTGTTCCAGCATTGTGGCTTGGCTGGGCATCCGGCTTTATATGCTCGGCTTTGGTGTGATATATGTTTGGCTTTGATGTGATGTCTATTTGGTATTAGGCCTGGACCTTTGGCACCCCTTCATTAATGAGGTAGGAGTAGGGACAGTTGTGCTGCTAAGATAATGGTTTCACACATAATAATGTATGAGTACTTTGTAAGTTCTTTGTGAATAATTAATAAAATGAATGCATGCATCGCCCAGATGCAGAGGCCAGGGTATATCCTCCTTTTCTGAAGAAAAAAAAACTACCTGGATCTGCAGACTGTAGCGGAGGATTGCCGCCACTACACCGCCACTGTTGGCTGGATCGGAGGGAGCCCTAGCCCCTGGCATCCGCTTCTTCCGTGTGCGTAGCGGCCGTGATGAATAACGCAGAGTAACAATCTAGGCCTGTCCCGCTTCATTTTTCGTTCATATTGTTCCATATGCTCCCAAAATCAAGTTTAACTAGAAAAAAATTCTAAACCGGATCCGTCTAGGACACATTTAGATGTGACATGACATCAGCTTGTTTGTGGACCTTCCGGTCGCCCTTTTGTATTGTTCGTTCCAATTGTTTGTTAGTTGGTTGGTTCAAGGCTGGGCCGCCCCACTCCCCCTCCACCAAGTACCCTGGACCGACACTCCCGTCAAGTACCCAGGGCCTGGGCCTTGTTGTTTCCGGGCTTATTTTTTTGTTTGTTCTAAAAAAAGATGTGGACCTTCTGCTAGTCCAGGTCTGGTGACTTGTGCTTGTCAAACAAGCTGGACAGAAAAAGACAAACAAACAAACAACATGTCGTCTGATGCGTCCTTTCAGTTATATCAACATTAATGCCCTCAACTTCAGAAACATCGCCCTCAAAAATTTGCTCCTTGAGTATTTTGTCGTTATTTGAATAGTGATGGCTGATATCGTTGTTGAAATCAAATGGATTGGGATAATTGGTAAATCTGCTTAAATCCTCCTGAAAAAAAGACAAACAAATTTAAAAAAAATCATAGCAATAGCAAATATAACTGAACAAAAAAAAGACACTGTCCCTTAAAAATCTTAAGCTGACCATCCAAAACCAAATGCACAAGCACCAAACCAGTGTCACCACACATAAGTTGAACTTCGCCATGAAAATAATAATCACCTAAGCCAAACTGATGCTGCTAAAAAAACTCTTTAGGCCGCGCTTGGTTCGTCGTTTCTCCATCGTATTAAATACACGTGTATTAAATCTATCGGTGTAACTTACAGGTCCGTAGCTATTTTCAGACGAAAAGCGAAACGACGGGCGCACATCCGTATTTTTCTTACTAGTGTAGTATTTAGCAGCAAAACGACAATCCAAACCTCACCTATTACAAAAAAAGTTACAAAATGGCTATAAAAGTTGCAGTAGCAAACACCTTAATGGGCAACTACCACCTAAAGAGGACTTAATTGCACACAAACAATGCAAAACAAAATCACGCTGGCCTTCTCCGTTGCGTCGAAAATGGACGAAATGGTTGAACCTTCTAAAAACAACATACTCTCGTTCAGTGTGAACCGAACAATAATAAGTCTGTAAACAAACAAATTCATTCTGAATGAATTTTCGACCGAAGCGCTGGTTGCATTATGGACCGTGGGCAAACAGTGTGAATTTGTTTCCACCGCTCTCTGAATTTCACAACGAATCAAGCAAATTCCTCAACCGTTTCTCAGAGCACAGTCAACAAAATTCTGCAAAGGCCCCAACCTGAGACACCACACAGAATTTAAAGTGATCCACAATAAACAAACTCATTCGCTGAACAATATACTAACTCATAATAGTCTAGTGTATGATTATTTCTACAAAAGCAAACTCGTTTAGACTCAACTCGTTTGCTGAACACCACGAAGGCAAACTCGTTTTCTGCAAAGGCCAACAGTGTAGGATTATTTCTGCAAAGCCACAACCTGAGCCACCAAATCTCATACACTACACTAACAAGTTCAGACACTGAAATATAGATCCCCCGCTGCCCCACACCAACGCCCCCAACCTGCGCAACACCAAATCCAAGAGCTAGCCACTAAACCAATATCTACAGTCTAGTTGCGAGTCGGTGGTTGACATGCAACTGGGGCACCACAAAAAAAAAGTATAGCGCACCCCAGTTGCAAGTAGAGTGTCGACTTGCAACTCGTAAAAAAAACACAAGTCCCCTAAGTTGAAGAGTCGGTGGTTGTTGACATGCAACTGGGGTCCTAGATACCCAAAATGCAACCGTCGCCCCCTAGTTGCGAGTCGATGGTTGACATGCAACTAGGGTCCTAGATACCCAAAATGCTACCGTCGCCCCCTAGTTGCGAGTCGGTGGTTGACATGCAGTTGGGGAGCTACATACCCAACAAGCAACTAGGGACCTACATACCCAACCAGTTGCAAGTCGATGGTTGACATGCAACTGTGTCTTAGTAACAAAAAAGCAAAAGCGGGTCGTCCTGCCACCCCTAGTTACGAGTCGGTGATTGACATGCAAATGGGGCGCTACAAAAAGTAAAAAGGTATGGTGCATCCCAGTTGCGAGTAGAGTGTCGACTTGTAACTTGTAAACAAACAAAAAAAAAGAAAAGAAAAAGAAAAACACAACCCCCCTAAGTTGCGAGTAGGTGGTTGACATGCAACTAGGGTCCTACAGACCCAAAAAGCGACCGCCGCCCCCGTAGTTACGAGTCGATGGTTGACATGCAACTAGGACCTACGTTCCCAAAAAGCGGCGGCCGCCCCCTTAAGTTGTGAGTCGGTGGTTGGCATGCAACTGGGACTTACCTACAAACATCAAATGCGGCCCACCGCGCTGCCCTAGTCGCGAGTAGAGTGTCGACTTGCAACTAGTGAAGAAAAACACAAAGAAAAAACACAACCCCCACTCCTAAGTTGTGAGTCGATGGTTTACATGCAACTAGGGACTTGCGTAACCAGAAAGCCGCCGCCGCCCCCCTTAAGTTGCGAGTCGGTGGTTGACATGCAATTGACATACGTTTCCGAAAAAGCGGTCGTCGCCCTACCAGGTGTGACTCGTGTTGGGGAACGTTGCATGGGAAACAAATTTTTTCCTACGCTTCACCAAGATCAATCTAGGAGATGAGCATCTACGAGAGGGGAGAGTGGATCTACATACCCTTGTAGATCGCTAAGCGGGAAGCGTCAAGAAACGCAGTTGATGTAGTCGAACGTCTTCACGATCCAAATCGCCGAGCGTTCCGCGGTCCAATCACGATCCGTCTCGATCTAGCACCGAACGGATGACACCTCCGCGTTCAGCACACGTACGGCTTGATGACGATCTCCTCCTTCTTGATCCAGCAAGAGGGAGCAGAGAGGTAGACGACTTCTCCGGCAGCGCGATGGCGTTGCGGCGATGGTGGTGTAGCAATTCCAGCAGGGCTTCGCCTAAGCACTGCTGAAACCGATCTAGAGGAGAAACTATGGATTAGAGGAGAGGGTAGCACGTGGCTGAAAATCTATGTGCAAAAACCCTAAAACCTCTAGTATATATAGGAGGAGGAGAGGGAGGAGACTTGGCTCCCAAGGGAGCCAAATCCACTTCGGCCGAAGTGGAGGGAGGAGTCCTCCTCCTCTACTCCTAGTAGGATTAGGACTCCTTCGTTATTTCCCACTTTTGCCTTTCTTTCCACCTTGGGTTTTCTTCCTAGCCGCATGGGCTTCCTGTGGGCATTTGGCCAGCCCACTAAGAGCTGGTCTTCCTTCCCCCACAGCCCATGTAGCCTCTTGGCTCGAAATACCCCTCCCGATGGTTCCCGGTACCCTCCCGGCACTCCCGGTACACTACCGATGAGCCCGGAACTTTTCCAGTGACCAAAACACGACTTCCTATATATCAATCTTTACCTACGGACCATTCCGGAGCTCCTCGTGACGTCCGGGATCTCATCCAAAACTCCGAACAACCTTCTATTACCACCATGCATAACTCTAAACTACCGAAACGTCACAAAACCTCAAGTGTGCAGACCCAACGGGTTCGAGAACTATGTAGACATGACCGAGATACCTCTACGGTCAATAACCAATAGCGAGACCTGGATGCCCATATTGATTCCTACATATTCTACGAAGATCTTTATCGGTCGAACCTCTATGTCAAGGATTCAGTTAATCCCGTATGATGTTCCCTTTGTTCTTCGGTATGTTACTTGCCCGAGATTCGATCGTCGGTATCTCCATACCTAGTTCAACCTCGTTACCGGCAATTCTCTTTACTCGTTTCCGTAATACAAGATCACGTGACTAACACTTAGTCGCATTGCTTGCAAGGCTTATTGTGATGTTGTATTACCGAGTGGGCCCTGAGATACCTTTCCGTCACACGGAGTAACAAATCCCAGTGTTGATCCATGCCAACCCAATAGACACCCTCGAAGATACCTGTAGAGCACCTTTATAGTCACCCAGTTATGTTGCGACGTTTGATACACACAAGGCACTCCTCCGGTGTCCGTGAGTTGCATGATCCCATGGTCATAGGAACATATACTTGACATGCAGAAAACGGTAGCAATAAACTGACACGATCATATGCTACGTTTATAGTTTGGGTCTTGTCCATCCCATCATTCTCCTAATGATGTGATTCCATTATGAAATGACATCACATGTCAATGGCTAGGAAATCTTGACCATCTTTAATCAACGAGCTAGTTCACTAGAGGCATACTAGGGACAAAGCTAGTTCACTACAAGCATAACAAGGTGCATAAAAGGATTAACATCACATGCAATTCATAAGTGACATGATATGGCCATGAACTTGTGCTTTTGATCTCCATCTTGAAAGCACCGGCATGATCTCCATCGTCACCGGCACGACACCATGATCTCCATCATCTTGATCTTCATCAACGTGTCGCCATCGAGGTTGTCACGCCCTGCATGTTTCTACTACTATTGCTACCGTTTAGCGATAAAGTAAAGCATTACATAGCGCTTAATGATTGACACACAGGTCATACAATAATTAAAGACAACCCTATGGCTCCTGCCGGTTGCCGTACTCATCGACATGCAAGTCGTGAAATTCTATACATCACATGATCATCTCATACATCACATATATCACATCATGTAATTGGCCATATCACATCACAACATACCCTGCAAAAACAAGTTAGACGTCCTCTAATTGTTGTTGCATGTTTTACGTGGCTGCTACGGGTTTCTAGCAAGAACGATTCTCACCTACGCATAAACCACAACGGTGATACATAATTTGCTTTTCAACCTTCTTAAGGACCGCCTTTGTCGAATCCGATCCAACTAAAGTGAGAGAAACTACCACCCGCAAGCCATCTAGGCAACAAGTTGCGTCTAGGGAACCGGTCTCTCGTAAGCGTACGAGTAATGTTGGTCCGGGCCGCTTCATCTCACAATACCGCTGAACCATAATACGACCAAGGGAGGAAGCAATCTAAGCATCAATGTCCACAAACCTTTTGTGTTCTACTCGAGATCTCATCAACACATAGACCTAGCTCTAATACCACTGTTGGGGAACGTTGCATGGGAAACAAAAAATTCCTACGCACACGCAGATCTATCCATGGTGATGAGCATCTACGAGAGGGAGAGTGGATTTACGTACCCTTGTAGATCGCTAAGCGGGAAGCGTTAAGAAATGCGGTTGGTGTAATCGAACATCTTCGCGATCCAAATCGCCGTGCGTCCCGCGATCCAATCACGATCCGTCCCGTGATCCAATCACGATCCGTCTTGCGAACTCATCACGATCCGTCCCGCGATCTCATCACGGTCCGTCCCGCGATCTCATCACGATTCGTCCCGCGATCTCATCACGGTCCTTCGCGCGATCTCATCACGATCCGTCCCGTAAACTCATCACGATCCGTGCCGCGAACTCATCACGAACCGTCTCGCGATCTTGATCACGGTCCTTCCGATCTAGCCGAATGGACGGCACCTCCGCGTTCAGCACACGTTTAGCTTGATGACGATCTCCACCGTCTTGATCCAGCAAGAGGTGTTGGGGAACGTCGCATGGGAAACAAAAAATTTCCTACGCACACGCAAACCTATCCATGGTGATGAGCATCTACGAGAGGGAGAGTGGATCTACGTACCCTTGTAGATCGCTAAGAGGGAAGCGTTAAGAAACGCGGTTGGTGTAGTCGAACATCTTCGCGATCCAAATCGCCGAGCGTCCCGCGATCTCATCACGATCCGTCCCGCTATCCAATCACGATCCGTCCCGTGAACTCATCACGATCCGTCCCGTGATATCATCACAATCCGTCTCACGATCTTGATCACGATCTGTCCCGCGAACTCATCACGATCCGTTCCGCGATCTCATCACGACCCGTCTCGTGATCTCGATCACGGTCCTTCCGATCTAGCGCCGAACGGACGACACCTCCGCGTTCAGCACACGTGCAGCTTGATGACGATCTCCACCGTCTTGATCCAGCAAGAGGAGGTGGAGAGGAGAGAGAGTTCACCGGCAGCATGACGGCGCTCCGGTGAAGGTGGTGGAGCAATTCCGGCAGGGCTTCGCCTAAGCGCTGCAGAAAACCGATCTAGAGGAGAAACTATGCACCGGTGGAACGGGTAGCACGTGGCCGGAAATTCTGTCCAAAAACCACCCAATCCACTAGTATATATAGGAGGAGAGGAGAGAAGATGCAGCCAAGGCCTTTGGGTCGGCCGAAATAGGAGGTGGGAGCAATCCTACTTCACCTCCAATCCTAGTTGGAGTAGGATTGCCTCCTATTGGCTGATTTTCCACTTTTTGCTTTAGGACTTTCTCTCCTGCGCCATGGGCCTTTGTGGCTGTTTTCCCAGCCCACTAAGGGCTGGTTATTATTCTCCCACAGCCCATGGACCTCTTGGGGTCGAAGTACCCCTCCCGGAGGTCTCCCGGTACACTACCGACACTCCCGGTACACTACCGATACTCCCGGTACACTACCGATGAGCCCGAAACTTTTCCGGAAACCAAACTGGGACTTCCTATATATGAATCTTTACCTCCGGACCATTCCGGAGCTCCTTGTGATGTCCAGGATCTCATCCGGGACTCCGAACAACCTTCGGTCACCACCATACATAACTCTACACTACCGAAACGTCACCGAACCTTAAGTGTGCAGACCCTGCGGGTTCGAGAACTATGTAGACATGACCGAGACACCTCTACAGTCAATAACCAATGGCGGGACCTGGACGTCCACATTGGTTCCTACATATTCTACAAAGATCTTTATCGGTCGAACCTCTATGTCAAGGATTCAGTTAATCCCGTATAACGTTCCCTTTGTTCTTCGGTATGTTACTTGCCCGAGATTCGATCGTCGGTATCTCCATACCTACTTCAACCTCGTTACCGGCAAGTCTCTTTACTCGTTCCATAATACAAGATCCCGCAACTAACAATTAGTCACATTGCTTGCAAGGCTCATTGTGATGTTGTATTACTGAGTGGGCCCTGAGATACCTCTCCGTCACACGGAGTAACAAATCCCAGTCTCGATCCATGCCAACTCAACAGACACCATCGGAGATACCTGTAGAGCACCTTTATAGTTACCCAGTTACGTTGCGACGTTTGATACACACAAGGCACTCCTCCGATATCCGTGAGTTGCATGATCTCATGGTCATAGGAACATATACTTGACATGCAGAAAACAGTAGCAATAAACTGACACGATCATATGCTATGTTTGTAGTTTGGGTCTTATCCATCACATCATTCTCCTAATGATGTGATCCCGTTATCAAATGACATCTCATGTCCATGGCTAGGAAACCTTAACCATCCTTTGATCAACGAGCTAGTCCATTAGAGGCATGCTAGGGACATGGTTTTTGTCTATGTATCCACACATGCATTTAAGTCTCCGATCAATACAATTATAGCATGGATAATAAACGATTATCATGAACAAGGAAATATGATAATAAATAATTTATTATTGCCTCTAGGGCATATTTCCAACAGTCTCCCACTTGCACTAGAGTCAATAATCTAGTTCACATCACCATGTGATTCACATTGTTATGAATCTAACACCCAATGAGTTCTGGGCTCGATCATGCTTTGCATGTGAGAGAGGTCTTATAGACAACGGGTCTGCGATATTCAGATCCGTGTGTACTTTGCAAATCTCTATGTCAAACCGTAAACACTACTACCACACTCCACTTGGTACTATTTCCAAATGGCTGCTCCACTATACGTATCCAGATTGCTACTACTAGTCATCCGGATAGGTGTTAAAGCTTGCATCGACGTAACTCTTTACGACGAACTCTTTATCACCTCCATAATCAAGAAACATTTCCTTAGTCCTCTGGTTACTCAGGATAATTCCGACCGCTGTCCAGTGATCCACTCCTGGACCACCCTTGTACCCCTTGACAGACTCATGGCAAGGCACACATAGGTGCCGTACACAGCATGGCATAATATAGAGCCTATGGCTAAGGCATAGGGGACGACATTCGTCCTTTCTCTTTCTTCTGCCATTGTCGAGCTTTGAGTCTCACTCAACTTCACACCTTACAAATCAGACGAGAACTATTTCTCTGGCTGATCCATTTTGAACTCTTTCAAAATCTTGTCAAGGTATGCACTCATTGAATGTCTCATCAAACATCTTGATCTATCTCTATAGATTTTGATGCTCAACAATTAGGTAGCTTTATCCAGGTCTTCCTTTGAAAATCACTTTCCAAATAACCGTTTTATGCTTTCCAGAAACTCTACATTATTTCTGAACAACAATATGTCATCCACATATACTTATCAGAAATTCTATAGTGCTCCCACTCACTTTATTGCAAATACAAGTTTCTCATAAACTTTGTATAAACATCAAAACTTTGATCACCTCATCAAAGCGTATATTCCAACTCCGAGATGCTTGCTTCAGTCCATGGAAGGATCACCGAAGCTTGCACACCTTTTAGCATCCTTAGGCCTGACAAAACCTTCTGGTTGTATCACATACAACCTTTCCTCAAGTAAACCATTAAGGAAACGATGTTTTGACATCCATCTGCCAGATTTCATAATTGAAAACACAGCAACTGCTAACATAATTCCAACAGACTTTTAGCATCGCTACGAGTGAGAAAGTCTCATCGTAGTCCACTCCTTGAACTTGTCACAAACATCTTTGCAACAAGTCAAGCTTTACAAATAGTGACATTCACCATCAGTGTCTGTCTTCATTTTAAAGATCCATTTGTACTCAACGACCTGCCGTCCAACGAGCAAGTCTACCAAAGTCTACACTTGGTTTTAATACATGGATCCTATCTCGGATTTCATGGCCTCCAACCATTTGTCGGAATCCGGGCCCATCATCGCTTCTCCATAGCTCGTAGGTTCATCGTTGTCCAACAACATGACCTCCAAGACAGAGTTGTCGTACCGCTCAGGAGCAGTACACATCCTTGTCGACCTACGAAGTTCGATAGTAACTTGATCCTGAAGCTTCATGATCATCATCATTAACTTCCTCTTCAACTAACGTAGCCTTCACAGAAACATCTTTCTACGCTACGCTACTCTCTGGTTGAACAAAGGTTTAACAACCTCATCAAGTTCTATCTTCCTCCCACTCAATTCTTTCGAGAGAAACTTTTTCTCGAGAAAGGACCCAGTTCTAGCAACAAACACTTTGCACTCGGATCTGAGATAGAAGGCATACCCATCTGTTCTTAGGGTATTCTATGAAGATACATTTGTCCGCTTTGGGTTCTAGCTTATTATGTGAAAACATTTTCCACACAAGCATCGTAGCCCCAAACATTAAGAAATGACAGCTTAGGTTTCTATCAAACCATAATTCACACGGTGTCATCTCAATGGATTTAGATGATGCCCTATTTAAAGTGAATGTAGTTGTCTCTAATGCATAACCCCAAAAATTATAGTAGTAAAACGATAAGAGACATCACAGTATGCACTATATCAATAGAGCATGACTATGATGTTCGGACACACCATCACACCATGGTGTTCCAGGTGGCGTTAGTTGTGAAACTAATTTCACGTTGTCTTAAGTTGTATGCCAAACTCGTAACTCAGATATTCACCTCCACGGTCATATCGCGGTCATTTTTATCTTCTTGTCACGATGATCTTTAAACTTCACTCTGAATTTGCTTGAACCTTTCAAACGATTCAGACTTGTGTTTCATTAAGTAAATATACACTATATCTACTCAAATCATCAGTGAAGGTAAGAAAATAACGATATCCACTGCACGCTACAAGACTCACTAGATTGCATACATCAACATGTATCATTTCCAATGAATCACTTGCCCGCTCCATCCAACGGGGTCCTTTAGTTATCTTGCCCAAGAGGCATGGTTCGCATGTCTCAACCGATTGGAAATCGATGAGTCCAAATATCCATCAGCATGGAGTTTCTACATGCGCTTTATACCAATATGACATTTAGTGGCAGTGCCACAAGTATGTGGTACTATCATTATTAACTTTGTATCTTTTGACATCAATGTTATGAACATGTGTACTACTACGATCAAGATTTCAACAAACCATTCTCACTGGGTGCATGACCATTGAAGGTATTATTCATGTAACCAGAATAACTATTATTCTCTGACTTAAATGAATAACCGTATTGCAACAAACATGATCTAATCATGTTCATGCTCAACGCAAAACACCAAATAACATTTATTTAGGTTCGTCACTAATCCTGAAGGTAGAGAGAGAGTGTGCGATGTTGATCACATCAACCTTGGAAACATTTCCAACACACATCGTCACCTCACCCTTAGCTAGTTCTCCGTTTATTCCGTAGCTTTTATTTCGAGTTACTAACATTTAGCGACCGAACCGGTATCCAATACCCAGGTGCTACTAGGAGTACTAGCAAGGTACACATCAATAACTCGTATATCAAATATACTTCTGTCGATGTTGCCAGCCTTCTTATCTACCAAGTATCTAGGGTTGTTCCGCTTCAGCGACCTCTCACCTCATAATAGAAGCACTTAGTCTCGGGTTTGAGTTCAACTTTGGGTTGCTTCACTGGAGCAGCAACTGACTTGCTATCCATGAAGTTTCCCTCCTTGCTCTTGCCCTTTTCGAAACTAGTGGTTTGATTAACCATCAACACTTGACGCTCCTTCTTGATTTCTACCTTCGCGGTGTCAAACATCGCGAACAGCTCAGGGATCAATACTTCTATCCCTGGTGTATTATAGTTCATCACTAAGTTCTAGTAGCTTTAGTGACAGTGACTTGGAGAACTATATCAATCACTATCTTATCTGGAAGATCAACTCCCACTTGATTCAAGCGATTGTAGTACCCAGACAATCTGAGTACATGCTCAACGATTGAGCTATTCTCCTTCATCTTACAAGCAAAGAATCTTGTTGGAGATCTCATATCTCGCAACAAAGGCATGAGCCTGAGATCACAATCTCTGCTCCTAGAACATCTCATATGTTCCGTGACGTTCAAAACGTTTTGGAGCCTCAATTCTAAGCCGTAATGCATGACGCACTAAACTATCAAGCAGTCATCGAAACGTGCCTGTTAGATGTTCACAACATCTATAGACGACGCTAGAGGGGGTGGCGCACCGAGCGGTGCATTAAGGACATAAGCCTTCTGTGCAGCACTGAGGACAATCCTCAGATCACGGACCCAGTCCGCAATTTTGCTACCAACATCTTTCAATTCTATTTCTCTAGGAACATATAAAAATACAAGGGAGCTACAGCGCGAGCTAGTAATCTACAACATAATTTGCAAAGACACTTTGACTATGTTCATGATAATGAGTTCAATTAATCATATTACTTAAGAAATCCCACTCAAATTGACATCCCTCCGATCATTCGAGTGATACATGATCCAAATTCACCAACTCAAGTCCGATCATCACGTGAGTTGAGGTGGCAGCAATGGTGAACATCATTATGTTGATCATATCTACTATATGACTCATGTTCGACCTTTCGGTCTCTCGTGTTCCGAGGCCATGTCTGTACATGCTAGGCTCGTCAAGTTTAACCCGAGTGTTCTGCGCGTGCAAATCTAGCTTGCACCCGTTGTATGTGAACGTAGAGTCTATCACACCCGATCATCACGTGGTGTCTCAACACGACGAACTTTCGCAACGGTGCACACTCGGGGAGAACACAATTTATCTTGAAACTAAGTGAGGGATCACCTTATAATGCTACCGTCGTCCTAAGCAAAACAAGGTGCATAAAACGGATTAACATCACATGCAAATCATAAGTGACATGATATGGCCATGAACTTGTGCTTTTGATCTCCATCTAGAAAGCACCGGCATGATCTCCATCGTCACCGGCATGACACCATGATCTCCATCAACGTGTCTCCATCAGGGTTGTCACGCCCTGCATGCTTCTACTACTATTGCTACCGTAGCGATAAAGTAAAGCATTACATAGCGCTTAATGATTGACACGCAGGTCATACAATAATTAAAGACAACCCTATGGCTCCTGCCGGTTGCCGTACTCATCGACATGCAAGTCGTGATAATCTATACATCACATGATCATCTCATACATCACATATATCTCATCATGTAATTGGTCATATCACATCACAACATACCCTGCAAAAACAAGTTAGACGTCCTCTAATTGTTGTTGCATATTTTACGTGGCTGCTATGGGTATCTAGCAAGAACGATTCTCACCTACGCATAAACCACAACGGTGATACACTAGTTTGCTTTTCAACCTTCTCAAGGACCGCCTTTGTCCAATCCGATCCAACTAAAGTGAGAGAAACTGTCACCCGCAAGCCATCTAGGCAACAAGTTGCGTCGAGGGAACCGGTCTCTCGTAAGCGTACGAGTAATGTTGGTCCGGGCCGCTTCATCTCACAATCCCGCTGAACCAAAATACGACCAAGGGAGGAAGCAATCTAAGCATCAACGCCCAAAAACCTTTTGTGTTCTACTCGAGATCTCATCGAACCATCAACCTAGCTCATGATGCCACTGTTGGGGAACGTCGCATGGGAAACAAAAATTTTCCTACGCACACGCAAACCTATCCATGGTGATGAGCATCTACGAGAGGGAGAGTGGATCTACGTACCCTTGTAGATCGCTAAGCGGGAAGCGTTAAGAAACGCGGTTGGTGTAGTCGAACATCTTCGCGATCCAAATCGCCAAGCGTCCCGCGATCTCATCACGATCCGTCCCGCGATCCAATCACGATCCGTCCCGTGAACTCATCACGATCCGTCCCGTGATCTCATCACAATCCATCTCACGATCTTGATCACGATCTGTCCCGCGAACTCATCATGATCCGTTCCGCGATCTCATCACGACCCGTCTCGTGATCTCGATCACGGTCCTTCCGATCTAGCGCCGAACGGACGGCACCTCCGCGTTCAGCACACGTGCAGCTTGATGACGATCTCCACCGTCTTGATCCAGCAAGAGGAGGTGGAGAGGAGAGAGAGTTCACCAGCAGCGTGATGGCGCTCCGGTGATGGTGGTGGAGCAATTCCGGCAGGGCTTCGCCTAAGCACTGCAGAAAACCGATCTAGAGGAGAAACTATGCACCGGTGGAACGGGTAGCACGTGGCCGGAAATTCCGTCCAAAAACCACCCAATCCACTAGTATATATAGGAGGAGAGGAGAGAAGAGGCAGCCAAGGCCTTTGGGTCGGCCGAAATAGGAGGTGGGAGCAATCCTACTTCACCTCCAATCCTAGTTGGAGTAGGATTGCCTCCTATTGGCTGATTTTCCACTTTTTGCTTTAGGACTTTCTCTCCTGCGCCATGGGCCTTTGTGGCTGTTTTCACAGCCCACTAAGGGCTGGTTATTATTCTCCCACAGCCCATGGACCTCTTGGGGTCGAAGTACCCCTCCCGGAGGTCTCCCGGTACACTACCGACACTCTCGGTACACTACCGATACTCCCGGTACACTACCGATGAGCCCGAAACTTTTCCGGAAACCAAACTGGGACTTCCTATATATGAATCTTTACCTCCGGACCATTCCGGAGCTCCTCATGATGTCCAGGATCTCATCCGGGACTCCGAACAACCTTCGGTCACCACCATACATAACTCTACACTACCGAAATGTCACCGAACCTTAAGTGTGCAGACCCTGCGGGTTCGAGAACTATGTAGACATGACCGAGACACCTCTACAGTCAATAACCAATGGCGGGACCTGGACGTCCACATTGGTTCCTACATATTCTACGAAGATCTTTATCGGTCGAACCTCTATGTCAAGGATTCAGTTAATCCCGTATAACGTTCCCTTTGTTCTTCGGTATGTTACTTGCCCGAGATTCGATCGTCGGTATCTCCATACCTAGTTCAACCTCATTACCGGCAAGTCTCTTTACTCGTTCCATAATACAAGATCCCGCAACTAAAAATTAGTCACATTGCTTGCAAGGCTCATTGTGATGTTGTATTACCGAGTGGGCCCTGAGATACCTCTCCGTCACACGGAGTAACAAATCCCAGTCTCGATCCATGCCAACTCAACAGACACCATCGGAGATACCTGTAGAGCACCTTTATAGTTACCCAGTTACGTTGCGAAGTTTGATACACACAAGGCACTCCTCCGATATCCGTGAGTTGCATGATCTCATGGTCATAGAAACATGTACTTGACATGCAGAAAACAGTAGCAATAAACTGACACGATCATATGCTATGTTTGTAGTTTGGGTCTTATCCATCACATCATTCTCCTAATGATGTGATCCCGTTATCAAATGACATCTCATGTCCATGGCTAGGAAACCTTAACCATCCTTTGATCAACGAGCTAGTCCATTAGAGGCATACTAGGGACATGGTTTTTGTCTATGTATCCACACATGCATTTAAGTCTCCGATCAATACAATTATAGCATGGATAATAAACGATTATCATGAACAAGGAAATATGATAATAACTAATTTATTATTGCCTCTAGGGCATATTTCCAACAAGAGGAAGTGGAGAGGAAGAAGAGTTCACCGGCAGCGTGACGGCGCTCCGGAGATGGTGGTGGAGCAATTCCGGCAGGGCTTCGCCTAAGCACTGTGGAAATCCGATCTAGAGGAGCACCGGTGGAATGGGTAGCACGTGGCCATAAAATCAAGTGCAAAACCCCCAATACCTCCAGTATATATAAGAGAGAGGGAGGAGGAGGGCTGGCGCACAAGGCAGCCCTGCCTTGTCTCTTGCACAAGGAGGATTGGAGGAGTCCTGCTCCAATCCTAGTAGGACTAGGATTGCTCCTCTCCCACTTGGAGTCTATTTCCACCTTTGCGTTTTTTTTTCTTTCTTTCACAAGTCTAGCCGCATGGGCCTCTTAGGGGACTTCCACCAGCCCACAAAGGGCTGGTTTCCACCCTCCCACAGCCCATGTAGCCTCTTGGGTCGAAATACCTCTCCCGATGGTCCCCGGGTACTCTACCGGCACTCCCGGTACACTACCGATAAGCCCGAAACTTTTCTGGCGACCAAAATAGGACTTCCTATATATAAATCTTTACCTCCGGACCATTCAGGAGCTCCTCGTGACGTCCGGGATCTCATCCGGGACTCCGAACAAACTTTGGTCACCACCATACATAACTCTATACTACCGAAACGTCACCAAACCTTAAGTGTGCAGACCCTGCGGGTTCGAGAACTATGTAGACATGACCGACACACCTCTACGGTCAATAACCAATGGCGGGACCTGGATGTACACATTGGTTCCTACATATTCTACGAAGATCTTTATCGGTTGAACCTCTATGTCAAGGATTCAGTTAATCCCGTATGATGTTCCATTTGTTCTTCAGTATGTTACTTGCCCGAGTTTCGATCGTCGGTATCTCCATACCTAGTTCAGCCTCGTTACCAAAAAGTCTCTTTACTCGTTTCGTAATACAAGATCCCGTGACTAACACTTAGTCACATTGCTTGCAAGGCTTGTTGTGATGTTGTATTACCGAGTGGGCCCTGAGATACCTTTCCGTCACACGGAGTAACAAATCCCAGTCTTGATTCATGCCAACTCAACAGACACCCTCGGAGATACCTGTAGAGCACCTTTATAGTCACCCAGTTACGTTGCAACGTTTGATACACACAAGACACTCCTCCGATGTCCGTGAGTTGCATGATCTCATGGTCATAGGAACATATACTTGACATGCAGAAAACGGTAGCAATAAACTGACACGATCATATGATACGTTTGTAGTTTGGGTCTTATCCATCACATCATTCTCCTAACGATGTGATCCCGTTATCAAATGACATCTCATGTCCATGGCTAGGAAACCTTAACCATCTTTGATCAACGAGCTAGTCCATTAGAGGCATACTAGGGACGTGGTTTTGTCTATGTATCCACACATGCATCTAAGTCTCCGATCAATACAATTATAGCATGGATAATAAACGATTATCATGAACAAGGAAATATGATAATAACTAATTTATTATTGCCTCTAGGGCATATTTCCAACAAGAAGTTAGCGTGTGATCTTGTTATTTTGTAGGTGGACCGCCTGCCAAATTTCGTCGCAATCAGAGGTCGTTTGATACCCCAACGGTTAACCGTAGCAGTGCAATCATCAGTTTAATTATCAGTCGTTTCGGTGTTTTAAAACCTCATGTTCGGGCCGCAAACCTTCCTCTCATCTCCACCTAGCCCATCTACACAGCCACCGTAGCCCACCTAGCCCCCCCTCCGCTTCCGGACCATCGGATCGACATCCTACGGTCCGAAAACGGATAAAAACCATCAACCCTAGCCTCCCTTGCTATATATAGACCCACCTAAACCTAATCCCCAAATTCTAGGGAGTTTGTCCCCTCAGCCGCCACCCAGTCGCCAGCTCCACCCCCTCCACCGCGCAGGCCCGCCGAGCCCATCTGGAGGCCTGCCCGGGCCCGAGACACCCGCCGCCGCTCACCCCTGAAGCTAGGATCGCTGCTGCCCGTGCTCCCATACGCCCGAGCCTCCCCGAGCGGCTGCCTCACCCGACCCGGCCGCCTCACCGGAGGGCCACCCGAGCCCCACCGCCTGCGACCACCGGGTCGAGCCCGCGCCGCCCCTCTCCTTCTTCTCCTCCTCCGTGCGATCTCTCTCTCACCTCTACAATCTTTCTCTCCCTCTCTGCCGCAGGAGACCAAGCCCATGGATGTCGTCGCTGTTTGTCCTCGCTGTCGCCGGGAGCTGCACCGCCAGCCAGATCTGGCAAGCCTCGACCGGATCCACCCTTCCCCGACCTCCGCCGCCCTTGGACCTCGCCGGAGGACTGCAGCTGCCGCCGGGATCCGCCGACGCCATGCCCCTGCTCTCGTGCGGGAGCACGAGGGAGGTGGCCGAGCGCTTGGCCTCCTTCGCCCATGTGGGCCGCACCCCAGCCAGCGCCACCAAGGCCCAGCGGCTGGCCTGCTTCCTCTGCCTCGGCCGAAGCCCATGGTGAGCTGCCCCCAAGCCCAGCTATGTGTGCTATACGACGCCGTTGGCGTTATTTGCTATATGACGCACAGTTCATGTTTGGACCCCTAGTCAGATTCGGCCCAGCTGTGTTTTTTTAGTTCCAGCGAATTTGTCAATTTCCAGATATTTTCATAATTATAGAAAACACCCCATTCTTCATGCATGTAATAACTTTTCAACCGGACATCGTATGTAAAAAATTTATATATGTAAAATGACTAAAATTTCGTATAGATTCATAATATCCAACTCTCACATGTGATAAAAATGATTAACTTGTTGTTTCCATTGTTTTTGCATTAATGCCACGTTAAATGAATTGTTTATTAGCTTTTAATCCGTAGCTCCGATGCAAATGTTTTACATATGTAACTTGGCTAGAAAAATATGTAAAATCTCATGGTGACATTTATTTTGCTGTTTAACAACTCTAAAATGTGGTTAGTTCAGATCTGATCCAAACTTTAAAATATGCATATGAGGTCGGTCCAGAATTGTTATTCGTTGCTTCCGGCCTCATTTAAAGTGCCTAGGTGGTGTAGTTGTTTGTGCTTCACCTCTTGCCATGTCTAACAACATTTAATATTGATGAGTACCTAACGAGAGTGAACTAAATTATTCGAATGTGAAGTTTCGTCAATATGCAACTCGTTGCATATTGAGCTTCACTTAATGTGTAGTAGTTGTTTGTTGTTCTTGCCATATCATTGCCATGCATTGCATATTAAACCAGACATGCATCATATTTGGTTGCGCATCATGCCATGAATATGCTGTGGTGTTTCTCATGTGTTGATTGTTTGTTTTCGGTTTGCTTATTCTTGATAGAGTTCCGAAAGCGTTCGGAGTGTGAGGATTCATTCGACTACGTTGGCTCGTCTTCTTCATGGACTCGTTCTTCTTCCGAGCGGGATCTTAGGCAAGATGACACATTTTCCTAGATACCACCACTATCATTGCCATGCTAGATGTCTCGTTTTTCTATCGCTATGTCACGCTACCTATCACTTGTGTGACAAGCCTCCCAACATTGCCATGATAAGCCTCTAACCCCTCCACGTCCCAGTAAACCTTTGTTTGGCTATGTTACCACTTGCTCAACCCTTCTTATAGCGTTTCTAGCTACACGTGCAATTGCTTCCATATGTCAACATGGACATTTTTGTTATATCACAATATTTTTGCTATTTAATTTAATGCACATATACATTTGGTAAAAGGTGGAAGTCTTGGCCTTTTGTTTGGTGTTTTGTTCCACTTTTTCCGCCCCTGGTTACTTGTGAACCGGTGTTATGTTCCATAACTGAGCGCTCCTAAAATGCTTGGGGTTGTTATGGGGACCCCTTGATTTTTGTTTTGGGATAAAACTCTTCTGGCAAGGCCCAACTTTGGTTTTACCATTCGCCAACCTAATAAAAATTTGCATAGGGACTTTCTGGACCCCGTGGATAATTAATCAACAACCTAACCCAGTGCTCCTTATGAGTGTTGGTCCAAAATGGCAGTAGCCGGGGCCACCAACGGGTGTGCCAGCTGGAAACTTAGCCAATCCGGTCGTGTCCTGAGAACAAGATACGCGGCTCTTATTGGGTCCGTCGACACGTCAGGCGGCCTTGCTGAATTTCTTTTACCTTTCTCGAACGTCTTGAGTGAGGAATTCCGAAATACTCCGGGCTATCTTGAGGTTGCGGTTTTCCAATGGAATTGCTTAGGAAGATCATGAGATTCATGGTCGAGGTTATTCCCGCTGCGTTTGTTAATTTGTGATGGACGAGTTGGAACACCCCTACAGGGTTAAATCTTTCGGAAAGCCGTGCCCGTGGTTATGTGGCGAACTTGGAAACTTTATTTAACACTCGGTCATAGCAAAATTGAAGTAAATTGAAATAAAATACACCAATTATGTGCGTAACCGTGACTGACTCTTCTCGTGAGTCCTTATCCGAGACAGAACACGGTGGGGTTATGTTTGACGTAAGTAGGTGTTCAGGATCACTTAGTGATCAATGCTAGTTCACGTTCGTTACGCGTAGATCACCATACTTTACTTTCTATATTCGTAAGTTAGTCACTCAAATAAATTCTTAGTCGTTGGTTGTAGCCTCACCACTTAACCATATCTCACCCATTAAGCTTTAATAGTCTTGATACCCTTGGAAATGAGATTCCTGAGTCCCTGTGGCTCACAGATTACTACAACAACAGTTGCAGGTTCAGATAATGTGATGCCTTGACATGAGCGCGATGCTTGTTTTGATTTGGAGTTCTTCTTCTTCTTTGATCTAGGATGGGTTCCAGGCGGCAGCCTGAGATAGCAAGGATGGATGTCATTTTATCGTTTGGTTTCGTCCATAGTCGGACCCTGCTCTTCTGTACGATGTTGAATATGTTGTTGTATTGATGTGATCTTGATGTAGCTTGTGGCGAGTGTAAGCCAATTCCATATACTCATCTCTTATGTACATGTACTTGTAATGACATCCATTCTTGCAACACGATGACATGCGCTCATATCCCTGTCGAGGCCCTCGTGCCAAAATAAGGATAGGGTCGCAACTTAGGCATGACAGTCGGCGACTGGTAGTATGCTGCCGGGGCCGGCAAGGTGCTGTAAGAAGCCGGCAAGGTGTGGTAGGGTGGCGGTAGTCCTGGCACGCTTGGAGGTGGCGTAGGAGTGGCGGTGTAGACGTGCGCCGACGGCTTGGGCCCAAGGAGGCCAGGAGAGCCGATGGCCGAGCGGAGACCAGGGATCCACGTGCCCGCGTAAGCAGGCGGGGCGCCGTACGGCGAAGGGGCCGACCAGGGCATCAGCCAAGATTGAACAAGGCCGGTCCAGGGATCGTGCTGAGGCTGCCATGTCAAGGGAGCCGATGGCGATGGAGCGGCCGATGGCGGAGCTTGTGCAGCGCCGCCAGAGCGAGATGCAGGTGGCGGTAGATCGGATTCTTGCCCCGGTAGTTCAGGCTCGGGCACCAGCCTGGGGGCGGTGGAGGAGCTGCTGCCGCCGCGGTAGGAGCGGAGGGTGTGGCAGATTGGCGCGGCAGCCCAAGCGTGGGAGGCGCGGCCGCGGCAGGAGCGGTAGCGTGAAACACCTACGGTGGCCGTTGCACCTTGCGAGCTTGATTCTTCTCTTCTTGCTGGAGGAGGGAGCGAACCTCCTTGAAGGTGGGGATAGCTTGAGCATGAGGATGAAGGACTGCTGCTTCTCGAACTGGTCACTGAGGCCGACGAGGAGGGCGTTGATGAGGGCGCGATCATCGACGTGATCGCCGAGTTCATGAAATTCGTCGCCGATAGCCTTGATCCGCTGGCAGAAAACAATGACTGGGGCATCTCCTTGGACAGTCATACGGAGCTCGGTGTTGAGGGCGTTGATGCACGCGTCAGAGTGGTCCTGGAACAGCTGCTGGAGAGATGCCCAAAGCTCGGCGGAGGTGGCATCGTCGGAGGAGACCAGATTGAAGAGCTCCGTGGAGATGCGTGTGTAAATCCACTGGATGATGGTGAGATCATCTTTCACCCAGCAAGGATCGGCATGCTGCGGAGGGTAGGATGGATCTATGTGGTGTCGGAGGCCGCAGCGGCCGAGGTGGATGGTGAAGAGGTGGCGCCAATGGTAGTTGTTGTGGGCGCCGAGATCTAACGAGATCGGGATGAAGGGGGAGACGTCGGCAATGGTGTCGGCTAGGGAGATCATTGGGATTTGAGGAGGGATTGGTTGGGTAGTTGAGGAGGAGGAAGAAGTAGGGGCCCGACGGCGCGGAACTCGGCCATGGATAAGAGGGGCCGAGTCGGCCGGGGTGGCGGCGCGGTTGGCGGTGCCATGCCAGGTGCGGAAAACCTCGGCGTCTGATACCATGATAATTGGAGAATAATAACTGTATTGATTGAGGTCTCTAAGGGTTGTTTATATAGATTACAAAACTTGGACTCCAAGACTAAGAGAGATAGATTACAATCCGAGACCTGCCGGCCATAATATCCGTAACCAACCTATACTATAATAGAAACGCATGGGTCCTTAAAATAAACCACAACACCGCCGTCTCTGCTGCCCACATCTCGGAATTCTTCGCTCTCTGGCTGCTTGTTCATGACTTCCACCTTAAAGAGCAGAGCGAGGATGATATCATTCGAAAGCATTCCAACGATGAGATATACTCGGTGACCACCACATACAAGGCCCGGTTCCTTGGCCTAACCCTCTCTCCCATGGATCGCATGGTTTGAAAAATGCAGGGCCGTCTTCATAAATTCAGGGGGGCGGGACAAATAATTCAAATTTAGCCCAAAATTTTAAAAACTTTGTATTACAGAGGAACTAATGTATCTAAATCTAGAATATAAAAACATGTACAATTGATCAAGAACAAACTTAATTTCGTCCTACTGCTATCCTAGCACTATGGGCAAATAAGTTTGTTACCAACATCTAACCCAACAACAAATAATCTCGTCCTACTCGGCTACTCCTAACATCGGTCAGAGAGATCATACTTAATCAAGTACTAGTGATGAAGAAAAGGGATAAAACTAAATAGACAAAACGGCGATACCTAAGGGCAGCCAGGACGTGGGCAATCGCCAATGGCGGAAGGCAACAGACTCTGGTGTGAGAGACCGGCGGAAACCGCGCAAAGCAGTCGGACGGGGTCCTGCGCGATGGTGGAACCACGGAACTGCGGGAGGCAGCAGACTGGCTCTGATCGATTGGCAGAAGCTCGAAGTGTTTTAGAGCAACTCCAAGGCGGCGACCCATCTCTTCCGCGGTCGTCCGTTTGGGTCGGCGCGGACAGAAAAGCCGGCCCAAGGCGTCGATCCAAACGGAAGCGCTCCGTTTTCCGTCCGGCTGCCGACCCATTTCCGGTCCATTTTTGAGCCAAATTTGCGTCGGCACGGACACGAGACGGACGCACGCACGCGCCCGCCTACTCCCCCTGACCCGTTGGTCGGTGGCACATTGGCCATCCTCTCCCATTCCAACAGCAAATCCTCGCCCGCCTCCTTCGTCGCCGACGCCGACGCCCAATTTTCCGGTGCCTATGCCAGCTGCCGGTGCTGCCACCTACAACGCCGCCACCTCCCACGTCGCCCCGACCCTGTCGTCTTGTCGCCTGGGAACCGAAAGCTTCCCGCCCCCACTCCCCCAACATAGCCGAGGCCGCGACCAAGAAGCCGCCTCGCCGCCCCAGACCAGTTCCTTCGTCCTGACACCGGCACGCTCGTCGGACGCCGGCAGGACAGCTAGCTGGTCCAAGGGCGACGCGACTCCCTACACCGGCTGACTCCTTCGTCGATGCCCGCAAACTGTTCGACAGTTTGCCAAGGTACAAAAATGGACTCCGCCGACGAGTTCTTCTTTCACAATTTTCTTTGCGACTCCGACGATTCCTCGTCCGATGATGATGAGGAGATCTTGGCTACCGTGTTGGTCCATCACCACATCAATAGCCAACAACCGTTGTTCCATGGCTCCATTCCGAGGCACCTTCCAGCGTTAAATCGCAACCGAGAGAGCGGGCATTTCTTTCTTTGGAAGGACTACTTTGACACAACGAACCCGTTGTTCAAATATCAGAAATTCCGTCGCCGTTTCCGAATGAGCAGGCATCTTTTCAACCATATTAGAGAGGGGGTGGTCGGCTACGATAACTGTTTCGAGTGCAAAGAGGATGCTGTTAGAAAGATTGGTTTCTCCTCTTATCAGAAATGCACTGCAGTCATCCGAATTCTTGCATACGGAGTGCCCGGTGATCTCATTGATGAGTACGTCTGTATGAGCGAGTCTACATGCCTAGACTCCCTGCATAAGTTTTGCAAGACGGTTATTGATGTGTTTGGCCCTGAGTACCTGAGAGAGCCGACTCTTGAAGATACAACCCGTTTGTTGGCGATGAATGCCAACAGGGGCTTCTCAGGAATGCTTAGCAGCATAGACTGCATGCACTGGGAGTGAAAGAACTGCCCTTCTTCTTGGCAAGGGTAGTATAAGGGTCATATCAGGGCTTGCACTGTCATACTTGCGGCCATGGCATCTCAAGATCTCTGGATCTGGCACTCTTTTTTTGGCATGGCTGGATCACACAATAATATCAACGTGCTTCAGCGCTCGTCGGTGTTTACTAGGCTTGCCGATGGCAACAGTCCACTGGTTAATTTTACCATCAATGGCCACAACTACGACAAAGGATACTATCTGGGTGACGGTATCTATCCTCGGTGGACCACTATTGTGAAGACAATCCCCAATTCTGTCGGAGAGAAGAGAAAAAGATTTGCCCAAAAGCAAGAGAGAGCTAGGAAAGATGTCGAGCGTGCCTTTGGTGTTTTGCAATCTCGATGGGGCATCATTCGATATCCTGCAAAAACTTGGAGCACGAAGAAACCGTGGGAGGTGATGACTGTTTGTGTGATCATGCACAATATGATCATAGAAGATGAGCGCCTGGAACGTCTTTACGATCAAGGGTTTCAGTTTCAGGGTGAGAATGTTGTGCCTGAAGATGGAGGAGCGGCAACATTTGAACAGTTCACCCAATTTCATCATGACATGCGTGATTGGGAAATTCACATGCAATTACAAAATGATTTGGTTGAGCATATGTGGGCTCATGTTGGCAACCAATAGATGTATCTTTTTAGTTCGGCTTGCAAAACTATGTGAGACTATTTTATTTTTATTCGGCTTGTAAAACTATGTTATTTATTTGGTTGAAACCATGCTATTTATTTGGTTGTGGACTATATGTTTGCTTTGTGAAATAATGCAAAATTTATGTGTGTAGCAATGCAAAATTTGTGATATGTGTTCAAAAAGGACAACCAGCCGATCACGCCGACATATATGGATCGACGCGTTGAACGCACAATCGATCCAAATATTAAACAGGACGGATGCCGGACGGCCAACCTCAACGGATAAAAAATAAACAAAAACGATGTCGGTTTGGATCGGTCAAGTTGCTCTTAGCTGTCCATACTGTTTTGCGGAAGCTAAATGGCCGGCCTCGTGGCTCATGGGCTGAGAGGTACGTTTACTTAGCAGGCTGTTGGGTAAGTTTTATTCGGCTGGCTGGATTAGGTAAGTGTTTATATTGATTAAACTGTACGTACAGCGAACTAAAACCCAGTTATTTAGGGGCCTCAAATTTTGGGAGGCCCTGTGCGGTCGCCCACCTCGGCCTCCTTTGTAGGCGGGCCTGGGAAAATGTGGGCATTCCTAAAGGTCAAATTTTTTGCATGGCTTGCTCTGTAAGATAGGATTTGGATCGCTGATCGATTGGGGAAGCATTGTTGGCCAAACTATGACTTGTATTCTCTTTGCAAAAGGGAACAAGAAATGGATGCCTAGAGTGTGAAGTTGTAGTGCTCGGGGTGCTCTTTATAGGAAAAATTCAAAAAAGCATGTTAAAAGGTTTCCAAAAAATTCAAAAATAATTCAGTGAAAACTTGTATGTATTTACTTCGGATCCATGAAATTTCTTTTTGAAAAGAACGTAACTTGTGAGGTGTATGAAAATAATAAAATTCTGGCCTAATAAGAGGGGGAAAAGGCCATTTAAAAATACACATTTGTCTTGTTTTATACGCCACATGGGAGAGTAAAATGATATGGAATTTTATAAATACATAATATACACATACATGTGTGCCTACAAATAAAAACCAGTTTTTTTACGTTGCAGAAAAAATGATTTTTGGAAACGGGCACCAAGGTGCCCGTGCACCATTGCTAATTTCTGTGGGTGCCCACCTTTTCTTCAAATGTCGGTTCACTATTAGCCTCTGGAGCTCTGTCATTGCGAAGCTTGGCCTCGCACACATGGACGTCTCCGACTGGCACCTTCATGCATCCGTCGTCAAATGGTGGGATAGAAAAACCGACAACTGTAATCCCAACCGACATGTCATGGCCTTCCTCACCATGCTTGTCTCTTAGACTGTTTGTAATGAGAGAAACGCTCGGGTATTCCATCACAAGTCTGCACCACCACCAATCCTTCTAAACTTCTACAGGAGAATCGACAACCGTAATCCTAACCGACATGCCATGGCCTTCCTCACCATGCTTGTCTCTTGGACTGTTTGGAAAGAGAGAAACGTTCGGGTATTCCGTCACAAGTCTGCACCACCACCAATCCTTCTTAACATCATCTTGGAGGAGGCTAAGCTATGGGTGACAACAGGCACGAAACATCAAAGGCATATAATTTCCCATGAGTAATCGTCATGTCGCGTAATTGAGTGTATTGTAAAACTCTGAACCCTATTCTCCCTTATTTAATGGATGAGGCAAATTTATGCCTCCGTTTCGAAGAAAAAAACTTAACAGGTTAGATGAGAAGTGTCGGTATATGAATATAACGTGTAGGAAAGCCAACAACGTTTGGTATTACATCATGCATAGAATATATATTCAAACATTCATCTTGAGCACCTTGAAACATTGAACTTGGAAACTTGCAGTAGTATGGCACATAGAGTTGACCTTGATATAGGTCAGTGAACCTTGGAATATTTAGAATCTCCAAGGCATTGCCAGTAGTGGTGTTATATGAGAGCACCTTCTCATCATTTTGGTCAAAGGTTTATTAGTGTTGGGGGTGAGAGGGGGGGGGGTCTATTTGGTCGGCCAATTTGGCATGCCCCATCGACGAGCCTGCTTTGAGAAACAACATGTCATCTCCCGTTCGTCTCCATGCACGCAACTTCATATCCTCCTCACACTCGCTCGGACATGGCTCGTTCTAGACGGTCGACTCGACCATTCCTGTAGAATCAGGGTCTGAGAAGCGTGCTATGGAGGACCAGTCGACCACACATGTTTGAGGCAAATTTGGACAAATTTGGTCCTATAGCCCGGCTGGCTGAGTGTTATGCGGGCAACAAAAACGTCCCAAATGTTTCGCCTCTCCAGCAAAGCGCGTACAAGCAGAGCAAATAGTATAACACAAGGCTGAAGCATGACAAGATTACAGGAGTTCTCCCAGCCACCAGACAAAAAAGACTAACTTAAGGACGTGTTCGGGTCCTCTCGGCTCCACGACAGCTGCTCCTGGAGCGGAGGGAGTACCAGCGTAATTTCGCGGAGTGGCTAAAACCGGACTCCTTGTTTCCTCTAGGTGCGGAGCGGAGTTTTGGATGGAAGAGTTTCCGAACAGGCTCTAAATATAGCCTTGTTTTAACTCCGGATTTTCATAACATCAACCCTGCTAGCATAAGTAAGACCAGAGTTGACAATGGAAATGAGAAGTGCCAATTAGATGAACATAACACATAGCTAAGCCAACAATCCAGTACATACATAACAGCTGTTTGGTACAGCCAATGTACAAAAGATACCTAGAGATTACAACATTCATAGGGTAAATATGCTAGCATTCACCTTGAGCCTTCGAAGCACTGAAGCTGGAAACTTGCCGTAGTATGGCACGTAGAGTTGACTTGGATATAGAGAACTGAACCCTGAAATGTTTAGAATCTCCGAGCCTTTTCCAGTACTGGTGCTAAATGAGATGATCTGATGATCAATTCTGTCAACAAGGATAACTAGCTCTCTCTCAAAGTCAAAATCATGGACGTCGTAATCGAAATACCAAAATCCATTATGATCAGTGCGGAGCAACAAGTCCCTCCCAAACACATTGTTCATACTTAGGCGATGCCTCACCACCCAACTGTCGGTGCCTTCCAAACTCCAAATCCGCATCATACAACTATCAAATTCCTGTTGCGCGTAGCATAAGACCCCTCATGATTGGCAAAGACACCCACTACACCAACTAAACATCCCCGGATCATTTGGAAATCCTGGCAGCTGAATGATCCTCTGACTAAGCAACTGCCAGAAGGACATGCTCCAATAGATGACTCAAATACAGCACCCCATTCACGAAACGTGAACTACCCTCAGATCTAGTTTCAATTTTCCAGCGACAACTAGACCATGTGAAATTCTCGGAGAAAAATATCTTAACTTCAGTGAAGACCTCACCAACCATTGAAGACCGGAACTGGAAGCTGAAGACATGGAAGTGTTGAGACCATGATGGATCAAAACACAACACGAGGTCAGAAACAGAGCTTGACGGTCCAGGTTCAGTATTTGGGAGTGACATCCACTCTTGAGTGGCCGGATTGCACACAATAACGTGGGATATATCTGCAAAATACATTCTGGTACCACCATGAAAACAAAGAAGTAGGCCATTGCTGCAATCGATAAGCTGTAGGTCCTCATAACATGGCACAAAGCTAAGTGTTGTGTCAATTTCTTTGTCGCTTGAGGGAAGCCTGGCGAGATGGATATCAATGCGGTACTCAGGTATTTGGTACAAGAGACCAACGGGATTTCTTGGGAACTTCTTGCGGTAGTGTGGATCAGATGACAAAGCACGCCAAGACTTGCAGACACATTTGAAATGGCAAAAGGACTTGAGCAGTAGCCGAGACAAGATCTCCACCACCAAGTCATCAGTTAGCGAACACATGGATACCTCCTGCTCGGGTCACATATATCTTAGTACTCCATGGTAGACTTTAATCTGAGACAAATGAACGTTTTTTTTAATATCTTAATCATGGAATACAAACTCAAAACATTAGTATTTAATAAATGGTAACCATTGCCTTCATGCTCAGAAGTTCACACTCAAGTTAACAAACACTAGTAATTATAGCAAAAATACATGTTTAATTGCTATTTGAACTGAAATCCTATTCAACTTTCCCTGCAGAAACTGAGAATGAGCATTCCCCTCTGTCAACATTTTTGTGGTCAACATCAGACTTGGCAAATGAGTGAAGCCACAAAACATATGTGATTATAGCATATGCCTCAGACCGAAGGAAAAGAGAAGGGAATACCGATGTTTCACAATAATGGCCCAAACCTCAGATCTGTTTTGCAGCACGAAGACGAGTGGGAATACGGGAACTGAGCCAGTTCATACGAGGAGCTGGGGCGACGGCAAGCCAGGACGGCGGAATGCCCCGGGGGAAGAAGAACCAGGGTCCATCTGCACGAGCTCAGACCAGAAACGGCGCCCGAGGAGAAAAGGGGGAAATGGAAGAACTGAGGCCTGAGGACTCACCGCGCGCTGATTGCGCCCGGTGCTGGACGAGGCGGCAAGCGCGAGCGAGGCCGCGGGGGTGGGTCGGCGAGGCGGGGAGCTCGATGTTGCGGGAAGCAGCGGCCGCGCCGGAAAATGGGTCTCCGGTGGAAGAGGGGAGCGGCGGCGGTTTTGGACTGAGAGTGAAGCTGCTTGCTTTTTTTTTTCTGGAGAGAGAGAGAGAGAAAAGTGAAGCTGCTTGCTGTGGCTGCTGTGGTGGAAAGGCTCGTTTTGGAAGCGTGTCTCTGCAACGGGAACTCTGCGTAAACCCACACCCTCACTTCAAGAAAAAAAAACACTAAAGCCAAGTTTTTTGGGGCCAAAAGGCCGAAGGGAAAATATTATCACATGTCCTTGGAAACGATTTGTAAAAAAAAGTCCTTACAAACACATCCTTACAAAAAAATAAAAAAATTGTGCAAAATCTCGGGGTGCCAAAGTCTTCTTCATCCTGCATCCATCAGCGCTACGCCATGAGCATAGCTCACTTTTTCAAACCTAGGAGCGAAATCATCGGACTAGGAAACACTGGCGGATACGATTTCCGAAGCAAATTGTCACCCTAGAGAGGAAAAAAATAACGATAGGGGCTTGTAGAAACTCCGGAGACCACAAAAGCCGGTCGAATCCAGATGGATCCACCAAAAACCTAAACCGATTGGATCCCAATAGACCGTCGGAGACACGGCTACACACGCCCCCCCCCCCTCCCGACAATGAAAACACACTCACGAAACACGAATGGATGGGGAGAACACTATTCCTATCTTAGGGCAACGCGCCGCTTCGCCACCTCAAACCAAACACGAAGACTCCTCATCCATGCTGTTGTACAATAGGTCTGGATCTGACATCGAGCTTGACATTGTCCAGAACCATGCATCGACGCTCTGCGCTGGATCCCTCTAACAACGGTCAACTTCACCAACCCTGCCGTCATGCACCGCTTGAGAAGGTCACCACTCAAACATATATCCCCTTCGTCGTCCCACGACAACCCTCCGTTGGCCCCATAACAGCCCCAAAAACTGGACCTCCCCGATGCCGCCGTCGGCACCGCACAGGCTTTGTCCGACGACGCACCTTGGCGGCGGCGAGATGGTTTGATGGCGAGTGTCAGCTAGGGTTGCAGAGTCGCCCGCTACGTGTCGTTCCTCACAGGAAAATGTTTCGTCCACACCCTTTGAAGTTTGAAATGGTATAAAAAAAACATTGAAGTTTGAAGTGCTCTCATTACTTCAAAATTTGAAACAAATCACTCCCTATGACTGTATTCAAGGCTGGATTTGCACGATATGCAATCACGGCCTAGGCCGTGTAGCGGAACTAAGCTGTTGATTTAGACACTAACGATGTCGTGCTAAAATCAAGTTTTCTCATGTGACTGCATATCATGACCAACTGTTAAGTATTTTCGACTTCACCTCTCTTCCCTGCCGAGGTTCAGGGAAAAATAAGAGGGTGCTAAATGAATCTTCAAGATAGTCGAGACACTAATATAAAGGTAGTGTGTCAACGTTGGCCTACAAGTAACCATTATGAAGTATTAATCTCAAGATGAAGAAAATAGTTAGGGGGGCCATGGCCCATGTTGACCTTAACTAAGCTCCGACATTGCCTGCGTCCACCTTGTCCTCCCTTAGGTTGCCCTTCTGTGACGCCTTGAAGTTTGATTGGTGTAAAAAAAGACTCATAGTTGAAATGTCTCGAATTGCTTATTTTTTTTACTGTGGTTAATTGGAAAGTAAATCACCTCCTAGTATTCCAAGCTGGTTTTGCTCGACACGTAGCAAAGGCCTAGGCGTCTTAGCACGGCTAAGTTGCTGACTTGGACTTTATGATATTTTGCGGCGCTCATGGGTTGTCTGATGTGACAGTCATGATGGGACCGGTTGTCAAGTGTCTTCGATATCAACCTTTTTTCTCTCTGCATCCACCTCGGCAATGCGTTGGTTCCCACTATGACCATCCAATTTGATCATAGAAATTTGTGTAAGTGCAAAGTGATTATTGGACGACTTTAAATGTTGATTCATGTATAATTATTTTCTATGGCAAAACAGTCACTCTCATTGATAAGCTAATTCCCCGGGAAGGAGGGGAGTTGAAAGTCGTGTTACTATTCCCGTGAAAAATAGAAAGCTGTGTAATTTCAGATGCCAAACAGAACACAATTCTGTATCCGCGCTCACGAAAAAAATCAAAATAAATACTAAAAAAATTCAAAAAATTCCAAATTTGTTTTATGTGGTACAATTTTTGATGCATGAGGTCCGTTTCAAATTTTAACTTATTTGGACATCTGAGGAGCTCTCAGCAAAAAAGACAAATCGGGGTCTGAAGAAAAGGTTTACTGTTCATCAATTTTTTTGACCTGATTTGTCTTTTTTGTCTAGAACTGTTCGGATGTCCAAATAAGTCGAAATTTGGAGCATACCTCACGCATCAAAATATGTACCACACAAAAAAATGGAATTTTTTGAAATTTTTTAGTGTTTGTTTTTATTTTTTTCGTTAGCAGATGCAGATGAGCCTGGACTCAGAAATGGATTTTCGCACTGAATCGATATATCATCCTAGTTAGAAAAAAAATGCATCTCGTGTTATCTTGTATCTTTGGTTGGATGAAAGCCAGAAGAAGAAGCTTTCCACACCACACATCAATACATCATTGTGTCGGAGTCATGGTCTTGATGAGCCACACGGCAGAGTCAATATGCACGCAACACGTAGGGATGTAAGCCGGTCCCATTTAAGCCCACTTATAATCTAACAATTCAATAAAGTTTTTTCTAGAGAAAATTAACTATCGAGCTAGCTAAAACTAACTAAAAGGGACTTGTGGGCGTAGTTTATTTGCCATTTACATCCCTAGCAACACGACACATGAACCTTGCACGCACTAGCTCTGTGTCACCCCGGCAAAACGTGCCACCTCGCACGTACATAGCATGACATCATCGAGAATTTTCTCTGAATTTAGGGTAAATGAGATTTTATGATCCAAGGGCGAATGAGGGGGCCATCAAGCCTCCACATGGCAAGGGGTGACCCGCATGGCTATGTCGTATGGGGTCATGGTGGGTCCCTTCTAGCACATCTTCGGTCTCTCGTATTCATATTTTTGTGGAATAATTCAGTAAAATCCCTGGTAGCTCCGAAAAATCGACTTTTCTTCCATTGAAAATTAGGTCCAAATTTCCTGTTGTCCGGCAATTTTCCTCTTTGTGTTTACCTTGCATTGTAATAAATAAAAGGCATTAGATAATGTAAAATATATCATTAAAATATGATAAATTATAATAGTGAATAGTGATGCAAAATGGATGTATCAGTTTCCCCAAGCTTAGACTCTGCTTGTCCCTAAGCGAATACCGAGCTCAGTAAACATGACCGTAAGTTTATGAAGAGATTTCGACAACAAAGAATACGCACATGGCAGTATCATATTTATTAACATCATTATATATCATAAACATCAACTCTCTCTCATAAATTTCTCATGAACAAGTAGTAATCAATTCACATGTTAAGGTTTAGGCAACAAACTCTCTTGAGTCCAATAAACTATGTTTTCAGTCACGAAACAACCAACATTCATCCTTATTTTTTTTAAAGAGTCTATGTAAGAGCTTCGGTTTAGCAAACATCGCATACTCAACTAACATTGAGTCTTTAGATGATTGCTGGCATTTAGGAGCATATTTTTAGAACAAATAGTCTCCATAGAAAGAAATATAAAGATTTAGCAATGCTTAACATACAAGTTATTTATCTCAGGGATAATATCAATAATAATGAATCATGATCATATTTATTCAACTGGATATATGTGTCTGGATTTTTTCCCCATATAAAATGTTTTTTTCAAGTGGAATAAGTGAGATTGAGATAAAGATAAGAAGTTGACTCAACATAAAAAAGTAAAAGATATGTCATTCACAGATGGAAGTAGAGATGTCGTGCGCTTTTGAGTTGGATGCCTTTAACATTGCCCTTATGATGGTACTCATTTTTCCTTTTTTTCTTTTGTTCATCACAAGTTCATACAAACTTTATCTCCTTTTCAATAAAAGCTCACACATATTTAAGGACAATTTTTATTGTGCCAAATTTCTTAAAGATCTTACTCAACCACTAGGTAGGTATACTAGACACTTGTGGAGAAAACTTGTTTTGAGTGTTTTGGATGCACAAACAGATACATGGCAGACGTAGGACACGACGAATGCTAGAGAAAAGATCGGTTGGTTGAGCATCAGCTTTATGGAGGAATCAACCCTAGAAAAAGGATAAATTAACGGAGGCATCGAGGCAATATGAAGACAATATGTGTTTTGTCTGAAGTACAAATCCTTCGAGGTTCTTTTTCTGGCAAAATTATTTTGATTTATTCATCTTCAATCATGGTAGCACAACGAACACCAGAAATAAAAAAAATTACATCTAGATTAATAGACCATCTAGCGACAACTACAAGCACTGAAGTGAATGACCATTAAAGGCATAGCCTTCCTCTTCTTGAGTTTTGGCCATAAATTCCAAGCTCAACCATTAAGGGTAGATCTTACAATAATCTACAGCCTTTACAAACTCTCTGGATTAATCCACAACCTAGAAGGCAACTCCATCCTCCTATGGGTCCCCACAACTCCAAGAGTAACAAGCTTAATGAAGAAAGGGGGAGGTTCAACTTTTGCCTAGTGAAACACATACGGTGTCATGTTATCTTTTTCCTTAGTTGGATGAAACATTGGGGTTCAGCTTCTTCATATCTAGTCATCACCCTCACTTGGGGAAGAATTAGGGTTATTTATAGTCATTTATATGGTGCATCCCTTTATGCCTGTTACTGGGCTATCTTGACCATCTCGGAGTTTAAATGGAAAAACTCTTTTTTAGGTAAACATGGTTACTTTTGCTTTTGAGCAGGGGCGGATATACACCCCAGGACCCCAGGGCCCAGGCCCGGGCGTGACTTCTTTTTTAACTATTACTATGCTATGTTTTTCGCATGGGCCCATGGCCTAGCCCAAGAAGATAGCCAAGGCCCAAGGCATGGACGCACGTCGCAGGAGCGAAGGGACCAGGCGACCACGACCTAGCTTGCTCGTACGCCTCTCCAACATTGCTTGCCTGCCTTGACCCCCTCTTGTGCGCCGCTCCTGTGCGTTGATCGTGTTATGTTATGGGAGACACAAATGAAATAAACAACTGATTTGGTGCTCTTATATATCCTAGTATTATTTCTAGTTTTCCCATATTTTGTCTCTTCGATTGGATTGTTAAGCACTGGGATTAAATTATAGAACTATCGAACAATTGAGATTCTCTAGTTTGTTACCACATATGGCCTTTTTCAAAATGTCATGATGTGTTTTTTAGGTAGTTATAAGTGCTAAAGTTTTTCCATGTTGTCAGAGAAAAATTGGGCCCGGGCTTTGCTTCAGTTCTGGTTCCGCCACTGCTTCTGAGATGACCTAGCCCGCCTGGGCAATCCAAGAAAACGGTCCTTGACCACCTGCCTTTGTTTCATACTCAATTTGTTTCAAAATAAGTGTTTTAACTTTGTATTAAAGTTGAGACATTTATTTTGAAACAGGAGTACTTTTTTGGGTGGGTCTTCTTGGTCATCTAGGAAGGGATATCAGATATAACTCTTTGTGTACTACTAAGTACCTCTCGACATAATGTGGGGAAGATATTTAAAGAAAAGGTAAAGGCCCGACTTTATATGCATAAAGCTATAGAATTAAATAGGTAGCCATACAACGTAAGTTACAAGGAATTTGATATTTCACGAAATAGCTAAAGAATCCAAACCAAATGCCTAAGCTGTCCCAAAAATGGTGGCCATGTTAGCAAGAAATTGTGCAAAATGATGTGGATCCAAATTAAGAGGGAAACAACATTTAACACAACTCCACAAGAAATTGGCAAAAACACATCAGAAGAGGATATATTCTGGATGACCATTGTCCTTACAAATTTGGTCACTGGATGGCACACATCCCACGGTCTAACGCATATTTTTTAATTTTCTTATTTTTGAGAGGAATCTGTATTTTTTAAAAAGAAAAGGCATCAACCGAGTCCGGGATGGTACTCGAATCTAACCCGACTTTGAATTAACAAAGTCAACAACCGACGAGTATTACAAGCATACGTCCTCAGGCAAAAGAAAGAACAACAAGACGGTAAGATACATTAATGATGGACATCACAAAACTAAGCCTCACACGCTATGGAAACTAAAGATGATCAAATGGAAACGAAGGCGAAGACGCCGAGGTCCACCTTCGAGAATGCTGCACCAGGAGCAAGATTACACCAGCTCATAGGAGAGAGGGGTCGACACCAGCGGGGCATGTTGTCGCCATGCACCTACGGCCCCAACACGGCACATCCAAAACACCATCTCCAGACAAGGCTACTACCTCCTCGCTTGGATCGAAGGCGCCGCACAGTTGCAAGATGGGGTGGATGCCGCCGGAAGATGACCATGAAAACAGGGTCAGGGCACCCCCAACAAGACGCCGGATGCTCTCATTGAACAGAACAACGCCGCTGCACACATCCACTAGAAGGGGAAGTTTCAAACTAGGACAAGAGGGCCACACCGCCACCGTCGCCCTCGCCCCCGCCACCCAAGGCTCCCAAAGCAGCGCCTTCAAGAAGGGAACGATGCCTAGAGTGCTGTCATCGCCCAACAAAGTTAGGGCTTTCGCCTGGGAGACCTAGGGGAAGGGGAAGTTGTGGGGATCAGTCCATACCGACGCCTCCAAGAAGGCGAACGACGCCCTTAGGCGTCACCGTCAACGTGGCCGGCCACGAATTTCTCCTGGACTTAGTCCTGGCCACCACCAGCACCTCTTGTCCGGGGAGCGGGCGACCCAAGGTAGCACAGCCCAACCAGGCAGAGGAGGAGCTAGATCTCACGCACTGGCCATTGCTAAAGCCGTCACCAGCCGCCGCGACCACCGGAATAGCGCCACCCTCACAGCCAGGACATCGGATCCACTGTCCGCATCACTACTCGCCGTAGAGCCGGCGGTGCCACGCCATTCGAGATGCTACTCCAAATCCAGAGCTCCCCGCGTGGAGCCAGGGCAGCCGGAGGCCTAGCCGCCATCATCCTTGGCAGCACATCGGGCTTGCCAGACGGCTGCCTCAAGCGGTGGCGAGGGAGGATGGGGGAAGGAGATTACCCAGGAATGCAGCTAGGATTCGCCCCTGAGTGTTGGAAATATGCCCTAGAGGCAATAATAAATTAGTTATTATCATATTTCCTTGTTCATGATAATCGTTTATTATCCATGCTATAATTGTATTGAATGGAAACACATTGCATGTGTGGGTAAATAGACAAACAATGTGTCCCTAGTATGCCTCTAGTGAACTAGCTCGTTGATCAAAGATGGTCAAGGTTTTCTAGCCATTGAAATGTGATGTCATTTGATAACGGGATCACATCATTAGGAGAATGATGTGATGGACAAGACCCAAACTACAAACGTAGCAAATGATCATGTCAGTTTATTGCTATTGTTTTCTGCATGTCAAGTATATGTTCCTATGACCATGAGATCATGCAAACTCACGGATATCGGAGGAGTGCCTTGTGTGTATCAAACGTCGCAACGTAACTGGGTGACTATAAAGGTACTCTACAGGTATCTCCAATGGTGTCTGTTGATTTGGCATGGATCGAGACTGGGATTTGTTACTCCGTGTGACGGAGAGGTATCTCGGGGCCCACTCGGTAATACAACATCACAATGAGCCTTGCGAGCAATGTGACTAATTGTTAGTTACGGGATCTTGTATTACGGAACGAGTAAAGAGACTTGCCGGTAACAAGGTCGAACTAGGTATGGAGATACCGACGATCGAATCTCGAGCAAGTAACATACCGAAGAACAAAGGGAACGTTATACGGGATTAACTAAATCCTTGACATAGAGGTTCGACCGATGTAGATATCAATAGAATATGTAGGAACCAATGTGGATGTCCAGGTCCCGCCATTGGTTATTGACCGTAGAGGTGTCTCGGTCATGTCTACATAGTTCTCGAACCCGCAGGGTCTGCACACTTAAGGTTCGGTGACGTTTCGGTAGTGTAGAGTTATGTATGGTGGTGACCGAAGATTGTTCGGAGTCCCAGATGAGATCTTGGACGTCACGAGGAGCTCCGGAATGGTCCGGAGGTAAATATTCATATATAGGAAGTCCCAGTTTGGTCGCCGGAAAAGTTTCGGACTCATCGGTAGTGTACCGGGAGTGCCGGTAGTGTACCGGGGGACCTCCGGGAGGGGTATTTCGACCCCAAGAAGTCCATGGGCTGTGGGAGAGTATTAACCAGCCCTTAGTGGGCTGGGGAAACAGCCACAAAGGCCCATGGCACAGGGAGAGGAAGTCCTAAAGGGAAAAAGGAAAAAAAGGGAAAATCAGCCAATAGAAAGCAATCCTACTCCAACTAGGATTGGAGTAGGAGTAGGATTGCTCCCTCCTAGCCGGACGACTCCCCTAGGGAGACTTGGTGCGCCAGCCCCTCTCCCCCTCCTCTCCTCCTATATATATTGGTGGATAGCTAGGGTTTTGCACACAACTTACGGCCACGTGCTACCCGTTTCACCGGTGCTCCTCTAGATCGGATTTCTGCAGCGCTTAGGCGAAGCCCTGACAGAATTGCTCCACCACCACCATCACCGGAGCGCCGTCACGCTGCCGGTGAACTCTCTCTCCTCTCCACCTCCTCTTGCTGGATCAAGATGGTGGAGATCATCATCAAGCTGCACGTGTGCTGAACGCGGAGGTGCCATCCGTTCGGCGCTAGATCGGAAGGACCGTGATCGAGATCGCGAGACGGTTCGTGATGAGATCGCGGAATAGATCGTGATGAGTTCGCGGGACAGATCATGATCAAGATCGTGAGACGGATCATGATGAGTTCGCGGGACGGATCGTGATTGGATCGCGGGACGGATCGTGATTGGATCGCGAGACGCTCGGCGATTTGGATCGCGAAGAAGTTCGACTACACCAACCGCGTTTCTTAACGCTTCCCGCTTAGCAATCTACAAGGGTACGTAGGTCCACTCTCCCTCTCGTAGATTCTCATCACCATGGATAGGTTTGTGTGTGCGTAGGAAATTTTTTGTTTCCCATGCGACGTTCCCCAACACTGAGTCACCTGAAGAGGGCACCGCGAGGGTGGGTGGGGGATTTTTCGGACTTTTTTGACTCTCTATTTGCAATGTCGAGGAATGCATTCGTTTCCTTCCCTTGGACTAGAATCTTGTGCATTGTTTTGGTAGTATGCTTACAATACATTGAATGGGGTCGGATGATGACATGATCGACTTCCCCGCAGGTTAAGTCATATTAATAAGACTCTGCCAATATATCACATTTTTTTGCGAAAGGGATCAGCAAAAGGTGATGTTCCAGTTAGTGTTGGCTGCATCAGTGATCAAGACTTCAGCGTATCAACAGTTGTGTCTCATGAAATTGGTTAGTTTAAGAGGCAAGATGATCGGCAAAGACAGCTGCGGCATGAGGCTGGTGGCGATGGACCAGTGGTTAATTGCCAAGAGACCGAAGCATAGAAATCAATCAAATATATGCGGGTTAGCTGCTATGCCAAGAGAGTGAAGCATGGCAAGATCACAAGAGTTCTCCCTGCCATTGTACAGAAAGCTCACACTGTCTCGGACGTCCTTGTATAGAAAGCTTCATAACATTAACATCGACAGGAATAGGAATATGCTCTGCAGTTTTCCTAAATTAGGCTAGTATAAGCAATACCATAGTTGACAGGAGAAATGACAAGTGCCAGTTAGATAGATGAACATACTACATAACAAAGTCAACAACCCGCTACATGCATAACGACCATTACATCTAGTGCACAAAATATACCTAGAGATTACACATTACAACATTCATAGAGTAAATGTTCTAACATTTGTCTTGAGCTCCTTGAAGCACGGAAGCTGGAAACTTTCCATAGTATGGCACGTAGAGTAGTCTTTGATATAGGTCAACAAACCTTGGAATGTCTAGAATTTGTGAGCCCTTTCCAATACTGATGCTATATGCGATGATCTTATTATCAACAATTGTGTCAGCAAGGAAAACTAGCTCTCTCTCCAAGTCAAATGACAGGATTACATAATCAAAATACCATAATCCTTCATTGTTAGTATGGAGTATTATGTCCCTCTCAAATACATTGTTCATATTTAGACGATGCTTCACCACCCACTTATCAGATCCTTCCAAACTCCAAATTCGGATGATGCAACCATCCAATTCTTGTTGTGCATAGCATAAGACCCCAGATGGCTACCAAAGACGCCCGTCAAAGCAATAAAACCTCTGATCTGGTCCATATGGAAACCCTGGCAACTGAATGGTCCTATGATTGAGTTGTTGTTTCCATGTGTCAGGTGCATCGAGTGCCAGAAGGTAATGCCTCCATAAGTGCTCCACATACAGCACGCCATTTATGAAAAGTGAATCACCAAAATATATGTATGAAGTTTCCCATAGACAATTAGACCATGTCGAATCCTTAGAGGAAAATACCTTAACTTCAATGTCAAATCCACCACTTGGACTCGACTCAAATTTGAAGACATAGAAGTATTGAGACCATAATGGATCAAAACACAACTTGTAACTGGCATAATAGACGGCTAGTCCAAGTTCAGTATCTGGAAGTGCCATCCACTCTTGAGTTGCTGGATTGCACACGATGGCGTCGGAAATTTCTTTTGAGGGCATACCACCATGATAACAAAGAAGTAGGCCATTGCTGCAATCCATAAGCTCTAAGGGATGCTCCATACATGGCATAAAGCTAAGTGTTGTGTCAATATCACTGTCACTTGAGGGAAGTCCCGCAAGATGGATGGCAGTGTCATGCTCTCTTTTTTGGTACAGGAGACCGACAGGAGTTCTGGGGAGCTTCTGGCGGTAGTGTAGATCAGATGAGAAGGCAAACCAAGACTTGGAGACACATTTGAAATGGCAAAAATACTTCAATGGTAACCAAGATAAGATCTCCACCACCAAATCATCAGTTAGTACGGTTGTGGTCACCCCCTGCCGAGGTTCCATATCTCGTTTGAGCTTATCTAGCAGATGAACTTATACCTGCATCAAAAGAGAAGAAAAAAGATGATATACAACTAAGAAACTTACTGTTTATGTAGAAGTGCAAGACCTAGTGATACCCATAATTTAACGATTAACGGAAGCTGAGCAAATTAATGGATTGAAGCTGAGATCAGAACTTGATAAATGGTAAACATTGACTCCATGCTGGAAATATGGATGTAGAATCCTCAATGTGATTTGAACTAAAATACTACTATCTAACTTTTAAACTAAAAACCATGAGTATTTTTTTGGTTGATCCCTTTCTAACAATGCTTTTGCGGTTTTGACGGGGTTATTACCCCTGGTTAGGCCAAAGCAACAGGGTTCTCTTCCCCCGCTTCAAGAAAAAGCACGAGGCCAGCTGCTCCCCGGCCGGCTGGCACGCGACCGACACGCACGACACCGGCCGGCTCGAGGCCGGCTGTCTAAGGAGCCGGCTCTGCCCCACGCGTCAAGCCGCGGCCGACTGCCTTTGGACCGGCTCCTCCGTTGACCCCCGAAGGACGAGCTCCTGTCCCATCCCGCTGCACGCGGGTACGACGACAAGACATGACCCCCACGACGGGTCCCAGCGTGGCCACAGTCGCTATTGACGCACGGGAACGCGTGGCTACAGTTCGGCATGGCGTACCATTGACCTCGACCGACCGTGACTAGGCGAGGCAACAGTGCCGGCACGCCTGCCCGTCCACTCCATTACCTACCCCGGCGTGGCTACAGGGCAGCCGGCCGTACCGGAACCCTCGGCCGGCTGGCGCAAGACGATGCCGCTTGGGCGGCCCGTGCCATAGCAGGTGGGCGCGGGCCAATGGCGGAGCCAGCTGGCGGGCCCCAATGGGCGATGGGACCGCGCAGCCGGTGGTCCCTACGGGCGACGAGATGGCTCAAGAGTCGGGGGCCCCTGGCCAGCCGAAGAGGCTGCCCGCCGGGTCCCCCCATTATGTACCTTAAGGATATTGTAAGCCTGGGGATTGGCCTATAAAACCCCCCGAGCCCCCATGCAACGGGGACGACGAACCTCACGCACACACACCCACGGGATACTTCCCACGTATTCACCTTCGTAGCAAAGGAAGGGGAGCCGGTTGCTCCCTCTTCCTTCTCTAGACAACAGCTCTAGGAGCAACCTTGTGATCACACTCATCCATCAACTAGACCAAGCAGGGCTAGGGGTGTTACCTCACACGGAGGTCCCTGAACCTGGGTACATCAGGTGTCTCAACCGCTTGTACCTAATCTCGCACCCGGAGCCCGTCGGCGTCCTTCAGCCCCAACCACCTTCGATAAGCCTACCCATGGCATATGTCATGAGAAAACGACGATAGTTGGCGCCCACTTTGGAGCCGTATGCGGCGCCGGCCGGATTCATGCTCCGGGCGTGACCCCTTGCCATTCCCCGCCGTCCCCGCACCTCCAGGCGAAACCGCGGGCTCGTGGGGCTTGCTTCAGCAGGCCCTGCGGGTAGCGTCGTCGACCTCACGCTCGAGATTGATGCGCTCAACGAGCGCTTCGGCAGGCTGAGCCTTGCCGAAGCACCGGTCGCCGACGAGTACCCTAGCCAGGTGCTCAACTGCGCCGACCCGCCCACGGCTGTGGGTGCACTCGCCGCAACCCAGTCCGACAGCTCTCACGTTCGCGTGGGAGTGATGTCCATCATCTCCTCCACCTCTTCTGGCCGCGCACGGGCCGGAGCCGAAACCACCGTGGCCCATGTTGGCACCTTCGACCCGCTCGGCGCGGCCCTTCGGGGCTTGAGCACCCCCATCGCCCCGACGGCGAACCTTGACGTCACCACAGCCGAGCTGGAGGCGGCTCGCCGCCTCCTGCTCGAGGACGCCAACACCCTCGTGGCCACGCGGCGCCACATGGAGGCCGCTCAGAGGGAATACGCCTCCGCCTATGGTCTCACCCTGGCTAGCACCGAGCCCAGCCAGCGTGGGGCTGTGCGTGACCGCGGTCGCGTGGTCGCCGAAATCTTGGGTGGCAACATGCTCGTCTACGACACCCCCGTGGCCAACTTGCGGGCCACCAAGGTAGCCTACAAGGACCTGGCTACCTTGGAGGGCGAAGAACGTGCCGCCCGCGAGCGTCACATCAAAGACCTCATCGACGCGTAGCAGATCCACCTCCGTAGACCCTCGGCGCGAGGGCGAGGGCACTAGGACTGCTAGCCGTCAGCTGGCTCAGCACTCCTGCTCCCCTCGCGTCTCTGGCCGGCGGGTCGAGGCAAGCAACCCCCGCGCTCCCAGCTGCCGAGGAACAAGCAGCCGGCTATGAACAGCCAGTGCACCAACAACCCGGCTCACAGCAACCGCCGCAACGAGGCGCGAGCACACGCCGCCTCCGCGGCACGAGCCGGAGCGGTCGGTCCCACCTGTCATCCGCCCCGAACTCTCGGCCAGGCTCGGGCCGCGGGTCCCCTAGAGCGAGAATGACACCCGTCTCCAGATCGACTGGCTCGCATAGTCGGCCCTCCTCGAGGAGGAGGGCCCGATTGGCCCGACATGTTTGGGCCCCCGGATCCGCAACGAGCCGTTCCAAACCAGCTTCACGCTCCCCCAGGACACCCCAAAGTACAACGGGGCCGCCAAGCCTAAGGATTGTCTGATCGAATACACCACCGGGGTCAGCATCGCTAGGGGGAACAAGTGCGTAGCCGTCCGCTACGCCCTCCCCATGCTGATCGGCTAGGCCTGCACCTGGCTCAAAAGCCTGGCAGCCGGCAGCATCAACACCTGGACGGACTTCGAGGAAGCCTTTGTCCGCAACTTCACTGGCACCTACAAGCGGCCCGGCCGCCCCCGTGAACTAGCCATGTGCATTCAGGGGCTGGACGAGTCCCTCCGCGACTACCTCACCCGATGGACCGAGCTCTGCAACTCCTGCGAGGGGGTGCACGAGGTGCAAGCCATACAATACTTCATCGAAGGCTATCGTGACGGCACCCTCCTCAAGCAAAAACTCCTGTGCTCCGAGCCGGCCACGCTCGCCGAGCTCATGACCAAGGTGGACAAGTACGCCACGGCCGCCGCCGCCATTCGGGTCAAGACGACCCCGCCCGCCAAGGCATCACCGATGCCGGCAGCGTCCCGACCGGCTGCCGACAACCGGAACAACAAGCGCAGGAACGACCAGCCCGACTCCTACCATGGGAGACGGCAGGTCGCCACCATCGGGGAGCAGGAGCCGGCTGACCAACCTTCCAGTCAGTGTCAGCGCACTGGCAAGGCTGCCTGGCAGCCCAAGCTCACGTTCGAACAGATGCTCGACCTCCCCTACAAGAACCACTCGGGAGGCCAAGCCCTTCACGCACACGCTCTGGCAGTGCAGCTTCTCACAACGTCTGGCCCGGGGGGACGGCCTTCCGGCTCCCCCCGCGCCACCTGCTCGCACGCCGACCCCGGCCCAAGCTGCCGCCCCGGCGCCGGCTCCGGCCCAAAACGACGGTCGCCTGCACGACCAGTTCCCTAAATAGGACGGTTGCTACGTCGTCTTCACCAGTGAAGAGATGAGCAAACATGCGCAACACCGGCTCCATCGTGAGGTAAACGCCACCATGCCGGCAACTCCCCAGTTCATGCACTGGTCGAAGAAGCCGGTCACCTGGAGCCGGGCAGATCACCCGGGTGTGATGCCGAGTCCTGGCAGCTATGCCCTGGTCCTCGATCCCACTATCGCCACCGAGAAACGCACCTGCCGCTTCTCGCGGGTGCTAATTGATGGTGGCAGTAGCATCAACATCCTCTACCTTGACACGATGCGCAAGGTGGGGCTGAAGATAGAAGACCTGCAGGAGAGTCGGACGGTTTTCCACGGCATCGTGCCGGGAAAGTCCTGCTCTCCTGTCGGCAAGATCAAGCTTGATGTCCTCTTCGGCGGCCCGGGCCATTTCCGCCACGAGCTGGTGTTGTCCGAGGCAGTGGACCTCGCAAGTCCCTACCACACGCTGTTGGGCCTACTGGCTCTCATCAAGTTCATGGTGGTCCCCCACTACGCCTACCTCAAGCTCAAGATGCTGGGCCCCAAGGGAATTATCACCATCACGGGAGACTACAAGATGTTGCTTGAGTGCGCTCAAGACGGCAGCCGGCTGGCCGAGGCACTGGAGATAGCCGAGGAAATTCGGTAGCTCAACCGGCTCGTGGCCCTTGCCGCCAGCCAGCCGGCCGTGCTGGCTCCTCCCTCGCATTCGGTCGGTGAGGCCTCCTTCTAGCCGTCCAAGGACAACAAGCAGATCCCGCTCGACCCATCCAACCCCGCACAGTGCACCACCATCGGCTCCCGCCTCGACAACAAATAGGAAGGCAAGCTCGTCGACTTCCTGCATGAGAATCGGGACATCTTCGCATGGTCCCCCAAAGACATGCCGGGTGTTCCGAGGAAGTTCGCCGAGCACAAACTACACGTCCGACTAGATGATAAACCGGTCAAGCAACCCCTACGCCGTTTTTCCAAGGAGAAGCGGTGCACTATAGGAGAAGAGATTGCTCGGCTCCTCGCAGCCGGCTTCATCATGGAAGTTTTCCACCCGGACTGGCTAGCTAACCCAGTCATGGTGCTGAAGAAGAACAAAACCTGGCACATGTGCATCGACTACACCAGCCTGAACAAGGTGTGTGCCAAGGACCCATTCACCCTGTCGCGGATCGATCAAGTCGTCGACTCCACGGCCGGCTACGATTTGCTGTCCTTCTTGGACGCCTACTCCGGCTACCACCAGATCAAGCCGGACCCGAAGCACCGGATCAAGACCTCCTTCATCACGCCTTTCAGGGCCTACTGCTACATCACCATGTCCTTCGGCCTAAAGAACGCAGGCGCCACCTTCCAGTGGTGCATGCAGAAGTGCCTCCTGCCTCAGATACACAGGAATGTCCATGTCTACGTCAACGACATCATCGTCAAGACCAAGAAGCACTTTAGCCTCCTCGGCGATCTCCGGGAGACCTGCGCGAGTACAAGATCAAGCTCAACCCGGAGAAGTGCGTCTTCGATGTCCCAGCTGGCCAGCTCCTGGGTTTCTTCGTGTCCGCTCGCAGCATCGAAGCCAACCCAGAGAAGATCAACGCGATCGACCGCATGCCCAGCTGACCCGGCTCCACGATGTCCAGAAGTTCACCGTCTGCCTCTCCTCGCTTAGCCGGTTCATCAACCGGCTGGGGGAGAAGGCCCTGCCCCTCTATGGGTTCCTTCGCAAGACGGTTCTGGTTGAGCCGGGCCACATGAAGAAGCCGGGCATGTTTGACTGGCCCGACGAGGCCTTCCGCGGCCTCAAGCGGGCTCTCACCCGCGCGCCCATCCTAGCCGCGCCGGTTGAAAAGGAACCCTTGCTCGCCTACATCATGGCGACGACACGCGTCATCGGCGTCGTCTTGGTGGTCCAGCGGCCGGAGGAGGGCAAATCCCTGTCGGTCCAGCGCCCTGTCTACTTCCTCAGCGAGGTCCTCTCCGTCTCCAAGAAGAACTACCCCCACTACCAGAAGATGTGCTACGGCGTTTACTTCGCCATCAAGAAGGTCAAGCAGTACTTCCAGGAGCACACCATCACCGTGGTGAGCACGGCCCCGCTCGGCGAGATCATGAGCAGCCGGGACTCCACCGGTCAGAATGCCAAATGGGTCACCGCTCTTGCCGACCACGAGATCTGGTACGAGCTGCGTACCGCCATCAAGTCGCAGGTGTTGGTCGACTTCCTCGTCGACTGGGCGGAGACCGAGTTCGTGCCGCCTCCCCCAGACTCCACGCATTGGCGCATGCATTTCGACGACTCAAAAATGAGGACAGGCCTGGGTGCCAGCATAGTCCTCTCCTCCCCAAAAGGTGACCAGCTCAAGTACGCCCTCCAGATCCACTTCGCCGCCTCCAACAACATAGCCAAATACGAGGCCATCGTCCATGGCCTCCGGCTCGCCAAGGAGATCGGCATCAGGCGCATCCTATGCTTCGGCGACTCCGACCTCGTAGTGCAGCAGGTCTCTGGCGAATGGGACGCCAGGGACGCCAACATGGCCAGCTACCACTTCCTCATACAGCAACTCACCAGCTCCTTCAAGGGCTGTGAGTTCCACCACATCCCGTGGGCGGACAACGAGGCGACTGATACGCTCGCAAAGATCGGCTCCACCCGGTAGGCCATCCCAACCGGCGTCTCCCTCAAGCGGCTGCTCAAGCCGTCGATCAAGCCTCCCCGGAGTCGGAGTCCATCTTCGTACCGGCCGATGCAGCTGGCCCATCGGCGGCTTCGGCATCTCCCTCGGCATCTTCACCGCCGGCTCCACCAACCTCGGCTACCCTGCCGGCACCGGCTCCACCAACCTCTGCAGGTCCAACCGGCTGCATCTGAGGCAGCTGGCTCCGACACCACGGCAGTCATGATGATGATCGATGCCCCTCCAACCGTCTCCAACTCGGGGGCTGGTGAGCTGGTCTCGAGGGCTGGCGAGCCGGTCCCGGGGGCTGATCACCCAGGCCCGGGGGCTCCCGAGCCGCCCCCCGTCTCGGCTCCCTCCTGGGCCCAACCCATCCTGGGGTTCCTTCTACGCGATGAGCTCGCTCTAGATGAGGCCACGACAAGACAAATCCAGGGCTGAGCGCCGGCCTACAGTATCATCAACAACGAGCTCGTCCACCGCAGCACCACCAGCGTCTTCCAGCGGTGTGTCGAGCCGGAAAAGGGTCAGGAGATCCTCCTCGACATCCACCACGGCGAGTGCGGGCATCACGCCACCTCTAGAACCCTGGTGGCCAAGGTTTTCCGCCACGGTTTCTACTAGTCGGCTGCCTTGGAGGAGGCCAAGAAGTTGGTCGACGAGTGCGAGGGCTGCCAGCGCTTCAGCACGCAAAGCCACCTGCCGGCTTCGACCCTCCAGACCATCCCCGTCTCGTGGCCCTTCGCCGTCTGGCGGCTGGACATGGTGGGTCCCTTCAAAACCGCACGAGGCGGCATGACACATCTGCTGGTAGCCGTCGACAAGTTCACAAAGTGGATTGAGACCAGGCCAATTCAAAAGTTGGGCAGCCCCATGGCCGCCCGGTTCATCGAGGACATCACGGTCCGCTACAGCGTCCCCCACAGCATCATCACCGACAATGCCACGAACTTCGCCAAAGGCTCGCTAGCACGTTTCTGCTCCAAGCAAGGTATCCGGCTCGACCTGGCCTCCATCGCTCATCCACAGTCAAACTGCCAGGTCAAGAGGGCAAACGGCCTTATCCTATCCGGCATTAAGCCCCGGCTCGTAACGCCACTGACCAGGTCGGCCGACTGTTGGATGGAAGAGCTGCCGGTCGTCCTTTGGAGCCTCAGGACCACTCCCAACCGATCAACCGGCTACACACCTTCCTTCCTTGTGTACGGGTCCGAGGCAATCATTCGCATCGACATCGAGTTCGACTCGCCTCGGGTCGCCCTATACACGGAGAAGGATGCAAAGGAGGCGAGAGAAGACGGCATCGACCTACTCCAAGAAGCCCGCGAAATGGCCTTGAGCCGGACGACCATCTATCAGCAGACGCTCCGGCACTACCACAACAAGCAGATCCGGCCACTCTCCTTCCACGAAGGGGCCCTAGTGCTCAGGCGGATCTAGCAGACAACCGGCCAACACAAGCTATCCTCCCCATGGGAGGGCCCGTTCATCATCAACAATACGTTGCACGATAACGCATACTACCTGATAGACGCCCAGAAGCCGTAGAAGCGCAAGAGAGACGCCTCCGGCGAGGAGACGGAGCGCCCGTGGAATGCGACGCTCCTCCATCCATTTTAGTGCTGAAAAAACAGTGTATGTATGTATGTATCTTCCCCTCTTTGGAGCTTATGAATGCATTGGGTGCCCCAGGCCGGTTCTTGGGGCATGCCCTTTCTGTTTCCATTCAAGGTCTCCTCACTAAACCGGCTCCCAGGCCTGAGGGCTCTCCGGCTGGTCCTAGGCCTCCTCCCAAAACCAACTAAGTAGTGTGAACCAAACAAACCCTCCCACCCCCCCAGATACAGACCGGCTCCCGGCTGTCCGGCTAACGGGACCTCGGGGCGGCAAAACTTGGCGCACACAAAAAATCGGTTGCAAGGAGGTAGCCGGCTAGGTCCAGCCGGACCCCGTCATCGCCTCTGCCACTCAACTTACCCAAAAGTCCCTCACGGTTCCGAAGTTTGGAGTCGGCTCCCTCGAGGCGGACGCCCCGACCCAGCTACAGATCGGCTCCCGGCTGTTGGACTGGCGGGGCTGAAACCAAAGGAGGAAAGGGGCCGCGCAAACAGAACCAATGGGGGCAAAAAAGGGATAAGGACGAGCCGGCACGCACAATAAACAAGCACATTGGATTGGGCCTTCAAAACACAAGTTAAAAATAGTAAAGGCCCACGGCCACACGTTCATTACAATACACCCCCAGCGGGTGGACCTGAGTCTAACATGCAGAAAAAGTAAAAGACAAGTAAAGATGCCCGGGTGCTCAGACTACCGGCGCGTCACTAGCCGGCGTGTTGCCAGCCGGCTCGACATTCGGCCCGGAAGAGGTCGCGGCCTTCGGTTCGGCCTTCGTGGCCTTCGAGTCAGCCTTTGTGGTCCCAGCCGTCTCGCCGCCATCATCAGTGCTGGAGTTGGTGCTCTCATCGGCGACCTTCTCGTCCTCCGGACCTTGGGGGTTGCCGAAGGAGTCCTCGGCTACCGGCTCGCCATCCTCTCCAAGGGCCGGCAGAAGCTCGTCCGGGTCGACGTACGAGGCAAGCTTGTTGGCTCGGCGAACGAGGGCGGGCTCGCGTGATGCTTGCTCCTCCGCCGGCTCGTCCCGCATGGTGGCCAGCCGGTCCAGGTCGATGCCGCGGTACCACAACGTGACGAACCGGAGCGCCATCTGCACGCCGGCTCGAGCTGCTGACGTCTTCCAAACACAACACGAGTCAGGCCACGGCGTGCTCCAGCCACAACACGACGCGGATCTTTGGAGCCCCATGACCCGGCCACAAGGCGGCGATCACCTCCTTGTCAGTCGTTTTCAGCCGCTTCACGCTCCACTCGAGGTGGATCAGCCGGTTCTCCATGGCCAACCCAAGATCCGCCATGTCCCAGCCGGTGTTCTCCTCGATGTCACGCCCGCGCCCTCGAAGATATTCCCGGTGCTCGTAAACGGCACGCTCAGCATGGCGCTGGGTTTACGAGCGTTCAAAAGAAGAAAGGGAAAAATAAGAAGAAGGCAACTCAGGGGCAAGAAGAAAGCAGCCGGCTAAAAAAGGAAAAACTAATACTTACGCTGGAAGGAGTCGTCCAGCTCGATGGCGAAGTGGAGTGCCGAGTCCCGCTCTGACACCAGTGCCGCCTCCGCCTCAGTGAGGGAAACCTTGCGCTCCTCGAGCGTCTTCTTGAGGCGGGTCACCTTGCTCTGGAGGGCGGCAGTCTGCTGGGCAGCGTCCGCCGCCTCCTTGGCGGCCTTCTCCTTGGCCGCTACCTCCCATGCCACGTCAGCTCGCAGGCGGTCTTGGGCCGCCTGCCCGTCCACCAGTAGGGCGCCCAGCCGGTCCTGCTCAGAGACTGCCCCGGCCTTCTCCTCCCGGAGGGTGGTCAGCTCTCCTGTGAAGCAACACCGACATTTCAGGCCCGGCCCGACCGCCAAGCAGCCGGCCCGACTCCCAAGGGCTACACACCCCCACGAGACCAAACATACCTTGCACCCTCGCCAGCTCCTCCTCCAACCGGTAAAAGCCATACTTGTTGCGGTTGTGGATGGCGACCGCCTCGTCGAACAGCTCCTACCGCCGAGGGCTCCCCGCCTGCCACAGGAGGCCAAAGTTAGAATACGCACAAAGAGATCCGGCCTGGCTGCTCCACAGCCGGTCAGCTGACCCGCATCTCGGGGGCTACACCCAGTGGGTGCGCTCGCGCACCCCCATTGAAAATTTTAACAAAGATAGGCTAAACTTACCTCCGCGCGCCGCAAGGTGTTGTCGGCCGCCTCCGTGAACCGGGCCAGGTCCTCGCGGCACCGATCCAGGACGCTCCTCAGCTCCCCAAACGCGGGGAACGGGCCGCCTGCCGGTGGAGGTGGGATGGTAGGGACGCGCGCCAACACCTCCCAGTCCCGGATCACGTCCAGCATGGACCTCCGGGTCCGGCTCTCCTCATCGCCCGTCCCGGCATTCGTGACTGCGTCGGCAGCCAGGGGAGGGTTGATAACGGCCAGGGCACCGGAATCGGTTCCCAGTTTCCTCTCGCTAGGGGCTGGTGCCCTCTCGTCCTCCTGTCGACTCGGTGCGACAATTGCGACGGCCGATGCCTCCGTCTCGATGGCCGGCGCCTCCGGCACCGCCTCCGGAGCCATCGGGGCCTCCGGCACATCGACCCGGGCCGGCTCGACCGCAGGCGGCGTCGCGTCCGACACCACCGACCGGGTCTCCTGGGGGCCGGCTCTGTAGGAGCCCCCGGTCGGGCCGCCTCCTCTACGGGCAGGGGCACAGCCGGCTCCATGGCCGCCCCTCGCGGCTCGCTCGATGGGGGCCTCAACATGCGAGTCGATTCCGCCGTCGAGTCGGACGCTCACGCGGGGTCCGCGGACCTCCTTTGCCTCTCGCTGCTCGAGGTCCCGGAGCATGAGGCCCAGCCTTCGGCTCCGGACTTCGAGGCCCGCAGCTCCGCGAGCCTCCTCTTCTCTTTGCTCTACGTGGTCGCGTGCTTGCGGGCCAGCCGGTCGGCGGCCTCCGTCAGGTCGACCGTCGAGTCCACGTCATGGAGTTCGATGGGGTCCCTGAAGCACATAAGGCTCAAACACCCGCCAACACACAACTTCGAGAGGAACCCACGCAAGAGGAAGGTCACTTACCCGCTGACGACGGGTAGAGCCCGCCTAGCGCGCGCTGGCGGCTCCGACGCCACAGCCTTCACCCGCTTGCAAACCTGTGGCTGAGCCGCCGGCTCCTCCTGAGCTGGCCTCTTCCCCCGGCTGGTGGCCACGACCATCGGGGCACGAGCCGGCCGCTCCTCGCTCCACCCGCGTCGGTCCTGTTGAACTGAGGGGGGAGGCGCGTTCAAGATCCGAACATCATCATCATCGTCGTCATCATCATCATCAGTCCAATCCCTGATCGTGGGGCCGGGAGGGAACTCACGGGCTGCGCTGGGCCCGCCGGCTCCCAGGTCGGTCGCCTCCTCACCCTCCCCTGAGGAGTCGACCCCCTTTTCGGGCGGGCCTCCCTGCTCGTAGTCCTCGGATTCGGAATGGTCGCGCTCCACCTTGAAGATCTGGGGTGCGGGCCATATGGCGTCTTCTGTTGCACGAACAAGTGCGGTCAGCACAGAAAAGTAAGATCAGGCGCCGGCTGGAGGGGTTCGGATAAGAAAGGCCGCCTCGACGGAACATACCAGGGGTGCTCGGTGGTGCCGGTCGTATGACTGCTTGCCGAAGGTCCACATCACTGGCACCAGCTTGAAGGTCGTGATGGCATTCACCTACTTCGCCACCTGAGCCGGCGTCAAGTCGACGATCGTCAGCCGGCAGGGGTCTCGGCAGCCGGACATGTCGCGGATCCGGTGCGGCCTCATCTGGAGAGGCAACACCCGGCGCGCGATGAAGGCGGCTACCAGATCAGAGGCGACCAGCCCTTCCTCACTCCTCAACTCCATGAGCCGGCCGAGCTCTTCGAGTATGGTTCCGCGCGGAGCGGTCCCTGACCAGTTCACCCCGGAGGACGGTGACGGAGTCGATGAGGCTGAAGTGCGGGAAGCGCGAACCACGACAGCACACCGCCGCGCCCCCGCAGGCGTATGGCTCCTCGCCGCTTTTCAACGCCTCGAGGTAGAATAATGTCTTGAAGAAGTCCATGAAGGGGAGCATCCCCAAGTAGCCCTCGCACAGCGTCACGAAGCCCGCAATGTAAAGAATGGCATTGGATCCGAGGTGGTGCGGCTGGAGGTCGAAGGTGTTCATCATGAGACGGAAGAAGTGGCTTACCGGTAACCCTAAGCCACAGGAGAAGTGGCAGGCGAAGACGACAAACTCCCCCGCCTGCGGCTCGGGCACCACTTCGTAGCCCAGTGTGCAAGCAGTCACACGCTCCACCGACGGCAGCATGCGCGTGCAGCAGAGGTCGTGATGGTGGCCTTCATGACAACGGAACCGGCCCAGCTCCCCGGGCGTCCTTCAGCCATTGCGATGGCGGAGTTGCGCGGGAGGGCATGTGAGCGGGGTCGCGAGCGAGAAGAACGGCGGCGCAAGAGGGAGCGAAGAGGACGAAGGAGAGGAAGACGAGGGGGGCAAATGAGGCATGGGTGCTTCCGCCCTTTGCCCTCTCTCCCCTTTTAAATGAGGAGGCCACGACCGGGGGAGGTGGGGATTAACTGTGCCCACTCCCCCGGAATCTTCGTGCACGCGTGGGCACTACAGGCCGCAACCGTCGCTTCAGGGCACAAAAGATCTCGGCCTGTGCCCCGAGGCCTAGTGGGCTACGCCCGCGGCCTGTCGGGCTAGACCCAGGGCAACGTCCCATCTGCCCGCGTATGCGGGCCCCACGGCATCATTGCCTACCGCGTGGCGCGCTGTAGGCCGGCTCGGGTCCCGGAGCGGCGCATCGGAACCTGAGGCGTTGAGGGCGGCCGCCAACCCGGCTGACTGTTCGGCTTCAAGCCAGAGGCAGACGTCGCTTGGGGGAAGTCGCCGGCTCGCCTTTGTCTGGCGGACGCGGGCCCCCGCCGGCTTCGGGGATTAGTGACGGGGTTATTACCCCTGGGTAGGCCAAAGCAACGGGGTTCTCTTCCCTCGCTTCAAGAAAAAGCACGAGGTCGGCTGCGCCCCGGCCGGCTGGCACGTGGCCGGCAGGCGCGGCACCGGTCGGCTCGAGGCCGGCTGTTCAAGGAGCCGGCTCCGCCCCAGGCAGCAGGACGCCACCGGCTAACATTGGTCCGGCTCCTCCGTTGACCCCCGATGGACGAGCACCCGTCCCATCCCGCTGCACGCGGGTACGATGACAAGACACGACCCCCATGACGGGTCCCAGCGTGGCCACAATGGTTGCTGACGCGCGGGCACGCGTGGCTATAGTTCGGCCTGGCGTACCGCTGACCTCGACCGACCGCGACCGGGCGAGGCAACAGTGCCGACACGCCTGCCCGTCCACTCCCTTACCTGCGTCGGCGTGGCTACAGGGCAGCCGGCCATACCGGAACCCTCGGCCGGCTGGCACAAGACGACGCCGCTTGGGGGGCCCGTGCCGTAGCAGGTGGGCGCGGGCCAATGGCGGGCCCCAGCAGGCGATGGGACCACGCAACCGATGGTCCCTACGGGCGACGAGACGGCTCAAGAGAGCGGGGGGGCCCAGCCAACCGGAGAGGCTGCCAGCCGGGTCCCCCCACTCTGTACCTTAAAGATATTGTAGGCCGGAGGGTTGGCCTATAAAAACCCCTGATCCCCTCATGCAACGGGGACGACAAACCTCACGCACACACACCCACGGGATACTTCCCACGTATTCACCTTCGTAGCAAAGGAAGGGGAGCCGGCTGCTCCCTCTTCCTTCTCTAGACAACAGCTCTAGGAGCAACCTTGTAACCACACCCATCCATCAAATAGACCAAGCAGTGCTAGGGTTGTTACCTCCCACGAAGGGCCCTGAACCTGGGTACATCGTGTGTCCTCACCGCTTGTACCTAATCTCGCACCCGGAGCCCGTCGGCGTCCTTCGGCCCCAACCACCTTCGATAAGCCTACTCATGGCATCTGTCATGAGAAAACGACAACAGGTTTCCACCAGAATTTGCAAACAAGGAAAACTGTGAAGCATATGTAAGTATGGGCTTATGGCCTATGCTGAGTTGTATCACCATTTGGTGGACATTCGGAAACTGCTACATATCTACTCCATCGGTTCCTAAATATAAGTCATTTTAGACATTTTAATAAGAGACTACATACGGAGCAAAATGGGTGAATCTACACACTAAAACATGTTTATATACATCCGTATGTAGTCCAATAGTGAAATCTCTAAAAAGACTTATATTTAGGAACGGAGGGAGTACTTGTTATATGTAATAATAAAACTCCAATACTTTTTCCATGATTACTTCGCTATTCATTTCACAATGAGCCGACAATAATGAAAACATGATACATATTTTGTTACAATGCGCAATTGAAACAAAATGTACCTTTAAGATCTATAATCTTAGGGACATGTCAGACACCAGCTAGGAGGAGGGGAATCCAGCGTGGTGGAACGGACAACGGTGAGAGCCAGGCTGCATCTGCACGAGCTCTGGTCAAAAATAACACTTGGCACCAACATGCAGCATTAGCCCGAACGCGCGGGGGGGGGGGGGGGGGCTCGTCGCCGCTCGCCGGAGAATGGGGATTCACCGCTGGTTGGCCAGCTCTGCGAGAGACACTGGAGTGGAAAAGCGTTGACCATAATTGGACCGAGGCTTCTCGTTAGGCTAAAGGAAGAGAGGTTGTTAATGGGCTGGGCCAGGTTCCTCGTGGTCGTGGATAAAGAGCTTCACCGGCCTTCCGGACTGAATCCTTCTTTTTAGAGTATCAGTTTATCTTGTTCCATAATATGGTCTCAAGGAATGTCTCAAAAAAAATTATATGGTCTCAAGGACCTCCCTATCGAGGAGAGCAAGTACACCTCAGAAAAAACTCAGGAAATCAACTAACTCAGGGTATCCCTTAGGGGTCATTTTTGATTGGTTGAGAGCCTGCAAGTGGCCCGTGTCGAGAGATCTTTCATAATTTTTATTTTTATTTTTTATGTAGGCATTTTCGGGCTTTGTATCGTTTTTCCTGGGGGTTTCCGGCTTTTTTGCTTTTGCCCGGTCTGCCCAAGATATTTGGAAAAATGGCAAAAAAAACTTGTTTTAATTTCTTTTATGAGAAGCACATATTTGCTTCTCGCGAAGGCACATTTTGCTTCTAAAAGAGGCACAGTTATGCCTCTCGGAAAATAAAAAACACATTTTTTCATCAACGAGATACATAGGTTTGCTTTCGCAAGAGGCCTCTCGAAAAGAAAAGAAAATTATGTCTTTTTCATGCAACACACATGTTTGCTTCTTTTAGAGCGATGGGTTTGCTTCCGCTACAGGCACAATCAGATAATTAAAAAATGTGTTTTTTTGCTTTTGCGAGAGACACAAATTTCCTTCTCATGGAGAAATAGGTTTGCAATCACGAGAGACCTCTCGGAAAGGGAAAAAAAGGTGGGGGAAAACCGTGCTTCCGGCTTGTTTTTTCTTCTTCTGATTTTTTCCTGAAAAAATATCATCTCAATATATTAATATGTGATCTAGTTTCAAAGTTGCCGGCACGAGAAATCCAACGATGGCACGAGAAATCCAACGATGAAAATGGTTCAGATTGAGACGCACGGTTTAAAAAATAAAAAGTTTTGAATAATGAATTTATGAAAAAACAAAAAATCATAGGTTGTGACAAGTGACGCACATGCAATGCGTCACTTATTGCGACATGGAAACGTGGGAATGATCTTGCAAGGGTTATCCCCTTAACTAGTCATTTTGGACGTTAGTTTATTGCGAAATCACTAGTTAGCGAGTACACTGTTACATCCCTAGCTAGTTGTCATAGGACAGCATGTGTGTGTGTGCATTATATATCATTTTTGCATCAACATGAAATGGGGACTAAAGGAAATCCCAAACCCTCATTTGACTCAAACCAATTCAAAGTTTGTGAAAATTCAACAAATCCAAAATGCCCATCTAAAATGTCCCCTATGTCTGATAAATATGGACATGATTATACAAGGGGTCGTTTAAAATATTTGAACAACTACAGCAATATAAAAATAAATGATAAAGCTTCTGAAAATATTAAATAAAGCATTATCATTATTTTAGTTTTCAAAATATCCTGAAACTTTTTAGATAAGTTTGAAATATTCAAACTACAATATATAAAATATTTGGAATATTCTAAAATAGCATATGTGCCTGAAAATAAAATAAAACAAATGTCAGAAATTAGAAAAGATTGCAAATAAAGAAAAAGGGGGGGTGAAAAACCCACCTGGGCTTACCTGAAGAACAGGCCCAGCCCACGGGGGCAGCAGCGTCTTCTTCCTCCTGCCAGGAGGAGAAGCAGCTGCGTGCCTCCATTGCAGCCGGTCGTGGCCACGCGCTGGCCACCTCCTCCCCGCCTGCCTGGCTGCCTCCTCGTCGCGCTGGCGAGAGGATAGGCTCCGCCGCTGCCTGGACCCGTTCCCCCTCGCCATTCCTCTCTTCCCCTCTCCACTGCTTCCCCCTCCCCGGACTAAAGCCGTCGGCGATTCGCCGCCCTCCGTGCGTCCCCGACCATGCCACGGCGCTAGAAGCCCCTCCGGTGAAGCCCCGGTCCGTTTCCCCTGGTTCCGTTGCCGTTCCCCTCCTTTAGCCCCGTCGATAGCCAGAGCCAAGCGGAGCTCGCCGCCGGCCATGTCGTAGCCGTGGCCATAGCGGCCAAAGCTTGCTCCCGACCACGGGCTCGTGCTCGTAGCGCCCCCAGGAGCCCGTAGCAGCCCATAACTCCACCTCCCGCAGCCTGTAGCGCCGTAGTCGGTCCTGCCCGAGCCGTCGCCGCCGCTCGGCTCGATGTGGTCATCGTCTCCGGCGACTCCGAGCCCCCTCTGCTGCCCTGCTAGACGCGCACGTGCACGGGCTACCTTCCGGTGCCCTCCGCGCACTAAATGGTCTCTGGAGGAGCAACTTCGGCGGGTCGCCGTCGTGCTGTTGGTCGCCGCCGGCCCCGCTCTGGTGGGCGCCGACGTGGCCGGCCATTAGGGGCTAATCCCCCTCTTAATTAGGCCCACAGCCACTGACCAGTGGGCCCCAGCTGCGGGTCAAACCCTGGCCAGTGCAGGAATTAGGCCCGTGTCACTAACGTGCGGGCCCCGCACGTCAGGTTTGACCTGGCCTGGTCAGCCGACCAGCTGACGTCGTAGTAACGTCAGGCTGACGTCATATTTCATTTTCTAGTTTTAAAATAATTCTAGAAATTGTTTAAAACTTTAAAATTTCATATAAATTAATCTGTAAATCAGATGAAAATAATTTATATATGAAAATTTATCAAAAAAATCCAATGAATCCAATGGTGCTATTATCATGCATGTTAGAGCAACCTATGTAGATGAACCTTGACATTTATTAATAGGTTAGTATATGGAATTTGAAATGAAGAACGATTTTGAACCTATATTCAAACTCACTTCAAATTAACTTGGACACTAGTTGCATTAGCTCATCCATACATGCTACCATGTCATGATCATGCATCATATTGTTGCACTTGCATGTATTGAATGCTATTTATCTGCATTGTGGTAGGCCCTACTTCTGAGGATACCCTCGAGTATTCCAACGAAGGAGAGAACCTTCCCGCTACCCAGAAAGGCAAGCAACCCCCTTGATCATTCCGATAACAGCCCACTCTCTCGCTCCTGCTCCTGTTTATTGCATTAGGACAAACGCTCATATGTCTGTCATACATGGTAGATGAACCTATTCTTTTGCATGACTTGTCATTGTCACAGTAAATAGCTAAACCTTGCAACCTAGCATACCTGGTAGATGCTTGTGCCATGATGTGCTTAGCTTACTTTGCCTGCTATGCTTAGAGTTGTGTCAGGTCTGATTCATCTGCGTGATGAACTAGAGTGAAACATTGTTGTTGCGATGTGATAAGCTTATGATGAACCCGGTTTGGTAAAGGTAGCGATGAGAGGCTATGTAGGAGTACATAGCGGGTTGTCTCATTGGGACCGTTCTTAGGAACTGAGTTCCGTGTTTGTGATCCAAGACTAGTTACTACCACACATTGGGTTCCGGTAACTCGACCCCTCTTGACTTATCAGTCGCTTAGTCCTTAGTCCAGGAGTTGCAAGTAGTTTCTAGTGTTTATAGCATGCTGGAGGCTGTGTGTAGCGCTGACACTAGGGGTGGGTTACGACGCGGTAGGCAGTGGCACGGTGTACCAAGGGTCACCCGAATGGTCGGCTGGGAACCCTGCGCACATCATTTGGGGCCGTAGCGGAAACTTTGGTTGGACTTCCGTGCGGGTTCAGTCTCAAATAGGCGATAGCCTGGACTAGAGGTCTTATGTGATTGACGGTCGTGGCCGACTCCCTCGCTGGGCTTCCGCTTGAAGGTTGCCGAGGTGCATGGTTTTATGAGCACACAACGATAAGTGGCGAGAACGTGTGTGAAGAAGTACACCCCTGCAGGGTATGAAACTATTCGAATAGCCGCTTCCTCGGATATGGACTACTTGGAAAGCTTATGTTGTTCATAGATAATCAAATGGATACTCATAAAAATATCAAGACAAGTGTGAGTACCGTGGATGGCACTCTCCCAGGAGAGGGAAGTGAATCCATGGTGGTGTACTGTCATGGAATTAGTGGACTCATATGCGATATCTAAAATGTAAACAAAGAGTTAAAATTGTGTAGTGTAGGTTAGCCATGAGTCAAAGCTGGCATTGCTGCATAAACTCCACCCCCCTTGTTGATACATGAGCATGAATAGACTAGGTGTGTTTTAAAGACTTGCTGAGTATGTTTGTACTCACGTTTAGTTAATAAATGTTGCAGATGAGACCCAGGACCCATCAGGTGGTTTCTTTCTAGATGTCGACGATGCCGAATAGCCGGTGTCCCAGTTACGACCTATGCCCTGTAGCGGGCTGTAGATAGTCAGGCCATGTGCCTTTTTACCCTTTCATCTGTCTATACTCAGACAGCTTTATGCTTTCGCTTGGTTTGTATCAACTTGTTTGTATGACTTGAGTGTCGGGTCATGTGACCCCTACCTATAAGAACATATTATCCAAGGCTCGTCTAAGCCTCTTAAATAAAAGTTGTGTTGTTGTATGGTTATGTTGTGATGCCATAGTTGTATATATGCATATCGGGCACGTCGTGCGTACGTGTGACGTGCAACGGTATGTATGGGATCCGACACCTAGTCGTGTGCCTTTAGTAATACTCTTTACGGGAAACTGCCTCTTTGTGCTTCCACCGAGCCATGGTAGCTTGCTACTGGTCCGAACACATTGATTGACTGGCATGTATCCTTCTTTGTTGTTGTGTCTGTCCCTTCGGGGAAATGTCTCGCAGTGTAATGGAGTCCCTGTAGCCTGCTATGACTTGTCTACGTACAGTGATGGCATTCATGTCTCACGGCATAAGGAGTCCTTGTAGCTTGCTATGACTCGTCTACACACGCTTGAGGCCGACACCTGCATTGCTGGGTTACGTATGCCTGTTTCCGTACGGATGTGCCACTTGGGTTCTATGACTAGTCATGTCGGCCCGGGTTCTCTGTCTTTTGATTGCCAGCGACATGTTCACATACGTGAGCCAAAAGACGCAAACGGTCCCGGCTAAGGTAAGGCTGTAGCCGTGGAGCTTACCGTGCGTGAGGCCGCAAAGTGGTGTGATATATTACAGTCTGGATTCATATGACTTAGGATCGGGGTCCCGACAGCATTGGTATAAGAGCCTGACTGACTGTAGGACTACCAAGCCAAACCGGTCGAAGTTGAGTCTAGGAACACTATAGAAAAGTAGGGGAATTGATTGTGGAATGGAACGTAAGGCTCTTTTTACTCCTCTTCCCAAGTTATTCTATTCTGAGTCCTTCTCATCTTTTCTACAGGGATAAGAACTAGGCTTCTCATCTATTGCTTAGGATGACGAGTTACTACCCAGGGACTACTAGCTAGCTTGTTTGCAAATGTATGTCGGTACTTGAGTACTGTTGGTGTGACAAACAGATGGAGAAGAGATTTGAGTCTAGAAAGTCAAGTGGATATGCTTTTCCAATCTTTTGCAGTTGTCTCAAAATCCTTTTTGAGCAATTACAGCCGTTATGCTGTCCAATTTCTTCTAGAATCTCTAATGTCTTTGCATCATTCTCTGTTTCAGATGCCCCCTTGTCCTTCCCGTCAAGTGGTCCATGTGACCAGGTGCATCGATGTACCGGGTCACATGACCATGTTGGTTAGAGTTATGATGTAGGCTGGTTACCATTGGTACTCAGAGTACACAATGGAGGAACAGTATCAAGATTTCAACCAGAGTCAGTATCTGTGTACTGTTAAGATATATCCTTCATATCCTGGAGCTGAAGAGCCGCTTCACTGGACTTATGGACTAGGTGTCACCATAGACATGGCAGTTCAGGAGGCCGCCTACACCATCTTGAATATCATGAGGTTTCACCATGGTCTGCTTCAGAACACAGAGTTCTATTATGTTTCTGCTTCCATGGGAGGAGAGGATAGCTATCTTAGCGTAGCCTACTATGATTGTTCTCATGAGGACCTTAGGCTGCAGGTGACAGCTCAGATGTTGGAGAACAGGGACCGTGATGCACGTTCCCTTCGCATGGAGCTTTATGCTACCCGTGCACGTCTTTGGACAGCCCTAACGCAGTTGACACCTATCGTGCAGATAGGCTATGGAGATTTGGAGATGATGACCCCACCGCGGACTCATCTGCCAGCACACATAGACTGGCCCGATGTTGGAGGCATCACCCCTCTTCGAGGACCGCTGTTGCCACCGACAAGGGAACCAAGGCCACATCCGTGTACTTACGGTTTCCAGGGATCATAGGCTAGGGTGTTTCCAGATCCTCAGGTTCAGCTCCGGGTCACAGGGGTAACCGATATGAGGCATTCTATGGCGATGCTTGAGTACGTGGATGTTAGTACTAGTATGGTAGTAGTCGTATAGCCACGGTCCTGTGTCTTGTGGGATATGACCGAGGTTGAGAGATGAGTTCCGGAGGTGTAGATAGATGATGTATAGGAAGCTTGTAATGCCTCCGATGAGTTGTGTCATCTCTCCGTAGTTTGTATTTCAGCTTGGGCTTGTACTGAACTATGTCATGGTGTGTATGAATCATGGTGTTCATATGGCAGTTGTTATTTCTATGTTGTTGGGTGTTTACCCTGCATGCCATGTTGTCCAGTACATTCCTTATCTCATGTCTTAGAGTTGATGTCCTCTATGTCTAAGCTGTGGGTTTGTTTTCCCAGGATGGTGGCAACTAGGAATAACCTCGTGCCTGCCCTCGAGCAGGGCAAGGGAAGCCAGCCAAGGCAAGAGAACCTGCCACATGCGCCTTCTTTGGTAGAAGTGATGCTAGAAGCTGAACAGAACAAAAGGGAGACCAACAAGCTATTGGAACGAATTGACTAGAACACAACACGTGCTCCCCGCGATGATCACAATGATGGTGTGTCACTCGGTGATTTCGTCAAGCTGTGCCCACCTAAGTATCATCATTCGGTCGACCCACTCGACACGGATGACTGGCTGACCAGCATGTTCCGCAAGATCCGGGCTGCCAATGTGTCCGAGGCCAACAAGGTGACCTTTGCTACCTACTTTCTGGAAGGACCCGCCAATCTGTGGTGGGAAAGCTATGAAGCCATGCGTCCCGAAGGCCCTGCACCAACTTGGGCAGAATTCAATGCAACATTTCATACCCATCACATCCCGGAAGGACTGATGGATCGCAAGAGAGAGGAATTTTTTGCTTTCACCCAGGGCAGACTATCAGTGGATGCCTATAGCCGTGAGTTCGGTAATTTTGCTCGCTATGCTCTGGAGGAATTTTCAACTAATGCCAAGAAACAGGCTAGGTTCCGCAAGGGACTTAACCCTGAGCTCCATCGAGATTTGCGCCTGCATGAGTGCATAACCTTCCAGGCTCTCGTCAACAAGGCTATCAATGCCGAGACTGGACAGACCGACTATGAGGCCACGAGGAAGCACAACCGTGACTTCAGCCCCACATCTGGCTTAGGCTCCAACAAACGCCGGATGTGGGTGCCCAACGCAGCTCTGTCGCCAAGATACACCGCGCGGCCATCCTTCTAGGCGCCTCGCCCAGCTCAGCCCAACCCTCCAGCCAGGCCATTTGGAGGTCTGCTTGTCAATGTTGCTCCCCATGCCACCGTTGTCTGTTACAAATCTGGGGAAACAAGACACTACTCCCGTGAGTGTCCTCAGAACAATGCTAAGCCCGCTGGACGTGGGAAGCCGGGAAAAGCCTTCTATGTGAAGCCAGCTCCTGCTCGTGGACGAGTGAATTATGTCTCTGATGAGGAAGCCTTTGAGGATCCTGATGTTATCCTAGGTACACTCCTTGTCAATAGTTATCCAGCATCTGTTCTATTTGATACTAGGGCATCTCATTCTTTCATCTCAAAAAGTTATGCATAGTTGCATAACATGTCTTTTTGTGATATGCCTACTCCTTTAGTAGTTCAGACTCCTGGTTCAAAGTGGCAAACTTCTAGGGTGAGCCATGATAATGAGATTCTGGTGGATAGGCTAGTCTTCCTAGCATCTTTGATAGCCCTCAAGTATTTGGACATCAATATCATTCTAGGCATGGATTGGATGAAAGCCCACTATGCTAAGATTGATACTCATACTAGGAATGTTCAACTTACACATCCATCAGGTGAGATAGTTAATGTCTCCACTCGAGCAGCCAAGCGCCAACTCTATTCCCTCAATGCTAGCCCTCTTGCAGAGTTAGAAGATATTCCGGTAGTCCGTGACTTTCCGGATGTCTTTCCAGAAGAACTGCCACGAATTCCACCTGTCAGAGATGTTGAGTTTGTGATAGAGCTCATTCCAGGGACTGTCCCAATAGCTAGAAGACCCTATAAGATGGCACCCTTAGAACTAGCCGAACTTAAAATTCAACTCGATGAGGCTTTGAAGAAAGGTTTCATCCGCCCTAGTTCTTCTCCTTGGGCTTGTCCCGTCCTCTTCATCAAGAAGAAGGATGGATCGGATCGGATGGTTGTGGATTATCAACCAGTGAATCTGGTAACCATTAAGAACAAGTATCCGCTCCCTAGGATCAACGATTTGTATGATCAACTCGCTGGATCCTCTGTCTTTTCCAAAATGGATTTGAGGTTGGGATACCATCAAATCAGAATTAGAAACCGGGACATTCCAAAAACGGCTTTTGTTACTCGTTATGGCCAATACGAGTACACCGTGATGTCCTTCGGTTTAACCAATGCTCCATCCACCTTCTCTCGCTTGATGAATTCGATCTTCATGGAGTATTTTGATAAATTCGTCGTGGTTTACCTCGACGATATAATCATCTACTCGAAGAACAAACAGGAACATGCCAAGTATCTAAGGCTGGTATTGATGAAACTTCGAGAGCACCGTCTGTATGCCAAATTCTCCCAGTGTGAATTTTGGCTGCCAGAAGTGACCTATTTGGGCCACGTGATCTCTGGTAAGGGTATTGCTGTCAATCCCAAGAGAGTTCAGGCCGTCCTTGATTGGACTCAACCTGAATCGGTTAAGCAAGTTCGGAGTTTCCTTGGCTTAGCGAGCTATTGTCGCCGCTTTGTTGAGAATTTCTCCAAGGTTGCGAAACCTCTGACTGAACTCCTCAAGAAAGATAAAAAGTTTGAGTGGACTCCACAATGCGAGCACAATTTTCAGGAGTTGAAAAGACGACTGACCTCTGCTCCCGTTCTGGTGCCACCAGACTTCTCTAAGGACTTTATTATCTATTGCGACGCCTCGCGACAAGGATTAGGTTGCATTCTCATGCAAGATCATCATGTGATTGCATACGCATCTTGATAGTTGCGTCCACATGAGGATAATTATCCAACACATGATCTTGAGCTTGCAGCTGTGGTCCATGCACTGAAAACCTGGTGACATTAGCTTCTGGGTAATCGTTGTGAAATTTACACTGATCACCAAAGTCTGAAATATATTTTCACCCAGCCGGATTTGAATCTCAGGCAAAGACGGTGGGTTGAGTTGATTACAGATTACGACTTAGGGATAACTTACACCCCGGGGAAGGCCAATGTCATGGTTGATGCACTAAGTCGTAAGTCTTATTGTAACAACCTGATGTTACAACAAGGTCAACCACTTCTCTATGAGGAATTTCGGAAGTTAAACCTCCACATTGTTCCTCATGGATTTCTATCCAACCTGGTGGCGAAACCTACTTTCACGGATCAAATTATAGAAGCCCAGAAGAATGATGCCGGGATATCTTGGATCAAGAAAAACATTAAGAAGTGTAATGTTAGATGCTTCTCGGAAGATGATTGGGGTGTTGTCTTCTTTGAGAACCGCTTGGTGATCCCGAAGAAGCAACATCTACGACAGTTGATTCTTAAGGAGGCTCATGATTCTCCTCTCACAATTCATCCGGGTAGTACCAAGATGTATCAAGACCTACGCCAGAGGTTCTGGTGGACTAGGATGAAGAGAGAAATTTCTCAGTTCGTTGCTAATTGCGACGTTTGTCGTCACGTGAAAGCCGAACATCAAAGGCCTGCTGGCAGCCTTCAACCTTTAGCTATTCCTGAATGGAAATGGGATAAGGTCGGTACGGATTTCATTACCGGATTTCCCAGGACTAAGAGAGGGAATAATGCTATCTTTGTGGTCATCGACCGCCTTTCCAAAGTGGCTCATTTTCTTCCTGTTCGGGAGAGTATAACTGCTAGCCAGCTAGCGGAGTTATATGTTTCTCGAATAGTTTCTCTTCATGGTGTTCCATTGGAGATTAACTCAGACCATGGAAGTATCTTTTCTTCCCGATTCTGGGAAAGTTTTCAAACCGCTATGGGGACTCATCTATCCTTTAATACTACTTTCCACCGGCAATCAAGTGGTCAAGTTGAGTGAGTCAATCAAATTCTCGAAGACATGCTCCGAGCTTGTGTTATATCCTTCGGTATGAATAGGGAGAAATGTCTTCCATTTGCTAAATTTGCATATAACAATAGTTATCAATCAAGCTTGGGCAAAGCCCCTTTTGAAGTTCTCTATGGACGAAGGTGTCGAACACCTCTTAATTGGTCAGAAACCGGAGAGAGGCAACTCTTTGACCCAAATATGATCCATGATGCAGAGGAGCAAGTTCGCATTATTCGTGAAAAGTTGAAAACAGCCCAATCTCGTCAAGAGAGACAATATGATTGCTATCATAAGGCTGTGACATATGAAGTTGATGAGAAGGCTTACCTTCGGGTTACGCCTCTGAAGGGTACCCATCGATTCGGTATCAACGGCAAGTTGGCTCCTTGTTACATTGGACCTTTTCGCATCCTTGCTAAACGAGGAGAGGTTGCCTACCAATTGGAACTTCTGCCTCATCTTTCCAAGGTTCATGATGTCTTCCACATCTCGCAACTCAGGCATTGCTTCTCGGACCCTGTCCGTGAGGTAGACCATGAAATGCTTGATCTCGAAGATAACCTTACATATCGAGAATACCCTGTTCGTATTCTTGATCAAGCTGAGCGTACCACTCGGCGACGAAACATCAAGTTTCTCAAGGTTCAATGGTCACACGATTCTGAAAAGGAGGCCACATGGGAAAGAGAAGATCGTCTTCGACTAGAGTACCCCATGCTCTTCCCGACGACTTCAAAATCTCGAGATGAGATTTTTTTGAGTGGGGGTGAGTTGTCACATCCCTAGCTAGTTGTCATAGGACAGCATGTGTGTGTGCATCATATATCGTTTTTGCATCAACATGAAATGGGGACTAAAGGAAACCCCAAACCCTCATTTGAATCAAACCAATTCAAAGTTTGTGAAAATTCAACAAATGCAAAATGCCCATCTAAAATGTCCCCTATGTCTGATAAATATGGACATGATTATACAAGGGGTCATTTAAAATATTTGAACAACTATAGCAATTTAAAAATAAATGATAAAGCTTCTGAAAATATCAAATAAAGCATTATCATTATTTTAGTTTTCAAAATATCCTCAAACTTTTTAGATAAGTTTGAAATATTCAAACTACAATATATAAAATATTTGGGATATTCTAAAATAGCATATGTGCCTGAAAATAAAATAAAACAAATTTCACATATTAGAAAAGATTGCAAATAAAGAAAAAGGGGGGAGAAAAACCCCACCTGGGCTTACCTGAAGAAGAGGCCCAGCCCACGGGGGGCAGCAACGTCTTCTTCCTCCTACCAGGAGGAGAAGCAGCTGCGTGCCTCCACCGCAGCCGGCCATGGCCACGCGCTGGCCACCTCCTCCCCGCCTGCCTGGCTGCCTCCTCGTCGCGCTGGCGAGAGGATAGGCTCCGCCGCCGCCTGGACCTGTTCCCCCTTGCCATTCCTCTCTTCCCCTCTCCCCTGCTTCCCCCTCGCCGGACTGAAGCCGCCGGCGATTCGCCGCCCTCTGTGCGTCCCTGACCACGCCACGACGCCAGAAGCCCCTCTGGTGAGGCCTCGGTCTGTTTCCCCCTGATTCCGTCGCTGTTCCCCTCCTCTAGCCCCGTCGGTAGCCAGAGCCGAGTGGAGCTCGCCGCCGGCCATGGCGTAGCCATGGCCACAGCGGCCAAAGCTCGTTCCCGACCATGGGCTCGTGCTCGTAGCACCCCCAGGAGCCCGTAGCCGCCCGTAGCTCCACCTCCCGCAGCCTGTAGCGCCGTAGCCGGTCCTGCCTCAGCCGTCGCCGCCGCTCGGCTCGACGTGGTTGTCGTCTCTGACGGCTCCGAGCCCCCTCTGCTGCCCTGCTAGACGCACGCGTGCACGGGCTACCTCCCGGTGCCCTCCGCGCACCAAATGGTCGTCGGAAGCGAAACTCCGATGGGTCGCCGTCGTGCTGTTGGTCGCCATCGGCCCCGCTCCGGTGGGCGCCGACATGGCCGGCCATTAGGGGCTAATCCCCCTCTTAATTAGGCCCCCAACCACTAACCAGTGGGCCCCAGCTGCGGGTCAAACCCTGGTCAACGCGGGAATTAGGCCCATGTCACTGACGTGCGGGTCCCGCACGTCAGGTTTGACCTGCCCTGGTCAGCCGACCAGCTGACGTCGTAGTGACGTTAGGCTGACGTCATATTTCATTTTCTAGTTTTAAAATAATTCTAGAAATTGTTTAAAACTTTAAAAATTCATATAAATTAATCTATAAATCAGATGAAAATAATTTATATATGAAAATTTATCAGAAAAATCCAATGAATCAAGTGGTGCTATTATCATGCATGTTAGAGCAACCTATGTAGATGAACCTTGACATTTATTAATAGGTTAGTATATGGAATTTGAAATGAAGAACGATTTTGAACCTATATTAAAACTCACTTCAAATTAACTTGGACACTAGTTGCATTAGCTCATCCATACATGCTACCATGTCATGATCATGCATCATATTGTTGCACTTGAGTGTATTGAATGCTATTTATCTGCATTGCGGTAGGCCCTGCTTCTAAGGATACCCCTGAGTATTCCAACGAAGGAGAGAACCTTCCCGCTACCCAGCAAGGCAAGCAACCCCCTTGATCATTCCAATAACATCCCAATCTCTCGCTCTTGCTCTTGTTTATTGCATTAGGACAAATGCTCATATGTCTGTCATACACGATAGATGAACCTATTCTTCTGCATGACCTGTCATTGTCACAGTAAATAGCTAAACCTTGCAACCTAGCATACCTGGTAGATGCTTGTGCCATGATATGCTTAGCTTACTTTGCCTGCTATGCTTGCTATGCTTAGAATTGTGTCAGGTCTGATTCATCTGGGTGATGAACTGGAGTGAAACATTGTTGTTCCGATGTGATAAGCTTATGATAAACCCGATTTGGTAAAGGTAGCGATGAGAGGCTATGTAGGAGTACATAGCGGGTTGTCTCATTGGGACCGTTCTTAGGAACTGAGTTTCGTGTTTGTGATCCAAGACTAGTTACTACCACACATTGGGTTCCGGTACCTCGACCCCTCTTGACTTATCAGACGCTTAGTCCTTAGTCCAGGAGTTGCAAGTAGTTTCTGGTGTTTGTAGCATGCTGGAGGCTGTGCGTAGCGCTGACCCTAGGGGTGGGTTACGACGCGGTAGGCAATGGCACGGTGTACCAAGGGTCACCCGAATGGTGGGCTTGGGAACCCTGCGCACATCGTTTGGGGCCATAGCAGAAACTTCGGCCGGACTTCCGTGCGGGTTCAGTCTCAAATAGGCGATAGCCTGGACTAGAGGTCTTATGTGATTGACGGTCGGGGCCAACTCCCTTGCTGGGCTTCTGCTTGAAGGTTGTCGAGGTGCATGGTTTTATGAGCACACAACGATAAGTGGTGAGAGCGTGTGTGAAGAAGTACACCCCTGCAGGGTATGAAACTATTCGAATAGCCGCGTCCTCGGATATGGACTACTTGGAAAGCTTATGCTATTCATAGATAATCAAATGGATACTCATAAAAATATCAAGACAAGTGTGTGTACCGTGGATGGCACTCTCCCAGGAGAGGGAAGTGAATCCATGGTGTTGTATTGTCATGGAGTTAGTGGACTCGTGTGCGATATCTAAAATGTAAACAAAGAGTTAAAATTGTGTAGTGTAGGTTAGCCATGAGTCAAAGCCGGCATTGCTACATAAACTCCACCCCCCTTGTTGATACATGAGCATGAATAGACTAGGTCTATTTTAAAGACTTGCTAAGTACGTTTGTACTCACGTTTGCTTAATAAATGTTGCAGATGAGACCCAGGACCCATCAGGTGGGTTCTTTCTAGATGTCGATGATGCCGAATAGCCGGTGTCCTAGCTACGACCTATGCCCTATGGCGGGCTGTAGATAGTCAGGCCATGTGCCTTTTTACCCTTTCATCTGTCTGTACTCAAACAGCTTTATGCCTCCCCTTGGTTTGTATGAACTTATTTGTATGACTTGAGTGTCGGGCCATGTGACCCCTACCTGTAAGAACATATTATCCAAGGCTCGTCTGAGCCTCTTAAATAAAAGTTGTGTTGTTGTATGGTTATGTTGTGATGCCATAGTTGTATCGATGCATATCAGGCACGTCGTGCGTATGTGTGACGTGCAACGGTATGTATGGGATCCGACACCTAGTCGTGTGCCTTTAGTAGTACTCTTTACGGGAAACTGCCTCTTTGTGCTTCCACCGAGCCATGGTAGCTTGCTACTGCTCCGAACACATTGATTGACCGACATGTATCCTTCTTTGTTGTTGTGTCTGTACCTTCGGGGAAATGTCTCACAGTGTAATGGAGTCCTTGTAGCCTGCTACGACTCGTCTACGTGAAGTGATGGCATTCATGTCTCATGGCATAATGGAGTCCTTGTAGCTTGCTATGACTTGTCTACACACGCTTCAAGCTGACACCTGCATTGCTGGGTTACATATGCCTGTTTCCGTACGGATGTGCCACTTGGGTTCTATGACTAGTCATGTCGGCCCGGGTTCTCTATCATTTGATTGCCAGCGACATGTTCATATACGTGAGCCAAAAGACGCAAACGGTCCCGGCTAAGGTAAGGCTGCAGCCGTGGAGCTTACCGTCCGTCAGGCCACAAAGTGATGTGATATGTTACAGTCTGGATTCATATGACTTAGGATCGGGGTCCCGACATACACCTTCTAACGATTACTCACATGCCCGAGGTTGCGACAAGCGGCGCACTACATGCATGCCACTTGTCGCGACCTGAGAGTTTTCCCTTTTTTCGTAGATCCGTATTTTAAAAACGTTTTATCTCCTAAATCATGCATCCAAATCTCGAACCGTTTTCACCATTGGCTTTATCACGTTGAGATCTACAAAACTAGATCCCATGTTTATAGGTCTTGACAAAACAAAATTCACAAAAAAACGGACGAAAAAACCATACCTCACGTGACAGAAAAAACAGAAAACAGGTTTTTTTCCCTTTCCGAGAGGCCGTGCCTCTCGCGAAGGCAAAAACGTGCCTCTCGCAGAAGCAAAACCATGCCTATCGCGCAAAATCGAGCCGAAAACACGTTTTTTTCTTTCGGGAGAGGCACGGCCGTGCCTCTCGCAGTAGCACAACTGTGCCTCTCGCGGAAGCAAAACCGTGCCTTTCGCGAAAGCAAAACTGTGTCTCTCGTAAAAAAACACGTTTTTTCGCGTAAAAAAAAATAAAACGTGTTTTTTCGTTTTTTCAAAAAAAAATCGTCCAAAAGCTACGAAAGACTGGTGGAAAACCGTAACACCAAAAAAATCTGGAAAAAAACCACTCCAAAAAGGAGAAAACGCGTGCGGAAAAATAAAATAAAATCCGAAGGGAACGCTCAGAGCACGACACGTGGCGGCGACTGAGAACGCGCCAAGTGGCGGCGCGTGGAAGCGATCGCTGGAACGCTTGTGAGGGACCGCTTTCTAACTTTGTTTTTGAGGCAAACTAACAAAGCTTTATTCATTTGTCACAACGTTTACATGGACGAAATCCAGATTCCCACGTACTCCTAACCAAACATGGCGGACGTACCCGAGCAATAAAGCATGCTTTGTGAGATTGTGAGCCTCCACATTGGAGGTTCTGAATTCATGACTAAAATGACAGGAAGAAAAAAATACTAGATCGAGTTCTAATTTCCTTCAGCACCGCCCCATATGACGCATGAGAACCATCCTTGAGCGCATCAATAGCCACCTTGCAGTCCGAAACAGTCGCAACTCACTGCAGATAAAGGTCCTCCCCCAGTGACAAGGCTTCGCGGATAGCCAACATCTCAAGCACTTCAGGATCATCAATGTGTTTATATACCATCACCAAGGCTCCCTGGAAGACTCCATTGCCATCTCTGCAAATAGCCACTACTGTGCCAAAACCATCATGGCAAGCCACAACCGCATCGACGTTGATCTTCATATGCTGCACCGGCGGAGGGATCCACCCCCTGTTCCTCGGAATGGTGGATGCGTGAGGCCGGGTCATCGGTTTTGCAAGCGAGGCAAGCTCAGCCAGGTATCTACAGATAAATCCATGTGTTGAGTGAGGTGTTTGATATATACCTTTAGGTATAACTTTCCTCCGGGATGACCAGATTGCCCATAGCGTAACCACCATGTTCAGAAGCTCATCAGCAGGAAGTGATTCAAACATGGAGAAGGTCCCATTTTTGCGTTATCGTCTTGATTCATGGACATATGCTCGACCAGCTCATCCTTTGCTAGCACCCAAACACTCTTGGACATGGTGCAATCCAGTAGCGAGTGTCACCAGTTATCTGGTGCCCCGCACACCGCACACACATCGGTAACCGCCATATTTCTATGATGAAGGACATCAGCAGTTGGCAGGGAATGATGAGCAAGCCTCCAAGTAAAAAATTTCAGTTTTGACGGCACCTGAAGATCCCAAAGAGACTTCCACGCCTTCATTGTCCCTTGGAGATTCGATCCCTACAGCCCCCCATCGATCCATGCCTCTCGACCCATCTTTAGTCGATACATCATGGGCTAAGTTGATCGAAGAGAGAAACGAACCCGGGGGTCCTCGGACCATGCCCAAAAATCATCCACCTGACTAGTGCATAGTGGTATTCTCAAAATTGCCTCCACATCCGCAGGCACAAAGACTTGCCTGATCACCTCTTCTCTCCAGCTAGCTGAAGATGAGTTAATTAGTTTAGAAACAAACCGCGGAGGATTGGGCACCAGCGAAGCGAGAGGTTTCATCATCCCTGCCTGGGGAATCCAGTTATGTTCCCAAATGCTTGTTGATTTCCCGTCTCCGACTCGCATAATAGCCCCAAGTCTCATGATGTCTCTCCCATCCACGATTGCGCGCCATAATTGTACAATCTGGATAATAGGCTGCCTTCAAGATTCTTGCACTAAGAGATTTTGGATCAGTCAAACATCTCCATGCTTGCCTGGATAAGAGAGCAAGGTTGAAATCCTCTAGATCTCTGAAGCATAGTCCTCCCAGATTCTTCGGTTTTGTCATCACATCCCAAGAAATCCAGCACGACTTCCGTTCCCTTGCTTCGAACCCCACCAAAACTGCCTGATGGTTGATGTTATGCTCTCACAAAGACCCCTTGATAATCTGAAACATGACATGGAGAACACAGGTATAGCTTGAGCAACAGACTTTATGAGAACCTCTTTTCTCGCAGCCGATAGCAGCTTCTGCATCCATCCCCGGATTTTCTCCCATACTCGGTCCCTCAAGTATTTGAATGTACCATTCTTTGAATGACCAACCTCCATCGGCATACCCAAATATTTCTCACTTAGGGACTCATTTTGCACTTGCAAAATATTCTTCACCTGCTCCCTTCTTGAGTCAGGACATCCTTTGCTGAAAAAGATGGATGATTTGTCATTGTTTATATGCTGACCCGCCGCATCACAGTAAGTACGTAGCAAGTTTGATACCGCATTTGCCCCCTCCACACTAGACTTAAATAGTAGCAGGCTGTCATCGGCAAAAAGGAGATGGTTCACCATAGCAGCTGTTGGAGCCACCTTCACACCGCCATGCACAGATGACTGAGAAATGGATTTTAAAAGGCACGAGAGGCCCTCTGCTGCCAATAAGAATAAGTAGGGGGAAATTGGATCTCCCTGCCTAATACCTTTGGTTGGTTTGAAGCTTTCTAGTTTCTGTCCATTGAAAAGAACCGAAAAGGACACTGATTTCACCATCCCCATGACTATGTCAATCCACCCTGAAAAAAAGCCCACTTTGGTCATGATTGCATGCAAATATGCCCACTCCACCCGCTCGTAGGCTTTCATCATATCCAACTTCAGAGCACAAAGGCTATTGGTCTTGGACCTGTTCCGTTTCATGAAATGCAAGCACTCATAAGCACAAATGAGGTTGTCTGTGATCAACCGACCGGGAACGAAAGCAGACTGCTCCTCCGAAATGATGTGTGGCAAAATGACCTTCAATTTGTTTGCCACAACTTTCGACGCTATTTTGTATAACACATTAGAAAGACTAATAGGTCTGAACTGAGCCAAGGATGTGGGGTTGGTCACCTTTGGAATAAGAACCAGAATTGTATCATTGACGCCTTCCGGGCTCTCTTCCCCCGTATGATTCTCAGCACCACTGAAGTGACCTCCTCTCCACAAAGATCCTAGTGTTGCTGGTAAAAATGTGCGGGGAAACCGTCGGTTCCCGGGGCTTTAGTAGGAAACGTCTAAAACAAAGTTGTTTTACCTCCTCGCTCGTGTATGGAGCACACAAAATATCATTTATCGTCGGAGTAACTTTCGTAGGTACATGTCGTAGTACATCCTCCATACCATGCACCCCATCTGACGAGTATAAGGACATATAGAAGTCATGTACCAATGTTTGCAGCTCAGCCGGATCCTCTGTTGTCACCCCAATGCATTCGAGAGTGCTCATATCATGTTCTTCTTCCGAAGCATGCTGGCGCGCATATGGAAGAACTTAGTATTCCTATCCCGGGCTAACAACCACTCCAAACGAGTTCGTTGGCGCCACATGAGTTCTTCCCTATGGTATAGTTCCACTAATCTTTCGCTCATTTTGAGCTCCGCATGCTGAGGTCCCACCCTTGCTGGATCATCACAAAGCTATTCAAGATGAGACTTTATTTGCTTGATCTCCTTCCGAACACTTCCAAAGGTATCCTTGCTCCAAACCGAGATATCCTTGCTGATGGAGAGAAATTTATCTCTAAAATCACCGACCCCATACCCTGGTGGTGCATTGTTCCACGTATATGCGATCTTATCCCGCCAAGACTCATGGGTCTCCCACATAGTTTCGTACTTAAAATCCTTCTTTACCAGGCAGCTTGACGCACACTCATACTTCAGCATAATTGGGTCGTGATCCGAGGTTGCTACCGTCAAATGGGTGAGCGTGGCATGTGAGAAAAGCGCCAGCCAACTAGCTGAGACCAGTGCTAAGTCTAGCCTGACTCTAGCATAAGACCCTCCAGAGATCTTCTTCTCAAACGTCCATGGCCGACCATGGTATCCAAGGTCCATCAGCATACAAACATCCACCGCATCCCGGAAAGCTTGATCTGTGCATTGCTTCTATTCGCTATCCCATGGTGTTCATCCGGCTGCAAAACTTCGTTGAAATCACCGAAGCACAACCACGGCAGATCGCTTAAAGTGTTGATCCCCTTCAAGACATCCCAGGTCTGATGCCGAAGGTGTGTTTGAGCCTCGCCGTATACACATGTGATTCGCCAAGGGCCTTATCTCCCTCCCTAACAATAGCATCAATATGGGATGCCGAATCGCCTAGAATTTTGACGTCCGATGAATCATTCCAGAACATACCAAGACCACCACTTCTTCCTTGACTGTTGATGGCAAAAGACTTATCAAAACCAAGAGTGCTAGCTAGAGCTTCTACTCGTGCCCTGTCGATCTGGGTCTCGACTATGCAAAGCACGGTAGGGGTAAACTTAGACGCAAAATAGCGAATTTCTTGAACTGTCGCAGGTTTACCCACGCCACGACAGTTCCAACAAAAGGCACTCATCGGGCTTAGCGGCGCCCCTCTAGGGAGCCCACCAGATTTTTTGCTTGGTTACCACCGCTCGTCACCCTTGTCCTCTTGGAATCTCTCTTCAAGCTTGGGCTAAGGACCTAATCACTCCCTGGAATGATGGCCAATTGGTCCCCTCTTTGATCAATAGCTGGGATGGAGGCTAAGAGGTTGTTTCCAGGTTCAGTGCCACCAGATCTTTTCCTAGATGGATCATCCATCTCTGTATCTGATATTGGATTAGAGACACTTACCTTGACACACAGTTCAGTCCTATTTCCCTCAACCTGGTCATGATCCTCCTGTAGCTCTCTAGCCACGTCCATGTCTTGATTCAGACCACCATTACACCCCCCTTGGCGTCCTCCTCTGCATCCACGGCCATGGCCAGGGCCACGCCCGGACTGCATATGCCAGCCAGCTCTCAGATCCTTAAAAACTAGAGCCGAAGGGGGGTGGATCCCCGTTCCATGCTCCTTGTACAGATGACCCAACCTTCCACATACGGCGCACCAATCCGGCAGTTTCTCATATTTCACCCTATAGATCTGGCGAACCCACCCCCTTATCATAGATACAACATTCTTCAAAGGTTTAGTCACGTCTATTCTCACCCAAACCCAGTGAAAATTCCCAGCAAAATCCTTTGCTTGGTTACCCCATCATACGCTTTGATGATCACAGCATCTCCCCGGAAGTGCCAAGGTCCGTCGTTCATCACCCTCTCCTAGTCTCCAAGGCATGCAAACTGGATGGTGTAGAGGTTGTCCTCCAATGGCTTGAATTTTACATCTTGCGCTAAGTCCCATGCGGATCTCATGTTACGGAAGAACCACGTTTGACTGTATGTCTTGACAGTGTTTACCTTTGCGATCGCAACCCATGGCGTCGCGTCCTCTGGAACTTCTTCTTCGGTTAAAACTACATCATCCAGGTCATCCTCCTTTAGACCAAGTTCTTCATCATCCTCTCGACATCACTAACCCCAGAAGGCCCGGGGTTCTCACCTGAATCCATCTAGATCACTCACCCGATGAAGATCGATCGGGTTGTTCCAGGAACACTAAATCCACCACCCCGAGTGGTTCCGTCATCCCCTCCTACCACCAATCCATGATCGGGGGAGGAGAGATGCACAGTCGTGAGGAAAACCAGCGGTAGGGACGACCAGACTCCACGGTGACGGCAATAGCCTCCTGGAGAACCCAAAACCCTAACCCCAAAAGGCCCGGGGTTCTCGCCTGAATCCATCTAGATCACTCACCCGATGAAGTTCGATCGGGTTGTTGCAGGAACCCTAAATCCACCACCCCCAGCGGTTCCGCCGTCCCCTCCTACCACCAATCCACGATTGGGGAGGAGAGACGCATAGTCGTGAGGTAAAGCGGCGGTAGGGACGGCCAGACTCCACGGTGACAGCAATCGCCTCCTGGAGAACCCAAAACCCTAACGAGAGGGAAAACCCTAGGTAATAATTAATAGGGACCGCTCGCTAACTAGTTGCTCCCTATTGAGTTAGCGCCTGAAACGCCACTTCGGGCCGGCCCATCTGGCTCTTCCGTTTGTTTGCCTCGCTCGCGTTCAGTGTTTTGGGTCTCAATGATAGATCGCTTGTTCAGCGAAGTTTACCTTTGACCGTTCACAATTGACTTTGAAAGAGATTAAAAAAAATGAAAAATTAAATTGATAAACATGGAAAAGGTAAACGAAAATGGTATTTTTGTGAATTTAAAAACGTTCACAAAATAGGAAATACATTCATAAAACTAAAAATTTGCAAAAACTAAAAAAAATCATGTATTCGAAACACATTCACAAAAAAATCACGAATTTTTATAAAAACACAATTAAAATTTTAAAAAATCTAAATCTCATCGATTTTGAAAAAGCTTCACAAATTTTGGGAAAAGTTAATTGATTGTAAAAAAATGATGAATTTTGAAAAATACAGGTTTATGAAAAAGCTTCATTAATTTGAGAAAATTACATTGATTTAAAAAAATTAATGAATTTCAAAAAAAAGTTTGCATGATTATGAAAAACGTTTGGCGATTTGAAAGATGACTCGTCAATTTGAAAAAAATCATCAATTTCCAAAAAAAAGGTTCATGGATTAGAAAAAAGATCACAAATTTGGAAAACATTCATGGGGTTATGAAAAATGTCACGCATTTGAAATTTTTTATTGATTTTAAAATAATCATCAATTTCTAAAAAAACTCATGCGGTTATGATAAAACTATGGCTTTGAAAAGGATTTATTGTTTTGAAGAAACCAACATGAATTTGAAAAAACGTTGTTGGTTTTAGAAAAGGTCACATTTTTTCCAACCGCATATTTGGAAAAAAACATTGATTTTGAAAAAAGAAAATCAACAATTTGATAAAAGGTTGTGGTGATTCTAGAAAAAATCATGGATTTAAAAGAAGTTCACTGATTTAAACAAAGTTCATGAATTTGAAGAAAGTTTCAATTTGATCATACATTTTAAAAAGGAAGAAGTTAAAAAAGAAACTAAATAGAGAAGAAAAAAATAAAAATAAAACAAACAAGTCTAGATAATCCTAAAAAAAGAATGGTTGGGAAACTTCCCGAAATCGGGAACAGTTTTCTCTCCGTTGCAACCTTGATGGACCAGCCCATTTTTTAGGGCTTCAGGCGCCAGCATACGAAATGCACATTAACCGGCGTAGAAGGCGCCAAATAGGGATTGGGACCGTCTCATGCTCCCCATAAACCAGTTTGATCTACAGATATAGAAAGTCAAAGTTTTCTCAAATATCCGACAAAAATGTAATGAAAAAGAAAACTTATACCCTCCGACCAACGCAACTAAATTCAGAAGACTACATCCTTGTTTCATGGAGAATGGAGGTGCATGTTTATTACATCAGGTTGTCCACCAATGTTGATTTATTCATCATCAATCATGGTATCACAACAAACACCAGAAATAATAAAAATTACATCTAGATCTATAGACCACCTAGCGACGACTACAAGCACTGAAGTGAGCTAAAGGCGGCGGGGGGGGGGGGGATACCTTGTAGGTTCTAATCTCTTCTATAGAGGCCTAAGACACCAAGTCACCAATAACCATAAAAGGCATAGCCTTTCTTTTGATGAGTTTTGGCCATAAATTGCAAGTTCAACCATTAAGGGTATATCTTACAATAATTTACGGCCTTGACAAACTCTCTGGATTAATCCACAATCTAGAAGGCGACTCCATCCGTCTATGGGTCCCCAGAACTCCAAGAGTAACAAGCTTAATGAAGAAAACGGGGGAGGGGGTCAACTTTTTGCCTAGTGAAACACGTATGGTGTCATGTTTTATTTTTCCTTGGTTGGATGAAACATTGGGGTTGAGCTTCTTCATGTCTAGTCATCATCTTCACTTGGGGCAGTATTAGGGTTATTTATAGTCATTTATATGGTGCATCCGTTTATGCCCATTACTCGGCTATCTTGACCATCTTGAAGTTTAAATGGAAAAGCTCTTTTTTAGGTAAACATGGTTACTTTTGCTTCTGAGGTGACCTAGCCCGTCTGGGTAATCCAAGAAAGCAGTCCTTGGTCACTCGCCTTTGTTTCATACTCACTCTGTCTCAAAATAAGTGTCTCAATGAAACAGTGGGAGTACTTTCCTAGGTGTGTTTTCTTGGTCGTCTAGGAAGGGGTATCAGATAACTCTTTATGTACTACTAAGTACCTCTCAGTATACTGTGAGGAAGATGTTTAAAGAAAAGGTAAAGGCGTCGTCGTCCGTCGAACGACGCCATCAGGCGTCATCGTCAACGCGTCCAGCCAGGGATTTCTCTTGGACTTAGTCCTCGCCACCACCAGCACCTCTTGTCCGAGGAGCAGGCGACCCAGGGTAGCCCGACCCAACCAGTCAGGGGAGGAGCCAGATCTCGTGCACCGGCCACCGCAGAAGCCTTCACCGGCTGCCCTCGAACACCAGGATACCGCCGCCCGCATGGCCAAGACATCGGATCCACCGTCTACGCTGCTGCTCACCGCAAAGTCGGCGGTGCCACGCCATTGGAGCAGGTACTCCAAATCCAGAGCTCCCTGCATGGAGGCGGGGCAGCCAGAGGCCCAGTCGCCACCATCCTTGGCAGCATCCCAGGCTTGCCAGATGGCTGCCTCAAGCGACGGCGAGGGAGGATGGGGGGAAGGAGAACGGTAGCCCCCCCCCCCCCCGAGTCACCCGAGCAGGGCGGCGCCGGGGTGGGTGGGGGCTTTTTTGGAATTTTTTGAATCTCTATTTCCAATGCCGAGGAAAGCATTGTTTCCTCCCCTTGGACTCAAATCTTATGCATTGTTTTGGTAGTATGCTTCCAAGACGTTGAATGGGGTCAAATGATGACTTGGTCGACTTCCCCGTAGGTTAGGTGTCTCATCAATAAGACTTTACCAATATATCACATTTTGTTGTGAAAGGGATCAACAAAAGGTGATGTTCCAGTTAGTGTTGGCTGCATCAGTGATCAAGACTCCAGGGTGTCAGCAGCTGTGCCTCATGAAATTGGTTAGTTTGAGAAGCAAGATGGTCGGGAAAGACAGCTGTGGCATGAGGCTGGTGGCGATGGATCACTGGTTAATTGCCAAGAGACTGAAGATCAATCAAATATATGCGGGTTAGCTGCTATGCCAAGAGACTGAAGCATGGCAAGATTACAAGAGTTATCCCTACTAGTGTACAGATAGCTCACACTGTCTCGGAAGTCCTTGTATAGAAAGCTTCATAACATTAACATTGACAAACATAGGAATATGCTCTGAAGTTTTCCTAAATTAGGCTAGTATAAGCAAGACCATAGTTGACAGGAGAAATGACAAGTGCCAATTAGATAGATGAACATAATACATAACGAAGTCAACAATCCGCTACATGCATAACGGCCGTTACAGCTAGTGCACAAAAGATACCTAGAGATTACACATTACAGCATTCATAGGGTAAATATTCTAACATTTGTCTTGAGCTCCTTCAAGCACGGAAGCTGGAAACTTGCCATAGTATGGCACGTAGAGTAGTCTTTGATATAGGTCAACAAACCTTGGAATGTCTAGAATTTGCGAGCCCTTTCCACTACTGATGCTATATGAGACGATCTTATTATCAGCAATTGTGTCAGCAAGGAAAACTAGCTCTCTCTCCAAGTCAAATGCCAGGATTACATAATCAAAATACCATAATCCTTCATTGTTAGTATGGAGCATTATGTCCCTCCCAAATACATTGTTCATATTTAGACGATGCTTCACCACCCACCTATCAGATCCTTCCAAACTCCAAATTCGGATGATGCAACCATCCAATTCTTGTTGTGCATAGCATAAGACCCCAGATGACTGCGAAAGACGCCTGTCAAAGCAATAAAACCTCTGATCTGGTCCATATGGAAACCCTGGCAAGTGAATGGTCCTATGATTGAGCTGTTGTGTGCATGTGTCAGGTGCATCTAGTGCCAGAAGGTAATGCCTCCATAAGTGCTCCACATACAACACCCTATTTACGAAGAGTGAATCACCAAAAAATATATCTGAAGTTTCCCATAGACAATTAGACCATGTCGAATCCTCAAATAAAAATACCTTAACTTCAATGTCAAATCCACCACTTGGACTCGACTCAAATTTGAAGACATAGAAGTATTGAGACCATAATGGATCAAAACACAACTTGTAACTGGCATAACAGACGGCTGGTCGAAGTTCGGTATCTGGAAGTGCCATCCACTCTTGAGTTGCTGGATTGCACACTATGGCATCGGAAATTTCTTTCGAGGGCATACCACCATGATAACAAAGAAGTAGGCCGTTGCTGCAATCCTTAAGCTCTAAGGGATGCTCAGTACATGGCACAAAGCTAAGTGTTGTGTCAAATATCCCTGTCACTTGAGGGAAGTCCCGCAAGATGGATGGCAGTGTCATGCTCTCTATTTTGGTACAGGAGACCGACGGGAGTTCTTGGGAGCTTCTTGCGGTAGTGTGGATCAGATGAGAAGGCAAGCCAAGACTTGGAGACACATTTGAAAGGGCAAAAAGACTTAAGCGGCAGCCGAGACAGGATCTCCACCACCAAATCATCAATTAGTACCGTTGCGGTCATCACCTACCGAGGTTCCATATCTCCTTTGAGCTTATCTAGCAGATGAAATTATATCTACGTCAAAAGAGAAGAAAATAGTTGATGATATAAAACTGAGAAACTTGTTGTTTATGCAAAAGTGCAAGACGTAGTGATACCCATAATTTAACGATTAACGGGAGCTGAGCATATAAATGGATTGAAGTTGAGATCAGAACTTGATAAACGGTAAACATTGACTCCATGCTGGAAATATGGATGTAGAATCATCGATGTCGTTTGAACTGAAATACTACATCCAACTTTCACACTAAAAACAATGACTAATTTTTTTGTTGATCCCCTTCTAACGATGCTTTTGCGGTTTACACAAGAATTTACAAACGAGGAAAACTGTGAAGCATATTTCAGTATGGGCTTATGGCCTATGCTGAGTTGTATCACCATTTGGTTGACACACGGAAACTGCTACATATCTACTTGTTATATGTAATAATAAAACTCCAATACTTTTTCCATGATTACTTTGCTATTCATTTCACAATAAGCCGGCGATAATGAAAACATGATACATATTTTGTTACAATGCGCAATTGAAACAAAATGTACCTTCAAGATCTATAATCTTAGGGACATGTCAGACACCAGCTAGGAGGAGGGGAATCCAGTGTGGCGGGACGGACGACGGTGAGAGCCAGGCTGCATCTGCACGAGCTCGGGTCAGAAACACTTGGTTCCAACATGCGGCATTAGCCCGGAGGAGACAGAGTGGGAGAGGGAAAGGAAGGGGGGCTCATCGCAGTAGTTGCTTCCGGTCGTCGGCGAGCATGGTCGGCGAGGAGGCAAGCAGTAGCGAGGCTGCGAAGGTGAGGCAGCGGAACGGGGATCTGGATGCTGCAGGACGCTTGTTCAGCGAAGTTTACCTTTGACCATTGACAATTGAATTTGAAAGAGATTCAAAAAATGAAAAATTAAATTGATAAACTTGGAAAAGGTAAACGAAAAATAAAAAGATGGAGATCACTCGATCGTCTCCGTGTTGGGCGCACTGGAATGGCTGAGTCCTACATCTACCCTGGAGAATGTCTTCTCGCCACTTCCTCAGCCCCTCAGCTACATAAATCCTTACCGATGGTAGAGAATATTTCCGAACTGTGTCTTGGCAATGGTCATGTAATAAAACTTTCGGACATCCGAGCTCGCTCTTGGCTGCAGACTGAGAGTGTGCTGTAATCGCCTGTCGTGGACTCTAGTTTTTAGCTTTAGTTTAGTTTTTCCTAGCTTTTCGCTTTTTCAGACTGTACTGAACAGCGTTCCCGTTTCTTGTTTCGGGCTTCTAACGATAATGGAGCCGGGAAGCTCCTCCCTGTTGATCTAAAAAAAGTAGACGAAAATGGTATTTTTTTAATTTAAAAACGTTCACAAAATAGGAAATACGTTCATAAAACTAAAAAATTGCGAAAACTAAAATAAATGTATTCGAAACACGTTCACAAAAAAATCACGAATTTGTAAAAACACACAATTAAAAAATTTTAAAAATATAAATCTCATCAATTTTCAAAAAGCTTCACAAATTTTGGGAAAAGTTCATTGATTTTTAAAAAAATCATGAATTTGATAAAAATACAGGATTATGAAAAAGCTTCACAAATTTGGGAAAAATTTATTGATTTAAAATTTTTAATGAATTTCAAAAAAAGTTTGCATGACTATTAAAAACGTTTGGCGATTTGAAAGAAGACTCGTCAATTTGAAAAAAAAATCATCAATTTCCAAAAAACAAGGTTCATGGATTAGAAAAAAGATCAAAAATTTGGAAAAAGTTCATGGGGTTATGAAAAATGTCACGCATTTCAAAAAGTTTATTGATTTTAGAAAAACATCAATTTGTAAAACAAATCATGGGGTTATGATGAAACTATGGCTTTGAAAAGAGTTTATTGTTTTGAAGAAACCGTCATGAATTTGAAAAACGCTATCGGTTTTAGAAAAGGTCACATTTTTTCCAACCACATATTTGGAAAAAATATCATTGATTTTGAAAAAAGAAAATCAACAATTTGATAAAAGGTTGTGGTGGTTCCAGAAGAAATCATGAATTTTAAAAAGGTCCACTGATTTAAACAAAGTTCATGAATTTAAACAAAGTTTCAATTTTGTCATACATTTTAAAAAGGAACAAGTAAAAAAAGAAAATAACTAGAGAAAGAAAAAACAAAAAAAACAGACCAGATAATCCTAAAAAAAGAGCGGTTGGGAAACTTCCCGAAACCGGGAGCAGTTTTCTCTCCGTTGCAACCTTGATGGACCAGCCCATTTTTTAGGGCTTCAGGCGCCAGCATACGAAATGCACATTAACTGGCGCAAAAGGCGCCAAATAGGGATTGGGACCGTCTCATGCTCCCCATAAACCAGTTTGATCAACAGATATAGAAAGTTAAAGTTTTCTCAAAAATCCGACAGAAAATGTAATGAAAAAGAAAACTTATACGCTCCAGCCAACGCAACTAAATTCAGCAGATTACATCCTTGTTTCATGTAGAATGGAGGTGCATGTTTATTACATCAGGTTGTCCACCAATGTCGATTTTCACTTTATTTTGCAAAACCAGAGGGGATGGCCCAGCTCCATGGTTGTAACGAAAAACAATTGCTTTGCAGCTAAGGTTCCAGGTGCAGTTGGGCTGTTCTTTTTCATAGTTGTTGCACTAGTTACTACAGGAATATAATAAACCAATGTGTACTCAAAGCTAACTTTAATGAAAAAAGAGCCTTGGAAGCATATATCTTCATAAATTGGTGTTGCGGCAGTTGCAAAGAACCCTCAATCCTTCAGGCTGTGAACCCTCAACCCTCAATCAGATTGAATCATTAATTTCTGTGCACCCACCTGGTTAGCCAGAGAGAAGCCGTGAAGAAAAGCCCTAGGGATGTGATATCAATGAGCAGCACTGAAACAGTTTTCTTCACTAGTAGTTCCTACTGAAATGCCCTCACAGGTCTGCATCTATCAGTGTCTGAATATCTATTCATGTCACTCCACATGTTCATAACATCAACAACAGTAGTACTTAATCTGCATTTAGCATAACTTTGACAAGAGTTGACAGGCTCAACAGGTAAGTAGTACAACATTTGCACAAGTGGTGCACAAAGCCAACAATCTAGTACATCACATAATAGCAGTTTAGTGCACCTAATGCAGAAAATATGCTTACAAACTACAGCACTGGTAGAATAATGCATACAACAGAGCACGATTCCTCCTCAGAACTTTAACATGTTAAACCTGGAACTTTGCCGTAGTATGGCACATAGAACAGACTGTGATATCGTCGGGCAAACCTTCTTGGAATCTTCCGGAACTGCGAAACTTTTCCAGTACTGATGCTAACTGAGATGATCTTATCAGCGATTGTGTCATCAAGGATAACCAGCTCCCTCTCCAAGTTAACACTCCTGATGTCATAATCGAAATGCCAGTATCCATCACTGTGAGTGCGGAGTAGCATGTCCCTCCCAAATACATTGACCATACTTAGACGATGCTTCACTACCCACCCGTTGGGGCCTTCCAAACTCCAAATCCGTATTGCACAGCCATCCAATTCTTGTTTCGCATAGCACAAGACACCTGAGGACTGGCTAAGACAGCCGTTATAACAGCAAAATATATCCAACCTATCCGGAAATCCTGGCAGCTGAATGAACCTATGGTTGAGCCTTTGTGTACATGTGTCAGGTGCGTCTAGCGCCAGGATTTTATTTGCGAAAAGGTGCTTCAGATACAGCACCCCATTTACAAAGAGCGAATCACCTTCGAATGGATCTATAGTATCCCAAAGACAGCTAGACCATGTGGAATCCTCAGAGAAAAGTACCTTAACTTCAGTGTTGAGACAGCTCATGACCTCGATTGACTGAAATTTGAAGACATAGAAGTGTTGTGACCATAATGGATCGAAACACAACACAAATCCAATAGTGGAGCGGGCCGGGCCAGGTTCAGTATTTGGAAGTGCCATCCACTCTTTAGTTGCTGGATTGCACACAATAGCATTGGAAATTTCTTCATTTCTAATTTTCTGATAACAAAGAAGTAGGCCATTGCAGCAACCCTGAAGTAGTATTGGGTGCTTATAACATGGCACAAAGCTAAGTGTGGTGTCAATTTCCTTGTCACTTGAGGGCAGTCTGGCGAGATGGATGGCAGTGCCAAGAGAGGAGGCAAGTGTGCCACGCTCAAATTTCCGGTACAAGAGACCAGCGGGAGTTCTTGGAATCTTTTGCCGGTAGTATGGATGAGATGAGAAGGCAAGCCAAGACTTGCAGACACATTTGAAGCGGCACAAGGACTTCAGTGGCAGTCGAGACAAGATGTCCACCACCAGATCATCAGGTAGTACACATGTGGACATCCCCAATCTAGGATCTGAACTTATCTGCACCAAAAGAAAAGAAAAACATAGATGATGTAAAATTGGGGAACAATAAAGTAGTACGTGTGTAAACACTAAACACCATCGGAACCCAACAATTAAAACTTCAGCAAACTTTCACCCTCCAAAAAACAATGAATGCACTTTTTTTTTTCTTGGTCCTGATCGATGCTTGAATTAGTAAACAAGTGGCCCTTGAAACATATGTGGTCATGTTCATGCTTTTATCACAATGACACGGTTGTTTATATGAAAGAACAGATTTGGTATGGGCTTATGGCCTATACTGAGTGGGTCACAGGGATTCACCGTTTGATTGACACAGGGATACAGCTATCTAGTACTGCCTCCGCCCCATAATATAAGATCGTTTTTAACACTACACTAGTGTAAAAAATGCTCTTATATTATGGGACGGAGGGAGTAGTTATGTGCAAGATAAAATTAAATCACTGGATTTTTCCATGATTACATCGCCATCCATTTCACAACAAGTCAGCAACGATGAAAACATAATACACATGTTGCTATTATGCGCCTTGAAAAAAAATGTGATCTGATAAAAAGGGAAGAGAAAGTACCTTCAGGATCTATAATCCTAGGGACATATCAGACGCCGTGAGAAGCTGAGACAGGCGCTAACTCGTGAGATAAGCCAGGCCAAGTCAAGAATATCATCGTATCCATCCTTAGTGCGACTGACCAACAGAAACAAACTCATCAGACATCAGATCATATATATGCTCCAAACCGCGACTTCCTTTCGCAGCACGAAGACGACAGGATGAGGGAAATCCATCAGTTTACAGGATGATACACCAGCTGGCGAAATGGACGGCATAGAGATCTAGGTTGCATCTGCGACGAACTCAGATCAGAAACAGCACACGAGGACAAACATACGGCATAGACACCGAGGAGAGGAAGAGGAACAGAGCTCACCGCGAAATGGTTGTTGCGGGTCGTCGGCGAGTACGGTCGGCCAGGCGGCAAGCGGGAACGAAGCAGCGGAGGTGAGGCAGCAGTGGAAGATTTGGAGGTGGGCGATAACTTTGTGCCTAGAGAGAGGGGGGGAGGGGATAGGTGATGATGCGCTGAATCGAGGGAAGAAGAAAATCGAGTGCTCGAGGCTCTTCTAGAGATAAAGGGATAAGGGAAAGCACGCGGGACCACATCGACACATGTTTTGCATGTGAGGTGGCTGACGCTAGCGCTTTTGTCACCCCACCGAACAAAATTATTTTCCTTCAGAAAAAATACTAATCTTACTTGACAACAGCATTGGGAGTCACCAGGGCAATATTTTCTCTGGCCGTCTATCTCTCCAGCCATTAATTGTGCTTAAAATGGAAATTTTGGATCCCTATTGTTGTAACATTAAACACCCAAATATGAAATCATTAGAATATTTCCCCCTGTGAAACCATCCAAAATTATTCATTGAATTACAACATTGAAAGCATGCCCACGAAAGAAATAGGACATAAGAAAAGGGTAAAAATAGCATGAACACGGGCAACATGAAAAAACAATGTAAGAATATACAAGCACAACACATATAATAATGAAGAAAACATTTGTAAAATTTTGCGAACCCTTCGTGGTAGAAGCATGGAGAAATTTACAACATCTCTTTCATGTGTATGCAGTAAACAACAAATGCGCAAAAAAATCCGCTTGACGCACGTCCAACCAACTGAAAGGATCAAGTCTCAAAGATATCAAGAGGGGTATTGAAAAGGCAACTATAAATTTTTACAAAATCATTGATCTTAGGAAGCGTGGAATTATCAGTTCACTAACATGAAACTATGTGATTCATATTATATGACAAGGTAGCTCTAGCAAGAAATATTAAACAAGGTAAACAAGCTACAATTGCACTAAGCTTAAATCAACGAAGAGGATATAAATAAGCGAAATGGGACCACACAAAGACTACGATATTCACTCGAAGTTTAAATCCTTGGTGTTCTAATCTCAGTTGGAGCTACGTGGGACACCAAGGCACCAACAAGCACAGAGACATAGCATTACTCTCCTAGAGCTTTGGCCACGAATCCAAGCTCAACCACTAAGGGCAGAGCTTGAAATAATTTTCGGCCTTCACAAACTATCCTTGGAATAATTCACAACCTGGAAGATCCCAGGAGAATCCAACCTTTTAAGAGTCCCCAAAAATCCCAGGAGGCTCCGGACCGTGCTCTGAAAGTTGGTTTTTAACAGAAAAAAAAAACAGGAAGACCAAACAGCCAAAGCGAACTTACCGAAGTTGAACAGCTGATGCTCCTATGTTTAAACAGACAAAGATTTAGAAGAATTCTACAGTGAGGGGAAGGGTGAAGAGAACCTATGATTGAGACTCTACCAGATCTTCCCACATTGGCCAAAGGAACAGGAGGAAAGCCAGCCTGATTCACCTACATTCTGGAACAAGAAGAAAGTCAGTCTTAAGCCCATTTCTGGAAGCCTGGTTCACCTACATTCTGGACAAGGCAAAGATGGACTGCGGATACACGCAGCTAAACAAGGTATTTTGTACATGGTCAGCTGCAGCGAGCAGGATTGGAACGCTGCTCCCACTGAAATGATAAGTTTTGTGCAGCTTCAGTAGTAGTTCCTTCAGTAAGCAGCATAAGTTCAGTAATAGCTGACCGGCCGTAAAGGCAAGTACTACATACAGTTCACACGAACGACACACAACCAACAATCTAGCAGTACATCACATAACGACGGTTTAGTGCGGCTAATGCACAAAAGATGTTTACAAACTACTCCATCCGTTTCAAAATAAGTGTCATGGTTTTAGTCAAATTTGGACGAAAACCATTACATTTATTTTGGAATGGAGGGAGCACAACACTGACAGCATAATGTGTACTACAACAGAGCATGATTCATTCTTAGACCTTTATTAACATGCTAAAGCTGGAACTTTGCCGTAGCATGGAGAGGAACAGGAACGGAAGCTCACCGCGTAATGCTTCCCTCGGTCGTCGGCGAGTCTGGTCGGTCAGGCGGCAAGCGGGAACGAGGCTGCGGAGGTTGGGTAGCGGGACGGGGAGCTCGATGCTGCAGAAAACAGCGGTCGTGCCGGAGAAGGGTCTCGTAGCCGCTCGCCGGAGAACGGGGATTCGCCGCTACTTGGCCAGATTGGGAGTGGAAAAGCGGCCATCGTATTTGGGCTGAGGCTGATCGCTAGGGCAAAGGAAAGAAGAAGATAGCTTCTTACTGGGCTGGGCCGTGTCCCTCGTTTTTTTATTTGTCCCTCTTACTGGGCGGCCAATCCTTCTCAATTCCTTAATAACCTGCTTGCCCCTCAAAAAATTAATAAGTTTATTTCCCTCGAAAAACAATTAATAAGTTGCTTTTTAAGTGAAAAAGGAGAAAATGGTCATATTATGAAGCAAGAGATGGTGTAAAAGAAATGGAATTAAGATTTGAAATTGAAATAAAAAATATAACTTAACAAGGAAAGAGTGGGTTCGAGATGCTTTCAAAGATGCCAATTGGAAGAAGTCACTCTCATTTGTTGCCAGATGACTTGCTTACTCCAGCTTCAAAATCAGACACAAGAGCAGCACATGGCCAAATGGCCAAAGAAGAAGCGCTTGGTGGATGTAAAGAGCGGAATAGCAGCAATGGTTCGATCTATTACAACTCTCTGAAGTAGTAGCTGGTACAGATCAAATTGCAGGAATGGATTTGTTCTAGCAAGAGGAACTAGGGTAGGAACTGGTAGCCGCCGGCGTTCGGTTCGGCGGTCCACTAGATGACCTGCTCTCTGTTGCTTCTGCCCTTTAGTATAGGCTAAACTCCCCTGGGCCTCATTGCGCTCACTCCGGCCTAGCCACTCGCGAGTTGGGCTTCAGGACCCGCATCAGTCTTGGGGCAGCAGACAAATGCAATGAGTCGCTGCTGGGTGGGCCCTCCTTGCCAGTGTTGCCGGTCGACCTTGGTGTTGGAGGGGCGCTGACATCCCCTCCTCCTAGGGATGAGGCTTGCCCCCAAGCCTCCGCTCCAGGGAAACGAGACTGCAGCGCCACTTTGTCCTCCTAGGTGTCTCCCAGAGTCGCTTGACCAAACCAGTGAACGAGCACCTGCTTTACTAACGCGCCATTCCTCTTGCGCCAGCGATGTTGCAAGACCGCCATAGGTACCATAGGTATGTCAGAACGATGAGGAAGTTCAGGAAAGGAGTGTGTATCCGGAAGTAAATAGCACTGCAGCTACGGCACATGGAAGACAGAATGCACTTGAGAATTCTCGGGTAGCTTCAGTTTGTAGGCCGCTGCATTAATCTTGGCGATGATAGGTAATGGCCCAAAATACTTGAATGCAAGCTTGTGGTTCGCCCTTCTGGCCATTGAAGTTTGTATGTATGGTTGGACCTTGAGGTATACCGAATCGCCTACCTCAAATGAGGGATGAGACCTGTGTTTGTCGGCCTGGGTCTTCATGTACTATCCCGCACGGTTCGGGTGTTGTTGGAGGAGGTCCTGGATGACCGCACGCTCGTCCGACCAAGAATGAAGGGCGGGGACAAAGCACCCCGTGGTGGCTGTAATGCCCCAATGCCGCGGTTCGTGCCCGAACATCGCCTTGAATGGTGACATGCAAATACTAGAGTGGTAATAGGAGTTGTACCAGAATTGGGCAAGGATGATCCAATAGCTCCACCGGCTCGGGCAGGCATGAACAAAGCAGCATAGGTATGTTTCCACACATTGATTTACCCGCTCCACCTAACCGTATGTTTGGGGATGGTTAGCTAAGCTCATACGTAGTTCTATGCCGGCATAATTGAATAGTTTGCGCCAAAAGTGGCTGGTGAAGATGGGATCGCGGTCCGAGACAATCGAACCAGGGAACCCATGGATCCTGTAAATGCTGGACATGTAGAGGAATGCCACCTTGGAAGCTATGTAAGGGTGAGCCAGAGGTAAGAAGTGGGAAAATTTCGTGTACTTGTTGACGACCACCTAGAGGCAATTGAATTTGTCGGACTACGGCAGACCATCGATGAAATCCATAGTTATCATCTCTCAAGGTTGCTGAGGAATTGGTAAGGGTTCCAACAGACCAGGAGACGCAGACCGGTCGGGCTTGGCTTGCTGGCAGATAGTACAACACTGGACATACTGCAGAACATGGGCTTTCATCTTGGGCCAAGCGAATAGACGCCGGATGGGACGAAACGTCACAGGAAATCCACTCTGACCCCCCCATGGGGATATCATGGAATGATGCCAATATCTTGTGTTGCGGGGAAGTGGAACCCCCTAACCAGATTCTGCCACGAAATCTCAAGATGCCCTTCTCCAAAGAAAATGGCATTTCGGGTCCGCTTTGATAGCCAGTTGTTCCAACAGCCGTTGTGCCTGGGGGTTGCTGTTGTAGCTGGCAACCACATCATCAAGCCAGCTTGGTTGATAGGTGGTGGTGTCGAACAGCAGTTCAGGAGAGTGAGCACAAGATAGAGCATTTGCAGTCATGTTCTCAGAACCCTTCTTGTAACGAATGATATACCGGAGCCCCAACAGTTTGGTGAAGGCCCGTTTTAGCCAAGGCATAGTCAGACGCTGCTCTTCGAGAAGGATGAAGCTTTTCTGATATGTGAAGATGACAAACTCGTCGTGCTGCAAATATGGGCGCCATTGGTCCACAACAACCACAATTGCAAGGCACTCCTTCTCATATGTGGATAAACCTTGGTAGCGTGGACTCAAGCTCTTGCTCATAAAGGCAACTGGATGCCCTTCCTGCTGCAACACCGCACTGATCCCTTTGTCACAAGCATCCGTCTTGATCGTGAAGGTTTTGCTGAAATCGGGAAGTCCTTGTTGGGGAACGTCGCATGGGAAACAAAAATTTTCCTACGCACACGCAAACCTATCCATGGTGATGAGCATCTACGAGAGGGAGAGTGGATCTACATACCCTTGTCGATCGCTAAACGGGAAGCGTTAAGAAACGCGGTTGGTGTAGTCGAACATCTTCGCGATCCAAATCGCCGAGCGTCCCACGATCTCATCACGATCCGTCCCGCGATCCAATCACGATCCGTCCCGCGATCTCATCACGATCCGTCTCACGATCTTGATCACGATCTGTCCCGCGAACTCATCACGATCCGTTCCGCGATCTCATCACGAACTGTCTCGCGATCTCGATCACGGTCCTTCCGATCTAGCGCCGAACGGACGGCACCTCCGCGTTCAGCACACATGCAGCTTGATGACGATCTCCACCGTCTCGATCCAGCGAGAGGAGGTGGAGAGGAGAGAGAGTTCACCGGCAGCGTGACGGTGCTCCGGTGATGGTGGTGGAGTGATTCCGGCAGGGCTTCGCCTAAGCGCTGCGGAAAACCGATCTAGAGGAGAAACTGTGCACCGGTGAAACGGGTAGCACGTGGCCGGAAATTCTGTCCAAAAACCACCCAATCCACTAGTATATATAGGAAGAGAGGAGAGTAGAGGCAGCCAAGGCCTTTGGGTCGGCCGAAATAGGAGGTGGGAGCAATCCTACTTCACCTCCAATCCTAGTTGGAGTAGGATTGCCTCCTATTGGCTGATTTTCCACTTTTTGCTTTAGGACTTTCTCTCCTGTGCCATGGGCCTTTGTGGCTGTTTTCCCAGCCCACAAAGGGCTGGTTATTATTCTCCCACAGCCCATGGACCTCTTGGGGTCGAAATACCCCTCCCGGAGGTCCTCCGGTACACTACCGGCACTCCCGGTACACTACCGATGAGCCCGAAACTTTTCCGGAAACCAAACTGGGACTTCCTATATATGAATCTTTACCTCCGGACCATTCCGGAGCTCCTTGTGACGTCCGGGATCTCATCCGGGACTCCGAACAACCTTCGGTCACCACCATACATAACTCTACACTACCGAAACGTCACCGAACCTTAAGTGTGCAGACCCTGCGGGTTCGAGAACTATGTAGACATGACCGAGACACCTCTACGGTCAATAACCAATGGCGGGACCTGGACGTCCACATTGGTTCCTACATATTCTACGAAGATCTTTATCGGTCGAACCTCTATGTCAAGGATTCAGTTAATCCCGTATATCGTTCCCTTTGTTCTTCGGTATGTTACTTGCCCGAGATTCGATCGTCGGTATCTCCATACCTAGTTCAACCTCGTTACCGGCAAGTATCTTTACTCGTTCCGTAATACAAGATCCCGCAACTAACAATTAGTCACATTGCTTGCAAGGCTTATTGTGATGTTGCATTACCGAGTGGGCCCCGAGATACCTCTCCGTTACACGGAGTAACAAATCCTAGTCTCGATCCATGCCAACTCAACAGACACCATCGGAGATACCTGTAGAGCACCTTTATAGTCACCCAGTTACGTTGCGACGTTTGATACACACAAGGCACTCCTCCGATATCCGTGAGTTTCATGATCTCATGGTCATAGGAACATATACTTGACATGCAGAAAACAGTAGCAATAAACTGACACGATCATATGCTATGTTTGTAGATTGGGTCTTATCCATCACATAATTCTCCTAATGATGTGATCCCGTTATCAAATGACATCTCATGTCCATGGCTAGGAAACCTTAACCATCCTTTGATCAACGAGCTAGTCCATTAGAGGCATACTAGGGACATGGTTTTGTCTATGTATCCACACATGCATTTAAGTCTCCGATCAATACAATTATAGCATGGATAATAAACGATTATCATGAACAAGGAAATATGATAATAACTAATTTATTATTGCCTCTAGGGCATATTTCCAACAGTCCTAAGACAGGCGCTGACAATAGTTGTTGCTTCAAGAGAAGGAAGGCTTGATTAGTGTTCTCTATCCACACAAATGGGTGCCTTTCTTTAGAAGGTTGAACGACGGTCTAGCGATGATGCCAAACCCACGCAGAAATCTGCGATAGTAACCAGCCAACCATAAGAACCGGCGCACGTCCTTGACATCAGTAGGTGTTTGTCATGCTTCCACTACTTGAATCTTGTTGGGTTCTGTGGCCACGGCCTGACTGCTGATGACATGACCCAAGTAGGATAGTTGTTGTTGTACAAACTCACATTTGGATTGTTTCACCTTCCATTGATCGCGTCATAAAAGTTCAAAGACCTAACGCAAATGATCCAATCTGCACATGTTTTGCTAAAGACGAGAATATCGTCAAAGAGAACAAGGACGCAGTAATGCATGAGGGGATGGAGAGCCTCAGTCATCACTCCATTAAATGTCCTTGGTGCACCCACAAGAACGAATGACAGAACGTTGAACTCATAGTATGTCCAGAGTGTGTTTGAAATGTTGTCTTAAACTTTTCACCCTCAACCAAGCGGATCTGATGGTACCCGACACGTAGGTCTGAAAGCACATTTGTTCCCTTGGTGGTTTTGGTAATTAATAACAACATATATGTCATTGAACTAACGTTTCCACTAAGCATGTTTCAGGGAAAGTTCAATGATGGGTTGGCAAAAGGATTGTGGAATACCCCAAGATGCAAGGAAATATATTGGCAAAGCTTCAAGCAAAGGACTCTACATTTTACCTTTTGTGAGAAATCACTTTGAATCCATAGGAAAGCCAATACTATTAAAAGAGGGTAAGGTTTTGTTGGTGAACAACATGCTCATATGTGCACAAGTGATAGTCACCACATACACCCACAAGCTCTTCCACAAAAGTCTACCCAAAGCCAAATATCCAAAATCGGTGCAACCAACACTTTCCACTCAGTGCCACCGATTCCCAGACTCAGACAGACTTAGCCAAACCCTACCTTTTCGGTGCAACCGATTCCACTTCGGTGCCACCGAGTTTGGGTTGCCAACTTCCTGTTATGAAAGTTTACAAAATCGGTCCCTTCGAGTTTTGTGAATCAGCATCACCGAGATTGGCAATCTGACGGTTGGTCACCTTATCGATGTTGTTGAGTTTTATGTATCGGTCTCATCGAGATTCAAAAGTTGCTACCTTTGAGGCAACTCGGTACAACCGAGATTTATATATCGGTTCCACCGAGTCTGACTTATTAGGTGTAACGGTTGGATTTTTGGAGATGCCTATATGTACCCCTCCACCACCACTCACTCGAAAGTGAAGTACTCAGAACAATTCCCCACTCATACATACTAATTTTCTGAGAGAGGGCCACCTACTCTTGTGTTGAGATCATGCCATTCCATTCCTACCATATGAATCTTGATCTCTAGCCTCCCCAACTTGCTTTCCACCCAATCAACCTCTTCTACCAAGCCAGATCTGTGAGAGAGTGATTGTGTGTTGAGGAGTCTATCATCTTGAAGCACAAGAGCAAGGAGTTCATCGACATTATCGAGGCTATTACCTTTTGGAGGGTGGTGCCTCCTAGATTGGTTAGGTGTCGCTTGGGAGCCTCCTACTTCGTGTTGTGGAGTGAACCAAGAAGTTTGTAAGGGCAAGGAGATCGTCTACGTCGTGAAGATCTACCCCGGGTTAGGCTAGTCCTCCGTGGACGTAGGCCATCATGGTATAGTCAAGGTTGCTTCTTCGTGGAACCCTCCATGGGTAGAGCCCTCCGTGGACTCTCGCGACTGTTACCCTCCATGGGTTGAAGACTCCATAAACGTGGATGTACAATAACACCACCTATCGGAACCACGTGAAAAATCATCGTGTTACCAATTGCGTTTGATCTTCCTACCCTCTCTTTACTTACATGCTTGTCTTTACTTTCCGCTGCAATACTCGTAGACATGCATGTGTAGGGTGTACTTGACTTGCTATGAATGCTAAAATCTGCCAAGACTTAAAATTGGGAAAAGGTATATTTTTATTTGATCAAGTAGTCTAATCACCCCCCCTCTAGCACTATTTTCGATCCTACAAGTGGTATCAGAGCATTGGTCTCCATCGCATTGGTTTCACAACCTAGGAGAGTATGGAATCTAGTAAGGGAAATTATCACCATAGAGGTTCATACTTTGATGGCACTAATTTTGCTAGTTGGAAGCACAAAATGAAAATGCATTTGCTTGGTCATAACCCCGCCGTATGGGTTGTTCTTCGTGTTGGAATGCAAGGTGGATTCTTTGCGGAAGGAAGGGAACCAGATCGCGAAGCGACTACAGATGAATTGAAGATGTTACAACTCAATGCTCAAGCATGTGACATTCTCTTCAACTGCCTATACCCTGAAGAATTCAATAAAATCAGTCGTCTTGAGAATGCAAAAGAGATTTGGGATACTTTGGTTGATATGCATGAAGGTACTGAATCTGTGAGAGAATCCAAGTTGGATGTTCTTCAAAGTTTGCTTGACAAGTTCAAGATGAAGGATGGTGAAGGAGTTGCTGAGATGTACTCTAGGCTAGCTCTCATCACCAATGATATTGCTGGCTTAGGAAGCGAAGAGATGACCCACAAATTCATCATCAAGAAGATACTTCGAGCTTTGGATGATCGATATGACACTATATGCACATGTTGGGGAACGTCGCATGGGAAACAAAAAAATTCCTATGCACACGCAAGATCTATCCATGGTGATGAGCATCTACGAGAGGGAGAGTGGATATACATACCCTTGTAGATCTCTAAGCTGGAAGCGTTAAGAAACGCGGTTGGTGTAGTCGAACGTCTTCGCGATCCAAATCGCCGAGCGTTCCACGATCTCATCATGATCCGTCCCGCGACCAATCACGATCCGTCCGGCGAACTCATCACGATCTGTCCCACGATCCAATCAAGATCCGTCCCGCGAACTCATCACGATCCGTCTCGCGATCTTGATCACGGTCCTTCCGATCTAGCGCTGAACGAACGGCACCTCCGCGTTCAGCACACGTACAGCTCGATGACGATCTCCGCCTTCTTGATCCAGCAAGAGGGAGCGGAGAGGTAGGTGAGTTCACCGGCAGCATGACGACACCGCGGTGATGGTGGTAGAGCAATTCCGGCAGGGCTTCGCCTAAGCACTACAGAAAATCGATCTGGAGGAGAAACTATGCACTGGAGGAACGGGCAGCACGTGGCAGAAAAATTTGTCCAAAAACCCTAAAACCTCCAGTATATATAAGAGGAAGAGAGGAGGAGGCTTGGCCCAAGGGCCAAGCCTCTAGGAGTCGGCCGAACCAAGGGGAGGAGGTGGAATCCACCTCCAATCCTAGTAGGACTAGGATTCACCCTATTTTTGCCTTTTTCCACCTTTTCTCTTTGGGCTTTTTCTCCCTAGCCGCATGGGCTTTGTGTGGTACTTCCACCAGCCCACTAAGGGATGGTATTCACTATCCCACAGCCCATGTAGCCTCTTGGGTCGAAATACCCCTCCCGATGGTCTCCCGGTACAATACCGGCACTCCCGGTACACTACCTATGAGCCTGAAACTTTTCCGGCAACCAAAACAGGACTTCATATATATGAATCTTTACCTCCGGACCATCCCGGAGCTCCTAGTGACGTTCGGGATCTCATCCGGGACTCCGAACAACCTTCGGTCACCACCATACATAAATATATACTAACGAAACGTCACCAAACCTTAAGTGTGCAGACCTTGCGGGTTCGAGAACTATGTAGACATGACCGAGACACCTCTACGGTCAATATCCAATAGCGGGACCTGGATGCTCATATTGCTTCCTACATATTCTACGAAGATCTTTATCGGTCGAACCTCTATGTCAAGGATTCAGTTAATCCCGTATGATGTTCCCTTTGTTCTTCGGTATGTTACTTGCCCGAGATTCGATCGTCGGTATATCCATATCTAGTTCAACCTCGTTACCGGCAAGTCTCTTTACTCGTTCCGTAATACAAGATCCCATGACTAACACTTAGTCACGTTGCTTGCAAGGCTTGTTGTGATGATGTCTTACCGAGTGGGCCCTGAGATACCTCTCCGTCACACGGAGTAACAAATCCCAGTCTTGATCCATGCCAACTCAACAGACACCCTCGAAGATACCTGTAGAGTACCTTTATAGTCACCCAGTTACGTTGCGACGTTTGATACACACAAGGGACTCCTCCGGTGTTAGTGAGTTGCATGATCTCATGGTCATAGGAACATATACTTGACACGCAGAAAACAGTAGCAATAAACTGACACGATCATATGCTATGTTTGTAGTTTGGGTCTTGTCCATCACACCATTCTCCTAATGATGTGATCCCATTATCAAATGACATCTCATGTCCATGGATAGGAAAACTTAACCATCTTTGATCAACGAGCTAGTCTATTAGAGGCATACTAGGGACATGGTTTTGTCTATGTATCCACACATGCATCTAAGTCTCCGATCAATACAATTATAGCATGGATAATAAACGATTATCATGAACAAGGAAATATGATAATAACTAATTTATTATTGCCTCTAGGGCATATTTCCAACAGTCTCCCACTTGCACTAGAGTCAATAATCTAGTTCACATCACCATGTGATACGCATTGTTATGAATCTAACACCCAATGAGTTCTGGGGCTCGATCATGCTTTGCATGTGAGATAGGTCTTATAGTCAACGGGTCTGCGACATTCAGATCTATGTGTACTTTGCAAATCTCTATGTCAAACTATAAACACTGCTACCACACTCCACTTGGTACTATTCCAAATCCTTAATCGAGAAACATCTCCTTAATCTTTTAGTTACTAAGGATAATCTTGACCGCTGTCGAGTGATCCACTCCTGGATCACTCTTGTACCCCTTGACAGACTCATGGCAAGGCACACACCAGGTGCCGTACACAACATGGCATAATATAGAGCCTATGGCTAAGGTATAGGGGACGACATTCGTCCTTTCTCTTTCTTCTGCCGTTGTTGAGCTTTGAGTCTCACTCAACTTTCACACCTTACAAATCAGGAGAGAACTCTTTCTCTGACTGATCCATTTTGAACTCTTTCAAAATCTTGTCAAGGTATGTACTCATTGAAAGTCTCATCAAGCATCTTGATCTATCTATATAGATCTTGATGCTCAACAATTAGGTAGCTTTATCCAGGTCTTCCTTTGAAAAACTCTTTTCAAACAACCCTTTATGCTTTCTAGAAATTCTACGTTATTTCCGATCAACAATATGTCAACCACATATGCTTACCAGAAACTCTATAGTGCTCCCACTCACTTTATTGTAAATACAAGTTTCTCATAAACTTTGTATAGACTCAAAAACTTTGATCACCTCATCAAAGTGTATATTCCAACTCTGAGATGCTTGCTTCAGTTCATAGAAGGATCACTGAAGCTTGCACACCTTTTAGCATCCTTAGGACTGACAATACCTTCTGGTTGCATCACATACAACCTTTCCTCAAGTAAACCGTTAAGGAAACGATGTTTTGACATCCATCTGCCAGATTTCATAATTGAAAAATGCAGCAATTGCTGACATAATTCCAACAGACTTTAGCATCGCTATGAGTGAGAAAGTCTCATCGTAGTCAACTCCTTGAACTTGTCGTAAACTTCTTTGCAACAAGTCGAGCTATACAAATGGTGACATTTGCCATGAGCGTCTGTCTTCATTTTAAACATCCATTTGTACTCAATGACCTGTCATCCAACGAGCAAGTCTACCAAATTCTATACTTGGTTTTCATACATGGATCCTTTCTCGGATTTCATGGCCTCTAACCATTTGTCAGAATCCGGGCCCATCATCGCTTCTCCATAGCTCGTAGGTTCATCGTTGTCCAACAACATGACCTCCAAGACAGGGTTGTCGTATCGCTCAGGAGCAGTACACGTCCTTGTCGACCTATGAGGTTTGATAGTAACTTGATCTGAAGCTTCATGATCATCATCATTAACTTCCTCTTCAACTAATGTAGGCTTCATAGAAACATCTTCCTGCGCTGCGCTACTCTCTGGTTGAACAAAGGTTCAACAACCTCATCAAGTTCTATCTTCCTCCCACTCAATTCTTTCGAGAGAAACTCTTTCTCGAGAAAGGACCCAGTTTTAGCAACAAACATTTTATGCTTAGATCTGAGATAGAAGGTTTACCCAACTGTCTTTAGGGTATTCTATGAAGATGCATTTGTCCGCTTTGGGTTCGAGCTCATTAGGTGAAAACACTTTTTCACATAAGTGTTGCAGCCCCAAACATTAAGAAATGACAGCTTAGGTTTCTATCAAACCATAATTCACACGGTGTCATCTCATCGGATTTAGATGGTGCCCTATCTAACGTGAATATAGTTGTCTCCAATGCATAACCCCAAAACGATAGTGGTAAAAGGATAAGAGACATCATAATTTGCACCATATCCAATAGAGCACGACTATGACGTTCGGACACACCATCACACTATGGTGTTCCAGGTGGCATGAGTTATGAAACAACTTTCACATTGTCTTAAGTTGTATACCAAACTCATAACTCAGATATTCACCTCCACGATCATATCGTGGACATTTTATCTTCTTGTCACGATGATCTTAAACTTCACTCTGAATTTGCTTGAACTTTTTCAAACGATTCAGACTTGCGTTTCATTAAGTAAATATACACTATTATCTACTCAAATCACCAGTGAAGGTAAGAAAATAACGATATCCATCGAACGCTACAAGACTCATTGGATTGCATACATCAACATGTATAATTTCCAATAAATCACTTGCCCGCTCCATCCATCTGAAACGGGGTCCTCTGTCATCTTGACCAAAAGGCATGGTTCGCATGTCTCAACCGATTCAAAATCGAATGAGTCCAAAGATCCATCACCATGGAGTTCTTCATGCGCTTTATACCAACATGACATTTAGCGGCAGTGCCATAAGTATGTGGTAATATCATTATTAACTTTGTATATTTTGGCATCAATGTTATGAACATGTGTATTACTACGATCAAGATTCAACAAACCATTCTCACTGGGTGCATGACCATTGAAGGTATTATTCATGTAAACAGAATAACCATTATTCTCTAACTTAAATGAATAATGGTGTTGCAATAAACACGATCTAATCACGTTCATGCTCAACGCAAAACACCAAATAACATTTATTTAGATTTGTCACTAATCCCAAAGGTAGAGAGAACGTGCTATGTTGATCAAATCAACCTTGGAAACATTTCCAACACACATCGTGACCTCACCCTTAGCTAGTTCTCCGTTTATTCCGTAACTTTTATTTCGAGTTACTAACATTTAGCAACCGAACCGGTATCCAATACCCAGGTGCTACTAGGAGTACTCGCAAGGTACACATCATTAACACGTATATCAAATATACTTCTGTTGACGTTGCCAGCCTACTTATCTACCAAGTATCTAGGGTTGTTCGGCTTCAGCGACCGCTCTCCTCATAATCGAAGCACTTCGTCTCGGGTTTGGGTTCAACTTTGGGTTGCATCACTGGAGCAGCAACTGACTTGTTATCCATGAAGTTTCCCTCCTTGCTCTTGCCCTTCTCGAAACTAGTAGTTTGACTAACCATCAACACTTGACGCTCCTTCTTGATTTCTACCTTCGTGGCGTCAAACATCGCGAACAGCTCAGGGATCATCATTTCTATCCCTGGCATTTTATAGTTTATCACCAAGTTCTAGTAGCTTAGTGACAGTGACTTGGATAATTATATCAATCACTATCTTATCTGAAAGATCAACTCCCACTCGATTCAAGCGATTGTAGCACCCAGACAATCTGAGCACATGATCAACAATTGAGCTATTCTCTTTCATCTTGCAGGCAATGAATCTTGTTGGAGATCTCATATCTCGCAACACGGGCACAAGCCTGAGATCCTAATTTCAGCTCTTAGAACATCTCATATGTTCCATGTGTTGGGGAACGTCGCATGGGAAACAAAAAATTTCCTATGCACACGCAAACCTATCCATGGTGATGAGCATCTACGAGAGGGAGAGTGGATCTACATACCCTTGTAGATTGCTAAGCGGGAAGCGTTAAGAAACGCGGTTGGTGTAGTCGAACATCTTCGCGATCCAAATCGCCGAGCGTCCCGCGATCTCATCACGATCCGTCCCGCGATCCAATCACGATCCATCCCGTGAACTCATCACGATCCGTCCCGCGATCTCATCACGATCCGTCTCATGATATTGATCACGATCTGTCCTGCGAACTCATCACGATCCGTTCCGCGATCTCATCATGAACCGTCTTGCGATCTCGATCACGGTCCTTCCGATCTAGCGCCGAACGGACGGCACCTCCGCGTTTAGCACACGTGCAGCTTGATGACGATCTCCACCGTCTTGATCCAGCAATAGGAGGTGGAGAGGAGAGAGAGTTCACCGGCAGCGTGATGGCGCTCCGGTGATGGTGGTGGAGTGATTCCGGCAGGGCTTCCCCTAAGCACTGCGGAACTACGATCTAGAGGAGAAACTATGCACCGGTGGAACGGGTAGCACGTGGCCAGAAATTCTGTCCAAAAAACACCCAATCCACTAGTATATATAGGAGGAGAGGAGAGGAGAGGCAGCCAAGGCCTTTGGGTCGGCCGAAATAGGAGGTGGGAAGCAATCCTACTTCACCTCCAATCCTAGTTGGAGTAGGATTGCCTCCTATTGGCTGATTTTCGACTTTTTGCTTTAGGACTTTCTCTCCTGCACCATGGGACTTTGTGGCTGTTTTCCCAGCCCACTAAGGGCTGGTTATTATTCTCCCACAGCCCATGGACATCTAGGGGTCGAAATACCCCTCCCGGAGGCCTCCCGGTACACTATCGGCACTCCCGGTACACTACCGATGAGCCCGAAACTTTTCCGGAAACAAAACTGGGACTTCCTATATATGAATCTTTACCTCCGGACCATTCCGGATCTCCTTGTGACGTCCGGGATCTCATCCGGGACTCCGAACAAACTTCGGTCACCACCATACATAACTCTACACTACCGAAACGTCACCGAACCTTAAGTGCGCAGACGTTACGGGTTCGAGAACTATGTAGACATGACCGAGACACCTCTACGGTCAATAACCAATGGCGGGACCTGGACGTCCACATTGGTTCCTACATATTCTACGAAGATCTTTATCGGTCGAACCTCTATGTCAAGGATTCAGTTAATCCCGTATATCATTCCCTTTGTTCTTCGGTATGTTACTTGCCCGAGATTCGATCGTCGGTATCTCCATACCTAGTTCAACCTCGTTACCGGAAAGTCTCTTTACTCGTTCTGTAATACAAGATCCCGTGACTAACACTTAGCCACATTTCTTGCAAGGCTTGTTGTGATGTTGTATTACCGAGTGGGCCCTGAGATACCTCTGCGTCACACGGAGTAACAAATCCCAGTCTCGATCCATGCCAACTCAACAGACACCATCGGAGATACCTGTAGAGCACCTTTATAGTCACCCAGTTACGTTGCGACGTTTGATACACACAAGGTACTCCTCTGATATCCGTAAGTTGCATGATCTCATGGTCATAGGAACATATACTTGACATGCAGAAAACAGTAGGAATAAACTGACACGATCATATGCTATGTTTGTAGTTTGGGTCTTATCCATCACATCATTCTCCTAATGATGTGATCCCGTTATCAAATGACATCTCATGTCCATGGCTAGGAAACCTTAACCATCCTTTGATCAACGAGCTAGTCCATTAGAGGCATACTAGGGACATGGTTTTGTCTATGTATCCACACATGCATTTAAGTCTCCGATCAATACCATTATAGCATGGATAATAAACGATTATCATGAACAAGGAAATATGATAATAAATAATTTATTATTGCCTCTAGGGCATATTTCCAACAGTCTCCCACTTGCACTAGAGTCAATAATCTAGTTCACATCACCATGTGACTCGCATTGTTATGAATGTAACACCCAATGAGTTCTGGGGCTCGATCATGCTTTGCATGTGAGAGAGGTCTTATAGTCAACGGGTCTGCGATATTCATATCCGTGTGTACTTTGCAAATCTCTATGTCAAACCGTAAACACTGCTACCACACTCCACTTGGTACTATTTCCAAATGGCTGCTCCACTATACGTATCCAGATTGCTACTACTAGTCATCCGGATAGGTGTTAAAGCTTGCATCGACGTAACTCTTTACGACGAACTCTTTATCACCTCCATAATCAAGAAACATTTCCTTAGTCCTCTGATTACTAAGGATAATTCCGACCGCTGTCCAGTGATCCACTCCTGGACCACACTTGTACCCCTTGACAGACTCATGGCAAGGCACACACAGGTGCGGTACACAGCATGGCATAATATAGACCCTATGGCTAAGGCATAGGGGACGACGTTCGTCCTTTCTGTTTCTTCTGCCGTTGTCGAGCTTTGAGTCTGACTCAACTTTCACACCTTACAAATCAGGCGAGAACTCTTTCTCAGACTGATCCATTTTGAACTCTTTCAAAATCTTGTCAAGGTATGCACTCATTGAAAGTCTCATCGAGCATCTTGATCTATCTCCATAGATTTTGATGCTCAACAATTAGGTAGCTTCATCCAGGTCTTCCTTTGAAAATCACTTTCCAAATGACCGTTTTATGCTTTCCAAAAACTCTACATTATTTCTGATCAACAATATGTCATCCACATATACTTATCAAAAATTCTATAGTGCTCCCACTCACTTTATTGCAAATACAAGTTTCTTGTAAACTTTGTATAAACATCAAAACTTTGATCAACTCATCAAAGCGTATATTCCAACTCCGAGATGCTTGCTTCAGTCCATGGAAGGATCACCGAAGCTTGCACACCTTTTAGCATCCTTAGGACTGACAAAACCTTCTGGTTGTATCACATACAACCTTTCCTCAAGCAAACCGTTAAGGAAACGATGTTTTGACATCCATCTGCCAGATTTCATAAGTGAAAACGCAGCAACTGCTAACATAATTCCAACAGACTCTAGCATCGCTACGAGTGAGAAAGTCTCATCGCAGTCAACCCCTTGAACTTGTCACAAACATCTTTGCAACAAGTCGAGCTTTACAAATAGTGGCATTCACCATGAGTGTATGTCTTCATTTTAAAGATCCATTTGTACTCAACGACCTGCCGTCCAACGAGAAAGTCTACCAAAGTCTACACTTGGTTTTCATACATGGATCCTATCTCGGATTTCATGGCCTCCAACCATTTGTCGGAATCCAGGCCCATCATCGCTTCTCCATAGCTCGTAGGTTCATCGTTTGTCCAACAACATGACCTCCAAGACAGGGTTGTCGTACCGCTTAGGAGCAGTACACATCCTTGTCGACCTACGAAGTTCGATAGTAACTTGATCCTGAAGCTTCATGATCATCATCATTAACTTCCTCTTCAACTAACGTAGGCTTCACAGAAACAACATCATGCGCTGCGCTACTCTCTGGTTGAACAAAGTTTAAACAACCTCATCAAGTTCTATCTTCCTCCCACTTAATTCTTTCGAGAGAAACTTTTCCTCGAGAAAGGATCCGTTTTATTAACAAACACTTTGCACTTGGATCTGAGATAGAAGGTTCACCCAACTGATCTTAGGGTATTCTATGAAGATGCATTTGTCCCCCTTGGGTTCGACCTCATTAGGTTAAAACATTTTCCACACAAGTGTCGCAGCCCCAAGTATTAAGAAATGACAGCTTAGGTTTCTATCAAACCATAATTCACATGGTGTCATCTCAACGGGTTTAGATGGTGCCCTATTTAAAGTGAATGTAGTTGTCTCTAATGCGTAACCCCAAAATTATAGTAGTAAAACGACAAGAGACAGCATAGCACGCACCATGTCCAATAGAGCATAACTATGATGTTCGGACACACCATCACACTATGGTGTTCCAGGTGGCGTTTAGTTGTGAAACAACTTTCACATTGTCTTAAGTTGTATGCCAAACTCGTGACTCGGATATTCACCTCCACGATCATATTGCAGTCATTTTTATCTTCTTGTCACGATGATCTTTAAACTTCACTCTGAATTTGCTTGAACCTTTCAAACGATTCAGACTTGTGTTTCATTAAGTAAATATACACTATATCTACTCAAATCATCAGTGAAGGTAAGAAAATAACGATATCCACTTCATGCTACAAGACTCACTAGATTGCATACATCAACATGTATCATTTCCAATGAATCACTTGCCCGCTCCATCCAACGGGGTCCTTTAGTCATCTTGCCCAAGAGGCATGGTTCACATGTCTCAACCGATTCGAAATCAAGTGAGTCCAAATATCCATCACCATGGAGTTTCTTCATGCGCTTTATACCAATATGACATTTGGCGGCAGTGCCACAAGTATGTGGTACTATCACTATTTAACTTTGTATCTTTTGACATCAATGTTATGAACATGTGTATTACTACGATCAAGATTTCAACAAACCATTCTCACTGGGTGCATGACCATTGAAGGTATTATTCATGTAAACAGAATAACTATTATTCTTTGACTTAAATGAATAACCGTATTGCAACAAACATGATCTAATCATGTTCATGCTCAACGCAAAACACCAAATAACATTTATTTAGGTTCGTCACTAATCCTGAAGGTAGAGAGAGCGTGCGATGTTGATCACATCAACCTTGGAAACATTTCCAACACACATCGTCACCTCACCCTTAGCTAGTTCTCCGTTTATTCCGTAGCTTTTATTTCGTGTTACTAACATTTAGCAACCGAACCGGTATCCAATACCCAGGTGCTACTAGGAGTACTAGCAAGGTACACATCAATAACTCGTATATCAAATATATTTTTGTCGATGTTGCCAGCCGTCTTATCTACCAAGTATCTAGGGTTGTTCCGCTTCAGCGACCTCTCACCTCATAATAGAAGCACTTAGTCTCGGGTTTGAGTTCAACTTTGGGTTGCTTCACTGGAGCAGCAACTGACTTGCTATCCATGAAGTTTCCCTCCTTGCTCTTGCCCTTTTCGAAACAAGTGGTTTGATTAACCATCAACACTTGACGCTTCTTCTTGATTTCTACCTTCGCGGTATCAAACATCGCGAACAGCTCAGGGATCAATACTTCTATCCCTGGTGTATTATAGTTCATCACTAAGTTCTAGTAGCTTTAGTGACAGTGACTTGGAGAACTATATCAATCACTATCTTATCTGGAAGATCAACTCCCACTTGATTGAAGCGATTGTAGTACCCAAGCAATCTGAGTACATGCTCAACGATTGAGCTATTCTCCTTCATCTTACAGGCAAAGAATCTTGTTGGAGATCTCATATCTCGCAACACAGGCACGAGCCTGAGATCACAATCTCTGCTCCTAGAACATCTCATTGTTGAGGAACGTAGTAGTAAATCAAAAATTTTCCTACGCGTTCACCAAGATCCATCTATGGAGAAACCAGCAACGAGCAAGGGGAGAGTGGATCTTCATACCTTTGAAGATCGCTAAGCGGAAGCGTTACAAGAACGCGGTTGATGGAGTCGTACTCGCAGCGATTCAGATCGTGGTGGATCCGATCAAGTGCCGAACGGACGGCACCTCTGCGTTCAATACACGTGCAGCCCGGTGACGTCTCCTACGCCTTGATCCAGCAAGGAGGGAGGAGAGGTTGAGGGAGAGCTCCGGCAGCACGACGGCGTGGTGGCGGTGGAGCTGCGTGGTACTCCGACAGAGCTTCGCTAAGCGCTACGGAGAACGAGGGGAGGAGGAGGTAGGGCTGCACCAGAGAGAGAGGGAGAACCGTGTGTTGTGCAGCCCCAAATACCTCCACTATATATAGGAGAGAGGGAGGAGGGGTGGCTGTGCCCTAGGGTTCCACCCTAGGGGTGGCGGCAGCCACCAGATGCCATCTGGCCGGCGGCTAGGGCAAGGGAGAGGTGGGGCGCCCTAGGGTGGGCCTTAAGGCCCATCTAAGCCTAGGGTTTGCCCCCCTCCACCTTTGCCACGCCTTGGGCTGGGGTGGGAGGCGCACCAGCCAACCTAGGGGCTGGCTCCCTCCCACTCTTAGCCCACGGAACCTTCCGGGGCAGGTGGGCCCACTAGGTGGACCCCCGGAACCCTTCCGGTGGTCCCGGTACACTACCGGTGACACCCGGAACACTTCCGGTAACCAAATCCTCACTTCCTATATATCAATCTTCGTCTCCGGACCATTCCGGGACTCCTCGTGACATACGGGATCTCATCCGGGACTCCGAACAACCTTCGGTAACCACGTACACTATTTCCCTATAACCCTAGCGTCATCGAACCTTAAGTGTGTAGACCCTACGGGTTCGGGAGACACGTAGACATGACCGAGACACCTCTCCGGCCAATAACCAACAGAGGGATCTGGATACCCATGTTGGCTCCCACGTACTCCACGATGATCTCATCGGATGAACCACGATGTCAGGGATTCAATCAATCCCGTATACAATTCCCTTTGTCTATCGGTATGGTACTTGCCCGAGATTCGATCGTCGGTATCCCCATACCTTGTTCAATCTCGTTACCGGCAAGTATCTTTACTCGTTCCGTAATACATCATCCCGTGACTAACTCCTTAGTCACATTGAGCTCATAATGATGATGTCTTACCGAGTGGGCCCAGAGATACCTCTCCGTCACACGGAGTGACAAATCCCAGTCTCGATTCGTGTCAACCCAATAGACACTTTCGGAGATACCCGTAGCGTACCTTTATAGCCACCCAGTTACGTTGTGACGTTTGGCACACCCAAAGTATTCCTATGGTATCCGGGAGTTACACAATCTCATGGTCTAAGGAAATGACACTTGACATTGAAAAGCTTTAGCAAACGAACTACACGATCTTTGTGCTATGCTTAGGATTGGGTCTTGTCCATCACATCATTCTCCTAATGATGTGATCCCGTTATCAATGACATCCAATGTCCATGGTCATGAAACCGAGACCATCTATTGATCAACGAGCTAGCCAACTAGAGGCTCACTAGGGACACGTTGTGGTCTATGTATTCACACATGTATTACGGTTTCCGGTTAACACAATTATAGCATGAACAATAGACAATTATCATGAACTAGGAAATACAATAATAACCATTTTATTATTGCCTCTAGGGCATATTTCCAACAGTCTCCCACTTGCACCAGAGTCAATAATCTAGTTACATTGTGATGAATCGAACACCCATAGCATTCTGGTGCTGATCATGTTTTGCTCGTGAGAGAGGTTTAGTCAACGGATCTGCGACATTCAGATCCGTATGCACTTTACAAATATCTATGTCTCCCTCCTGAATGTAATCTCGGATGGAGTTGAAGCGGCGCTTGATGTGTCTTGTCTTCTTGTGAAACCTGGGCTCCTTCGCAAGGGCAATAGCTCCAGTGTTGTCACAGAGTAGAGTCATCGGGCCCGACGCATTCGGAATCACTCCTAGGTCGGTGATGAACTCCTTCATCCAGACTCCCTCCTTTGCTGCTTCCGAAGCAGCTATGTACTCCGCTTCACATGTAGATGCTGCCACGACGCTTTGCTTGCTGCTGCTCCAGCTCACTGCCCCTCCATTCAAAATATACACGTATCCGGTTTGCGACTTGGAGTCGTCCGGACCTGTGTCGAAGCTAGCATCGACGTAACCCTTTACGACGAGCTCTTCGGCACCTCCATAAACGAGAAACATGTCCTTTGTCCTTTTCAGGTACTTCAGGATATTCTTGACCGCTGTCCAGTGTTCCGCTCCGGGATCACTTTGGTACCTCCCTACCAAACTTATGGCAAGGTTCACATCAGGCCTGGTACACAGCATGGCATACATGATAGAGCCTATGGCTGAAGCATAGGGGATGACACTCATCTCTTCTCTATCCTTTGTCGTGGTCGGGCATTGAGTCGTACTCAATCTCACACCTTGCAACACAGGCAAGAACCCCTTCTTGGACTGATCCATATTGAACTTCTTCAATATCTTTTCAAGGTATGTGCTTTGTGAAAGACCAATGAGGCGTTTCGATCTATCTCTATAGATCTTAATACCTAATATGTAAGCAGCTTCTCCAAGGTCCTTCATTGAAAAACACTTATTCAAGTAGGCCTTTATACTTTCCAAGAGTTCTATATTATTTCCCATTATCAGCATGTCATCCACATACAGTATAAGGAACGCTATAGAGCTCCCACTCACTTTCTTGTAAATACAGGGTTCTCCATAAACTTGTACAAACCCAAACGCTTTAATCACCTCATTAAAGCGAATGTTCCAACTCCGAGATGCTTGCACCAGCCCATAGATGGAGCGCTGGAGCTTGCATACCTTGTTAGCATCTTTAGGATCGACAAAACCTTCCGGCTGCATCATATACAGTTCTTCCTTGAGGAAGCCATTAAGGAATGCCGTTTTGACGTCCATTTGCCAGATCTCATAATCATAAAATGCGGCAACTGCTAACATGATTCGGACAGACTTTAGCATCGCTACGGGTGAGAAAGTCTTATCGTAGTCAACTCCTTGAACTTGTCGATAACCCTTAGCGACAAGCCGAGCTTTATAGGCGGTGACATTACCGTCTGCGTCAGTCTTCTTCTTAAAGATCCATTTGTTTTCAATGGCTCGCTTATCATTAGGCAAGTCCACCAAAGTCCATACTTTGTTCTCATACATGGATCCTATCTCGGATTTCATGGCATCAAGCCATTTGTTGGAATCCGGGCCCGCCATCGCTTCTTCATAGTTCGAAGGTTCACCGTTGTCCAACAACATGATCTCTAGGACAGGATTGTCGTACCACTCTGGTGCGGAACGTGTCCTAGTGGACCTTCGAATAGCAACTTGATCTGAAGTTTCATGATCATCATCATTAACTTCCTCTCTAGCCGGTGTAGGCTCCACAGAAACAACTTCCTCTGCTGCGCTACTCTCCGGTTCGAGTGGAGGTACAATTACCTCATCAAGCTCTATTTTCCTCCCACTTACTTCTTTCGAGAGAAACTCTTTCTCGAGAAAGGATCCATTCTTGGCAACAAAGACTTTGCCTTCGGATCGTAGGTAGAAGGTATACCCAATAGTCTCATTGGGATATCCTATGAAGACGCACTTTTCCGCTTTGGGTTCGAGCTTCTCAGGTTGAAGTTTCTTCACATAAGCATCGCATCCCCAAACTTTTAGAAATGACAGCTTAGGTTTCTTTCCAAACCATAATTCATACGGTGTCGTCTCTACGGATTTAGACGGTGCCCTATTTAAAGTGAATGCGGCAGTCTCTAATGCATATCCCCAAAATGATAGCGGTAAGTCGGTAAGAGACATCATAGATCGCACCATATCCAATAGAGTGCGATTACGACGTTCAGACACACCATTTCGCTGAGGTGTGCCGGGCGACGTGAGTTGTGAAACAATTCCACATTTCCTAAGGTGCGTGCCAAACTCGTGACTTAAATATTCTCCGCCACGATCAGATCGTAGGCATTTTATTTTCCTGTCACGTTGATTCTCGACCTCACTCTGAAATTCCTTGAACCTTTCAAAGGTTTCAGACTTGTGTTTCATTAAGTAGACATACCCATATCTGCTCAAGTCATCAGTCAGGGTGAGAACATAACGGTAGCCACCGCGAGCCTCGACACTCATTGGACCGCATACATCGGTATGTATTATCTCCAACAAGTCAGTTGCTCGCTCCATTGTTCCGGAGAATGGAGTCTTGGTCATCTTGCCCAAGAGGCATGGTTCGCATGTGTCAAATGATTCGAAATCAAGTGACTCCAAAAGTCCATCAGCATGGAGCTTCTTCATGCGTTTGACACCAATATGGCCAAGATGGCAATGCCACATGTAAGTGGGACTATCGTTATCAACTTTACACTTTTTGGTACTCACACTATGGATATGTGTAACATCACATTCGAGATTCATCAAAAATAAACCATTGACCAGCGGGGCATGAGCATAAAACATTTCTCTCATATAAACAGAACAACCATTATTCTCGGATTTAAATGAGTAGCCATCTCGCATCAAGCGAGATCCAGATACAATGTTCATGCTCAAAGCTGGTACTAAATAACAATTATTAAGGTTTAAAACTAATCCCGAAGGTAGATGTAGAGGTAGCGTGCCGACGGCGATCACATCGACCTTGGAACCATTCCCGACGCGCATCGTCACCTCATCCTTGGCCAACCTCCGCTTATTCCGCAGCTCCTGCTTGGAGTTACAAATGTGAGCAACTGCACCGGTATCAAATACCCTGGAGCTACTACGAGCGCTGGTCAAGTACACATCAATAACAAGTATATCACATATACCTTTAACGTTGCCGTCCTTCTTATCCGCTAAATACTTGGGGCAGTTCCGCTTCCAGTGACCGGTACCCTTGCAATAAAAGCACTCAGTCTCAGGCTTGGGTCCATTCTTGTTCTTCTTCTTCCCGGCAACTTGCTTACCGGGCGCGGCAACAGCTTTGCTGTCTTTCTTGAAGTTCTTCTTACCCTTGCCTTTCTTGAAACTAGTGGTCTTATTTACCATCAACACTTGATGCTCCTTTTTGATCTCGACCTCCGCTGATTTCAGCATCGAGTACAACTCAGGAATGGACTTCTCCATCCCTTGCATGTTGTAGTTCATCACAAAGCTCTTGAAGCTAGGTGGAAGCGACTGGAGGATTCTGTCAATGACCGAGTCATCCGGGAGATTAACTCCTAGCTGAGTCAAGCGGTTGTGAAGCCCCGACATCTTGAGGATGTGCTCACTGACAGAACTATTCTCCTCCATCTTACAGCTAAAGAACTTATCGGAGATGTCATATCTCTCGACCCGGGCATGAGCTTGGAAAACCAGTTTTAGCTCTTGGAACATCTCATATGCTCCGTGTTGCTCAAAACGCTTTTGGAGCCCCGGTTCTAAACTGTAAAGCATGCCGCACTGAACAAGGGAGTAATCATCGCAGCGAGAATGCCAAGCGTTCGCAATGTCTTGTTCTGCTGGGAGAAGGGGTGGGTCACCTAGCGGTGCATCAAGGACATATAGTTTCTTGGAAGCTATGAGGATGATCCTCAAGCCACGGACCCAGTCCGCATAGTTGCTTCCATCATCTTTCAGCTTGGTTTTCTCTAGGAACGCGTTGAAATTGAGGTTGACATTAGCGTTGGCCATTGGATCTACAATATAGATATTAAAGGCAATTTTAGACTAAGTTCATGATAATTGAGTTCACATAATCATATTATTCAATGAACTCCCACTTAGATAGACATCTCTCTAGTCATCCAAGTGATACATGATCCATGTCAACTAGCCCGTGTCCGATCATCACGTGAGACGGACTAGTCATCCATGGTGAACATCTTCATGTTGATCGTATCTTCTATACGACTCATGTTCGACCTTTCGGTCTTCCGTGTTCCGAGGCCATGTCTGTACATGCTAGGCTCGTCAAGTCAACCTAAGTGTTTCGCGTGTGTAAATCTGGCTTACACCCGTTGTATGCGAACGTTAGAACCTATCACACCCGATCATCACGTGGTGCTTCGGAACAACGATCCTTAGCAACGGTGCACAGTTAGGGTGAACACTTCTCTTGAAATTTTATTGAGAGATCATCTTATTTACTACCGTCGTTCTAAGCAAATAAGATGTAAACATGATAAACATCACATGCAATCAATATAGTGACATGATATGGCCAATATCATCTCGCTCCTATGATCTCCATCTTCGGGGCACGATGATCATCATTGTCACCGGCACGACACCATGATCTCCATCATCATGATCTCCATCATTGTGTCTTCATGAAGTTGTCTCGCCAACTATTACTTCTACTACTATGGCTAACGCTTAGCAATAAAGTAAAGTAATTACATGGCGTTTATGATTGACACGCAGGTCATACAATAATGTAAGACAACTCCTATGGCTCCTGCCGGTTGTCATAGTCATCGACATGCAAGTCGTGAACCCTATTACAAGAACATGATCAATCTCATACATCACAATGCATCACATCACATCCTTCTGGCCATATCACATCACAAGGCATATGCTGCAAAAACAAGTTAGACGTCCTCTAATTTGTAGTTGCAAGTTTTTACGTGGTTGCTATAGGTTTCTAGCAAGAACGTTTCTTACCTATGCCAAAACCACAACGTGATATGCCAATTGCTATTTACCCTTCATAAGGACCCTTTTCATCGAATCCAATCCGACTAAGGTGGGAGAGACAGACACCCGCTAGCCACCTTATGCAACTAGTGCATGTCAGGCGGTGGAACCGGTCTCACGTAAGCGTACGTGTAAGGTTGGTCCGGGCCGCTTCATCCCACAATACCGTCGAATCAAGATAAGACTAGTAACGGCAAGCATATTAACAAAATCGACGCCCACAACTACTTTGTGTTCTACTCGTGCATAGATTCTACGCATAGACCTAGCTCATGATGCCACTGTTGGGGAACGTAGTAGTAAATCAAAAAATTTCCTACGCGTTCACCAAGATCCATCTATGGAGAAACCAGCAACGAGCAAGGGGAGAGTGGATCTTCATACCTTTGAAGATCGCTAAGCGGAAGCGTTACAAGAACGCGGTTGATGGAGTCGTACTCGCAGCGATTCAGATCGCGGTGGATCCGATCAAGTGCCGAACGGATGGCACCTCCGCGTTCAACACACGTGCAGCCCGGTGACGTCTCCTACGCCTTGATCCAGCAAGGAGGGAGGAGAGGTTGGGGGAGAGCTCCGGCAGCACGACGGCGTGGTGGCGGTGGAGCTGCGTGGTACTCTGACAGAGCTTCGCTAAGTGCTACGGAGAACGAGGGGAGGAGGAGGTAGGGCTGCACCAGAGAGAGAGGGAGAACCGTGTGTTGTGCAGCCCCAAATACCTCCACTATATATAGGAGAGAGGGAGGAGGGGTGGCTGCGCCCTAGGGTTCCACCCTAGGGGTGGCGGCAGCCACCAGATGCCATCTGGCCGGCGGCTAGGGCAAGGGAGAGGTGGGGCGCCCTAGGGTGGGCCTTAAGGCCCATCTAAGCCTAGGGTTTGCCCCCCTCCACCTTTGCCACGCCTTGGGCTGGGGTGGGAGGCGCACCAGCCCACCTAGGGGCTGGCTCCCTCCCATTCTTAGCCCACGGAACCTTCCGGGGCAGGTGGGCCCACTAGGTGGACCCCCGGAACCCTTCCGGTGGTCCCGGTACACTACCGGTGACACCCGGAACACTTCCGGTAACCAAATCCTCACTTCCTATATATCAATATTCGTCTCCGGACCATTCCGGGACTCCTCGTGACGTCCGGGATCTCATCCGGGACTCCGAACAACCTTCGGTAACCACGTACACTATTTCCCTATAACCCTAGCGTCATCGAACCTTAAGTGTGTAGACCCTACGGGTTCGGGAGACACGTAGACATGACCGAGACACCTCTCCGGCCAATAACCAACAGCGGGATCTGGATACCCATGTTGGCTCCCACGTACTCCACGATGATCTCATCGGATGAACCACGATGTCAGGGATTCAATCAATCCCGTATACAATTCCCTTTGTCTATCGGTATGGTACTTGCCCGAGATTCGATCGTCGGTATCCCCATACCTTGTTCAATCTCGTTACCGTCAAGTCTCTTTACTCGTTCCGTAATACATCATCCTGTGACTAACTCCTTAGTCACATTGAGCTCATAATGATGATGTCTTACCGAGTGGGCCCAGAGATACCTCTCCGTCACACGGAGTGACAAATCCCAGTCTCGATTCGTGTCAACCCAACATACACTTTCGGAGATACCCGTAGCGTACCTTTATAGCCACCCAGTTACGTTGTGATGTTTGGCACACCCAAAGTATTCCTACGGTATCCGGGAGTTACACAATCTCATGGTCTAAGGAAATGACACTTGACATTGAAAAGCTTTAGCAAACGAACTACACGATCTTTGTGCTATGCTTAGGATTGGGTCTTGTCCATCACATCATTCTCCTAATGATGTGATCCCGTTATCAACGACATCCAATGTCCATGGTCATGAAACCGAGACCATCTATTGATCAACGAGCTAGCCAACTAGAGGCTCACTAGGGACACGTTGTGGTCTATGTATTCACACATGTATTACGGTTTCCGGTTAACACAATTATAGCATGAACAATAGACAATTATCATGAACTAGGAAATACAATAATAACCATTTTATTATTGCCTCTAGGGCATATTTCCAACACTCATATGTTCTGTGACGTTCAAAACGTTACGGAGCCTCAATTCTAAGCCGTAATGCATGACGCACTAAACTATCAAGTAGTCATCGAAACGTGCCTGTCAGATGTTCACAACATCTATAGACGACGCTAGAGGGGGTGGTGCACCGAGCGGTGCATTAAGGACATAAGCCTTCTATGCATCAATGAGGACAATCCTCAGATCACGGACCCAGTCCGCAATTTTTCTACCAACATCTTTCAATTCTATTTCTCTAGGAACATATAAAAATACAAGGGAGCTACAACGCGAGCTAGTAATCTACAACATAATTTGCAAAGACACTTTGACTATGTTCATGATAATAAGTTCAATTAATCATATTACTTAAGAACTCCCACTCAAATTGACATGCCTCCGATCATTCGAGTGATACATGATCCAAATTCACCAATTCAAGTCCGATCATCACGTGAGTTGAGGTGGCTGCAATGGTGAACATCATTATGTTGATCATATCTACTATATGACTCATGCTCGACCTTTCGGTCTCTTGTGTTCCGAGGCCATGTCTGTCCATGCTAGGCTCGTCAAGTTTAACCCGAGTGTTCTGCGCGTGCAAATCTGGCTTGCACCCGTTGTATGTGAACGTAGAGTCTATCACACCCGATCATCACGTGGTGTCTCAACACGACGAACTTTCGCAACGGTGCACACTCAGGGAGAACACAATTTTATCTTGAAATTGAAGTGAGGGATCACCTTATAATGCTACCATCATACTAAGGAAAACAAGGTGCATAAAAGGATTAACATCACATGCAATTCATAAGTGACATGATATGTCCATGAACTTGTGTTTAAGATCTCCAACTTCGAAACACCGGCATGATCTCCATCGTCACCGGCACAACACCATGATCTCCATCATCTTGATCTCCATCATCTTGATCTCCATCAATGTGCTGCCATTGGGGTTGTGGCGCCAGCCCTGCTTCTACTTCTATTGCTAGCGCTTAGCGATAAAGTAAAGCATTACATAGCGCTTAATGATTGACACACAGGTCATACAATAATTAAAGACAACCCTATGGATCCTGCCGGTTGCCGTACTCATCGACATGCAAGTCGTGAAATTCTATACATCACATGATCATCTCATACATCACATATATCTCATCATGCAATTGGCCATATCATATCACAACATACCCTGCAAAAACAAGTTAGACGTCCTCTAGTTGTTGTTGCAAGTTTTACGTGGCTGCTACGGGTATCTAGCAAGAACGATTCTCACCTATGCATAAACCACAACGGTGATACACTAGTTGCTTTTCAACCTTCTCAAGGACCGCCTTTGTTGAATCCAATCCAACTAAAGTGAGAGAAACTGTCACCCGCAAGTCATCTAGGCAACAAGTTGCGTCGAGGGAACCGGTCTCTCGTAAGCGTACGAGTAATGTTGGTCCGGGCCGCTTCATCTCACAATCTCGCTGAACCAAAATCCGACCAAGGGAGGAAGCAATCTAAGCATCAACGCCCACAAACCTTTTGTGTTCTACTCGAGATCTCATCGAACCATCAACCTAGCTGATGATGCCACTGTTGGGGAACGTCGCATGGGAAACAAAAAATTTCCTACGCACACGCAAACCTATCCATGGTGATGAGCATCTACGAGAGGGAGAGTGGATCTACATAACCTTGTAGATCGCTAAGCGGGAAGCGTTAAGAAACGCGGTTGGTGTAGTTGAACATCTTCGCGATCCAAATCGCCGAGCGTCCCGCGATCTCATCACGATCCGTCCCGCGATCCAATCACGATCCGTCCCGTGAACTCATCATGATCTGTCCCGCGATCTCATCATGATCCGTCTCACGATCTTGATCACGATCTGTCCCGCGAACTCATCACGATCCGTTCCGCGATCTCGATCACGGTCCTTCCGATCTAGCGCCGAACGGACGGCACCTCCGCGTTCAGCAGACGTGCAGCTTGATGACGATCTCCACCGTCTTGATCTAGCAAGAGGAGGTGGAGAGGAGAGAGACTTCACTGGAAGCGTGACGGTGCTCCGGTGATGGTGGTGGAGTGATTCCGGCAAGGCTTCGCCTAAGCACTGCGGAACTACGATCTAGAGGAGAAACTATGCACCGGTGGAACGGGTAGCACGTGGCCGGAAATTCTGTCCAAAAACCACCCAATCCACTAGTATATATAGGAGGAGAGGAGAGGAGAGGCAGCCAAGGCCTTTGGGTCGGCCGAAATAGGAGGTGCGAAGCAATCCTACTTCACCTCCAATCCTAGTTGGAGTAGGATTGCCTCCTATTGGCTGATTTTCCACTTTTTGCTTTAGGACTTTCTCTCCTGCGCCATGGGACTTTGTGGCTGTTTTCCCAGCCCACTAAGGGCTGGTTATTATTATCCCATAGACCATGGACATCTGGGGGTCGAAATACCCCTCCCGGAGGCCTCCCGGTACACTACCGGCACTCCCGGTACACTACCGATGAGCCCGAAACTTTTCCGGAAACCAAACTGGGACTTCCTATATATGAATCTTTACCTCCGGACCATTCCGGAGCTCCTCGTGATGTCCGGGATCTCATCCAGGACTCCGAACAAACTTCGGTCACCACCATACATAACTCTACACTACCGAAACGTCACCGAACCTTAAGTGTGCAGACCCTACGGGTTTGAGAACTATGTAGACATGACCGAGACACCTCTACGGTCAATAACCAATGGCGGGACCTGGACGTCCACATTGGTTCCTACATATTCTACGAAGATCTTTATCGGTCGAACCTCTATATCAAGGATTCAGTTAATCCCGTATAACGTTCCCTTTGTTCTTCGGTATGTTACTTGCCCGAGATTCGATCGTCGGTATGTCCATACCTAGTTCAACCTCGTTACCGGCAAGTCTCTTTACTCGTTCCGTAATACAAGATCCCATGACTAACACTTAGCCACATTGCTTGCAAGGCTTGTTGTGATGTTGTATTACCTAGTGGGCCCTGAGATACCTCTCCGTCACACGGAGTAACAAATCCCAGTCTCGATCCATACCAACTCAACAAACACCATCGAAGATACCTGTAGAGCACCTTTATAGTCACCCAGTTACGTTGCAACATTTGATACACACAAGGCACTCCTCCGATATCCGTGAGTTGCATGATCTCATGGTCATAGGAACATATACTTGACATGCAGAAAACAGTAGCAATAAACTGACACGATCATATGCTATGTTTGTAGTTTGGGTCTTATCCATCACATCATTCTTCTAATGATGTGATCCCGTTATCAAATGACATCTCATGTCCATGGCTAGGAAACCTTAACCATCCTTTGATCAACGAGCTAGTCCATTAGAGGCATACTAGGGACATGGTTTTGTCTATGTATCCACACATGCATTTAAGTCTCCGATCAATACAATTATAGCATGGATAATAAACGTTTATCATGAACAAGGAAATATGATAATAAATAATTTATTATTGCCTCTAGGGCATATTTCCAACACCATGATGTTCAAAACGTTTTAGAGCCTCAATTCTAAGTCGTAATGCATGAAACACTAAACTATCAAGTAGTCATCAGAATGTTCCTGTCAGATGTTCACAACATCTACAGACGACGCTAGAAGGGTTGGCGCACCGAGCGGTGCATTAAGCACATAAGCCTTCTGTGCAGCAACTAGGACAATCCTCAGATCACGGAGCCAGTCCGCAATATTGCTACCATCATCTTTCAACTCTATTTCTCTAGGAACATGTAAAAATTCAAGGGAGCTACAACACGAGCAAGTAATCTACAACATAATTTGTAAAGACACTACTGACTATGTTCATGATAATGAGTTCAATTAATCTTATTACTTAAGAACTCCCACTCGAATTGACATCCCTCCGGTCATTCGAGTGATACATGATCCAAATTCACCAACTCAAGGCCGATCATCACATGAGTTGAGGTGGTTTCAATGGTGAACATCATTATGTTGATCATATCTACTATATGACTCATGTTCGACCTTTCGGTCTCTTGTGTTCCGAGGCCATGTCTGTACATGCTAGGCTCGTGCGGATTAACCCGAGTGTTTTGCATGTGCAACAGTGGCTTGCACCCATTGTATGTGAACATAGAGTCTATCACACTCGATCATCACGTGGTGTCTCGACACGACGAACTTTCGCAACGGTGCACACTCGCGGAGAACACAATTTATCTTGAAATTAAGTGAGGGATCACCTTATAATGCTACCGTCGTCCTAAGCAAAACAAGGTGCATAAAAGGATTAACATCACATGCAAATCATAAGTGACATGATATGGCCATGAACTTGTGCTTTTGATCTCCATCATGAAAGCATCGGCATGATCTCCATTGTCACCGGCATGACACCATGATCTTCATCATCTTGATCTCCATCAACGTGTCGCCATCGGGGTTGTCACGCCCAACATGCTTCTACTACTATTGCTACCGTTTAGCGATAAAGTAAAGCATTACATAGCGCTTAATGATTGACACGCAGGTCATACAATAATTAAAAACAACCCTATGGCTCCTGCCGGTTGCCGTACTCATCGACATGCAAGTCGTGATAATCTATACATCACATGATCATCTCATACATCACATATATCACATCATGTAATTGGCCATATCACATCACAACATACCCTGCAAAAACAAGTTAGACGTCATCTAATTGTTGTTGCATGTTCTACGTGGCTGCTACGGGTATCTAGCAAGAACAATTCTCATCTACGCAAAAACCACAACGGTTATACACTAGTTGCTTTTCAAACTTCTCAAGGACCGCCTTTGTCGAATCCGATCCAACTAAAGTGAGAGAAATTGGCACCCGCAAGACATCTATGCAACAAGTTGTGGTTGAGGGAACCAGTCTATCGTAAGCGTACGAGTAATGTTGGTCCGGGCCGCTTCATCTCACAATACCGCTGAATCAAAACATGACCAAGGGAGGAAGCAATCTAAGCATTAACGCCCACAAACTCTTTGTGTTCTACTTGAGATCTCATCTACACATAGACCTAGCTCTGATACCACTGTTGGGGAACGTCGCATAGGAAACAAAAAAATTCCTACGCACACGCAAGATCTATCTATGGCGATGAGCATCTACGAGCGGGAGAGTGGATCTACATACCCTTGTATATCGCTAAGCGGGAAGCGTTAAGAAACGCGGTTGGTGTAGTCGAACGTCTTCGCGATCCAAATCGCCGAGCGTCACGCGATCCAATCACGATCCGTCCCGCGATCCAATCACGATCCGTCCCGCGAACTCATCACGATCCGTCCAGTGATCCAATCACGATCCGTCCCACGAACTCATCACGATTCGTCTCGCTAACTCATCACGATCCGTCTCGCGATCTTGATCACGGTCCTTCCGATCTAGCGCCGAACGGACGGCACCTCCGCGTTCAGCACACATACAGCTCGATGACGATCTCCGCCTTCTTGATCCAGCAAGAGGGATCATACAGGTAGGTGAGTTCACCGGCAGCGTGACGGCGCCGCGGTGATGGTGGTAGAGCAATTCCGGCAGGGCTTCGCCTAAGCGCTGCAGAAAACCGATCTAGAGGAGAAACTATGCACTGGAGGAACGGGTAGCACGTGGCAGAAAAATCTGTCAAAAAACCCTAAAACCTCCAGTATATATAAGAGGAAGAGAGGAGGAGGCTTGGCCCAAGGGCCAAGCCTCTAGGAGTCGGCCGAACCAAGGGGAGGAGGTGGAATCCACCTCCAATCCTAGTAGGACTAGGATTCACCCTATTTTTGCCTTTTTCCAACTTTTCTCTTTGGGATTTTTCTCCCTAGCCGCATGGGCTTTGTGTGGGACTTCCACAAGCCCACTAAGGGCTGGTATTCATTCTCCCACAGCCCATGTAGCCTCTTGGGTCGAAATACCCCTCCCGATGGTCTCCCGGTACACTACCGGCACTCCCGGTACACTACCGATGAGCCCGGAGCTTTTCCGGTGACCAAAACAGGACTTCCTATATATGAATCTTTACCTCCGGACCATTCTGGAGCTCCTCGTGACGTCCGGGATCTCATATGGGACTCCAAACAACCTTCGGTCACCACCATACATAACTCTATACTACCGAAACGTCACCAAACCTTAAGTGTGCAGACCCTGCGGGTCCGAGAACTATGTAGACATGACCGAGACACCTCTACGGTTAATAACCAATAGCAGGACCTAGATGCCCATATTGGTTCCTACATATTATACGAAGATCTTTATCGGTCGAACCTCTATGTCAAGGATTCAGTTAATCCCGTATGATGTTCCCTTTGTTCTTCGGTATGTTACTTACCCGAGATTCGATCATCGGTATCTCCATACCTAGTTCAACCTCGTTATCGACAAGTCTCTTTACTCGTTCCGTAATACAAGGTCCTGGGTACTAACACTTAGTCACATTGCTTGCAAGGCTTGTTGTGATGTTGTATTACCGAGTGGGCCCTGAGATACCTCTCCGTCACACGGAGTAACAAATCCCAGTCTTGATCCATGCCAACTCAACAGACACCCTTGGAGATACCTGTAGAGTACCTTTATAGTCACCCAGTTACGTTGCGACGTTTGATACACACAAGGCACTCCTCCGGTGTTAGTGAGTTGCATGATCTCATGGTCATAGGAACATATACTTGACACGCAAAAAACAATAGCAATAAACTGACACGATCATATGCTACGTTTGTAGTTTGGGTCTTGTCCATCACACCATTCTCCTAATGATGTGATCCCGTTATCAAATGACATCTCATGTCCATGGCTAGGACACCTTAACCATCTTTGATCAACGAGCTAGTCTATTAGAGGCATACTAGGGACATGATTTTGTCTATGTATCCACACATGCATCTAAGTCTCCGATCAATACAATTATAGCATGGATAATAAATGATTATCATGAGCAAGGAAATATGATAATAACTAATTTATTATTGCCTCTAGGGCATATTTCCAACAGCACATTGATCCAAATGATGCCCAACTACAAAGATCTCAAGCCAACGAAAGTGATTGGTAGGATTGTTGCTCATGAGATGACACTCAAAGACAAGGAAGAGATTAACCACAAGTCTAGCGGTGCTTAGAAAGACACAAGTGATGCTCCCGCTACCTCAAGCGACAACCTTGTCACAAATGAATAGATAAGCCTCATGGTCAAGAAATTCAACAAGTTCTACAAGAATAGAAGCAAAGATCGAAGCTCCTACTCAAGATATGAAGAGAAGCGTTCGTCAAGTCGTGACCAAAACTGCTACAATTGTGGGAAGTCCGGACACTACTTAAATGTGTGCACGGCTCCTTACAAAAGGAAAGAAGAGTCACCAAGAAGACGAAGCTCAAGAGACGAGTCACCTCGAAGAGAGAGAAGGAGTAAGGATGATCGTTATGAACGAAGACCCTCAAGGAGAAGTAGGGACTCTGAGAAGAAGGACAAGCACACCAAGAGCTACTCAAGAAGAAGACACCAAGCTCATGTTGGTGAATGGGTTTCTGGTTCCGAATCCGACAAGCACTCCGAGAGAAGCTATCACTCCGGCTCCGACTATAGTCAAGATGAAGGTGTTGTCAGACTTGCACTAGTGACAACTGACTCCTACGACATATTTGATTCACCAAATGAAGGGAGTGGATGTTGCTTCATGGCTAAAGGCCCCAAGGTATCACACCCCGAGTATCTTGATTTCAATAGGGATGAGGATTACTTATTAATTGAAGATGACTTGCTATTTGACAAATCTAGTAATGTTAGTCAAAATGAACTTGCTAGTACTCACTCTAGTCTAGATAAGTCGTGCGATGATGATAAGATGGAAATATAACGACTAACTCAAGAACTAAACACTCTTAAGTTAGCTCACGAGTGTACTCTACGAGATCATATAGAGCTTGAAAGGACACATGAGAAGCTCCGCTTCGAGAAGCCCAACTTAGAGAAAGAGCATGAGTTCCTTAAAGCTATCAATGACGATCTTCGACAGAAGACTTCCACTTATCTAGCAAAATGACTTCTCTTGTCTACATTCATGCCACAAGTTAAGTCTACGCAAGCTAGTAACAAAGGAAAGAAAGGTTCTTTAACTAGTAGCAATAAAAATGAAAAATCCAATGATATTGCTTCTGGTAGTTCTCTTGATCCCACTAACTCTTCTCTTAGCCAAGTCACACTTGAGCAAAAAAAATGAACTTTTGAAAGGGATTATAGAGAATGGTATCTACAAGAGTCTTGAAGGATGCAAACAATTTGAGGAGATTGTACGCAAGCACGGACGATACCGGAAGAATCGTGGTGTAGGCTACTTCAACGCTAATGAAGTTGAATGGGAAGAAGGTCAATACCCCAATCCCAAGTTTCTTCCTCAAAAGGAGAAGTATGAAAATACTCTCCCCAAGGGAACAAAAGCTCAAGATGACCTTCCACCACAGGACCCCAAGCTCAAGGACAAGAAGAAGCTTCAAGAGGACATTGACTCATATGAAGATGAATCCCGAGCTTTGGTGAAGTGGGCTCCCAAGGCTACTACAAGCTCAACTTCTACAAGTGCTACTTCAACACCAAGGATCCCTATCAACTTGATGTGGGTCCCTAGGAACAAGAACTAGAGAAGTTCTTGAGGGGTGACTCCGCCAATGAAATCCACTCATATTCATTATTGGCAAGAACTAGTTGCAATCAACATCATGCAATACTTCAAGGAGTCACACATTCCCTCAAAGGTAAGCAAGGGACAAGGTAATCAACAAATCAATGGACATCATCATATATGCTTTGCGCTCCATTTCCATAGATATCCTTGTATTTATATCTTGTGAGTTGGGACTATCCCATGTAGGTGAGAAGAGTAATGAAACAACGAGGATGCTCCAACTCTTGGTGATCTTCATCAACTTTTAGCATCCACCACTACTTCACCTACATGAAGTCTTCATCGACAAAACCCAAGGTTAGTTTATCCCTACTATGGGGGGATGTCACATCAAGGGGGAGCTTTACTCTAAGACTTGAGTCAAAGCATCTCATAGTATGTGACAACATTAAATGCTTTATGTAAAAGTGGTAACCCCACTTGTGCTTAAACGATGAGTATGACCTGTGATCAAGTATTCTTACTTGGCTCCTAAGTCAATATACTCATATATAGATGACTCCGCCATCGCCAAAGTGCTTGTTAGATGCTAGTGTGTTTGTGCATGTTTGCCATGTTTTCATTTGACATCTTATTGTGTGAGCATGTTGGTCTGCATTTATTTACTCATTCGGGGATATCCAATTGTTGCTATTTGGCTTTTGATCTTTCAGTTGCCAATTGGATATGCAAGAATGCCTAGGACCACTCCTCTAGCTATCTATGCTTTCTCACCTCATATTCTATTCATGTTGCATCACAAAATTTGAACAAGTACTTTTCGATCTCTCTGTGTGAGGAGCACTCGGATTCCCGTATCGACAGAGGACTGACCATTAAAACCTCCCAAGTGCATCTTGGTGGAACCAACTCCAAACTTTCGGTCTTACTGAATGCCTAGGGTTGATCTGGTTTTTTCAATCTCGGTAGTGCCGATTCCATATTCTCGGTTACACCGAGTTTCCCTGTCAGCTGACAATTGAGAAACTCGGTGACACCAAAAATTTAGAATCGATGTCACTGATAGTGATGGGTATATATGTTGTGGACCCTAACGCTTTGAAAATCACTCTTCAAACGTCGCGCCTCAGAACCCTAACTATCGTAGAAGGACCCCCTGGTCGTCGCCCTTGTCTCCCCGCGCTCCTCCGCCGCTAGGATCTTCACCGTCGACGGAAATCCTCACCGCCGTCCACGCCGTAGTGGATCCATCACCAAGCTAGGGTATGGATTTGACCCTTCTTGCGCTTCCCGTCCAATTCTTGTGCAATGAAGATTGATTTATCTATAATCCCCTATTTGCACATCGTTCTATCCACACAAAAACTCCATAGTGTAGCAAACGATCGAATTTCTAGGGTTTGCCTTCCGCTCGATGAAACTCGATGGAACCGAAGTGAACAAATCGGTGTCACCGATTTGTAATTTGTGTTGCTAAGAACTTTCTTGGTGAACCAAGTGCTTCTTTTCGGTCTCACCAAAAGGAGTGCCAAGTTTCGGCTAATGAGAAGTCAGTCTCGGTAGTACCAATTTTGTTGCTTCGGTTGTACCAATTTTCATGTGACAGAATGTAAACATTGGAAATTCTTAGTTCAAACTTCCAAAAAACAGCTACATTTTGTGATGACTTATCCTATTCCACTCTTCTCAACTCTATTCACAGGGTCACACATGTCAGATGCTGAAAATAGCCAGAATTTGTAGGAGCAGAATGTTGATATGAGTTCAGGCACTAGTCCTGAGTCCAGTTCTTCCTCAGATCCAGGCACTCCTAGTTCTCATGGGTTGCCTAAATCTGCAACAAGGATAAGGAAGATATTGAATTCAGATGAAGAAGATTCTGATTTTGTGCCAGAGGAGGTTCTTGCTAAAACGTAAGAGAAAGCTGCAAAGAAGTCTGCTAATGAGGCTACCTCATCTAGGAGGGTAGTCAGCAAAGTTTATGCAGCTCCAGGGACTTTCAGAGCACATGAGAGTGCTAGAGCAACTATGTCTGTTGAGATCCCCAAGAAATCTTTGCCTAAGAAGGCAGGAGAGAAGAAGACAGCCAGGAAGAGGATCATTCATGTTATTGCCAGGCCTACCTCTATGTATGAGGATCCAGAGGAGGCTGCTGGTGCTGCTGCTGAGGAGGGGGATGAGGAGGAACCTGTTGTCAAGGCCCCTCCCAAGAAGAAGCAAAAGAAGCTTATGGCAGATGATATGCCTAAGCCTGGCCCCTCCAAGAGCACCAAGGTTGCATCCAAGAAGGTTGCTGCAGGGAAGTCCAAGAGGACTACAAGAGATATACCTACTACTGAGAAGAACAAGACATCTACTTTCAGAGAAGAAGAAGATGATGATGCTATGTCAGTTTTGATGAAGCTTAGACCTCACCTTCCTAAACACAATGCCAGCCACCCAGTTGCCGAGGATATGAAAAAGAGGAATGATTCAGGTTTGAGAGCATGGAGAGCTATTGATCCATATTCCCAGAGGAGAAAACTACAGGTTCTAACCAAGGAGCAGCAAGACTTCTATGAGACCATCTTACTTGACAAGAGTCCTGCATTCAGTGACATGAGATATGTTGACTGGAAGTATATCAAGGAAAATGAGGACTATTTCCCATGTGTGCAAGACAACTTCCACTGCATTGGCCTAGACAAGTTTGTAGACAAAGAGTTTACTTCTTGGAATGATGAGATGATCATGCATTTCTACTCCACTGCTCACTTCTATGGAGATGACAGGATAGTTTGGATGATTGAAGGAGCAAGATACGAATCTACAGTTGATGAGTGAGCTACCATCTTAGGAGTCCCAGAGGTTGAGGATGGTGACTTGCATGTCTACTCTAAATCCAAGGAGACCCACAATGCTATGAAGGATTTGTACACTGCTATTCCAGCTGCTAACTTGCAATCTCACACGTTAGGATCCATTTACTACCTCCAGGCAGGCCTCCGTACCATGAACACCATCTTGAGGCATACCATGATTCCCAAGTCTAGAGATGAGAAGATGATTCGTGGCTACTCCATCAACATGCTTATCCATCTGGACAGTCACACCAGGATTCGAGTGATGGACTTGATAGTTGAAACTGTGAAGAGGGTTGCTACTGACCAGAAGCGCTCATGATGTTATGCACCCTATATTCAGATGCTTATCAACTCCAAACTTGAGAAGCACATCTTTGCTCTGGATAGACCCCACTTTCCACTTTAGCCAGATTTCGAGGACAATGTTGTTGTGATGGAGACCATCCCATGTCAGCTGCAGCTCAGGCACGGGAAGAGGCACAGGCAGAGGTAGCTCGAGCCACTAGTGCTCAGGTCCCTAGATCCAGGAACGAGCAGATGGATCTCTTGATCTACACCATCATGGACATGAAGAAGGACACATCAAAACCATTATGGATAGCCAGGAGAGCCTTGTGGAAATATTTGAAGATAGAGTAAAAAATCTCAATGACAAGGTAGATGGGCTGATGAAGACTGTCAATGAGCTTAAGAAGGAAGTTGATGAAGTTCCTATCTGTCGCACCTCTTCAAAGTCTGAGTCTTCTGATGATGAGGAGGACAATGCACCTATCAGGACGACTGCCTAGTTCACAACTAAGGCTAGGACACCTACAGTGCCAGCTCCGGAGACGAGACCTTCATCTTCTGCTCCAGCCACAGTGGCATCAGCTCCATCAGCACCTTCGGTGCCTCTAGTGTATACTCCAACTCTGTCCAGGACATCAGCAGAGGTCTTCGCCGACGTAGTTCTCTCAACTCCGACATTGACTACTAGAGGAGATCAGCCGCAGAAGAACTATTAGCTATATCTCTTCGAACTTTTTGGTAACTTGTTGTCAAAGGGGGAGAAGTTGTATATAGATCTAGGCTTCGAGTGAGAGAGCGTCTGTTTTTTATTGTTGTTTGACAAAACAATTGGTCTTTTGGTTGGATGTGAGATACTTTTGTGTGCTTGATCATACGCTTTAATGTGTGTTGCTACAATTTCCTATCTTTTGATGGATTATGTGATGATCATTCACTTTGCTTGATGTGTTGTGCTAAGTTATTTACTCTTATTACTCTCGCACACCACCAAGTTGTATGTGGCATGGAAGAAGTTCCCCATGTACCTAATCGATTGTGCATTTGCATTCAAACGCAAATTTAAAAATAATGCACAAATTTAGGGGGAGCTCTTACTTTTCACATACTTCTCAAAGCGACGATTGTATTCATTGATTATATCATATGTCGAAGCTTTGATCTATATGTTGTCATCAATTACCAAAAAGGGGGAGATTGAAAGCACATATGCTCCGTTGGTGGTTTTGGTAATTAATAACAACATATATGTCATTAAACTAATGTTTCCACTAAGCATGTTTCAGGAAAGTTCAATAATGGGTTGGCAAAAGGATTGTGGGATACCCCAAGATGCAAGGAAATAGATTGGCAAAGCTTCAAACAAAGGACTCTACATTTTACCTTTTGTGAGAAATCACTTTGAGTCCATAGGAAAGCCAATAGTATTTTTTTGACAATGAAAGCCAATACTATTAAAAGGGGTAAGGTTTTGTTGGTGAACAAAATTCTCATATGTGCACAAGTGATAGTCACCACATACACCCACAAGCTCTTCCACAAAAGTCTGTCCAAAGCCAACTATCCAAAATCGGTGCAACCAACACTTTCCACTCGGTGCCACTGATTCTCAGACTCAGACAGACTCAGCCAAACCCTAGCTTTTCGATGCAACCGATTCCACTTCGGTGCCACCGAGTTTGGGTTGCCAACTTCCTGTTACGCAAGTTTACAAAATTAGTCCCGACGAGTTTTGTGAATCGGCGTCACCGAGATTGGCAATCTGACCGTTGGTCACCTTATCGGTGCAGCTGAGTTTTATGTATCGGTCTCACCGAGATTCAAAAGTTGCTACATTTGAGGAAACTCAGTACAACCAAGATTTACATATCGGTTCCACTGAGTCTGACTTATTAGGTGTAACGGTTGGATTTTTGGAGATGCCTATATATACCCTCCACCACCACTCACTCGAAAGTGAAGCACTCAGAACAGTTCCCCACTCATGCCTACTGATTTTCTGAGAGAGAGCCACCTACTCATGTGTTGAGATCATGCCATTCCATTCCTACCATATGAATCTTGATCTCTAGCCGCCCGAACTTGCTTTCCACCCAATCAACCTCTTCTACCAAGCCAAATCTATGAGAGAGTGATTGTGTGTTGAGGAGTCTATCATCTTGAAGCACAAGAGCAAGGAGTTCATTGATGTTATCGAGCCTATTACCTTTTGGAGGGTGGTGCCTCCTAGATTGTTTAGGTGTCACTTGGGAGCCTCCTACTTCATGTTGTGGAGTGAACCAAGAAGTTTGTAAGGGCAAGGAGATCGCCTACTTTGTGAAGATCTACCTCGAGTTAGGCTAGTCCTCCGTGGATGTAGGCCATCATGGTATAGTCAAGGTTGCTTCTTCGTGGAACCCTCCGTGGACTCTCGCGACTGTTACCCTCCGTGGGTTGAAGACTTCATAAACGTGGATTTACGATAGCACCACCTATCGGAACCACGGGAAAAATCATCGTGTCACAAACTGTGTTTGATCTTCCTACCCTCTCTTTACTTACATGATTGTCTTTACTTTTCCCTATAATACTCGTAGACATGCATGTGTAGTGTGTACTTGACTTGCTATGAATTCTAAAATCTACCAAGACTTAAAATTGGGAAAAAAGTAGATTTTTATTTGGTCAAGTAGTCTAATCACCCCCCCCCCCATCTAGCACTACTTTCGATCCTACAAGGTCCAGTTTTGAGAACCACCGTGCTTTGTGCAATTCATCCAACAACTCTTCGATGATGGTCACTGGAAACATACTGAAACGAGTCATGGCATTGAGGTGCCTATAATCGATAAATAGCCTCCAAGTATCGTCTTTCTACTTCACCAGAATAACAGGGGATGAAAAACTGTTGTGGCTGCGTTGAATCACTCTAGACTGAAGCAGCTCTTTTACTTGTCGCTCAATTTCGAACTTGAGTTTTGGTTTGTGTTTGTAGGCTACGATGTTGATGGGTTGCGCTCCGGCCATAAGTGGGATCTTGTGGTCACATGATCGCTGAGGTGGAAGACCCTTGGGTTCCACAAACATGTACTCGAACTCTGCCAACAATTGCTGCAACGCATGAGGTTCAGTTTTCTCACCCTTTGGTTCAGTGTCGGTTGGGTACAGAAGACGGATGTGTAAAAGGGACCCCTGGCGATAGAGTTGCTGGAGTTGGCAATATTAACCACATGACAAATTGTGGAATTAGCTTCATGCCCAAACAGACTAGCTGGCCTGAGAGGTGTGGGGATCTAGACGTGTTTGAGCTTCCAGTCAATCGTCATTGGGTTGTGTTGCTCCTGATACGTCTCCAACGTATCTATAATTTTTTATGATGGCATGCTATTATATTATCTGTTTTGGATATTTTATATGCATTAATATGCTATCTTATATTATTTTTGGGACAAACCTATTAATCTAGAGCCAAGTGCCAGTTTCTGTTTTTCCTTGTTTTTGAGTTTTGCAGATATGGGATACTAAACAGAGTCCAAACGGAATAAAACCTTCGGAAGAAATTTTGCTGGAAGGAAACAAGTCGATCAAGCTTGGAGTGCACGTCAGGGGAGGTGCCAGGGTGCCACAAGCCTGCTAGGCACGGGACCCCCTGGCCGCGCCTAGCAGGCTTGTCGCTCCCTGGCAGATCTCCTAACCATGATTCTTGGCCTATGAATACCCAAATATTCCCCCAACATTAGAATGAGCCACGCAAATACTTTTTCGCCGCTGGAAGCCTTCGTTCCCGAGAGATCCAATCTTGGAGCCTTTTCTGGTTATCTGCCGGAGGGGGCTTTGATCACGGAGGGCATCTACATCAACTCCATTGCCCCTCCGATGATGCGTGAGTAGTCCACCACAGACCTACAGGTCCATAGCTAGTAGCTATATGGCTTCTTCTCTCTCTTTGATCTTCAATACCATGTTCTTCATGATCTTCATGGAGATCTATCCGATGTAATCCTCTTTTGTGGTGTGTTTGCCAAGATTCGATGAATTGTGAGTTTATGTTCAGATTATCCATGAATCTTATTTGAACCTTCTCTGATTTCTTATATGCATGAGTTCGTATCCTTGCAAGTCTCTTCAAGTTATTGGTTTGGTTTGGCCAACTAGATTGGTAATTCTTGCAATGGGAGAAGGGCTTGGTTTTGGGTTCAATCTTGCGCTGTCCTCACCGAGTGACATGGTAGGGGTAGCAAGGCACGTATTGTATTGTTGCCATCAAGGGTAACAAGATGTGGTTTTCATCATTTTCTTGAGTTTATCCCTCTACATCATGTCATCTTTCTTAATGTGTTACTCTGTTCTTCATGAACTTAATACTCTAGATGCAGGCAGGAGTCGGTCGATGTGTGGAGTAATAGTAGTAGATGTTTCGGTCTACTTGTCACTGGCATGATGCCTATATGCATGATCATTGCCTTGGATAAATACATGATTATTCGCTTTTCTATCAATTGCTTGAAATAATTTGTTTACCCACCATGGTATTTGCCTTCAAGAGAGAAGCCTCTAGTGAAACCTATGGCCCTCGGGTCTATTTTCCATCATATATTTTCAGATCTATACCGTGCTGCAATTTATTTATCTTTTACTTTCCGTTCTTGTTTACATCTATATCTATCGGATCTAATCCTTGCAAATAATCGTGAATGGATTGACAACCCCTTTATAGCGTTGGGTGCAAGAGTTTGATTGTTTGTGTAGGTGCAACCATTGGTGACTTGCTTGTTCCTCCTACTGGATTGATACCTTGGTTCTCAACAACTGAGGGAAATACTTATCTACTTCATTGCATCGCCCTTTCCACTTCAAGGGAAAACCAACGCAAGCTCAAGAGGTAGCAAGAAGGATTTCTGGCGCCGTTGCCGAGGAGGATACACATCAAGCCTACCAAGTACCCATCACAAACTCATCTCTTACATTTACTTTATTTGCCATTTGCCTCTCGTTTTCCTCTCCCCCACTTCTAAAATGATTTTCAGAAAATACCAAAAATATTTGCCTTTTTATTCGCCCTTCTTTCGATTGCTTGTGTGTTTGATTGCTTGCCTGGTCATGATGTCTGAAAATACCAAGTTGTGTGATTTTTTCAATACTAATAATAATGATTTTATTAGTACTCCGATTGCTCCCGCCACTAGTGCGGGATCTTATGAAATCAATGCCGCCTTGCTTAATCTTGTTATGAAAGAACAATTTTCTGGCCTTCCTAGTGAAGATGTCGCATCCCATCTAAATACTTTCATTGACTTGTGTGATATGCAAAAGAAGAAAGAAGTGGATAATGATATGGTTAAATTGAAGCTATTTCCGTTCTTGCTACGAGATCGTGGTAAAACTTGGTTTTCATCTTTGCCTAAAAATAGTATTGATTCATGGAACAAGTGTAAAGATGGTTTTATTTCCAAGTACTTTCCGCCCGCTAAGATCATCTCCCTTAGGAACGATATAATGAATTTTAAGCAGCTTGATAATGAGCATGTCGCACAATCTTGGGAGAGGATGAAATTAATGATTAGGAATTCTCCCATACATTGTTTGAGTTTATGGATGATTATACAAATTTTCTATGCGGGATTGAATTTTGCATCTAGAAATCTTTTAGATTCTGCCACGGGTGGTACTTTTATGGAAATCAAGTTAGATAATTCATGACAAACTACTCTCAATGGCATACCGAAAGATCTCCTACTAGTAAATAGGTGCATGCTATTGAAGAAATAAATACTTCGAGTGAAAAGATGGATGAATTGATGAAATTGTTTGCTAGTAAGAGTGCTCCTATTGATTCTAATGATATGCCTTTGTCTTCTTTGATTCGAAATAATAATGAATCTATGGATGTGAATGTTGTTGGTAGGAACAATTTTGGTAACAATGCGTATAGAGGTAATTTCAACCCTAGTCCATTTCCTAGTAATTCCTCTAATAATTAAGGTAATTCCTACAACAATTCTTATGGAAATTATAATAATATGCCCTCTGATCTTGAGAATATTGTTACAGATTTTAATGGTTCGCAAAAAGTTTTTAATGCTTCTATTGAAGAAAAAGTGCTTAAGATTGATGATTTGGCTAGGAATGCTGATAGAATTTCTCTTGAGATTCATTCTTTGAAAGTTAGATCTACTCCACCCAAGCATGATGTTAATTACTCTTTAAAGTCTATGAGAATTTCTATTGATGAAAGTAAGGAAAGAACCACTAGAATACGTGCTAAGCGTGAATGGCTTGAAAAAGTGTTTTCTTGCGATAATAATGATGAAGATATTAAAGTGATTGGTGTGACTCCTATTTAATATTTGTTTTCCAATATAAATCTTTATAATGGTGGAACTGGAGATAAGTCAACTTTCTTTAAAAGGGGTCCCAATGGTTCGGAGTCTATAGATCCTACTGCTAAGATTGATAAAAGTGGGATTGAAGAGGTCAAAACGTTAAATAGCAATGAACCCACTCTTTTGGATTTCAAGGACTTTAATTATGATAGTTTTTGTTTGATTGATTGTATTTCCTTGTTGCAATCCATGATGAATTCTCCTCATACTTATAGTCAAAATAAGGCTTTTACTAAACATATAGTTGATGCTATGATGAAATCTTTTGAAGAAAAACTTGAGATAGAAGTTTCTATTCCCAGAAAGCTCCATGATGAGTGGGAACCTAATATTAAGATTAAAATCGAATAATATGAGTGCCATGCTTTGTGTGATTTGGGTGCTAGTGTTTCCACGATTCTGAAAACTTTATGTGATGTGCTAGGTTACCATGATCTTGATGATTGCTCTCGAAATTTGCATCTTGCGGATTCCACTATTAAGAAACCTATGGGAAGAATTAATGATGTTCTTCTTGTTGCAAATAGTAATTATGTTCCCATAGATTTCATTGTTCTTGATATAGATTGCAATCCTACATGTCCTATTATTCTTGGTAGACCTTTCCTTAGAGTGATTGGTGCAATTATTGACATGAAAGAAGGAAATATTGGATTCCAATTTCCACTAAGGAAAGGCATGGAAAAATTTCCTACAAAGAAAATAAGATTTCCTTATGAATCTGTTATGAGAGATACTTTTGGATTGCATACCAAAGATGACAATACCTACATCTATTCTGTTTTGCCTAGCTAAGGGCGTTAAACAATAGCGCTTGTTGGGAGGCAACCCAATTTTATTTTTGTGTTCTGTTTTTGCTTATGTTTTTGAGTGTTTACCACTTTATTAATTTTGTAGTAATTGTGTTTTGATGTTTTTATTAGTGTCTGAGCCAAGTAAAACCTTTGGGGTGATCTATGGTAGCTGTTGATTTTATCTTGCTGAAAAACAGAAACTTTTGTGCTTGGTCCAGGAATTTTCTAATTTTTTAAGAGCGTCCAATTAATCTCAAATTTTTACGCAAGATTTATATATAAGTTTCCCAGGTTGCACTAATTGTTCAGAAGTTTTTGAGTTACAGAAGTATATGAAGTTATCAGATTGCTACAGACTGTTCTGTTTTTGACAGATTCTGTTTTCTTTGAGTTGTTTGCTTATTTTGATGAATCTATGGATTGTAATACATGGTATGAGCCATGGAGAAGTTAGATTACAGTAGGTATAGGACCAATATAAATAAAGAATGAGTTCACAACAGTAACTAAAGTGGTTATTTACTTTCTTATACTAACGGATCTCACGAGTTTTCTGTTAAGTTTTGTGTTGTGAAGTTTTCAAGTTTTGGGTAAAGATTTGATGGACTATGGAATAAGGAGTGGCAAGAGTCTAAGCTTGGGTATGCCCAAGGCACACCAAGTAATATTCAAGTAAGCCAAAAAGCCTAAGCTTGGGGATGCTTGGTAATATTCAAGGCATCCCTTCTTTCGTCTTCAATCCATCGGTAAATTTACTTGAGGCTATATTTTTATTCACCACATGATATGTGTTTTGCTTGGAGCGTCTTGTACGATATGAGTCTTTGATTCTTAGTTTTCCACAATCATACTTTCTGCACACAACTTTTGGAGACACGCTGAATCGTGAATTTATTAGAATACTCTATGTGCTTCACTTATATCTTTTGATTTGGGCAATTTTGCTCTATGTGCTTCACTTATATCTTTTAGAGCACGGTGGTGTTTGCGTTTTATAGAAATACTTGAACTCTCGTACCTCACTTATATTATTTCGAGAGTTTCTAAAACAGCATGGTAATGGGTCTAGGTTATGAATTTAGTCCTAATATGATAGGCATCCAAAAGGGATATAATAAAAATTTCCATATTAAGTGCATTGAGTATTTATGAGAAGTTTGATTCCTTGCATAAAGTTTTGAGATATAGAGATGGTAATGTTAAGAGACATGTTAGGAAGTAAATTGTGATTTGGTAAAAAAATACTTGTGTAAACGTTTGTGATTCTCGTAGCATGCACATATGGTGAACCGTTATGTAAGGAAGTCGGAGCATGACTTGTTTATAGATTGTCGGCCTTTGTGTGAGGGTCGGGGGCGCGCGATGGTTAAATCCTACCAACCTCCCCCCTAGGAACATGCATTTAATGCTTTGCTTCAATGACTAATACACTTTTGCAATAAGTATGTGAGTTATTTATGACTAATGTTGAGTCCATAGATTAAGCGCACTCTCACCCTTCCACTTTTGCTAGCCTCTCTAGTACCGCGCAACTTTCGCCGGTGCAACAAACACCTTCCTCAAAACAGCCACCATATACCTTCCTCAAAACATACACCATATATGTTTCCTCAAAACAGCCACCATACCTACCTATTATGGCATTTCCATAGCCATTTCGAGATATATTGCCATGTAACTTCCACCGTTTCCTTTGATGACACGCACCATCACTTCCATATTGCATATAGAGTCATATCTTGTCAAGGTATCGATTTGTAATTTTCTTTTGAGTTGTATAAGTAAATAAAAGTGTGATGATTATCATTATTAGAGCATGTCCCATGTGAGGAAAGTATGATGGAAACTATGATTCCCTCACAAGTGGGGATGAGATTCCGCACTTTATGAAAAATAAAAGAGGCCAGCAAAGCCCAAATAAAAAAAAGAATAAAAGAGGCCTTAGATGCCCACACACAAGAGAGAGATATATATAGAGAGAGAGAATCAGAGAAAAGAGAGAAGGGACAACGCTACTACCTTTTTCCACACTTGTGCTTCAAAGTAGCACCATGATCTTCATGATAGGGAGTCTTCTATTTTGTCACTTTCATATAGCTAGTGGAATTTTTCTTCATGATGCACGTCCACTTAGTTTCCTTTTGAGATTTCATACACTTATAGCTCTAGTGCATCCATTGCATGGCAATCCCTACTCATTCACATTGATATCTATTGATGGGCATCTCCATAGCCCGTTGATACACCTAGTTGATGTGAGACTATCTTCTCCCTTTCCTTGACAACCTCCACCGTATTCTATTCCACCTATAGTGATATATCCATGGCTTGCGCTCATGTATTGCGTGGGAGTTGAAAAGGTTTGAGAAAATAAAGGTGTGAAAACTATTGCTTGACTTTTCATCGGGGTTGTGCATGATATAAATACTTTGTGTGGGGAAGATGGAGCATAGCCATACCATATGATATTGTAGGGATAACTTTCTTTTGTAATTATATTTTGAAGAGATGCAATTGCTTTGCTAGTATGCTTGAAATGTTATTGTTTCTATATCAATATTAAGCTTTTGTTTTGAGTCTTACGAATCTGAATATTCATGCCAAAATAAAGAATATTACATGGATAAATATCTTAGGTAGCACTCCACATCAAAAATTCTGTTTTTATCATTTACCTACTCGAGGACAAGGAGAAATTAAGCCTGCAGATGCTGGTACATCTCCAACGTATCTATAATTTTGTATGATGGCATGCTATTATATTATCTGTTTTGGATGTTTTATATGCATTAATATGCTATTTTATATTATTTTTGGGACTAACCTATTAATCTAGAGCTAAGTGTCAGTTTTTGTTTTTTCCTTGTTTTTGAGTTTTGCAGATATGGGACATTAAACGGAATCCAAATGGAATAAAACCTGCAGATATGGGACATTGTCGGTCAAGCTTGGAGTGCACGTCAAGGGAGGTGTCAGGGCACCACAAGCCTGCTAGGCGCGGCCCCCCTGGCCGCTGTAGGATCGAAACTAGGTCTAGACGGGGGGTGATTAGACTATTTGACCAAATAAAAGTTTTGCCTATACCAATTTTTAGGGTTGACAGTTTTTAGCATTTCATGGCAAGTCAAGTACACCCTACACATGCAAGTCTAAGAGTATATAGCAGCGGAAAGTAACAACAAGCATGTATAGAAGGGATAGGGTAGGAAGATCAAACACAATTGTAGACACGATGATTTTTCCCGTGGTTCCGATAGGTGGTGCTATCGTACATCCACGTTTATGGAGTCGTCAACCCACGGAGGGTAACGGTCGCGAGAGTCCATGGAGGGCTCCACCCAAAAGGGTCCACGAAGTAGCAACCTTGACTATTCCATACGGCTTTCGTCCACGAAGGACTAGCCTCACTATGGGGTAGATCTTCACGAAGTAGGCGATCTCCTTGCCCTTAAAAACTTCTTGGTTCACTCCACAACACGAAGTGGGAGGCTCCCAAGTGACACCTAGGCAATCTAGGAGGCACCACCCTCCAAAAGGTAATACGCTCGGTAATGATGATTAACTCCTTGCTCTTGTGCTTCAAGATGATAGACTCCTCATCACACAATCACTCTCTCACAGATTTGGCATGGTGGAAGAGATGGGATTGGTGGAAAGCAACTTGGGGAGGCTAGAAATCAAGATCCATATGATTGGAGTGGAAGATCTTGACCTCAACACAAGGGTAGGTGGTTCTCTCTCAGAAAATCTGATAGGATAGGTATGGAATAGTTCTGAGTGCTTCTCTTTCGAGTAGGTGGTGGTGAAGGGGTATATATAGGCAACCCCAAAAATCCAACCGTTACACAAAAAATGACCAACTCGGTGACACCGATGTGTGAATCTCGATGGTACCGAAGTGACTAACAGGTGGTAACTTTTGAATCTCGGTGAGACCGATATAGGAAACTCGGTTGCACCTATAAGGTGACCAACGGTCAGATTTCCAATCTCGATGACGCCGATCCAACATTCTCGGTGGGACCGAAAAAGTTAATTGGCGTAACAGAAAGTTGACAACCTAAACTCGATGGCACCGGTATGGAATCGGTTGCACCGAAGTGGCTAGGGTTTGGCACAGTCTGTCTAGGTTCTGGAACCAGTGGCACCGAAGTGGGAAAGTTGGTTGCACCGATTTTGAGTGTTGGGTATAAAACATACTTGGGTGGGAGAGTTTTGTGGATGTTTTTGGCAACTATCACTTGTGCACGTTTGAGCATATTGTTCACCAACAACACCTTACCCCCTTTTAATAGTATTGGCTTTCCCATGACTCAAAGTGATTTCTCACAAATATAAAATGTAGAGTCCTCTTGTTTGAAGCTTGGCCAACCTATTTCCTTGCATCTTGGGGTTTCTCCACAATCTCCTTTTTCCAATCCTCTCTTTGAACATTTCTTGAAATATACTCAGTGGAAACAATAGTTCAATGACTTATATGTTGTTATTAATTACCAAAACCACCAAGGGAGCAAATGTGCTTTCAATCTCCCCCTTTTTGGTAATTGATGACAACATATACATCAAAGCCCCGACATATGATAAAATCAATGAGTATAATCGTCGCTTTGAGAGGTATGTGATAAGCAAGAGCTCCCCCTAATTTTGTGCATTATTTTGAATTTGCGTTTGAATGCAAATGCACAATCGATTAGGCATATGGGGCACTTCTTCCATGTCACATACAACTTGGTGGTGTGCGAGAATAATTAGAGTGAATAACATGGCACAACACACATAAGTAAGGGTGAATGATCATCTCATGAGCATTAAGATGATAGGAAATAGTAGCAACACCCATAACATAGTAGCATAACACAAACACAAAAGTATCTCACATCAAACCAAAAGAACCAAATGTTTTGAAAAGCAAGTAAAAAGACAAATCTCTCTCTCTCTCTATCGCTCAAAGCCTATAGATCTATATACACTTCTCCCCCTTTGGCAACAAGTTACCAAAAAGTTCAAAGGCATATATCTAAGCGTTCTTGGGAACATCTCCTTCGGTTGTTGATGAAGGAGTCGAGAGAACAATGTCGGTGAAGATCTCAGTAGATGTCGTAGATGGAGCTGGAGTGGTCACTAATGGAGATGATGGAGTTGTTGGAGCTGGCACTGTGGCTGGTCTGGCCTGAGTAGTGAACTGAGTGCTTGGCCCTAGAGGTGATTCCTCCTCCTCCTCATCATCATCATCATCCTCATCTGAAGTAGAAGAGACCCGAGGGATTTTCACGGAGTCAACTTCATGCTGAAGTTCTATGACTATCTTCGTCAGCCCGTCCACCTTATCAGTAAGGGTCTTGATTCTGGTCTCAAAGATTCTAACAAGACTGTTCTGGTTGTCTATAATCCCCTTAATGTCCTTTTGCATGCCCTAAACAGATGATATCAGCAAATCCATTTGCTCGCTCCTGGATCGAGGGGCTTGAGCACTAGTGGCTCTCACTGCCTCTACTGCTTCCTGAGCTGCAGCAGAAGTGGGATGATCAGCATCCATCACCACGACGTTGTCCTCGAGATCTGGCTGTAGGGGCAAATGTGGGTGATCCAGGGCAAAGATGTGCTTTCCAGTCTTGAGTTTATGAGCAGCTGGATGTAGGGTGCATAACAGCATGAGTGCTTCTGATCAGCAGTAACCCTCTTGATTGTCTCTACAATCAAGTCCATGACTCTGATCCTGGTGTGACTGTCAAGATGGATCAACAAGTTGATGGAGTGGCCTCGGATCATCTTGTCATCTCCGGACTTGGACAACAAGGTATGCCTCAGAATGGTGTCGATAGTGCGTAGGCCAGCCTGGAGAAAGTAAATGGACCCTAGCTGGTGAGACTTCACTTTGTCAGCAGGGATCTCATTGTACGTATTGGCCATAGCATTGTGACTAGCCTTGGATTCTAAGTAGACATCCAGGTCACCATCCTGTGCTTCAGGAACTCCTAACATCGCAGCCCATTCCTCAACAGTTGATTCATATCGGGCACCTTCAGTCATCCACACAATTCTACCATCTCCGTAGAAGTGTGCAATGGAGTAAAACTGCATGATCATCTCGTCATTCCATGCTGTGAATTCTCTGCCAATGAATTCATCAAGACCAATGCAATGGAAGTTGTCCTGGACACTTGGAAAGTAGTCCTCATTCTCCTTGATGTACTTCCAATCAACATATCGCATATTGCTGATAGCTGGACTCTTGTCAAAGAGCACAGTCTCATAGAAGTCCTGGTGCTCCTTGGTATAGAACCTGTAGTCCACAGCTGTTTTCTTTCTCTTGGCATAAGGATCTATAGCTCTCCATGCCCTTAGTCCTGAGTCCTTCCTCTTCTTCATGTCCTCAGCTAGTGGGTAGCTGGCATTATGAACTGGGAGGTGTGGTCTGAGCTTCATTAATGTTGTCAGATCATCATCAGCTTCAGCTCTGGAAGCAGTTCCTTTGTTCTTCTCAGAGGCTGGAATCTGCCTGGTTGTCCTCTTGGGCTTCTCAATAGCCTTCTTGGATGTGCTGGTTTTGGGCATAGCATCAGACATCAACTTATTTGCCTTCTTCTTGGGAGGAGCCTTTGTAGCTAGCTCAACCTCCTCTTCTTCAGCAGCAGCAGCTTCTGGATCCTCAAACATGGAGGTAGGCCTGCCGGTCACATGAATGATCCTCTTCTTGGCCTTTTTCTCTCCTTCCTTCTTGGGCATAGCTCTCTTGGGGATCTTAGCAGACATAGCTACTCTGGCAGTCTCATGAACCTTGAAGGTAGAAGATGGTGCATCTATTTTGCTAACAACCCTTCTAAGGAAGTAGCTTCAGTTGCAGCTTTCTTGGTAGCCTTCTCTTGCTTCTTAGCAAGAATCTCCTCAGGGACAAAGTCTGAATCTTCTTATTCTGAGTTCAACCTCTTTCTGGTTCTGGTGGCAGCCTTGGGCAACCCATGTGAGATGGGGGTGTCTGGATCTGAGAATGAACTGGGCTCTGGGCTTGTGCCTGAACTCATGTCTACTCTCTACTCTGACCTGTTCTGATTGTCTTCTGAACCTGTCATACTGACCCTGTGAATAGAGTGTAGATGAGCAGAAGGAGATGAGTCAGCACAAAATGAGGATATTTTTGAAATTTGAGAAATGAGTTTTTCAAAAGTTTTGCAATCTATCACATACATATCGGTACAGCCATAATGAAATTTTCGGTGGGGCCAAGACAGACCAACTCCTTAACAAGAACTTGGCAGCCTTTTCGGTAGGACCGAAAAGAGACACTCGGTTCCACCAAGTCAGTTCTCAGCAACACAGAAAAGTATATCGGTGAGACCGATATTTTCGTTTCGGTTCCACCGAGATGTATCGGGCGAACAATAAAACCTTAGAAAATCCATCTAACTCGAGATTTTGCAATTTCTAGTAGATAGATGTATGAGGAATAAGTGGCTTATAGAGAAAACAATGTCCAATGCGCAAGAATCAGAATGGTTGCGCACTAGAGATCGAATCTGTACCCTAGCTTGCCACGGATCCTCTATAGAGGCGACGTTGGTGAAGATTACGTCGACGGCGGCAATTCCTAGTGGCGGAGGAGCTTGGGAAGTCAAGGGCGATGACCAGGGGTCTTTGGGGCGGCAGCTTAGGGTTTTGGAGCGCGACGTATGAAGATGAAATTTCAAAATGTCGGGGTCCAGAGTTATATACCCACCACTGTCGGTGACACCGATTCTAAGTTTTCGGTGTCACCGAGTGCCTCAACTGTCAGCTGACAGGGACACTCGGTGTAACCGAGAAAATGGAATCGGTGGTACCGAGATTGAAAAACCAGATCAACCGTAGGCAATCGGTGAGACCGAGATTGTGGTGTTGGTTCCACCGAGTTGCACTTGGGAGGTTTTAATGGTCAGTCCTTGTCGATACGGAACTCCGAGTGCTCCACACACGGAGGGATCGAAAAGCACTTGTTCAAATTTTGTGATGCAGCATGAATGGAATATGAGATGAGAAAGCATAGATAGCTAAAGGGTGGTCCTAGGCATTCTTGTCCATCCAATTGGCAAAAGATAAATCAAAAGCCAAATAGCAACAATTGGATATCCTCGAATGAGAAAATAAATGCAAACCAACATGCTCACACAATAAGATGTCAAAAGAAATCATGACGAACATGCACAATCATACTAGCATCTAACAAGCACTTGGGCGATGACAAAGTCATCTATATATGAGTATTTGACTTAGGATCCAAGTAAGAGTACTTGATCATAAGTCATACTCATCGTTTAAGCACAAGTGGGGTTACCACTTTTTCATAAAGCATTTAGTGTTGTCACATGCTAAGAGATGCTTCGACTCAAGAATTAGAGTAAAGCTGCCCCTTAATGTGACATTCCCCCATAAGAGAGATAAACTAACCTTGGGTTTTTGTCGATGAAGACTTCATGTTGGTGAGGTAGTTGTGGATGCTCAATGTTGATGAGGATCACCAAGAGTTGGGAGCATCCTTGTTGTTTCCTTACTCCTGTCACCTACATGGGTTAGTCCCAACATACAAGAGACAAATACAAGGGTATCTATGGACATAGAGTGCAAAGCATGAGTTATGATGTCCATTGATTTGTTGATTACCTTGTCCCTTGCTTACCTTTGAGGGAATGTGTGACTCCTTGAACTATTTCATTGAGTTGATGTTGAGTGCAAAAAGTCCTTGCCAATAATGAATGTGAGTGAATTTCATTGGCGGAGTCACCCCTCAAGAACTTACTAGTTCTTATTCTTGGGAACCCACCTCAAGTTGATGGGTATCCTTGGTGTTAAAGTGGCCTTTGTATTATTTGAGCTTGAATTAGCCTTGGGAACCCACTCCACCAAAGCTAGGGGTTCATCTTCATATGAGTCAATGTCCTCTTGAAGCTTGTTCTTGCCCTTGAGCTTGTGGTCTTGTGGTGGAAGGTCATCTTGAGTGTTTGTCCCCATGGGAAGAGTATTTTCATACTTCTCCTTTTGAGGAACAAACTTGGACTTGGGATATTGACCTTCTTCCCACTCAACTCCATTAGCGTTGAAGTAGCCAACACCACGATTCTTCCGGTATCCTCCGTGCTTGCGTACAATTTCCTCAAATTGCTTACATCGGGCAAGACTCTTGTAGATACCTTTTTCTATAATTCCTTTCAATAAAGCATTTTATTGCTCAAGTGTAACTTGGCTAAGAGAAACATCATTAGTGTAATTAATAGAACTACTAGAAGCAACATCATTGGATTTATCACTTTTATTGTTGCTACTAGATGAATAATCTTTCTTTCCTTTGTTACTAGATTGCTTAGTTTTAACTTGGGGTATGAAAGTAGACAAGAGTAGTCGTTTGGCTAAATAAGATGAAGTCTTCTTTCGGACATTGTCATTGATAGATTTGAGAAACTCATGCTCCTGCTCCAAATTGAGCTTCTCGAAGCGTAGCTTCTCATGAGTTCTCACAAGCTCTCTATGATCTTCGAGAGTAGATTCATGGGCTAACTTAAGAGTGTTTAGTTCTTTAGTTAGTTGTTCTATTTTCATCTTATCATCATCAATTGACTTATCTTGACTAGTATGAGAATTATCAAGTTCATTTTGATCAATATCACTAGTTTTATCACAAAGCAAGTCATCATCACAAAGTAGATCATCTTCATCACTATCAAAATCAAGATATTCGGGGTGTGATACCTTGGGGCCTTTAGCCATGAAGCAACTTCCACTCCCTTCATTTGGTGAATCAAATAGATCGTAGGATTTGGTAGTCACTAGAGCAATTCCGGCAACACCATCATCTTGACTATAGTCGGAATCGGAGTGATAGCTTCTCTCAGAGTTGTTGTCGGAGTCGGAGCCGGAAACCCATTCACCAACATGAGCTTGGTGTTTTCTTCTTGTGTAGCTCTTGGTGTACTTGTCCTTCTTCTCTGAATCTCTACTTCTCCTTGAGTGTCTTCGTTCATAATGATCATCTCTACTCCTTCTCTCTCTTTGTGGTGATTCATTCCTTGAGCTTCGTCTTCGAGGTGACTCTTCTATTCTTTTGTAAGGAGACATGCACTCATTTGAGTAGTGTCCGGGCTTCCCACAATTGTAGCAATTGCGGACACGACTTGACAAACGCTTCTCTTCATATTTTGTGTTGGAGTTTCTTTCTTTACTTCTATTCTTGTAGAACTTGTTGAATTTCTTGACCATGAGGCTTATCTCTTCATTGGTGACAAGGTTGTTACTTGAAGTTGCGGGAGCATCACTCGTAGGATCGAAAGTAGGTCTAGAGGGGGGTGATTAGACTACTTGACCAAATAAAAGTTTTGCATATACCAATTTTTAGGGTTGACAATTTTTAGCATTTCATGGCAAGTCAAGTACACCCTATACATGCAAGTCTAAGAGTATATAGCAGCGGAAAGTAACAACAAGCATGTATAGAAGGGATAGGGTAGGAAGTTCAAACGCAATTGTAGACATGATGATTTTTCCCGTGGTTCCGCTAGGTGGCGCTATCATACATCCACGTTTATGGAGTCTTCAACCCAAGGAGGGTAACGGTCACGAGAATCCGTGGAGGGCTCCTCCCAAAAGGGTCCACGAAGTAGCAACCTTGACTATTCCATATGGCTTCCGTCCACAAAGTACTAGCCTCACTATGGGGTAGATCTTCACGAAGTAGGCGATCTCCTTGGCCTTACAAACTTCTTGGTTCACTCCACAACACGAAGTAGGAGGCTCCCAAGCGACACCTAACCAATCTAGGAGGCACCACCCTCCAAATGGTAATAGGCTCGGTAATGATGATGAACTCCTTGCTCCTGTGCTTCAAGATGGTAGACTCCTTAGCACACAATCACTCTCTCACAGATTTGGCATGGTGGAAGAGATGGTATTGGTGGAAAGCAACTTGGGGATGCTAGGAATCAAGATCCATATGATTCGAGTGGAAGATCTTGACCTCAACACAAGGGTAGGTGGTTCTCTCTCAAAAAATCTGATAGGATAGGTATGGAATAGTTCTGAGTGCTTCTCTTTCGAGTAGGTGGTGGTGAAGGGGTATATATAGGAATCCCCAAAAATCCAACCGTTACACACAAAATGACCAATTCGGTGACACCGATGTGTGTATCTCGGTGGTACCGAAGTGACCAAAAGGTGGCAACTTTTGAATCTCGGTGAGACCGATATAGGAAACTCGGTTGCACCGATAAGGTGACTAACGGTCAGATTTCCAATCTCGGTGACGCCGATCCAACATTCTTGGTGGGACCGAAAAAGTGAATTTTCGTAACAAAAAGTTGGGAACCTAAACTCGGTGGCACCGGTATGGAATCGGTTGCACCGAAGTGGCTAGGGTTTGGCAGAGTCTGTCTATGTTCTGGAATCGGTGGCACCGAATTGGGAAAGTTGGTTGCACCGATTTTGAGTGGTGGGTATAGAACAGACTTGGGTGGGAGAGTTTTGTGGATGTTTTTGGCGACTATCACTTGTGCACGTTTGAGCATATTGTTCACCAACAACACCTTACCTCCTTTTAATAGTATTGGCTTTCCGATGACTCAAAGTGATTTCTCACAAATATAAAATGTAGAGTCCTCTTGCTTGAAGCTTGGACAACCTATTTCCTTGCATCTTGGGGTTTCTCCACAATCTCCTTTTGCCGATCCTCTCTTTGAATATTTCCTGAAATATACTCAGTGGAAACATTAGTTCAATGACTTATATGTTGTTATTAATTACCAAAACCACCAAGGGAGCAAATGTGCTTTCAGCCGTGCCTAGCAGGCTTGTCGCTCCCTGGCAGGTCTGCTAACCCTAATTCTTGGTCTATAAATACCCAAATATACCCCCAACATCAGAGCGAGCCACGCAAATACTTTTCCGTTGTCGGAAGCCTCTGTTCCCGAGAGATCCAATCTTGGAGCCTTTTCCGGTAATCTACCGGAGGGGGCATCGATCATGGAGGGCATCTACATCAACTCCATTGCCCCTCTAATGATGCGTGAGTAGTCCACCACAGACCTATGGGTCCATAGAAAGTTGCTAGATGGCTTCTTCTCTCTCTTTGATCTTCAATACTATGTTCTTCATGATCTTCATGGAGATATATCCAATGTAATCCTCTTTTGTGGTGTGTTTGTCAAGATCCAATGAATTGTGAGTTTATGTTTAGATTATCATGAACCTTATTTGAATCTCCTCTGGTTTCTTATATGCATGATTTCATATCCTTGCAAGTCTCTTCGAGTTATTCGTTTGGTTTGGCCAACTAGATTGGTAATTCTTGCAATGGGAGAAGTTCTTGGTTTTGGGTTCAATCTTGTGGTGTCCTCACCAAGTGACATAGTAGGGTAGCGGGGCACATATTGTATTGTTGCCATCAAGGGTAACAAGATGGGGTTTTCATCATATTGCTTGAGTTTATCCCTCTACATCATGTCATCTTTCTTAATGTATTACTCTGTTCTTCATGAACTTGATACTTTAGATGCAGGCAGGAGTCAGTCGATGTGTGGATTAATAGTAGTAGATGCAGAATCGTTTCGGTCTACTTGTCACGGACGTGATGCCTATATGCATGAACATTGCCTTGGATAATTAAATGATTATTCGCTTTTCTATCAATTGCTTGATAGTAATTTGTTTACCCACCATGATATTTGCCTTTAAGAGAGAAGCCTCTAGTGAAATCTATGGCCCATGGGTCTATTTTCCATCATATATTTTCAGATCTATACCATGCTGCAATTTATTTATCTTTAACTTTTCGTTCTTGTTTACATCTATATCTATTAGATCTAATCCTTGCAAATAATCGTGAAGGGATTGACAACCCCTTTATAGCGTTGGGTGCAAGAGTTTGATTGTTTGTGTAGGTGCAACCATTGGTGACTTGCTTGTTCCTCCTACTGGATTGTTATCTTGGTTCTCAACAACTGAGCAAAATACTTATCTACTTTGCTGCATCACCCTTTCCTCTTCAAGAGAAAACCAACGCAAGCTCAAGAGGTAGCGTGCTCCAACCAGTCCATCCCGAGGATAGCATCATACACACCATACGGCAAAATCTTCATATCTGTCACGAAATCGAGCCCTTGCGATGACCATTGGCAGACCGGAATGGGGGCCGAGCAAAGGAGCTCGCCACCGTCAGCCACCCGCACGCGAGATGGATGTCGTAGTGGAATAGCACCGGTCAACTGCCCAGCCAGCTTCTGACTAATGAATGAAGTCGAACTGCTATTGTCCACCAAAATCAAGACCCTTTTATCTTGCATTGTAGCCAGCAGTTGGAATGCCTTGGATGACACCCTCCCATCGAGTGCGGAACGTGAGATGGCCATGACTGAGTCACAGTCCTGGTGATTCTCATTGATGTTGTTCCTGCTAGAGTCAATAACAAAGAGTTCGAGCATTTCCTCGACGACATGAAGCTGCACTATGGTGGGGCAGCCGTGATCCTAACCCCAGCGTTTGCTGCACTTGAAACATAAGCCGCGGGCACACCGATAATCTTGAAGAGCCTTGATCTTGGTGTTATTTGCCTGCTCTGCTTCAAGCTTGCATCGGTCAGAGAGGCTCGACGTTGGGACAAAGCTGCTCCTACTCGGTGGTGGTGGTAGGGGCACAGTTGTTCCTGCTCTTGGTGTCATCTCAGGTGGTCATGACAGAGCATTAAAAAAACCATCTACCACATCCTCTTGCAGCAGTGCCAGAGCACACAACGTGTCCATGTCCGGTGGCCACTGGACCAGGACCACAACCCGGATATCCTTCTGCAGTCCCTCGACGAAACGAGTGACGAAATAAAACGGATGAATCGTGTCAGAATAAGAGCTCAAATGATTAATGATTAACTCAAATTTCTCAATGTAATCCGCAAATGAAGAAGTTTGCCGAACAGTATAAAACTGACGGATCAACATTTGATGTCGATCTCGGCCAAAGCGCGTGCACAATAACATGGGGAAAGCTTCCCAGACATACTGAAAGAGCTGTTTTTTGACATACGTAACCAAATGGACGCCGGCCTCGAGAAATTCAAGCCAGCCATAGGCAACCAGAAGGTGGGCACGATCTCAAACATGTGAAAGTATTGTTCACATATAGGGTCTTCCACAGATTTGGGTTCTCCCCCGAAAACTGAGGGAAGGAGATGGAGGCATGCGCTTGGTCGAGCCTACTGAGCAGCTTGCTAGCATGCGTGAAGGAGACAGAATGGTGGGAGAAAGGGAAGCGTCACACTGACCATTCGCCGAGAGTGGCGGTGACGTCTGGAACGACGCCCCCGGCGGCCCCAGGGAGATGTTGAAGTCACTATGGTCCATAGACCCGTGGGGATCGTGCGTCGTGCCTTCTCCGGCATCCTGGTGGAGGCCGAGCGTCGCTGGCGGAGGCGAGTTGAGGATCGAGCCCGCTATTGCGTCCTCACTAGCATGTTGCGTCGCCGGCACCGCGGCTTGCAACGCTGCGACAGCCTCGCCAGGATCGGTGACGTGCCGCTCCAGATCGGGTCTCCGTGCGAGGAGGTCGTCGATTTTAGCTGATGTAGCCTGTTGCACCTTGGTGCTCGTTGCGATGAGCGACTCCCACCAATCAAGGAAGGATTGGATCGACGGGTCCATGGCCTGCAGGAGAGATCGAGCTTGATGAAGGCTCCTAGTTTCCACAAACTGTGCCAGATCAGGGGTAGGGAAGGGTGGTGTGTTGGCCTCTAATACCAGATGTAAGGAGCGGAATAGCAGCAATGGATCGATCTATTACAACTCTATGAAGTAGTGGCTTGTACAGATCAAATTACAGCAATGGATTTCTTCTAGCAAGAGGAACTAGGGTAGGAACTCGTAGCCGCCATTGTTTGGTTCGGTGATCCACTGGATGATCTGCTCTCCGTTTCTTCTCCTTTTAGTACAGGCTGAACTCCCCTAGGCCTCATTGCGCCCACTCCGGCCCAGCCACTCGCGAGTTGGGATTCCGGACCTGCATCGGTCTTGGGGCAGCAAACAAACGCAGTGATTCGCTGCTAGGTGGGCCCTCCTTACCAGTGTTGTCGGTCGACATTGATGTTGCAGGGGCACTAATAGTGGATGAGCGGCCCAAGGCACCGGTTACGTGGTATTTCATACATGATGCTCACAACACCTTTGTAATGCGCTAGCTCATATAGGCACATGATATGTATTTCGCTTCATTTATCATAGAAGGTTATGGTACGCTTCTAGAAGCTTTTGGTAGGTTTTGGAAGATTCTAGAAGCTTTCGGCCATTTTCTGTGTTTTTTCGTTTTTCTTCCTATTTTCTGTGTTTCTTTTGTTTTCCTTTCCGTTTTCTGTTTGGTTTTATTTTTCCTATCTATTTTTTTGTTTTATATGTTTCGTGAAAATTTTCTTCAAATTTGTGAACTTTTTCAATTACGTGAATTTTATCAAATTCGTGAACTTTTTTCCACCTCGCAGACTTTTCAAATTCGTGATTTTTTTAAATTGTGAACTTCTTTTGGCTTCATTAACTTTCCAAATATGGGAATTTTTCTTGAATTTGTGATTTTTATCAAATTCACGGACATTTTTCAACTTCGCATTTTTTTCCAAATTCACAAAGTTTTCTCAACTTCACAATTTTTTAATTCATAATTCCCTTTGGATGTCACTAACTTTTGGTGAAATTGTGATTTTTTTAGCAATGTCGAGAATGAATAGCCGGTTTTTTCGTCTAAACCAATAGCTAAGACTCATGGAGCGAGTGAGGCCACATGGGTCAGCCCAGATGGATACCTTCTTTCAATTTGGGCTCTATAAGCGTAGGCTAAGAGGTCTCACTTCAGCAGCCTTCTGCACCAAGTGCGGACTGGGGTCGGTGTGGAGGTGTCCAACATGGGGGAGGGCTATGGGATCGAGCTGGCTTGCGGCTATAGAGAGAGGGCGGCGGAGAAGCAACGGGATCAGTCGTCGGCAGCGACGGAGGGACTATGGTAGCGACACCTGTTGTCGTGGGAGGATCATGAGGTTGAGGCGAGTGGAGAGACAAAGAGAATGAACACAATCTAATCTTCTTCCTTTTTAGTGTGTAAAGCCCTAGGAGGAGTTGGCAGTGCCCAGTCATCATTAACTACGGTGAAAATCACTTGACTACCGCAAAACCGAGACCAAGGTTGAGTGTTGAACCTCATGGTTAGTTGGGGTGTGTTTTGACCAATTTCGAAGTTCATGGTTGTAAATTAAGTTGTTGTTTAGTTTGTGGTTGAAATGTGTACTTTTCACAATCAATTTCCTAAAGTAGCATAAAATAAGACATGTGATTAGCATAAAATAAGACATGTGATCTAGGTTCAGTATTTGGAAGTACCATCTGTTGGGGAACGTCGCATGGGAAACAAAAAAATTCCTACGCACACGCAAACCTATCCATGGTGATGAGCATCTACGAGAGGGAGAGTGGATCTACATACCCTTGTAGATCGCTAAGCGGGAAGCGTTAAGAAACGCGGTTTTTGTAGTCGAACTTCTTCGCGATCCAAATCGCCGAGCGTCCCGCGATCCAATCACGAACCGTCCCGCGAACACATCATGATCCGTCCCGTGAACTCATCACGATCCGTCTCACGATCTTGATCACGATCTGTCCCACGAACTCATCACGATCCGTTCTGTGATCACATCACGAACCGTCTCGCGATCTCGATCACGGTCCTTCCGATCTAGCGCCGAACGGACGGCACCTCCGCGTTCAGCACACGTGCAGCTTGATGACGATCTCCACCGTCTTGATCCAGCAAGAGGAGGTGGAGAGGAGAGAGAGTTCACCGGCAGCGTGACGGCGCTCCGGTGATGGTGGTGGAGTGATTCCGGCAGGGCTTCGCCTAAGCGCTGCGGAAAACCGATCTAGAGGAGAAACTGTGCACCGGTGAAACGGGTAGCACGTGGCCGGAAATTCTGTCCAAAAACCACCCAATCCACTAGTATATATAGGAGGAGAGGAGAGGAGAGGCAGCCAAGGCCTTTGGGTCGGCCGAAATAGGAGGTGGGAAGCAATCCTACTTCACCTCCAATCCTAGTTGGAGTAGGATTGCCTCCTATTGGCTGATTTTTCCACTTTTTGCTTTAGGACTTTCTCTCCTGCGCCATGGGCCTTTGTGGCTGTTTTCCCAGCCCACTAAGGGCTGGTTATTATTCTCCCACAGCCCATGGACCTCTTGGGGTCGAAATACCCCTCCCGGAGGCCTCCCGGTACACTACCGGCACTCCCGGTACACTACCGATGAGCCCAAAACTTTTCCGGAAACCAAACTGGGACTTCCTATATATGAATCTTTACCTCCGGACCATTCCGGAGCTCCTCATGACGTCCGGGATCTCATCTAGGACTCCGAACAAACTTCGGTCACCACCATACATAACTCTACACTACCGAAACGTCACCGAACCTTAAGTGTGCAGACCCTGCGGGTTCGAGAACTATGTAGACATGACCGAGACACCTCTACGGTCAATAACCAATGGCGGGACCTAGATTTCCACATTGGTTCCTACATATTCTATGAAGATCTTTATCGGTCGAACCTCTATGTCAAGGATTCAGTTAATCCCGTATAACGTTCCCTTTGTTCTTCGGTATGTTACTTGCCCGAGATTCGATCGTCGGTATCTCCATACCTAGTTCAACCTTGTTACCGGCAAATCTCTTTACTCGTTCCGTAATACAAGATCCCGCAACTAAAAATTAGTCACATTGCTTGCAAGGCTTATTGTGATGTTGCATTACCGAGTGGGCCCCAAGATACCTCTCCGTTACACGGAGTAACAAATCCCAGTCTCGATCCATGCCAACTCAACAGACACCATCGGAGATACCTGTAGAGCACCTTTATAGTCACCCAGTTACGTTGCGACGTTTGATACACACAAGGCACTCCTCCGATATCCGTGAGTTGCATGATCTCATGGTCATAGGAATATATGCTTGACATGCAGAAAACTGTAGCAATAAACTCACACGATCATATGCTATGTTTGTAGTTTGGGTCTTATCCATCACATCATTCTCCTAATGATGTGATCCCGTTATCAAATGACATCTCATGTCCATGGCTAGGAAACCTTAACCATCCTTTGATCAATGAGCTAGTCCATTAGAGGCATACTAGGGACATGGTTTTGTCTATGTATCCACACATGCATTTAAGTCTCCGATCAATACAATTATAGCATGGATAATAAACGATTATCATGAACAAGGAAATATGATAATAACTAATTTATTATTGCCTCTAGGGCATATTTCCAACACCATCCACTCTTGAGTTGCTGGATTGCACAAGATAGTGTGAGAAATTTCTTGAGTGTGTATCTCCGGTATAAAAAACAATTAGGCCACAGTTGCAATCCCCAAGCTCTATGGGTTGATCATATCATGGCACAAAGCTTGGTGTTGTGTCGATATTCTTGTCACTAGAGGGGAGTCTGGCAAGATGGATACATGGCACTACCATGCTCAAAATTTTGGTATAATACACAAAGAGGAGTTCTTGGGACCTTCTGGCGGTAGTGTGGATCAGATGAAAAGGAAAGCCATGTCTTGCAAACACACTTGAAACGTCAAAAGTCTTGAAAGCCATGGCTAGGGTTGCGACGGATTGTCTCCAGCTGGTCCGACGAGCACATTGCGATGGGGGACGGCTATTGTGCCGTGTCAGCTACAGCGTGGCGGGGCGAGCTTCGCGGGCCCGATCTAGGCCCGGTCGGGTAATTGGCCTGGTGTGCTCCTGTCGCTGTGTGCGGTTTGCTACCGACTGAGCCGGTGGAGGTAGTTCCCTCCCATGTGGCTGCGGTACTGCCAGCCCCTGTCTACTAGTGATTCGTTTGGTCTGGCTGGCCTCATAGAGTTTGTCGTGGTGAAAAGTCGATGGTGTCCTCTTGACTGTGTTGGCGCATGTTGGTGGGCGACGGATGCGGTTGAGGCGATGATTGGTCCTGGGTTGTGAGTGCGAGGGGTCGGGAGAAATCTTTGTCTGGTCTTGCCGACACTGTCGCGGTGATGCTTGTGGACGCCACCATCCTTCTTGGAGGGCGTCGTGTGGACCTCTCTGCCACCCCCCTCCATGTATCGGGAGAAATCCTAGGATTCGTTCCGGCAGCAATGTCATCATCTCAGTCTTTCTTGAAGGTGTTGCTTGGTACACGACGACTCGGTGCCATGGGAGGTGGAAGTTTTCGGTGGGCGCAGCGGTTGCAGGAATCCATCGCTTTTCTATTTGTTTTTGGGCGTTGTTGGCATTATTTTTCTTACTTTTCTCTTGTCTTTGTTTTTGGGCGTGACTGTGTTGTTTGTCCTAGCATTGCTTAAACTGGTATATCAAATGGTTACTATATTGCTTAAACTAGTACTCCTCTGTTGGGGATATGACCCGCCCCGGAGGCTCTGGGTCATGTTGTTGGCTCGTGAGCCGGCCCTAAGGTGAGCCGTAAGACTAGTGGCCCAAGAAGATAGGGGGCTCACGGTGTGGGCCGTACGACGGCTCCGACGGAGAAGACCCGGGCGGGCAAGCCGACTCACAGACAGCTTGGGCAAGAAGATAGAGGAGAGACTCGGTTAGCAATTGTAACGACCCGGATGTCCTGACCTCTTATATAAAGGCAGACCCGGGGCGACTTAGAGGAGAGGGAATCGAGAACTAGGTCAAGCTTCTAGCTCCTTGTAATCGATACGCAAGCAATGCAAACACAAGCAGGACGTAGGCTATTACCTCGATTTGAGGGGCCGAACCTGGGTAAATCCGTGTCTTTCGCCCCGACTAACCCCTTTGGGTCCACCCCGTTAGCGATGGCCTCGAACCTAAGTCCGTTCACCTGGACATCTGCCGTGATAAAACCCCGACAGTTGGCGCCCACCGTGGGGCTAGAGCTTGGTGGTGTTGAGTTCTCAAAGGGCTCTCTCCCAGGGTTCGAAGAATACGTGGTCGGAAGGATGAGCAAGAGTCACCGCGGCCGGCTCTACATCGACGACGCCAGCTGGGGGCTTGATGCTGGCTCTGTGGAGTATGGATTCCGGGTTCCGTTCGGTGGGATCCAGGTTTTCGTTGGAAAGGTTGATGGATCTACACCTGGGCCGGACGTCTGCACCAACATCGTCGAGCCGGCTCGGCGTCTCCAATCTACGCGTGTTGTGCAGCCCACCCGTGCCCATCCGGGTCAAAAGCACGTTCTCGTGGGCTTCACTCAAGGCATGGACCTGGAAGCATACGGGTCACAGGGAACTCTCGTTTGCTCGGAAGATGAGTCCTCCAATGGGGAGACAGAATCAGCGTATCGGCTCAGCAACGGTGGCCTTGGGGGCTACCACTACAACTATTCTGAGGAAGAGGGCGTTGAGGCGGATGCTCTGAGCCCCCCGGTTCATGCGGCGGTATTCATGGCGGGATCGGCTTCAGCCGCCGGTGACACAGCTGCGGGAGCCGCCGTAGCAGGAGATAGCCCGCCGCCGCCGGCTCAGGTTCTAGTGGAATTAATGGATGAACTCGCAGCTCTCATGGCCACAGAGGTAACACCGGATAATCAAGCAGCCAGGAATCTAGAGGTGGCACGGATCAAGGGCCGGATGGCAGAGGAACGGCAAAGGATGGCCGAGCTGAAGACCCAGATGGAGGAAGAAGCGGAGCGTATCAAGGCTGATGCTTTCCATCTGGAGCTGGAGCAGAGGTCAGCGGCCACGGTGCACCGGAGGAGGCATCAATCCCATCTACCAGAACGTTACGAAGCGAGGAACCTTTTTAACACCCCTGGTGCGGGACGGGTTACGGGTGTACCAGAGAGCCGCCCGGTGGAGCGCCCGGCGACTGACCCACCCCAGCATAACCAAATCTCACCTAGGGCTTTTCCAACACCGGCGGGCCATTACTCTAACCCGGCCAAGAACATGGTGGCAGCGGCCGCCCGGCTTGAGACAATTACCATCCCAGATGAGGCACCCTTTGCGGAGGATGTGCAAAACGCCATTGGGTATTTATAGACGGCCATGGCCCAGCAAGAGAGGTATGCTCATAGCCGGAGCCAGGTTCACTCCACCCCCCTCCCCAGTCGAAGTTTCAGCCGGCGCTATGAGTCGCTGGCGTGTTCCAGCAGTCACCCACGTTGCGGACCACCGAAGGACGAGCGGGCGTCTCTAGATGCACAAGCCCTCATGGACCAGGCAAGAGACAGACGAGAGGCGAAGATAGCGGCAACCCGTCCAGAGCCGGTGCCTTCCGTCTCAATGGGAGTGGTTAGTACCAGAGCCGTGGGGGTGCCATGTTTAACTCTAGCTCTGAGAAGTGAACGGCTGCCAAAAGATTTCAAGGGGCCTCAAAAGGTTCCGAGTTACACAGCCGATCTACCCTCTGAGGCGTGGGTTGAAAGTTATGAACTGGCCATGGAGATGTTGGATGTCAGTGAGGCGGTATGCGCAAAATATTTCATCATGATGCTTGAGGGTCCGGCTCGTACATGGTTAAAAGGTCTGCCGCCTAACACGATAAACTCATGGGCGGAGCTGAGAGCGAAGTTTATTAAGAATTTCCAGGGGACCTGTAAGCAGCCGATGACTATTGTCGACTTGGACCACTGTGTTCAACAGGAGAATGAGTTGGCCCATCATTGGGTCCGGCGGGTGTCGACCATTATTCACTCTTCAGAGCAGATCACAGCGACTCAAGCGGTGCTTATGTTAGAGAAGAACTGTCATTTTGTTCCATTGAAGCAGAAGCTCGGCCGGCTCAAGCGCACGTGTCAGGATATGGGAGAGCTCATGACGGCCTTGACGAAGTATGACGACTCAGATAACACCAAGGATCCAGGCTCGGATGATGAGAAAGCCAATCAAGGGAAGAAAACAATCAAGGGAAAGGTTTTGTGAACAATGGGAATCAGAATAAGCGGAAGAGCGCTGATAGCGGATCCGAGCTAGTGGCAAATACCAACATAGGACAGAACCATCCCAAGGGGGGTGGAAAGTTCAGGCCAAGGAACAGAGGCCCTTTTAATTTAGAGGAGGCACTTAGGAAGCCTTGTTCGGAGCACAGCACGCCTGACAAGCCGGCGTTGCATGCGTGGGGTGACTGCTTTATCATGCAGAGATTCAAAAACCAGCATTCCCAACCGCGTAATAACCAGGGCGGTGGCCCGCCTGGCGGCTCAGGCCATGGCGGGTCAGGGGCTGGATTCGGCGCTGGCGGTTCAGGAAGTGGGCATTCGGGTCAGAATAACCAAGGGGGGCACCAACAGCATCCTGGCAACAACGGCAATAACAACAATCAGCAGTAGCGCAACCAGTCCGGGTTTCAGAGTAACCTGAAGCAGCTCAGTTCTGGACAGTATCACGTATTCACAACTGGTCACAATAAACGAGACGAGAAGTTGCGGAGGCGAGCGGTTAATGCAGTTGCTCCGGCTCTCCCGTGATATTTGTCGTGGTCTGAATATGACATAAGGTGGAGCCGGGAGGATCACCCGCCGCGGGTAGATGACCCGGGCCGGCTGGCTCTAGTTGTGGCCCCTCAGGTGAATGGCTATATGGTGAATAAAGTGCTTATGGACGGAGTTAGCAGCATCAACATCCTTTACTATGACACTTTCCGGCGGATGAAGTTGCTTGACAAGGATCTTAAACCTTCTTCCACCGTCTTTCATGGTGTGGTCCCGGGTAAATCAGCATACCCGGTGGGTCGGATTTCATTGGAAGTAGCTTTTGGCGATGAGCATAATTACAGGGTGGAGTCCCTATGGTTCGAAGTGGTCAAAATCAAAAGTCCCTATAATGCGCTATTTGGGAGACCGGATTATGCCAAATTTATGGCTAGGCCTTGCTATGTTTATTTGCAACTCAAAATGCCTGGCTTAAATGGCACAATTACCGTTCAGGGTAATAGAAAAACGGCTCTCGAGTGTGAGGAAGGAGATGCGGCATATGCAGAGGCTAGTTGTGCTCAGGAGGAGCTGAAATTTTACAAGGAGAACGTTGACCCGGAGGATATGACTCCGCTGAAGAAGCCTACAACAGAAGTTGAGCCGCCACTTAAGTTTTCAGCAGATGATACCAAGGCAGTAGATTTCAATCCGGGCGACTCATCCAAACAGTTCATCATTGGGGCTCACATGGATCCCAAATAGGAAAGCGCGCTCATCGAATTCATCCGTGAGAATCGGGACATCTTCGCATGGAAACCTTCTGACATGCCGGGTGTACTGAGAGAGTTCGCTGAGCACAATCTTAATGTGGATCCAAAGTTTAAGCCGATCAAATAGTTTTTGCGACGGTTCAACAAAGAGAGACGTAAAGCTATTGGGGAGGAAGTTGCCCGGCTCTTGGCCGCAGCCTTTATAGTGGAAGTTTTTCTCCCGGAGTGGCTGGCTAACCCGGTGCTAGTACTGAAAAAGAACGGCACGTGGCGTATGTGTATAGATTACACAGACCTTAATAAGGCTTGCCCGGCTGACCCTTTTGCACTCCCTCGTATAGATCAAATCATTGATGAAACAGCTGGATGTGAAAGTTTATGCTTCCTGGATGCATACTCAGGATATCATCAGATTAAGATGGCAACGAAAGATCAGGAGAAGACGGTGTTTATTACACCTTTTGGGGCATTCTGCTACGTCTCCATGCCTTTCGGGCTCAAGAGTGCCCAGGCGACTTACCAACACTGTGTGCAGAATTGCCTCCACAGCCAGATTGGTCGAAATGTTCATGCTTACGTAGACGACATCGTGGTTAAATCCAGAAAGAACGAAACTCTTTTAGAGGATTTCAAAGAAACCTTTGACAATCTCCGGGTCTACAAAATGATGCTTAACCCGACGAAGTGTGTCTTTGGTGTTCCAGCAGGAAAGCTGTTGGGTTTCTTGGTCTTTGAGCGGGACATCGAGGCCAACCCGGATAAGATTAAGGCTATCACTTCTTTGGGGGAGCCAACGTGCATTAATGACGTTCAGCGCCTTGCAGGACGAATTGCTGCATTGAGCCGCTTCATAAGCTGGCTTGGGGAGAAAGCCATTCCCTTATACCAGATGATGAAGAAGACAGACAGGTTTAAGTGGAGTGCAGCGGCGGCCGAAGCACTCGAAGCTCTTAAAAAGTAGTTGACTGAGCCGCTAGTGTTAGCTGCTCCGGTTGAGAAAGAGCCATTACTCCTTTATGTGGCGGCTAACAACAGAGCGGTCAGTGTAGCAATTGTGGTTGAGCGCAAGGAGGCAGGGAAGGAGTATCCTGTGCAAAGGCCGGTTTATTACATTAGTGATGTTTTGGCAGAGTCTAAGCAGAGGTATCCACATTGGCAGAAGTTAATATACGGAGTCTTCATGGCCAACCGCAAGTTAAAACATTATTTTTTGGGGCACCAAATAACAGTGGTCAGTTCTGCCCCGTTGGGAGATATCATTCAAAATAGAGAAGCTACAGGGAGGATTGCCAAGTGGGCCTTAGAGCTGGGTCCTCTTAACATCAAGTATGTTCCTCGTACAGCAATTAAATCTCAAGCTCTGGTGGATTTCATAAATGATTGGACTGAATGTCAAGCCCCCGAAGAGAAGCCGGATAACACATATTGGACTATACACTTTGATGGATCAAAGCAGCTAGAGGGGTCTGGTGCAGGAGTTGTTCTCACCTCCCCCAAGGGTGACAAATTTTGTTATGTGCTCCGGTTAATGTTCCCTTGTACTAATAATGCAGCTGAGTATGAGGCACTGCTCCATGGTCTCGGAGTTGCTAAAGAAATGAATTTAAGCCGAGTCAGGTGTTTGGGCGACTCAGATCTGGTGGCTCAGCAAGTTTCAGGTACTTGGGACTCCAAGGATCTGCGGATGGCGGCTTATCGACAAGCGGTTGATATCATTACAGGTCACTTTAAGGGGTACCAGGTGGATCACATTGATCGTCGCAGGAACGAGGCGGATGATGCTTTGTCACGGTTAGGCTCTCAACGAAAGCCAGTACCACCTAATGTTTTCCTGGATGTATTGCATCATCCGACTGTCAAGATACCCTTGGAGGAGGATCTGGCTATTCTTGACCCGGAAGCGGAATTGGTGGCGGCTCTGCATGCTACTCCGGACTAGACTATTCCTTATTTGGTGTATCTGACACGCGGCGAGTTACCTCAAGAGGAGGATCTGGCCAGGAAGATCACCCGACATTCTAAGTCTATGACGATTATCAATGGTGAGTTGCATAACTGTAGTGTGACGGGTGTCTTTCAGCGCTGCGTTTCACCAGAGGAGGGTCGGCAAATCTTGAGGGAAATTCATGCTGGCGACTGTGGACATCACTCCGGGTCAAAATCTTTAGTGGCCAAGGCTTTTCGACATGGGTTTTTCTGGTTGACGGCTCACAAGGACGCAGAAGACTTAGTCCATAAGTGTGACGGCTGTCAGAAGTTTGGCCGGCGTGCTCACGGTCCGGCTCAAGAGTTGAGGATGATACCAATTACTTGGCCGTTTGCGGTCTGGGGGCTTGATATGGTAGGGCCCTTCAAGAGATCCAAGGATAATAAAACACACCTTCTGGTGGCAGTTGATAAATTTACTAAGTGGGTAGAGGCAGAGCCGGTCAGTAAATGTGACGCGGCTACAGCAGTTCAATTTGTTAAGAAGGTGATTTATCGCTTTGGTTACCCACACAGTATCATTACAGACAATGGAACAAATTTATCCAAAGGAGCTATGAAAACGTTCTGTGAGAAGGAGCATATCCGGCTTGATGTTTCAGCCATGGCACATCCACAGTCTAATGGTCAGGCAGAGCGAGCCAATCAGGAAATTTTAAGAGGTGTCAAACCACGGCTCATGGTTCCTTTGAAACGGGCACCCCGGATGTTGGGTTGAGGAGTTGCCTTTCGTCTTATGGAGCATCAGAACTACACCTAATAGATCTACAGGTTTCACACCTTTCTTCATGGTGTACGGTGCTGAGGCGGTTCTACCCAGTGACATCTGGCACGACTCACCAAGGGTGGCGGCTTATGTTGAGACAGACAATGAGGTAGCGCGCCAAGATGCGTTGGATGCCTTGGATGAAGCACGAGAGTTAGCAGCAGCCAGGTCGGCAATTTATCAACAAGACCTGCGACGCTATCATAGCCGTAGGGTAAAGACCCGAACGTTCCAGGAAGGTGACCTAGTGCTCCGGTTGATTCAAGACCAGTCTGGAATGCATAAGTTATCTCCACCATGGGAGGGGCCTTTTGTGATCAAAAGGAACCTTAACAATGGGTCATATTACCTCATTGATGTTAGATATGAGTCGGAAACCGTGGGTCAAGAGACATTGCGGCCATGGAATATCGCACATCTGCGACCATACTTTACTTAGCAGACGTTGAAAGCCGCTATCATTGTATATATCATGTTCACAGGAGGAAAAGCTAGCATCCCCGCACAAGACTGGGGCCTCTGCTCTTATGTATACCTTTGTACATTCAAGATGAAATTTTTTCCGACTCAAAAACTGGAAGTAAAGTGGTTTACTCGTCGTCAAAATGGCTGATCCGGCTTTATGCCTTGTCAAGCGTTGTAGCAGGGAGGCTTCTTACCTTCGGGTATAGCTTACATCTCCCCTGCGCAATCGGCTTTTATGCTGGTGCAAGGAGGCTTCTTGCCTTCGGGTATAGCTCACTTCTCCCTTGCACAGCCGGCGATATGCCCAATTAAGCACTGTTGCAAAGAGGCTTCTTGCCTTCGGGTATAGCTTACTTCTCCTTTGCACAGCCAGCTGTTATTAAACTATTGCAAGGAGGCTTCTTGCCTCCGGGTATAGCTTACTTCTCCCTTGCACGGTTGGCTTTATGCCTAGTTTGGTTACATTAAGTGTTGTTGTTGATGGAGGCTTCTTACCTTTGGTATAGCTTACAGGACCCTAAGACAACAGCGTGTACACCAAATTCCAGTTGCTTATCAACTGCGGCCATCGAAGGGGGCTTCTTACCGACGGGTATCGCTTATCTCACCCTAATGGCTGGCTTTATGCCACTTCCGGTTACTTATTAACCGTGGTTGTCGAAGGGGGCTTCTTACCGACGGGTTCGCTTATCTCACCCTAACAACAGGCGTTTACGCCAAAATTCAGTTGCTTAGCAATTGTAGCTGTTGAAAGAGGCTTCTTGCCTTCGGATATAGCTTACTTCTCCTTTCAAACAGCCGGCTTTATGCCGTCTCCGGCTAATTATTAGCCGTGGCTGTCGATGGAAGCTTCTTGCCCTGGGGTATAGCTTACATCTCCCATCATCAGCTGGCGTTCACTGTACTCTTACCAGTCAATCTCGCCTAGAGACCCTGAGCCGGTTCAAATAATTGATGGCCAATCTCGCTTAGAGACCCTGAGCCGGTTCAAATAATTGACGGCCAATCTCGACAAAGACCCTGAAATGGTATAAGTTTAACCGTTCGAATCCACGCAGAAGAGCCGTCATATGAGTTTTTTGAGGAAGGAAAGATCATCATCACATATTGTATCACGCCGGCTTACCAAGTCGGGTCAGAGCAAAGCAATTATAAGTCCCAGGTTGCTGCAGACAGAACTACCCGGCACTTGGGGGCTACACAGCCGCAATTCTCCTCAAAAAGTTCCGGCTCGTCAATAGCCGCAGTTATCGATAGAGGCTTCTTACCGTCAGGTATAGCTTACATTATCCTACAGACAACCGGCTCCCTAACAACTTTGTCTGACAAGAGCTGGAGCCATGTTGCCCCGGTCGACAAAATTCAAGGTTTCAAAGAGATTATCCGGCTCTAATGTTCTGGAGAAAGGAATGGCGTCTTCAAAGACAGACACCTCTCATCAGAAAAACTCAAGGTATATCCATGAAGAGCCGGCAACACATTAAATTGAAACACAGAGAGAAGGAAAATGCATACAGAGAGGTGAAAAATGTATACAGCCGCCAAACGGCTGAGTCATGCTTAGGAAAACTACTCTCAGAAAATGCATTGCCAAAGTTTCAACCGCTCACGGCGGGTCATTACATGAGTCTATACATGAGTCGGTGCTCAAGAAGATTAAAAGGTCAAACTTTCAGCTACTGGCCGGCTCATCCCGCTCCGGTTCTTCCGCTGGCCTTATCTGGAGATTGCCCAAGTCCCAGTTACAGTCAGCCAGAGCAGCGAAAGACCCCTCAAGGAACGGAGACGCATCAAGCTCACAAGGAAAGAGATCCTTACTGCGGGCGGGTGTCGGATCTTTCCAATCGTAGAGAGGCCCGCGAATCCTCTTCTCCTCTGAGTCATAAGCCGCCTGATAGGTGCTCAAGTCACCTTCATCCGCCAAGACAGAGGCCAGATAGCGCGACTCTTTGACACACCGGATGTAATCTTCTTCGGTGAATTCTGAGCCGTCATCTCTTTTAGACGGGTAACCATCCATCATGTCAGCCGGCATTAGCTCGGGGGCGAAGGCCAGAGCCCGGCTCAATCGAGCAATGGCTCCTTGGCGGAAGGCAGACTTCTTTAGCTCTTTTATCTGCTTGGGCATTGTAGAGAAGACTTCCAAGACCCTTTTCAGAGTAGTGGGGATCTTCTCCTTATATTGCACGCTCTTGATCGTGAAGATGGCGCCGCAGTATAACTGTTTCGCAAAAGTATAAATGGCCTTCAGTGGCAGAAGGCTATCAGAAGCCAACTGCCGGCTCCTGGGACCTGGATAAGTCAGATAAAGTGGATGAGTCGCCAGTTTTTTGTTGGGGAACGTCGCATGGGAAACAAAAAAAATCCTACGCACACGCAAACCTATCCATGGTGATGAGCATCTACGAGAGGGAGAGTGGATCTACATACCCTTGTATATCGCTAAGCGGGAAGCGTTAAGAAACGCGGTTGGTGTAGTCGAACATCTTCGCGATCCAAATCGCCAAGCGTCCCGCGATCTCATCATGATCCGTCCCGCGATCCAATCACGATCCGTCACGTGAACTCATCACGATCCGTCCCACAATCTCATCACGATCCGTCTCACGATCTTGATCACGATCTGTCCCGCGAACTCATCACGATCCGTTCCGCGATCTCATCACGAACCGTCTCGCGATCTCGATCACGGTCCTTCCGATCTAGCGCCGAACGGACGGCACCTCCGCGTTCAGCACACGTGCAGCTTGATGACGATCTCCACCGTATTGATCCAGCAAGAGGAGGTGGAGAGGAGAGAGAGTTCACCGGAAGCATGACGGCGCTCCGGTGATGGTGGTGGAGTGATTCCGGCAGGGCTTCGCCTAAGCGCTGCGGAAAACCGATCTAGAGGAGAAACTGTGCACCGGTGAAACGGGTAGCACGTGGCTCGAAATTCTGTCCAAAAAACCACCCAATCCACTAGTATATATAGGAGGAGAGGAGAGGAGAGGCAGCCAAGGCCTTTGGGTCGGCCGAAATAGGAGGTGGGAAGCAATCCTACTTCACCTCCAATCCTAGTTGGAGTAGGATTGCCTCCTATTGGCTGATTTTCCACTTTTTGCTTTAGGACTTTCTCTCCTGCGCCATGGGACTTTGTGGCTGTTTTCCCAGCCCACTAAGGGCTGGTTATTATTCTCCCACAGCCCATGGACCTCTTGGGGTCGAAATACCCCTCCCGGAGGACTCCCGGTACACTACCGGCACTCCCGGTACACTACCGATGAGCCCAAAACTTTTCCGGAAACCAAACTGGGACTTCCTATATATGAATCTTTACCTCCGGACCATTCCGGAGCTCCTCGTGACGTCCGGGATCTCATACGGTACTCCTAACAAACTTCGGTCACCACCATACATAACTCTACACTACCGAAACGTCACCGAACCTTAAGTGTGTAGACCCTGCGGGTTCGAGAACTATGTAGACATGACCGAGACACCTCTACGGTCAATAACCAATGGCGGGACCTGGACGTCCACATTGGTTCCTACATATTCTACGAAGATCTTTATCGGTCGAACCTCTATGTCAAGGATTCAGTTAATCCCGTATAACGTTCCCTTTGTTCTTCGGTATGTTACTTGCCCGAGATTCGATCGTCGGTATCTCCATACCTAGTTCAACCTCGTTACTGGCAAGTCTCTTTACTCGTTCCGTAATACAAGATCCCGTGACTAACACTTATCCACATTGCTTGCAAGGCTTGTTGTGATGTTGTATTACCGAGTGGGCCCTGAGATACCTCTCCGTCACACGGAGTAACAAATCCCAGTCTCGATCCATGCCAACTCAACAGACACCATCGGAGATACCTGTAGAGCACCTTTATAGTCACCCAGTTACATTGCGACGTTTGATACACACAAGGCACTCCTCCGATATCCGTGAGTTGCATGATCTCATGGTCATAGGAACATATAGTTGACATGCAGAAAACAGTAGCAACAAACTGACACGATCATATGCTATGTTTGTAGTTTGGGTCTTATCCATCACATCATTCTCCTAATGATGTGATCCCGTTATCAAATGACATCTCATGTCCTTGGCTAGGAGACCTTAACCATCCTTTGATCAACGAGCTAGTCCATTAGAGGCATACTAGGGACATGGTTTTGTCTATGTATCCACACATGCATTTAAGTCTCCGATCAATACAATTATAGCATGGATAATAAACGATTATCATGAACAAGGAAATATGATAATAACTAATTTATTATTGCCTCTAGGGCATATTTCCAACAGTCTCCCACTTGCACTAGAGTCAATAATCTAGTTCACATCACCATGTGATTCGCATTGTTATGAATCTAACACCCAATGAGTTCTGGGGCTCGATCATGCTTTGCATGTGAGAAAGGTCTTATAGTCAATGGGTCTGCGATATTCAGATCCGTGTGTACTTTGCAAATCTCTATGTCAAACCGTAAACACTGCTACCACACTCCACTTGGTACTATTTCCAAATGGCTGCTCCACTATACGTATCCAGATTGCTACTACGAGTCATCCGGATTAGTGTTAAAGCTTGTATCGACGTAACTCCTTACGACGAACTCTTCATCACCTCCATAATCGAGAAACATCTCCTCAGTCTCTTAGTTATTGAGGATAATCTTGACCGCTGTCCAGTGATCCACTCCTGGTTCACTCTTGTACCCCCTGCCGGACTCATGGCAAGGCACACACACGTGCGGTACACAGCATGGCATAATATAGAGCCTATGGCTAAGGCATAGGGGACGACGTTCGTCCTTTCTCTTTCTTCTGCCGTTGTCGAGCTTTGAGTCTCACTCAACTTTCACACCTTACAAATCAGGCGAGAACTCTTTCTCTGACTGATCCATTTTGAACTCTTTCAAAATCTTGTCAAGGTATGCACTCATTGAAAGTCTCATCGAGCATCTTGATCTATCTCCATAGATTTTGATGCTCAACAATTAGGTAGCTTCATCCAGGTCTTCCTTTGAAAATCCCTTTCCAAATAACCGTTTTATGCTTTCCAGAAACTCTACATTATTTCTGATCAACAATATGTCATCCACATATACTTATCAGAAATTCTATAGTGCTCCCACTCACTTTATTGAAAATACAAGTTTCTCGTAAACTTTGTATGAACATCAAAACTTTGATCACCTCATCAAAGCGTATATTCCAACTCCAAGATGCTTGCTTCAGTCCATGGAAGGATCACCGAAGCTTGCACACCTTTTAGCATCCTTAGGCCTGACAAAACCTTCTGGTTGTATCACATACAACCTTTCCTCAAGTAAACCGTTAAGGAAACGATGTTTTGACATCCATCTGCCAGATTTCATAATTGAAAACACAGCAAATGCTAACATAATTCCAACAGACTTTAGCACCACTACGAGTGAGAAAGTCTCATCGTAGTCAACTCCTTGAACTTGTCACAAACATCTTTGCAACAAGTCGAGCTTTACAAATAGTGACATTCACCATCAGTGTTTGTCTTCATTTTAAAGATCCATTTGTACTCAACGACCTGCCGTCCAACGAGCAAGTCTACCAAAGTCTACACTTGGTTTTCATACATGGATCCTATCTCGGATTTCATGGCCTCTAACCATTTGTCGAAATGCGGGCTCATCATCGCTTCTCCATAGCTCGTAGGTTCATCGTTGTCCAACAACATGATCTCCAAGACAGAGTTGTCGTACCACTTAGGAGCAGTACACATCCTTGTCGACCTACGAATTTCGATAGTAACTTGATCCTGAAGCTTCATGATCATCATCATTAACATCCTCTTCAACTAACGTAGGCTTCACAGAAACATCTTTTTGCGCTGCGCTACTCTCTGGTTGAACAAAGGTTTAACAACCTCATCAAGTTCTATCTTCCTCCCACTCAATTCTTTCGAGAGAAACATTTCCTCGAGAAAGGATCCGTTTAAGCAACAAACACTTTGCACTAGGATTTGAGATTGAAGGTTCACCCAACTGATCTTAGGGTATTCTATGAAGATGCAATTTGTCCGCCTTGGGTTCGACCTCATTAGATGAAAACATTTTCGACACAAGTGTCACATCCCCAAATATTAAGAAATGACAGCTTAGGTTTCTATCAAACAATAATTCACATGGTGTCATCTCAACGGATTTAGATGGTGCCCTATTTAAAGTGAATGTAGTTGTCTCTAATGCATAACCCCAAAATTATAGTAGTAAAACGACAAGAGACATCATAGCACGCACCATGTCCAATAGAGCATAACTATGATGTTCGGACACACCATCACACTATGGTGTTCCAGGTGGCGTTTAGTTGTGAAACAACTTTCACATTGTCTTAAGTTGTATGCCAAACTCGTGACTCAGATATTCACCTCCACGATCATATCGCAGTCATTTTTATCTTCTTGTCACGATGATCTTTAAACTTCACTCTGAATTTGCTTGAACCTTTCAAACGATTCAGACTTGTGTTTCATTAAGTAAATATACACTATATCTACTCAAATCATCAGTGAAGGTAAGAAAATAACGATATCCACTGCATGCTACAAGACTCACTAGATTGCATACATCAACATGTATCATTTCCAATGAATCACTTGCCCGCTCCATCCAACGGGGTCCTTTAGTCATCTTGCCCAAGACGCATGGTTCGCATGTCTCAACCGATTCGAAATCGAATGAGTCCAAATATCCATCAGCATGGAGTTTCTACATGTGCTTTATACCAATATGACATTTAGCGGCAGTGCCACAAGTATGTGGTACTATCATTATTAACTTTGTATCTTTTGACATCAATGTTATGAACATGTGTAATACTACGATCAAGATTTCAACAAACCATTCTCACTGGGTGCATGACCATTGAAGGTATTATTCATGTAAACAGAATAACCATTATTCTCTAACTTAAATGAATAACCGTATTGCAATAAACATGATCTAATCATGTTCATGCTCAACGCAAAACACCAAATAACATTTATTTAGGTTCATCACTAATCCTGAAGGTAGAGAGAGCGTGCGATGTTGATCACATCAACCTTGGAAACACTTCCAACACATATCGTCACCTCACCCTTAGCTAGTTCTCCGTTTATTCCGTAGCTTTTATTTCGAGTTACTAACATTTAGCAACCAAACTGGTATCCAATACCCAGGTGCTACTAAGAGTACTAGCAAGGTACACATTAGTAACTCGTATATCAAATATACTTCTATCAATGTTGCCACCCTTCTTATCTACCAAGTATCTAGGGTTGTTCCACTTCAGCGACCGCTCACCTCATAACAGAAGCACTTAGTCTCGGGTTTGAGTTCAACTTTGGGTTGCTTCACTGGAGCAGCAACTGACTTGCTATCCATGAAGTTTCCCTCCTTGCTCTTGCCCTTCTCGAAACTAGTGGTTTGATTAACCATCAACACTTGACGCTCCTTCTTGATTTCTACCTTCGCGGTGTCAAACATCGCGAACAGCTCAGGGATCAACATTTCTTTCCCTGGCATTTTATAGTTCATCACCGGGTTCTAGTAGCTCAGTGACAGTTACTTGGAGAACTACATCAATCACTATCTTCTCTGGAAGATCAACTCCCACTCGATTCAAGCGATTGTAGTACCCAGACAGTCTGAGCACATGCTCAACGATTGAGCTATTCTCTTTCATCTTGCAGGCAAAGAATCTTGTTGGAGATCCTATATCTCGCAACTCGGGCACGAGCCTGAGATCACAATCTCAGCTCTGAGAACATCTCATATGTTCCGTGACGTTCAAAACGTTTCGGAGCCTCAATTCTAAGTCGTAATGCATGACGCACTAAACTATCAAGTAGTCATCGAAACGTGCCTGTCAGATGTTCACAACATCTACAAACGACGCTAGATGGGGTGGCGCACCGAGCGGTGCATTAAGGACATAAGCCTTCTGTGCAGCAATGAGGACAATCCTCAGATCACGGACCCAGTCCGCAATTTTGCTACCAACATCTTTCAATTCTATTTCTCTAGGAAGATATAAAAATACAAGGGAGCTACAGCGCGAGCTAGTAATCTACAACATAATTTGCAAAGACACTTTGACTATGTTCATGATAATGAGTTAAATTAATCATATTACTTAAGAACTCTCACTCAGATTGACATCCCTCGGGTCATTCGAGTGATACATGATCCAAATTCACCAACTCAAGTCCGATCATCACGTGAGTTAAGGTGGCTTCAATGGTGAACATCATTATGTTGATCATATCCACTATATGACTCATGCTCGACCTTTCGGTCTCTTGTGTTCCAAGGCCATGTCTGTACATGCTAGGCTCGTCAAGTTTAACCCGAGTGTTCTGCGCGTGCAAATCTGGCTTGCACCCGTTGTATGTGAACGTAGAGTCTATCACACCCGATCATCACGTGCTGTCTCAACACGACGAACTTTCGCAACGGTGCACACTCGGGGAGAACACAGTTCATCTTGAAATTCAAGTGAGGGATCACCTTATAATGCTACCACCGTACTAAGCAAAACAAGGTGCATAAAAGGATTAACATCTCATGCAATTCATAAGTGACTTGATATGGCCATGAACTTGTGTTTAAGATCTCCATCTTCGAAACACCGGCATGATCTCCATCGTCACCGGCACAACACCATGATCTCCGTCAATGTGTTTCCATTGGGGTTGTGGCGCCAGCCCTGCTTCTACTTCTATTGCTACCGCTTAGCGATAAAGTAAAGCATTACATAGCGCTTAATGATTGACACGCAGGTCATACAATAATTAAAGACAACCCTATGGCTCCTGCCGGTTGCCGTACTCAACGACATGCAAGTCGTGAAATTCTATACATCACATGATAATCTCATACATCACATCTATCTCATCATGTAATTGGCCATATCACATCACAACATACCCTGCAAAAACAAGTTAGACGTCCTCTAATTGTTGTTGCATATTTTACGTGGCTGCTACGGGTATCTAGCAAGAACGATTCTCACCTATGCATAAACCACAACGGTGATACATAGATTGCTTTTCAACCTTCTCAAGGACCGCCTTTGTCGGATCCGATCCAACTAAAGTGACAGAAACTGTCACTCGCAAGCCATCTAAGCAACAAGTTGCGTCGAGGGAACCGGTCACTCGTAAGCGTACGAGTAATGTTGGTCCGGGCTGCTACATCTCACGATCCCGCTGAACCAAAATCCGACCAAGGGAGGAAGCAATCTAAGCATCAACACCCACAAACCTTTTGTGTTCTACTCGAGATCTCATCGAACCATCAACCAAGCTCATGATGCCACTATTGGGGCACGTCGCATGGGAAACAAAAAATTTCCTACGCACACGCAAACCTATCCATGGTGATGAGCATCTACGAGAGGGAGAGTGGATCTACATACCCTTGTAGATCGCTAAGCGGGAAGCGTTAAGAAACGCGGTTGGTGTAGTCGAACATCTTCGCGATCCAAATCGCCAAGCGTCCCGCGATCTCATCACGATCCGTCCCGCGATCCAATCACGATCCGTCACGTGAACTCATCACGATCCGTACCGCGATCTCATCACGATCCGTCTCACGATCTTGATCACGATCTGTCCCGCGAACTCATCACGATCCGTTCCGCGATCTCATCACGAACCGTCTCGCGATCTCGATCACGGTCCTTCCGATCTAGCGCCGAACGGACGGCACCTCCGCGTTTAGCACACGTGCAGCTTGATGACGATCTCCACCATCTTGATCCAGCAAGAGGAGGTGGAGAGGAGAGAGAGTTCACCGGCAGCGTGACGGCGCTCCGGTGATGGTGGTGGAGTGATTCCGGCAGGGCTTCGCCTAAGCGCTGTGGAAAACCGATCTAGAGGAGAAACTGTGCACCGGTGAAACGGGTAGCACGTGGCCGGAAACTCTGTCCAAAAACCACCCAATCCACTAGTATATATAGGAGGAGAGGAGAGGAGAGGCAGCCAAGGCCTTTGGGTCGGCCGAAATAGGAGGTGGGAAGCAATCCTACTTCACCTCCAATCCTAGTTGGAGTAGGATTGCCTCCTATTGGCTGATTTTCCACTTTTTGCTTTAGGACTTTCTCTCCTGCGCCATGGGCCTTTGTGGCTGTTTTCCCAGCCCACTAAGGGCTGGTTATTATTCTCCCACAGCCCATGGACCTCTTGGGGTCGAAATACCCCTCCCGGAGGCCTCCCGGTACACTCCCGGTACACTACCGATGAGCCCGAAACTTTTCCGGAAACCAAACTGGGACTTCCTATATATGAATCTTTACCTCCGGACCATTCCGGAGCTCCTCGTGACGTCTGGGATCTCATACGGGACTCCGAACAAACTTCGGTCACCACCATACATAACTCTACACTACCGAAACGTCACCGAACCTTAAGTGTGCAGACCCTGCGGGTTCGAGAACTATGTAGACATGACCGAGACACCTCTACGGTCAATAACCAATGGCAGGACCTGGATGTACACATTGGTTCCTACATATTCTACGAAGATCTTTATCGGTCAAACCTCTATGTCAAGGATTCACTTAATCCCGTATAACGTTCCCTTTGTTCTTCGGTATGTTACTTGCCCGAGATTCGATCGTCGGTATCTCCATACCTAGTTCAACCTCGTTACTGGCAAGTCTCTTTACTCGTTCCGTAATACAAGATCCCGTGACTAACACTTAGCCACATTGCTTGCAAGGCTTGTTGTGATGTTGTATTACCGAGTGGGCCCTGAGATACCTCTCCGTCACACGGAGTAACAAATCCCAGTCTCGATCCATGCCAACTCAACAGACACCATCGGAGATACCTGTAGAGCACCTTTATAGTCACCCAGTTACGTTGCGACGTTTGATACACACAAGGCACTCCTCCGATATCTATGAGTTGCATGATCTCATGGTCATAGGAACATATACTTGACATGCAGAAAACAGTAGCAACAAACTGACATGATCATATGCTATGTTTGTAGTTTGGGTCTTATCCATCACATCATTCTCCTAATGATGTGATCCCGTTATCAAATGACATCTCATGTCCATGGCTAGGAGACCTTAACCATCCTTTGATCAATGAGCTAGTCCATTAGAGGCATACTAGGGACATGGTTTTGTCTATGTGTCCACACATGCATTTAAGTCTCCGATCAATACAATTATAGCATGGATAATAAACGATTATCATGAACAAGGAAATATGATAATAACTAATTTATTATTGCCTCTAGGGCATATTTCCAACATTTTTCACTAGCAATGTTAAACAGTACAAAGTAAAAAAAGAAAATTTACCAAATAGGGCGGCTCACATCTTCGCGATGTGCTGTTTCAGACCTTGAAGTTCCTCCACCACAGCTGTAAGCCGCTGCTCAGGGTTGTCCGCCCGTTTGGTTAGAGCGGCCTTTTCAGATTCAGCCGTCTCTTTTAAAGAGGTAAGATCAGCGGTGACATTGGCCAGCTCCTCAGAGAGAAGCCGGCATTTTTCGTCAGCAATGCTTCGGGCTTCCTGCTGAGCCGCCAGGTTGGCCTTCAGATCCGTCAGCTGAGACCCGGCTTCATTCAAAGCTTCCTATAATACATCAAAGTACAGGATAAGCCGCCAGAATACAGGATGAGTATTAAAAGCAAATACAAGTCTCAAACAGATTGCAAGCAATATATTTGACACTTGGGGGCTAATGTATATGTGATCTTTCAGTATGCAATACAATTCCGGTTCATCTCCTTCGAAGCTCATCCGGAACTTGGGGGCTAAACTATGGCTCTTCAATATACTAATAAAGGAAGCACCGACTCAACTTGATCAAGTTTGAGACGGTTCTTGGGGGCTACGATTAGGTCTTCAAGATTTCTACATTAAAGATCTGGCTCAAATATAATTTGAGCCGGCCCTTGGGGGCTACGATTGGCGGTTCATTTTAGTACAAAGCTAAAGCAATTTTAAGGGAATTTGACATGACAATATCTACAGAGGTCACAGGAAGACCCGACTCAACGATTCAGTACGTTAAGCCGGTTCTTGGGGGCTAAGTAAGGATATGGTAAGAAGGAAAGGTACCTCATATTTTGTCTTCATTGAAGAGATCAACCGAAGTTCCAGATCCTGGTTGGTGGTAACCCGGTTTATATACCCGGCGTGGAGCTCTTCGGCTGTCATCTTCTCATACGAAGAGTCAAAATTCAGCTTCTTCAAGGTTTCAGCCGGCTTTGTATGTTTGGTCAACACATGAGTCGAAGGCGTTTGATGACCAGACCCGGTGATAACAACATCCGGAGTGTCAGGGGTCTTGGCAGGAGTCGCCGGCTTTGAAGGAGCCCTTGCAGGGCTCTCCAGGATGACATCTTCAGCGGCCGGCTCTGTGGAGGCAGCCGGCGGTTGAGTCTCCTCCGGTTGTTCGAGCTCCGGCTCTTTGATAACTGGGCCGGTGGAAGGCTTGTTGGTTTTGCAACGTTTAGCTTGAGCACTGCAAAATAGAAGGATCAGCAGTTGAAGATGTTGCTATCATATTAACAGTCGGATATCCAGATATCATAGTAAGAAATGCTTATAGTGGATTAATCTTGGGCGGTGGTAGAATTGACTCCGAAGAGTCGCCGGAGGAAGGAGATTTCTACAAAGAATAAAACAGAAAGGTGAAGAGAGTATCAAGTTTACAAAAGAAAGTCAAAGGAAAAGAAGAGACTTAAACCTCGGCGGGGCGTTTCTTTGGAGCCGGAGAGTTTGGTAGCCCGGACATGAGCTCAGTAGAGCCGGTGCTTCGAGTCTGTCGACGCTCAATTTGTTGTTGCTTTTTTAAGAGAAAATCGGGAGCCAGATAAGCAAGAGGGTGAGAAAGAGGAACTTTTCTGATAACCCGCCGCGGCTTTCGAGGGACGAAACATTCTGAGCCGAAGGAAAAGTAATTTACCTGAGGAGCATTGGCACGGCTGGTTTCCACTTCATCCTGCGAGTAAAGTAAGTGTTAATAAAACAGGAAGGTAAAAGATCAAGCAAGACAGTTGAAACTTTACCTCTGAGCTAGATGATGATGGTGGGTCAAGCAAATTGTCTTGCGGGGCATATTTTTTAGCCTTCTTAGTTGGGACCTTCTTCCTGGATTTCTTCGGAGGGGCAACATGTTCCCTTTTCCAGAAGTCTGAGTCGGCCTATAAGAATGACCCGGAGAGTGAATACCAAATCAACAAAGTGCAAACAATGTCTAAGAGACGGACGGGAAGAGGTTAACTTACATCGGGAGCCGGGTTGTTGGCACTAAAAGGTGCCAGGCCGATTTTGCTACATGATCCGGAAGCTTCATGGACAAGGCTCCGGATGGCGAGAGTAATGTCATTCTCTGTCAATGTGGATCGGCTGAAGCATAATGAGCTATCGTACTTGCCTCCATATTCGCACATGAGTCGGCTTCTATGGCTCAAAGGCATAATCCGCCACGAAATCCAGCAGCGGATCAGGTCCAGCCCGATTAAACCGTTGGCCATGAGAGCCTTAATTTTGGCATGGGCCAGCTCATATCTTGCGCGTTCTGAAGCTGATAGCCGGCCAGGAAGCTCTGATGTTGTTGTGAGCTGGGAAGGGCGATAACCCGGCAAAGGACGCTCGTTCTCAGGAGAGGTGTCCTTGCAATAGAACCAGGTCTTGTTCCAGTCTTTGGGATGACTCGGCATCTGCGTGGCTAGAAAGATGATATCTCTACGCCGTTGGATGGATATGCCTCCAAGCTCTAGGCTCGGACCGGCCTTCACTTCAGTTTGCCGGTTAGCATAAAAGAACTCCCGAAAGAACCCCATAGACGGCTTGACTTGAAGGTAAGCTTCACAAAGCACTTGGAAGTTGCATATGTTCGAGATGGAGTTGGGGGCCAAGTCTTGCGGGTGAAGCTTATAACAGTGAAGGACGTCCCGAAAGAATTTTGAGCCGAGGGGCACGAACCCTCGTTCGATATGGTCAGAAAAGACCACCACTTCACCTTCTTGAGGGTTGGGCCGCGTCTCATCACCCGGGACCCGCCAGCTAATGACTTCCTTGGGAGGAAGAGTACCCGCGTGAACAAAATCCGACAAAAAGTCCTCTGTGATGCACGACCCAACCCAGTTGCATGAGTTGGATGCACGAGACATATTGGCGGCTTAAGTGTTGTGCAAGATAAAAGGCACGATGAGTCAGGGCGCAAGCAAACGTTTTTGACGACTTAAAGGTTTAAGGGCTCTACGGGTAAAGCGGAAGACCCGGCTGATGAGAGCCGGAGAGGCTTGGCGACTCAAAGAGGAAGGGAAGATCGAAAAATCGGCTAAGTCCTAAAAACAGATTCCGCAAGATATTACTATATCTACGGATCTACAAAAACAGAGAAAATAAATTTTATTCTGACCTAGCGATGAACAGCGGAGGAAAAAGAAAAGGATTGGGGCCATCGTGGCCCGTGCATTACGCGCGACCGGCCCGCGTGTGGCGGCGGAGCAAGACCGCATTCTAAAGGCATTAGCGGCGTCAAGATACACTTGCGATGGCGGTGTCGGAGCCCAAACGACGACGGCGGAGCCCCGGTGAAAACCCTACTACGCCAGCGGCAATCTAGGGAGCAGGAAAACTCACCGGAGATGGCACGGCAGAGGCGGACGGATCTCTGGTATGTTCAGGGTGATGCAGCGGCCAAGGTTGGGGACGACGTACGGGCGGCGCCGGAGCAAAGCTCGAAGGCGCTAGGGCTGCGACAGGAAGAAGACGAAGAAGAAGAGGCACGAGCGGGAGAATGGGAAACTCCGACCCGCACGGGTCATATTTAAAAGGGGATTAAGGAAGGTGCGAAAATCCAGGCGAGGACACCGTTTGACCGAGGCGGACGCCTCGATTCTCGGGATGACAGTTAAATGAAAGATTCGGTGACACGTCAGCAGATCTCATGACGTCACGCCGGGTCATTTCCGGGCAACTCGCCAAAAGTGGAAGAGAAGGATGAAGTGAGCAAGCTCAATTCAACCTGGGGCCTAATGTTGGGGATATGACCCGCCCCGGAGGCTCCGAGTCATGTTGTTGGCTCGTGAGCCGGCCCTAAGGTGAGCCGTAAGACTAGTGGCCCAAGAAGATAGGCGGCTCACGGTGTGGGCCGTACGACGGTCCGGACAGAGAAGACCCGGGCGGGCAAGCCGACTCACAGACAGCTTGGGCAAGAAGATAGAGAGAGACTCGGTTAGCAATTGTAACGACCCGGATGTCCTGACCTCTTATATAAAAGCAGACCCGGGGCGACTTAGAGGAGAGGGAATCGAGAACTAGGTCAAGCTTCTAGCTCCTTATAATCGATACGCAAGCAATACAAACACAAGCAGGACGTAGGCTATTACCTCGATTTGAGGGGCCGAACCTGGGTAAATCCGTATCTTTCGCCCCGACTAACCCCTTTGGGTCCACCCCGTTAGCGATGGCCTCGAACCTAAGTCCGTTCACCCGGACATCTGCCGTGATAAAACCCCGACACCCTCCGTCTTGATGTATAAGTCATCGTAATCCCAAAACACTTAGTTACGGTTCATTAACTTCCTCCTCATTTCTTATTTTTTGACATGAATAAAAGAATCAACAATAGGAGACGTGTGTGACGTGTACGTTTTTAATGACTTGAGACTACCTAGCAAAGCATGCATTGACCAATTCATTGCATGTAATAGTATTAATTAGCAAATAAATATTAAATTCTTTTTTTACATCTCCACCTTGGTCGCAATGCACAACGTAAGATGACCTCCGAGACGGAGAGGGTATATCAAGTGGTTGTCATATTAATATAGCGGGTGGTTGTTATATTAATATAGCGGGGCAAAGTCTATTCAAAAAAGATAATTTGCGGGATACAAAATCCAACTGCATGATTTTTCAGTTACGATGATGCGTGGCGAAGCATTCGCGGGGTTGGCGAACAGTGGACGCGTCGTCATTTAAAAATCAAGTAGTACTGGTAGAAAGCTTACGCAAATCCCACACAAATTGAGCACGGTGCATGCCAAGTTCAGGTTCACGCACAGGCACATGCATCGCCAGTTCCAGGCTACACGTTAGAGGTCCACCAATGTCACAGATTACTACAGTACGTAATACCACTACATAGACGACGACGATACCGAATCAAGGCGACAGGAGGATTGATGTGAGCTTGAGCGGCTAATCCGACGGCGATGGACGACTAGAGCTTGAGCGGCACGATCTTGACCTGGTCGAGCACGGGGCCGCAGAGCGAGACGCCGTCGGTGACCTTGGTGTGGTAGTAGGAGCTGTAGAAGGTGACCCTGGTGCGGGCGCCGGCGGCGACGAACCTGAGGCTGGACGCCTTGACCCCGCCCTTGCCCGTGGACTCGAACGGCACCTTCTGCGTCACGTTGGCGGCGAAGGCCTCGACGAGCATGGAGCCGTGGCAGCCGTTCTTGGCGTCGCCGACGACGTAGGAGAGGTTGTAGGCGCGGTTGGGCACGGTGCGGATGACCTGCGCGATGGCGCTCTCCCGCCCGGCCACCAGCTCCACCGCGTACTGCCCCGCCGGCACCGAGAAGTGGGCCGCGTCGATGTACCGCACTGCCTTGAGCGACTCGATAATCCAGCCCGGCAGCGGCGACGTCACGTCCTTCTGCTTCGGCGGCAGCAGCACGCCCACCGACGAGTTCTTGAACACCTGCGGCCCGATCTCGAAGCCGTCGTTCTTGATCAGGTTGTCTGCAGCAGCAACGTACATGGATGGCGTCGTCAACAACAAGAGCATTTGGTGGAGGCGAGGCTTTGGGGCTTGGATAGATCTGACCTTTGGTGGGGTAGGGCGTGGGGAGCTCCTTGATGGCGACGGCGTCGATGAGCGGGCCGCAGGCGGCGTCCTCCTGCAGGCCGGGGTTGCTGAAGGTGACCTGCGCGACGGGGGAGGAGGCGCGGAAGCCCCAGGCCCAGGTGTCGGCGGTGTCGGCGCTGTAGAGGGTGCGGACGGCGACGTCGGCGGGGGCGGAGAGCGACGGGGAGACGGCGATGCGCAGGGCCTCGTCCTGCGCGCAGGTGCGGGTGGCGGCGAAGGTGAGCGCGTAGAGCGCGCCGGGGCGCACGGAGACGTTCTGCGACGCCGAGGCGTGGCTGCCGAGGCGGAGCGCGTGCACGCCGTGCGGCACCGCGAAGAACATGCCGCCCGGCTGCGGCCCCGCCGAGACGTACTCGACGTGGCCCCGCAGCGTCCACCCCGGCAGCGAGTGGCGGCCCACGATGAGCGTCTTGTTCACCTTCCTCGGCGCCGTCTCGAAGTTGCCGTTGATCAGCAGGCCTGCAATGCATCACCTAAAAAAATCACCACCAGCACTTCTTTTCCCGCGTGCACTAGACTAGAGACATACTCCTGCGACGACATGTCCCCTAGATGTCCCTGCATTTTTGCGCCTCCCCAGGACAGATATAAAAAAACATGGCCAACTTTTGTCCCTGGTCTTGCAATAGATCCACACGATTTGGGGAACAATCTAAAAATGTTAGCCGGCTCTCGTATGCAAACCGGCTGATGCAGATGCAGTACATTTTGCATGGCTTTGAAGGGTAAGTTTATGTTCTAATCTTGCAAGAATGCAGCTACTAGGTACATACTACAAGGAACAAAGACAAAAATGGAGCGGCAATAACTCAGTCGGAGGCATCAAAGAAAACCGTTGCAAGTGTTGCACAGAAGCTGCATTTGCAAGAACAGATCCAGAGAGAAGGGTGAGGGGAGACAGGTGCAAGGAGTGGCATTACCTTCAGCCTCCTGAGATTGAGGAGGTGCATGGGCAGGGGCAGGGGAGGTGACGGGGGCAGGAGCACGGGCAGGGGCTGGAGGGGGCGCGGTGACAGCGAGCGTGGCGACGGCGGAGGAGGCGGAGACGGAGACGGAGAGCAGCGCCAGCAGCAGGGCACCCCATGGGAGCTCCATTGCGAGCGAGCTTGGCAACGCAGGCTCACTGTAAGAGATGAGCTCTATCACTTTTTTTCTTTCGCTTTGGCTTCTTCTTGCAGGGTTGCAGTCGAGGGTGACCGCCCCTGGCTTTTGTGGAAGAGATCAAGAGATAGCGAGGAAAGTGCACAAAGAACCTCCATACTTTTGGTATTACAAATCCACCCCCAATGACATAATAGACCACATCAGAGTACAATGAACTGTCTATCAGAAAACATGAAACATTTTAGACGTCCAGGAATGGAATCGAAGGAGAATGACTGCTGGATTTTTGCTCGAATTTATACACATTTGTCGATAAGAATTACAAGCAGAACCTTTCAAAATACTTGAAAGACAAGGGCGAGTTTGAGAATCTTAAGAAGTAGGATGGCCGATGGCCACAGCATGATTAGCAACGACCTTAATTGACTATAATTTGACCGCCTCTGCCGAAGCGCAGGAATCAGAATGAATGTGCTGCCACCGCACTAATGATTCCCGCCTTTTTTACTACCAGTTTCCCGCGCATTGCTTGCCCTCTGCCGTGCGTACTGCACACGACAGGCGGCACCAGCCTACTGCTCAGCACTGTCCTCGGAATTTAAATCTCCGGCGTAAATGGCCGAAATCAACCATACGAAGCAACTAGAAGCAGTACACGACTATAGTGCTCAGCAGTTACTCTACTGGCTGCCAGCCACCAGCTCAACAGCACACACGGTCGCTAACTTGGCAGACAGTGGCATCATCAGTAACATGATTTGATTTGAGAGAGTAATTTTCTTCAGAGGACGCTTGTGTTTGACCAGGCAGCTCAGATGACGTGCATTGTCATGTTATGTAAGGATCATTTGCAAGTGAAACTAGTGTGGTAGGAGTGTTGCTCGGTTGCAAAATGATAAGATTGTGGTGGGTTGATTGAAACTGTAATGACAAGGCGGTTTGGCGCCATCATCACGTTTGAGCCCATGGATGCGTGCATGCATTGCACGCTCTGTCACGATGCTTGCTGTTAAGGTCAACTCCAGCGCATGATCCCATTATGTTCGGGTGTGTCCGTTTGAAATAAAACGGACAAAGAAGACGACCCAACGTGTGATTCCATTCGCAAAATCCGTTCGCTTCGTGTCCATTTAATCTCATTTTCATCGTAAACTTGGTCTGGAATTGAGGCAAAAGCGGACAGAAGGCGGACGTTTTCTGCGCCCGTGTGTTCGGCTGCGTCCGCTCATGCACATGGTGGGCCCCGTCTGTCATCGAAACAAAACAGACCCATCACGCACCGATCTCTTTCTCCTCCTTTTCACCCACCCCCACCCAGGCATACATCACGCAAGGCTGTCGCGGTGGTCGGCGGGCGCATGAGCGGCGAATGCGGCTGACGCTGCGGGTCGGGGCAGGGCATGGCAGGACGCGGCGGGGCGGTGGTTAGCTTGACGAGGGGTGACGCTGGAGCTCCTCCCGACGCGGATCGGTGAGGTGCGGGCGCCTGGTCGCGGTCGAACAGCAGCTGCGGCGGAGGCGGGCAGGAGGGCGAGCGCAGCTGGAGCGCGAGGGGAGCGTGCTCAGCGTGCTCTGCTCGCCGCACATGGGTTGGCGTTGCTCGACATGGGCCTCGACGCCGACGAGGGGTGGGAGATGGGGATGGCATGGCGGAGGGGCACCACCAGCTTGTGTTGCACGACGCCGATGGCCGCGATGCGCTCGCGGAACTCCGGCTCGGGGAGGTCCACGTCCTTGAGCCGCTTCACGGCCACCGCCGCGCCGCTCTCCATCACCGCCTTGTACACCGTCCTGAACGCGCCCTTGCCCGACACTTCCGTCGACGCGCGCAGCAGGTCCTCCAGGTCGAACGACGGGGCCGCCGCCATCGGACCGAAGTAGATCAGCTTCTTGGAACAGGTGGTAGAGCCTCCTGACTTGGCCGCGGCGACGGTGGCAGCGGTCGCAACTGCTGCTGGCACTGCTCCGGCGACGGGCTGCAGACGATGGAGAGGCTGCAGATGCTCAAGCGCGGGATGCGGCTGGCCTTCTAGGGGCATCTCGCTCCGGCGAGCGGGTTCTTTCCCACTCCTGCGAGGGGACGAGACTGGCGTTGCGGCGGGGCAACGAACGGGGCGGCGAACGCTGGCGGGTGGATAAACCGGACAGTTTGGGGTGAGTTGATGCGTTGGGCGCACCCACGACCAAACGGATACGAAACGTCCGTTTCTCACCCCACAGCTATCTCAAATCCGAATGAAACAGACGTCCGGATAGGTCACACGCTGAAGTCGGCCTAACGCCGGTGAGCTCGGCCGCCGGCAGCCACGGACGGCGACGTCAAAGCGCATCGGGTGATGAGGTGACGACGATGGGCTGCTACTCGAGTGAGTGGCACCGCGTACAGAACAGTGCTGCGGCACGCGGCGCATTGGATGCTCTGCGTCCGGGTCTTGGGGGTATGGCGGGGTACGGCACGGCATGCAGTGGAGCCGGCCGGGCATCGGGAAGATGGAAAGGACGCGGTCATGTATGCCTCTCTCTCTCATCCATGATATCGTGCTCTGCACGCTCTGCGGCGAGTGGGCAGGAGGAGCACGCGGGCCGTGATGGAGCCCTGCTCACCTCATGTGGCCCTGCCCCTGCCTGCCTCTCTCTCCATCGTCCCCGTCGACCGTCGTTGGTTGATTGGTTTGTTGGCACCCGTTTCTCCGGAGCCCATCCCTCGCTCCCGTTTTCACGATTTCTGCCCGAACGACGGTCATTGGTCTCCAACGTTGGACTGCGTCTCGGTCTCGGGGGTGGCGAGGCGCGGTATGCACTGTGCACGAGAGCTTTTTGTTTGACTACGCATGTTGGTTGCTCTCTTCTGTGTAGCTCGAGCAGAGTAGGCACGGTGGAACTGCTACTCCCTCCGTCTAGTTTACGTTAATTCGCTAATTAATATCAATTGCATGCATTGAATTGATCAATGCATATCGTGTTAGTTAGTCTCAAGTCATTAACCTTATTTTTTGTATTGGTTGATTTTAAAAATAAGGTGAAAGTTAATGCACCGCGCCTAAGTGTTTTGGTATTATTTGGTTTTCGTAAGATGACTTATACACCGACACGGAGGAAGTACTACCTTCGTCCTGTGTAAAAGTAATTCGCATAGTTTTAGTCAACAATTTAACACCCTAAATATGTATTATATGTGATAAAAAAATATATTTAAAAACTATATTCATGTAAAAATCTAGTGATATACTCTTCATGACATATGACACATATTTAATTCCTCAAATCAATGAATTAGAACTATGCAAATGACTTATACATCGAGACGGAAGGAATACTACCGAACAAGAGAATGAAGATGAACTTTAGCTTAGTGCAACTATCTGATAATTGTTGCGCGAGTAAAATGCGTGCACGGTTCTAATTCTTTCACCCTGTTAATTGGGTTCTAATTCTTTTGAAATGCACGTTCGAGTCATAATTATGTTGAAGTTGTTCATTGAGGTCCTAGTCCCGTCTGACCACTGATGGCTTCATACTTTATGTATCTTTAGAGCTCATTTGTTCTACATTATCTGCGTATATCAAGTCATATCATGTTACATTGAGCCAATTATATGTCCATATGCATGATTTTCAATTTTTATCCTTTTCACCGCGACCATTGGATAATATTTATTCTTTGTTAGATTTTATTAGTTTTCTTTGCCTTTGTGTGTCTTGTAGGTGTGATGGATTTTCCAAGTACTTGGTACGATGAAAGGAGCTCAAGCGATGGACACCCACGGCCTAGACTTAGCCATTTCGAAGGTGAAAAAAATCACTTTTTTCAAAGTGTTCCAAACCAAGATCTAAAACCAGAAATGGATCGGCATCATTCATACAAATCCAACGAGCTCAAGAACGTCAAATTCCAAGTTCGTTTGAAGAAATGGCGACCGTTTTACCGGAGGAAGACACAACAAAAGATGGCCTTTCATGCGACCGCACGTGGTCGTTTCAACGGTCGTTTGACATGCACGCAACTTCGAAAGTTGCCTCTTGTGACAAAATTCTTCGAGGATTTCGTCCCCGTTTGTTCCCACGACTTCCTTGGCCTTCAAGAGATGATTTGTAAGAAAATTGGGCTCATCTAGAGCCCTTGGATCAAAGGAGATATGCCACATCAAGGTAGGAGGCATAGGGGGAGATCGTATATAAACTTCTCCAACCGTAGCCGCCTCCATCATCCACTATCATTATCATCTTCATCAAGCATCACCTCCACGTCCAGCCACCACCACATCAAGAACACCAAGGGGACAACCAAGAGGGAGCTCGTAAGGGAGCCGCTGCGCCATCTCCATCACCACCATCATCACCCTTTATTTCTCCCTCATCATGGTCTCCGTGATGGGTTGTAACAACTCTCGAACCCCTCTTTATGTGATGTTATTTGAGTAATTGTTGGATATGGGTCGGTCGATTAATAAGTGGTTATTTGATATATGTTGTCTAATTATGTATGTTGCTTTGTGTTGCTTATTTACCTTCGGTAACCTACTGATGGGAGATGTCCTATCCATTGGCGTAGTTGGAGACATCCAACTCCCTAGGCTACACATGAAGTATATAGATGGCCGTGCAAACCGATTGACCTGCGATGTGACAGGTGCAGATATCATGAGGGGAACATGACTATTCTAGGTGCATGGTTGTCCATAAAACTTAATGCCTTCGTTCGGTCCTCAAACCATGAGGACCTTAATATCTTTGCGTTAGCCGCCTCAAGCATGGATGAATGAGTTATAGCAAAAGAGTGTCTTGAGAGATAATGTTATGTGAGGGACTACCCACAAGAAATAGGCCAACGTATCCTATAATGGAGGTACCGAGTTAGTCACAACGTGACGTAGTCGTAAAACCCTAACTCCATCCCACGCCACTACCGAATAAGACCACCGTACCTAGATGCTAGCAACCTCATCTAAAATATCACATATTTCTCTTAGTTTATTTCTCGTGCTTAGTCAGTATTTACTTTTCGTTCTCTCTAATTTAATTTAATACTTTGTTTTTACCTTCCCCTTGCAACTTACTTAAGTGAGCTATTTGCAAACTCTGGTTTGGGTGTGAGCATTGTTGTGTTAGTTACTGATGGGGAACGTTGCATGGAAAATAAAAAATTTCCTACGCGCACGCAAGATCTATCCATGGTGATGAGTATCTACGAGGGGGAGAGTGTATCTACATACCCTTGTAGATCGCTAAGCGGGAAGCGTTAAGAAACGCGGTTAATGTAGTCGAGTGTCTTCGCGATGCAAATTGCCAAGCGTCCCGCGATCCAATCACGATTCGTCCCGATCTAGCACCGAACGGACGACACCTCCGCGTTCAACACACGTACAGCTCGATGACGATCTCCGCTTTCTTGATCCAGCAAGAGGGAGCGGAGAGGTAGATGAGTTCTCCGGCAGCGCGACGGCATGGCGGCAATGGTGGTGGAACTATTCCAGCAGGGCTTCGCCTAAGCACCGCTGAAACGGTCTAGATGAGAAACTACGATCTAGAGGAGAGGGTAGCACGTGGCTGATTTCTTTTCTAGAAAACCCTCAATACCTCTAGTATATATAGGAGGATGGAGGGAGGAGACTTGGCCCCCAAGGGGCCAACCCTTGGGTTCGTCCGAAGTGGGAGGAGGAGTCCTCCTCCTCCAATCCTAGTAGGATTAGGACTCCTTCTCTCCCACTTGAAACCCTCTTTCCACCTTGGGTTTCTCCTCCCAGCCGCATGGGCCTCCTGTGGGGCTTCGGCCAGCCCACTAAGGGCTGGTATACCTCCTACCACAGCTCATGTAGCCTCTTGGATCGAAATACCCCTCCCAATGGTCCCTCGGTACCCTCCCGGCACTCTCGGTACACTACCGATGAACCCGAAACTTTTTCGGCGACCAAAATAGGACTTCCTATATATCAATCTTTACCTCCGGACCATTCCGGAGCTCCTCATGTCGTCCAGAATCTCATCCAGGACTCCGAACAACCTTTGGTCACTGCCATACATAACTCTATACTATTGAAGCATCACCGAACCTTAAGTGTGCAGATCCTGCGGGTTCGAGAACTATGTAGACATGACCGAGACACCTCTACGGTCAATAATCAATAGCGGGACCTGGATGCCCATATTGGTTCCTACATATTCTACGAAGATATTTATCGGTTGAACCTCTATGTCAAGGATTCAGTTAATCTCATACATTGTTCCCTTTGTTCTTCGGTATGTTACTTGCCCGAGATTCGATCGTCGGTATCTCTATACCTAGTTCAATCTCGTTACCGGCAAGTCTCTTTACCCGTTCCTGTTGGAAATATGCCCTAGAGGCAATAAATAAAGTGTTTATTATTATATTTCCTTGTTCATGATAATTGTTTATTATCCATGCTATAATTGTATTGATTGGAAACACGTTACATGTGTGGATAAGTAGACAACAGTTTGTCCCTAGTATGCCTCTAGTAGACTAGCTCGTTGATCAAAGATGGTCAAGGTTTCCTAGCCATTGACATGAGATGTCATTTGATAACGGGATCACATCATTAGGAGAATGATGTGATGGACAAGACCCAAACTATAAACGTAGCATATGATCGTCTCAGTTTATTGCTACAGTTTTCTGCATGTCAAGTATATGTTCCTATGGCCATGAGATCATGCAACTCACGGACACCGGAGGAGTGCCTTGTGTGTATCAAACATCGCAATGTAACTGGGTGACTATAAAGGTGCATTACAGGTATCTCCGAGGGTGTCTATTGGGTTGGCATGGATCAAGACTGTGATTTGTTACTCCATGTGACGGAGAGATATCTCAGGGCCCACTCGGTAATACATCATCACAATAAGCCTTGCAAGCAATGTGACTAAGTGTTAGCGATGGGATCTTGTATTACGGAACGAGTAAAGAGACTTGCCGGTAACAAGGTTGAACTAGGTATACAGATACCGACGATCGAATCTCGGGCAAGTAACATACCGAAGAACAAAGGGAACATCATACGGGATTAACTAAATCCTTGACATAGAGGTTCGACCGATAAAGATCTTCGTAGAATATGTAGTAATCAATATGGGCATCCAGGTCCTACTATTGGTTATTGACCGTAGAGGTGTCTCGGTCATGTCTACATAGTTCTCGAACCCGTAGGGTCTGCACACTTAAGGTTTGGTGACGTTTCGGTAGTATAGAGTTATGCATGGTGGTGACCGAAGTTTGTTCGGAGTCCCGTATGAGATACTAGACATCATGAGGAGCTCCGGAATGGTCCAGAGGTAAAGATTGATAGATAGGAAGTCCTGTTTTGGTCGTCGGAAAAGTTTCGGGCTCATCGATAGTGTACCTGGAGTGTCGGTAGTGTACCGGGGGACCATCGGGAGGGGTATTTCGACTCAAGAGGTTACATGGGATGTGGGAGGATGAATACCAGCCCTTAGTGGGCTGGTAGAAGTCCCACACGAGGCCCATGCGGCTGGGAAGAAAAGCCCAAAAAGGAAAAAGGTGGAAAAAGGCAAAAAGGGCTAGATAAGGAAGGAGTCCTAATCCTACTAGGAGTGAAGGAGGAGGACTCCTCCCTCCTGGTTTGGCCAAAGCCTAGGTCTGACCCCTTGAGGGCCAGGCCTCCTCCTCCCCTCGTCCTATATATACTAGTGGTTTTGAGGGGTTTTGCACTAGAATTTCTGCCACGTGCTGCCATCTCCTCTAGTGCATAGTTTCTCCTCTAGATCGGTTTTCTGCAGTGCTTAGGCGAAGCCCTGCCGGAATAGCTCCACCACCATTGCCGCAACGCCGTCTCGCTGCCGGAGAACTCGTCTACCTCTCCGCTCCCTCTTGCTGGATCAACAAGGCGAAGATCGTCATCAACCCGTACGTGTGCTGAACGCGGAGGTGCCGTCCGTTCGGTGCTAGATCGGGACAGATCGTGATTGGATCGCGGGATGCTTGGCGATTTGGATCGCGGAGACATTCGACTACATCAACCGCATTTCTTAACGCTTCCCGCTTAGCGATCTACAAGGGTACATAGATCCACTCTCCCTCTCGTAGATGCTCATCACCATGGATAGATCTTGCGTGTGCGTAGGAAAATTTTTGTTTCCCATGCAACGTTCCCCAACAGTTGCATCATGAGCTAGGTCTATGTGTAGATGAGATCTCGAGTAGAACACAAAGAGTTTGTGGGCGTTGATGCTTAGATTGCTTTCTCCCTTGGTCGTGTTTTGGTTCAGCGGTATTGTAGGATGAAGCGGCCCGGACCAACATTACTCATACGCTTACGAGAGACCGGTTCCATCAACTGACGTGTAACCTCGTTGCACAAAGATGGCTGGCGGGTGTCTGTTTCTCCTACTTTAGTTGGATCGGATTCGACTAAGGCGGTCCTTGAGAAGGTTGAAAAGCAACTTATGTATCACCGTTGTGGTTTATGCGTAGGTGAGAACTGTTCTTGCTAGATACTCGTAGCAGCCACATAAAACATGCAACAACAATTAGAGGACGTCTAACTTGTTTTTGCAGGGTATGATGTGATGTGATATGGCCAATTACATGATGAGATATATGTGATGTATGAGATGATCATGTGTTGTATAGAATATCACGACTTGCATGTCGATGAGTACGGCAACCGGCAAGAGCCATAGGGTTGTCTTTAATTATTGTATGACATGCATGTCAATCATTAAGCACTATGTAATGCTTTACTTTATCGCTAAACGGTAGCAATAGAAGTAGAAGCATGGTGGGCGCGACAACCCCGATGGTGACACGTTGATGGAGATCAAGATGATGGAGATCATGGTGTCGTGCCGGTGACGATGGAGATCATGCCGGTGCTTTCAAGATGGAGATCAAAAGCACAAGTTCATGGCCATATCATGTCACTTATGATTTGCATGTGATGTTAATCCTTTTATGCACCTTGTTTTGCTTAGGACGATGGTAGCATTATAAGGTGATCCCTCACTTAAATTTCAAGATGAATTGTGTTCTCCCCGAGTGTACACCATTGCGAAAGTTCATCGTGTCGAGACACCACATGATGATCGGGTGTGATAGACTCTACGTTCACATACAACGGGTGCAAGCCAGTGTTGCACATGCAGAACACTCGGGTTAAACTTGACGAGCCTAGCATGTACAGACATGGCCTCGGAACACAAGAGACCGAAAGGTCAAACATGTGTCATATAGTAGATATGATCAACATGATGATGTTCACCATTGAAACCACCTCAACTCACATGATGATCGGACTTGAGTTGGTGAATTTGGATCATGTGACACTCAGATGACCTGAGGGATGTCAATTTGAGTGGGAGCTTTAGTAATTTGATTAACTAAACTCATTATGTTGAACAATAGTCTAAGTAACCTTTGCATATTTATGTTGTAGATCAATGGCTCGCGCAGTAGCACCCCTGATTTTAATGCGTTCCTAGAGAAAGCTAAGTTGAAAGATGATGGAAGTAACTTTGTTGACTGGGCCCGTAATCTAAAGATTATCCTCGCGGCTTCCCAGAAATCATATGTCCTTGATGCACTGCTTGGTGACCAACCAGAAGACCCGTCATCCATAGACATTAAGAACGCTTGGGAGGCACGTTCTGGAGATTACTCAATAGTTAAGTGTGCGATATTGTGTGGCTTAGAACCGGGACTTCAAAGACGTTTTGAACGTCATGGAGCATATGAGATGTTCCAGGAGTTGAAGTTTATCTTTCAGAAGAATGCCCGGATCGAGAGGTATGAGACCTCCAATAAGTTCTATGCTTGCAAAATGGAGGAGAATGGGTCTATCAGTGAACATATACTCAGAATGTCTGGGTATTCGACTTGTTTGGCGGAGTTGGGAATTGCCCTTCCACCAGAGGCGATCACTGACAGAGTTCTTCAATCACTGCCAACTAGTTACAAGAGCTTTGTGATGAACTATAACATGCACAGGGTGAACAAGTCAGTCGCCGAGTTGTTTGCGATGCTAAAAGTCACTGAGTCTGAAATCCAGAAAGAACATCAAGTGTTGATGGTCAATGAAACCACTAGTTTCAAGAAGAATGGCAAGGGCAAGGGCAAGAAGGGTAAAACCAAGAAGGATGGAAAAGCAGTTGCTACTCCTGTAAAGAAGCCCAAGGCTGGACCCAAGCCTGAAACTGAGTGCTTTCATTGCAAGGGAATTGGTCACTGGAAGCGGAACTGCCCCAAGTAACTGGCTGACAAGAAGGCGGCCAACGACAAACAAGGTATATATCATATACATGTTATTGATGTGTACCTTACTAGCTCTCATTGTAGTGCCTGTGTATTTGATACCGGTTTGGTTGCTCAAATTTGCAACTCAAAACAGGAACTACGGAATAGACGAAGGCTGGCAAAGGACGAAGTGACGATGCGCGTGGGAAATGGTTCCAAGGTTGATGTCATCACCGTCGGCACACTCTCTCTTCGATTACCATCGGGATTAGTGATGAACCTGGATAATTGTTATTTAGTGCCCGCGTTAAGCATGAACATTATATCTGGATCTTGTTTATTGCAAGACGGTTACTCATTTAAATTAGAGAATAATGGTTGTTCTATTTATATGAGTAATATCTTTTATGGTCATGCACCCAATGTGAGGAGTTTATTCATATTGAATCTTGATAGTGATGATACACATGTTCATAACATTGATGCCAAAAGATGTAGAGTTGATGATGATAGTACCAATTTCTTGTGGCACTGCCGTTTAGGTCATATTGGTGTAAAACGCATGAGGAAGCTCCATGCTGATGGACTTTTGGAGTCACTTGATTTTGAATCACTTGACACATGTGAACCATGCCTCGTGGGCAAGATGACTAAAACGCAGTTCTCTGGAACAATGGAATAGACACGTTACTTATTGGAAATCATACATACTGATGTGTGCGGTGCAATGAATGTTACAACATGCGGTGGATATCGTTATTTTCTCACCTTCACTGATGACTTAAGTAGATATGGGTATATTTACTTAATGAAACACAAGTCTGAAAAGTTTGAAAAGTTCAAGCAATTTTAGAGTGAAGTTGAGAATCATCGTAACAAGAAGATTAATTTCCTACGATCTGATCGAGGAGGTGAATATTTGAGTTATGAGTTTGGCAGTCACTTAAGACAGTGTGGAATTGTTTCACAGTTGACACCGCCTGGAACACCATAGCGTAATGGTGTGTCCGAACATCGTAATCAAACCTTATTAGATATGGTGCGTTCTATGATGTCTCTTGCTGATTTGCCACTATCATTTTGGGGTTATGCATTAGAGACAAGTGCATTCACTTTAAATAGGGCACCATCGAAATCCGTTGAGACGACGCCATATGAACTATGGTTTGGCAAGAGGCCAAAGTTGTCGTTTCTTAAAGTTTGGGGATGTGATGCTTATGTCAAAAAGCTTCAGCCTGAAAAGCTGGAACCCAAAGCGGATAAATGCGTCTTCATAGGATACCCGAAAGAGACAGTCGGGTATACCTTCTATCTCAGATCCGAAGGCAAAGTGTTTGTCGCTAAGAACGAAACATTTCTTGAGAAAGAGTTCCTCTCGACAGAATTGAGTGAGAGGAAAATAGATCTTGATGAGGTTATTGAACCTTTACTTCAACGAGAGAGTGGCGCAACGCAGAAAGATGTTTCTGTGGAGCCTACGATAGTTGAAGAGGAAGTTAATGATGATGATCATGAAGCTTCGGATCAAGTTACTATTGAACCTCGTAGGTCGACAAGGGCGCATATTGCTCCTGAGTGGTACGGCAACCCTGTGTTGGAGGTCATGTTGTTGGACAACAATGAACCTACGAGCTATGAAGGAGCGATGATGGGCTCGGATTCCAAGAAATGGTTAGAGGCCATGAAATCCGAGATGGGATCCATGTATGAAAACAAAGTATAGACTTTGGAAGTATTACCTGAAGGGCAAAAGTGTTGGAAATATGCCCTAGAGGCAATAATAAATTAGTTATTATCATATTTCCTTGTTCATGATAATCGTTTATTATCCATGCTATAATTGTATTGATCGGAGACTTAGATGCATGTGTGGATACATAGACAAAACCATGTCCCTAGTATGCCTCTAATAGACTAGCTCGTTGATCAAAAGATGGTTAAGGTTTCCTAGCCATGGACATGAGATGTCATTTGATAACGGGGTCACATCATTAGGAGAATGATGTGATGGACAAGACCCAAACTGCAAACGTAGCATATGATCGTGTCAGTTTATTGCTACTATTTTCCGCATGTCAAGTATGTGTTCCTATGACCATGAGATCATGCAACTCACAGATATCGGAGGAGTGCCTTGTGTGTATCAAACATCGCAACGTAACTGGGTGACTATAAAGGTGCTCTACAGGTATCTCCGATGGTGTCTGTTGAGTTGGCATGGATCGAGACTGGGATTTGTTACTCCGTGTGACGGAGAGGTATCTCGGGGCCCACTCGGTAATGCAACATCACAATAAGCCTTGCAAGCAACGTGACTAATTGTTAGTTGCGGGATCTTGTATTACGGAATGAGTAAAGAGACTTGCCAGTAACGAGGTTGAACTAGGTATGGAGATACCGACGATCGAATCTCGGGCAAGTAACATACCGAAGAACAAAGGGAACGTTATACGGGATTAACCGAATCCTTGACATAGAGGTTCGACCGATAAAGATCTTCGTAGAATATGTAGGAATCAATGTGGATGTCCAGGTCCCGCCATTGGTTATTGACCGTAGAGGTGTCTCGGTCATGTCTACATAGTTCTCGAACCCACAGGGTCTGCACACTTAAGGTTCGGTGACGTTTCGGTAGTGTAGAGTTATGTATGGTGGTCACCGAAGTTTGTTCGGAGTCCCGGATGAGATCCTGGAAGTCACGAGGAGCTCCAGAATGGTCCGGAGGTAAAGATTCATATATAGGAAGTCCCAGTTTGGTTTCCGGAAAAGTTTCGGGCTCATCGATAGTGTACCGGGAGTGCCGGTAGTGTACCGGGAGTGCCGGTAGTGTACCGGGAGGCCTCCGGGAGGGGTATTTCGACCCCAAGAGGTCCATGGGCTGTGGGAGAATAATAACCAGCCCTTAGTGGGCTGGGAAAACAGCCACAAAGGCCCATGGCGCAGGAGAGAAAGTACTAAAGCAAAAAGTGGAAAATCAGCCAATAGGAGGCAATCCTACTCCAACTAGGATTGGAGGTGAAGTAGGATTGCTTCCCACCTCCTATTTTGGCCAACCCAAAGGCCTTGTCTGCCTCTCCTCTCCTCTCGTCCTATATATACTAGTGGATTGGGTGGTTTTTGGACAGAATTTCCGGCCACGTGCTACCCGTTACACCGGTGCATAGTTTGTCCTCTAGATCGGTTTTCTGCAGCGCTTAGGCGAAGCCCTGCCGGAATTGCTCCACCACCATCACCGGAGTGTCGTCATGATGCCGGTGAACTCTCTCTCCTCTCCACCTCCTCTCGCTGGATCGAGATGGTGGAGATCGTCATCAAGCTGCACGTGTGCTGAACGCGGAGGTGCCGTCCGTTCGGCACTAGATCGGAAGGACCGTGATCGAGATCGCGAGACGGTTCGTGATGTGATCACGGAACGGATCGTGATGAGTTCGCGGGACAGATCGTGATCAAGATCGCGAGACAGATCGTGATGAGTTCGCGGGACGGATCATGATGTGTTCGCGGGACGGTTCGTGATTGGATCGCGGGACGCTCGACGATTTGGATCGCGAAGAAGTTCGACTACACCAACCGCGTTTCTTAATGCTTCCCGCTTAGCGATCTACAAGGGTACGTAGATCCACTCTCCCTCTCGTAGATGCTCATCACCATGGATAGGTTTGCGTGTGCGTAGGAATTTTTTTGTTTCCCATGCGACGTTCCCAACAGTGGCATCATGAGCTAGGTTGATGGTTGGATGAGATCTCGAGTAGAACACAAAAGGTTTGTGGGCGTTGATGCTTAGATTGCTTCCTCCCTTGGTCGGATTTTGGTTCAGCGGGATTGTGAGATGAAGCGGCCCGGACCAACATTACTCGTACGCTTACGAGAGACCGGTTCCCTCGACGCAACTTGTTGCTTAGATGGCTTGCGGGTGACAGTTTCTCTCACTTTAGTTGGATCGGATCCGACAAAGGCGGTCCTTGAGAAGGTTGTAAAGCAATCTATGTATCACCGTTGTGGTTTATGCGTAGGTGAGAATCGTTCTTGCTAGATACCCGTAGCAGCCACGTAAAACATGCAACAACAATTAGAGGACGTCTAACTTGTTATTGCATGGTATGTTGTGATGTGATATGGCCAATTACATGATGAGATATATGTGATGTATGAGATTATCATGTGATGTATAGAATTTCACGACTTGCATGTCGTTGAGTACGGCAACCGGCAGGATCCATAGGGTTGTCTTTAATTATTGTATGACCTGCGTGTCAATCATTAAGTGCTATGTAATTCTTTACTTTATCGCTAAGCGGTAGCAATAGAAGTAGAAGCAGGGCTGGCGCCACAACCCCAATGGCAACACATTGATGGAGATCAAGATGATGGAGATCATGGTGTTGTGCCGGTGACGATGGAGATCATGCCGGTGTTTCGAAGATGGAGATCTTAAACACAAGTTCATGGCGATATCATGTCACTTATGAATTGCATGAGATGTTAATCCTTTTATGCACCTTGTTTTGCTTAGTACGGCGGTAGCATTATAAGGTGATCCCTCACTTGAATTTCAAGATGAACTGTGTTCTTCCCGAGTGTGCACCGTTGCGAAAGTTCGTCGTGTTGAGACAGCACGTGATGATCGGGTGTGATAGACTCTACGTTCACATCCAACGGGTGCAAGCCAGATTTGCACACGGAGAACACTCGGGTTAAACTTGACGAGCCTAGCATGTACAGACATGGCCTCGGAACACGAGAGACCGAAAGGTCGAACATGAGTCATATAGTAGATATGATGAACATAATGATGTTCACCATTGCTGCCACCTCAACTCACGTGATGATCGGACTTGAGTTGGTGAATTTGGATCATGTATCACTCGAATGATCGGAGGGATGTCAATTTGAGTGGGAGTTCTTAAGTAATATGATTAATTGAACTCATTATCATGAACATAGTCAAAGTGTCTGCAAATTATGTTGTAGATTACTAGCTCGCGCTGTAGCTCCTTTAAATTTTTATATGTTCCTAGAGAAATAGAGTTGAAAGATGTTGGTAGCAATATTGCGGACTGGGTCCATGATCTGAGGATTATCCTCATTGCTGCATAGAAGGCTTATGTCCTTAATGCACCGCTCGGTGCGCCACCCCCTCTAGCGTCATCTATAGATGTTGTGAACATCTGACAGGCACGTTTCGATGACTACTTGATAGTTTAGTGTGTCATGCATTACGGCTTAGAATTGAGGCTCCGAAACATTTTGAACGTCACGGAACATATGAGATGTTCTAGGAGCAGAGATTGTGATCTCAGGCTCGTGCTTGTGTTGCGAGATATGAGATCTCCAACAAGATTCTTTGCCTGTAAGATGAAGGAGAATAGCTCAATCATTGAGCATGTACTCAGATTGTCTGGGTACTACAATCGCTTGAATCAAGTGGGAGTTCATCTTCTAGATAAGATAGTGATTGATATAGTTCTCCAAGTCACTATCACTAAAGCTACTAGAACTTAGTGATGAACTATAATACACCAGGGATAGAAGTATTGATCCCTGAGCTGTTCGCGATGTTTGACACCACGAAGGTAGAAATCAAGAAGGAGTGTCAAGTGTTGATGGTTAATCAAACCACTAGTTTCGAAAAGGGCAAGAGCAAGGAGGGAAACTTCATGGATAGCAAGTCAGTTGCTGCTCCAGTGAAGCAACCCAAAGTTGAACTCAAACCCGAGACTAAGTGCTTCTATTATGAGGTGAGAGGTCGCTGAAGCGGAACAACCCTAGATACTTGGTAGATAAGAAGGCTGGCAACATCGATAGAAGTATATTTGATATACGAGTTATTGATGTGTACCTTGCTAGTACTCCTAGTAGCACCTGGGTATTGGATACCGGTTCGGTTGCTAAATGTTAGTAACTCGAAATAAAAGCTACGGAATAAATGGAGAACTAGCTAAGGGTGAGGTGACGATGTGTGTTGGAAATGTTTCCAAGGTTGATGTGATCAACATCGCACGCTCTCTCTACCTTTAGGATTAGTGACGAACCTAAATAAATGTTATTTGGTATTTTGCGTTGAGCATGAACATGGTTAGATCATGTTTGTTGCAATACGGTTATTCATTTAAGTCAGAGAATAATAGTTATTCTGTTTACATGAATAATACCTTCAATGGTCATGCACCCAGTGAGAATGGTTTGTTGAAATCTTGATCATAGTAATACACATGTTCATAACATTGATGTCAAAAGATACAAAGTTAAATAATGATAGTACCACATACTTGTGGTACTGCCGCAAAATGTCATATTGGTATAAAGCGCATGAAGAAACTCCATGGTGATGGATATTTGGACTCATTCGATTTCGAATCGGTTGAGACATGTGAACCATGCCTCTTGGGCAAGATGACTAAAGGACCCCGTTGGATGGAGCGGGCAAGTGATTCATTGGAAATGATACATGTTGATGTATGCAATCTAGTGAGTCTTGTAGCGTGCGGTGGATATCGTTATTTTCTTACCTTCACTGATGATTTGAGTAGATATAGTGTATATTTACTTAATGAAACACAAGTCTGAATCGTTTGAAAGGTTCAAGCAAATTCAGAGTGAAGTTTAAAGATCATCGTGACAAGAAGATAAAAATGACTGCGATATGATCGTGGAGGTGAATATCTGAGTCACGAGTTTGGCATACAACTTAAGACAATGTGAAAGTTGTTTCACAACTAAACGCCACCTGGACACCATAGTGTGATGGTGTGTCCGAACATCATAGTTATGCTCTATTTGACATGGTGCGTGCTATGATGTCTCTTGTTGTTTTACTACTATAATTTTGGGGTTATGCATTAGAGACAACTACATTCACTTTAAATAGGGCACCATCTAAATCCGTTGAGATGACACCATGTGAATTATGGTTTGATAGAAACCTAAGCTGTCATTTCTTAATACTTGGGGTTGCGACACTTGTGTGGAAAATGTTTTCACCTAATGAGGTCGAACCCAAGGCGGACAAATGCATCTTCATAGAATACCCTAAGATCAGTTGGGTGAACCTTCTATCTCAGATCCAAGTGCAAAGTGTTTGTTACTAAAATGGATCCTTTCTCGAGGAAAATTTTCTCTCGAAAGAATTAAGTGGGAGAAAGATAAGACTTGATGAGGTTGTTTAAACTTTGTTCAACCAGAGAGTAGCGTAGCGCAGGATGTTGTTTCTGTGAAGCCTACGTTAGTTGAAGAGGAAGTTAATGATGATGATCATGAAGCTTCAGGATCAAGTTACTATCGAACTTCATTGGTCGACAAGGATGTGTACTGCTCCTAAGCGATACGACAACCCTGTCTTGGAGGTCATGTTGTTGGACAAACGATGAACCTACGAGCTATGGAGAAGCGATGATGGGCCCGGATTCCGACAAATGGTTGGAGGCCATGAAATCCGAGATAGGATCCATGTATGAAAACCAAGTGTAGACTTTGGTAGACTTGCTCGTTGGACGGCAGGTCGTTGAGTACAAATGGATCTTTAAAATGAAGACAAACGCTGATGGTGAATGTCACTATTTGTAAAGCTCGACTTGTTGCAAAGATGTTTGTGACAAGTTCAAGGAGTTGACTACGATGAGACTTTCTCACTCGTAGTGGTGCTACAGTCTGTTGGAATTATGTTAGCAGTTGTTGTGTTTTCAATTATGAAATCTGGCAGATGGATGTCAAAACATCGTTTCCTTAACGGTTTACTTGAGGAAAGGTTGTATGTGATACAACCAGAAGGTTTTGTCAGGCCTAAGGATGCTAAAAGGTGTGCAAGCTTCGGTGATCCTTCCATGGACTGAAGCAAGCATCTCGGAGTTGGAATATACGCTTTGATGAGGTGATCAAAGTTTTGATGTTTATACAAAGTTTACGAGAAACTTGTATTTGCAATAAAGTGAGTGGGAGCACTATAGAATTTCTCATAAGTATATGTGGATGACATATTGTTGATCAGAAATAATGTAGAGCTTCTGGAAAGCATAAAACGGTCATTTGGAAAGTGATTTTCAAAGGAAGACCTGGATGAAGCTACCTAATTGTTGAGCATCAAAAGCTATGGAGATAGATCAAGATGCTCGATGAGACTTTCAATGAGTGCATACCTTGACAAGATTTTGAAAGAGTTCAAAATGGATCAGTCAGAGAAAGAGTTCTCGCCTGATTTGTAAGGTGTGAAAGTTGAGTGAGACTCAAAGCTCGACAACGGCAGAAGAAAGAGAAAGGACGAACGTCATCCCCTATGCCTTAGCCATAGGCTCTATATTATGCCATGCTGTGTACCGCACCTGTGTGTGCCTTGCCATGAGTCCGTCAGGGGGTACAAGAGTGAACCAGGAGTGGATCACTGGACAGCGGTCAAGATTATCCTCAGTAACTAAGAGACTGAGGAGATGTTTCTCGATTATGGAGGTGATAAAGAGTTCGTCGTAAGGAGTTACGTCGATACAAGCTTTAACACTAATCTGGATGACTCGTAGTAGCAATCTGGATACGTATAGTGGAGAAGCCATTTGGAATAGTACCGAGCGGAGTGTGGTAGCAGTGTTTACAGTTTGACATAGGTATTTGCAAAGTGCACACGGATCTGAATGTTACATACCCGTTGACTATAAGACCTCTCTCACATGCAAAGCATGATCGAGCCCCAGAACTCGTTGGGTGTTAGATTCATAACAATGCGAATCACATGGTGATGTGAACTAGATTATTGACTCTAGTGCAAGTGGGAGACTGTTGGAAATATGCCCTAGAGGCAATAATAAATTAGTTATTATCATATTTCCTTGTTCATGATAATCGTTTATTATCCATTCTATAATTGTATTGATCGGAGACTTAGATGCATGTGTGGATACATAGACAAAACCATGTCCCTAGTATGCCTCTAATAGACTAGCTCGTTGATCAAAAGATGGTTAAGGTTTCCTAGCCATGGACATGAGATGTCATTTGATAACTGGGTCACATCATTAGGAGAATGATGTGATGGACAAGACCCAAACTGCAAACGTAGCATATGATCGTGTCAGTTTATTGCTACTGTTTTCCGCATGTCAAGTATGTGTTCCTATGACCATGAGATCATGCAACTCACAGATATCGGAGGAGTGCCTTGTGTGTATCAAACATCGCAACGTAACTGGGTGACTATAAAGGTGCTCTACAGGTATCTCCGATGGAGTCTGTTGAGTTGGCATGGATTGAGACTGGGATTTGTTACTCCGTGTGACGGAGAGGTATCTCGGGGCCCACTCGGTAATGCAACATCACAATAAGCCTTGCAAGCAACGTGACTAATTGTTAGTTGTGGGATCTTGTATTACGGAATGAGTAAAGAGACTTGCCGGTAACGAGGTTGAACAAGGTATGGAGATACCGACGATCGAATCTCGGGCAAGTAACATACCGAAGAACAAAGGGAACGTTATACGGGATTAACTGAATCCTTGACATAGAGGTTCGACCGATAAAGATCTTCGTAGAATATGTAGGAACCAATGTGGATGTCTAGGTCCCGCCATTGGTTATTGACCGTAGAGGTGTCTCGGTCATGTCTACATAGTTCTCAAACCCGCAGGGTCTGCACACTTAAGGTTCGGTGACGTTTCGGTAGTGTAGAGTTATGTATGGTGGTGACCGAAGTTTGTTCGGAGTCCCGAATGAGATCCCGGACGTCATGAGGAGCTCCGGAATGATCCGGAGGTAAATATTCATATATAGGAAGTCCCAGTTTGGTTTTCGGAAAAGTTTCGGGCTCATCGGTAGTGTACCGGGAGTGCCGGTAGTGTATCGGGAGTGCCGGTAGTGTACCGGGAGGCCTCCGGGAGGGGTATTTCGACCCCAAGAGGTCCATGGGATGTGGGAGAATAATAAACAGCCCTTAGTGGGCTGGGAAAACAGCCACAAAGGCCCATGGCGCAGGAGAGAAAGTCCTAAAGCAAAAAGTGGAAAATCAGCCAATAGGAGGCAATCCTACTCCAACTAGGATTGGAGGTGAAGTAGGATTGCTTCCCACCTCCTATTTTGGCCGACCCAAAGGCCTTGGCTGCCTCTCCTCTCCTCTCCTCCTATATATACTAGTGGATTGGGTGGTTTTTGGACAGAATTTCCGGCCACCTGCTACCCGTTACACTGGTGCATAGTTTCTCCTCTAGATCGGTTTTCTGCAGCGCTTAGGCGAAGCCCTGCCGGAATTGCTCCACCACCATCACCTGAGCGCCGTCATGCTGCGGGTGAACTCTCCCTCCTCTCCACCTCCTCTCGCTGGATCGAGACGGTGGAGATCGTCATCAAGCTGCACGTGTGCTGAACGCGGAGGTGCCGTCCGTTCGGCGCTAGATCGGAAGGACCGTGATCGAGATCGCGAGACGGTTCGTGATGTGATCACGGAACGGATCGTGATGATTTCACGGGACAGATCATGATCAAGATCGTGAGACGGGTCGTGATGAGTTCGCGGGACGGATCATGATGTGTTCGCGGGACAGTTCGTGATTGGATCGCGGGACGCTCAGCGATTTGGATCGCGAAGAAGTTTGACTACACCAACCGCGTTTCTTAACGCTTCCTGCTTAGCGATCTACAAGGGTACGTAGATCACTCTCCCTCTCGTAGATGCTCATCACCATGGATAGGTTTGCGTGTGCGTAGGATTTTTTTTGTTTCCCATGCGACGTTCCCAACAAAAAGGCCATTCAGAACAAATGGATCTTTAAGAAGAAGACGGACGCGGACGGTAATGTCACCGTCTATAAAGCTCGACTTGTGGCAAAGGGTTTTTCACAAGTTCAAGGAGTTGACTAAGATGAGACCTTCTCACCCGTAGCGATGCTTAAGTCTGTCAGAATCTTGTTAGCAATAGCTGCATATTTTGACTATGAAATTTGGCAGATGGATGTCAAAACAGCCTTCCTCAACGTTTTCCTTGAGGAAGAGTTGTATATGATGCAACCGGAAGGTTTTGTCGATCCAGAGAATGCTGACAAAGTTTGCAAACTCCAGTGATCCATTTATGGACTGGTGCAAGCATCTCGGAGTTGGAATAAGCGCTTTGATGAGGTGATCAAAGCATTTGGGTTTATACAAGTTTATGGAGAAGCTTGTATTTAAAAGAAAGTGAGTGGGAGCTCCATAGCGTTTCTAATATTATATGTGGATGACATATTGCTGATTGGAAACAATATAGAAATGCTGGAAAGCGTGAAGGAATATTTGAACAAGAGTTTTTCAATGAAGGACCTAGGAGAAGCTGCTTTCATATTAGCCATTAAGATCTATAGAGATAGATCGAGACTCTTAATAGCACTTTCATAGAGCACATACCTTGACAAAGTTTTGAAGAAGTTCAAAATGGATCAGTCCGAGAAGGGGTTCTTGCCTGTGTTACAAGGTGTGAAGTTGAGTAAGACTCAATGCCCAGTGACTGCAGAAGATAGAGAAAAGATGAGTGTCATCCCCTATGCTTCAGCCATAGGATCTATCATGTATGCAATGCTGTGCACAAGACCCAATGTCAGCCTTGCCATAAGTATGGCTGGAAGGTTTCAAAGTGATCCTGGAATGGAGCACTGGGCGGCGGTCAAGAATATCCTTAAGTATCTGAAAAGTACTAGGGAAATGTTTCTCGTTTATGGAGGTGATGAAGAGCTCGTCGTAAAGGGTTACGTCGATGCAAGCTTTGACACTGATCCGGATGACTCTAAGTCACAAACCAGATACGTATTTATTCTAAACGGGGGAGCGGTAAGCTGGTGCAGTTCCAAGCAAAGCGTGGTAGCCGATTCTACATGCGAAGCGGAGTACATCGCAGCCTCGGAGGCGGCAAAGGAAGGTGTCTGGATGAAGCAGTTCATGATAGATCTTGAAGTAGTGCCCAGTGCACTGAATCCAATGACTCTGTTCTGTGACAACACTGGTGCCATTGCTCTGGCCAAGGAACCAAGGTTTCGAAAGAGGACTAGACACATAAAGTGATGTTTCAATTCCATCTGCGATTACATCGAGGAGAAGGACATAAATATTTGCAAAGTGCACACGGATCTGAATGTTGCAGACCCGTTGACTAAACCTCTTCCAAGGGCTAAACATGATCAACACTAGAACTGCATGGGTGTTCGATTCATTACAATGTAAATCACATAGTGGCGTGAACTAGATTATTGACTCTAGTGCAAGTGGGAGACTGTTGGAAATATGCCCTAGAGGCAATAAATAAAGTGTTTATTATTATATTTCCTTGTTCATGATAATTGTTTATTATCCATGCTATAATTGTATTGATTGGAAACACATTACATGTGTGGATAAGTAGACAACACTTTCTCCCTAGTATGCCTCTAGTAGACTAGCTCGTTGATCAAAGATGGTCAAGGTTTCCTAGCCATTGACATGAGATGACATTTGATAATGAGATCACATCATTCCTAATGATGTGATGGACAAGACCCAAACTATAAACGTAGCATATGATCGTCTCAATTTATTGCTACATTTTTCTACATGTCAAGTATATGTTCCTATGACCATGAGATCATGCAACTCACGGACACCGTAGGAATGCCTTGTGTGTATCAAACGTCGCAACGTAACTGGGTGACTATAAAGGTGCATTGCAGGTATCTCCGAGGGTGTCTGTTGGGTTGGCATGGATCAAGAGTGGGATTTTTTACTCCGTGTGACGGAGAGGTATCTCAGGGCCCACTTGGTAATACAACATCACAATAAGCCTTGCAAGCAATGTGACTAAGTGTTAGCCACAGGATCTTGTATTACGGAACGAGTAAAGAGACTTGCCGGTAACGAGGTTGAACTAGGTATACAGATACCGACAATCGAATCTCGGGCAAGTAACATACCGAAGAACAAAGGGAACATCATACGAGATTAACTGAATCCTTGACATAGAGGTTCGACCGATAAAGATCTTCATAGAATATATAGGAAACAATATGGGCATCCAGGTCCCGCTATTGGTTATTGACCGTAGAGGTGTCTTGGTCATGTCTACATAGTTCTCGAACCCACAGGGTCTGCACACTTAAGGTCTGGTGACGTTTCGGTAGTATAGAGTTATGCATGGTGGTGACCGAAGGTTGTTCGTAGTCCCGGATGAGATCCCGGACATCACGAGGAGCTCTAGAATGGTTCGGAGGTAAATATTGATATATAGTAAGTCATGTTTTAGTCGTCGGAAAAGTTTCGGGCTCATCGGTAGTGTACCGGGAGTGCGGGTAGTGTACCGCGGGACCATCGGGAGGGGTATTTCGACCCAAGAGGTTACATGGGCTGTGGGAGGATGAATACCAGCCCTTAGTAGGCTGGTTGAAGTCCCACACAAGGCCCATGCGGCTGGGAAGAAAATCCCAAAAAGGAAAAAGGTGGAAAAAGGCAAAAAGGGCTAGATAAGGAAGGAGTCCTAATCCTACTAGGAGTGGAGGAGGAGGACTCCCCCCTCCTGGTTCGGCCGAAGCCTAGGGCTGGCCCCTTGAGGGCCAGGACTCCTCCTCCCCTCCTCCTATTTATACTAGTGGTTTTGAGGGGTTTTGCACTAGAATTTCTGCCACATGCTGCCCTCTTCTCTAGTGCATAGTTTCTCCTCTAGATCAGTTTTCTACAGTGCTTAGGCGAAGCCCTGTCGAAATAGCTCCACCACCATCACCGCAACGCTGTCGCGCTGTTGGAGAACTCGTGTACCTCTCCGCTCCCTCTTGCTGGATCAAGAAGGCGGAGATCATCATCAAGCCGTATGTGTGCTGAACGCGGAGGTGCCGTCCGTTCGGTGCTAGATCGGGACGGATCGTGATTGGATCGCGGGATGCTCGGCGATTTGGATCGCGAAGACGTTTGACTACATCAACCGCATTTCTTAACGCTTCCCGCTCAGCGATCTACAAGGGTACATAGATCCACTCTCCCTCTCGTAGATGCTCATCATGGATAGATCTTGCGCGTGCGTAGGACATTTTTTGTTTCCCATGCAACGTTCCCCAACAGTTCCGTAATACAATATCCCGTGGCTAACATTTTAGTCACATTGCTTGCAAGGCTTGTTGTGATGTTGTATTATTGAGTGGGCCCTGAGATACCTCTCCGTCACACGAAGTAACAAATCCCAGTCTTGATCCATACCCACTCAACAGACACTCTCAAAGATACCTGTAGAGCACCTTTATAGTCACTCAGTTACGTTGCGACGTTTGATACACACAAGGCACTCCTCTAGTGTCAGTGAGTGGCATGATCTCATGGTCATAGAGACATGTTAGGAAGTAAATTTTTATTTGGTAAAAATACTTGTGTAAAGGTTTGTGATTCCCGTATCATGTACGTATGGTGAACCGCTCTGTAAGGAAGTCGGAGGATGACTTGTTTATAGATTGTCGACCTTTGTGTGAGGGTCGGCGGCGTGCGATGGTTAACTCCATCAACATCCCCCCCCCTAGGCGCATGCTTTTAATGCTTTGCTTCAGTGACTAATAGACTTTTGCAATAAGTATGTGAGTTCTTTATGACTAATGTTGTGTCCATGGATTATACGCACTCTCACCCTTCCACTTTTGCTAGACTCTCTAGTACCATGCAACTTTTGCCGGTGCAACAAACACCTTCCTCAAAACAGGCACCATATACCTTCCTCAAAACAGCCACCATATACCTTCCTCAAAACAGCCACCATATATCGTTCCTCAAAACAGCCATCATATCTACCTATTATGGCATTTCCATAGCAATTCCAAGATATATTGCCATGCAACTTCCACCGTTTCCTTTTATGACATGCACAACATCACTTCCATATTGCATATATAGTCATATTTTGTCATAGGTATCGAGTTGTAATTTTTCTTTTGAGTTGTAAGTAAATAAAAGTGTGATGATTTTCATTATAGAGAATGTCCCATGTGAGGAAAGGATGATGGAAGCTATGATTCCCTTACTAGTAGGGATGAGAGTCCGGACTTTATGAAAAATAAAAGAGGCCAGCGAAGCCCAAAAAATAGAAATGAATAAAAGAGGCCTTAGATGCCCAACAAAAAAAATGAGAGAAAAGAGAGAAGGGACATTGCTACTACCTTTTGCCACACTTGTTCTTCAAAGTAGCACCATGATCTTCATGTTAGAGAGTCTCCTATTTTGTCACTTTCATTTACTAGTGTTTTTTTCTTTATATAACTTGGCTTGTATATTCTGATGATGGGCTTCCTCAAATTGCCCTAGGTCTTCATGAGCAAGCAAGATTGGATGCACCCCCAATTAGTTTCTTTTTTGATTTTTCATATACTTATAACTCTAGTGCATTCGTTGCATGGCAATCCCTACTAACTCACATTGATATCTATTGATCGGAATCTCCATAGCCCGTTGATACGCCTAGTTGATGTTGACTATCTTCTCCCTTTTCCTTGACAACCTCCACCATATTCTATTCCACCTATAGTGCTATATCCATGGCTCGCGCTCATGTATTGCGTGAGAGTTGAAAAAGTTTGAGAAAATGGGTGTGAAAACAATTGCTTGACTTTTCATCGGGGTTGTGCATGATGTAACTTTGTCTGGGGAAGATGGAGCATAGCCAGACCATATGATATTGCAGGGATAACTTTCTTTTGCCATTATATTTTGAAGAGATACAATTGCTTTGCTAGTATGCTTGAAATGTTATTGTTTCTATATCAATATTAAGCTTTTGTTTTGAGTCATATGAACCTGAATATTCATGACACAATAAAGAATATTACTTGGATAAATATTTTAGGTAGCACTCCACATCAAAAATTCTGTTTTTATCATTTACCTACTCGAGGACGAGCAGGAATTAAGCTTGGGGATGCTGATACGTCTCCAACGTATCTATAATTTTTGATGATGGCATGCTATTATATTATCTGGTTTGGATGTTTTATATGCATTAATATGCTATTTTATATTATTTTTGGGACTAACCTATTAATCTAGAGCTAAGTGCCAGTTTCTGTTTTTTCCTTGTTTTTGAGTTTTGCAGATATGGATTATTAAACGGAGTCCAAACGGAATAAAACCTTCGAAAGGAATTTTTTTGGAAGGAAACAAGTCATCCAAGTTTGGAGTGCAGGTCAGGGGAGGTGCCAGGGCGCCACAAGCCTGCTAGGCGCGGGCCCCCCTAACGAGGATATGTACATAGGGTAGGGTCCTAGGCCTGACCTACATACCCTACCTAAGGACAATATATTGGAGGACTTAAAGATTACAAGAGAGATTCCGACTGGATTCTCCATGGCGCTCAAGTCACTCGACATTTAATCCACTCGATCTCCCTCCACTCGACAGTCACCTGTCACTCGGAAGACCTCGCTTCCAGTCGACGCCAAAAGACCAGAACCAACCCCAGGGAGGCCAACAGGCAAGTCTTCGGCCAGTTGTCATTAGTAGCAATTATGATGTATGTTACTAGTAATGCTCGTCTTTATACCCATGATCAGACCCTTGGATGCGTGGCATTTATGAGGGGCAGCGTATTCTATATAAGCCACCCCTCCCCTCTGGCACAAGGGTTCACACCTATTGTAACTTATACTTTCCACACGACAAGAGCTCCCGAGCACTGAGACGTAGGGTTGTTACCTCCACGAGAGGGGCCTGAACTCATACATTCGTGTGTACATCCTCGCCGTAGCTAGGACTCTGCCCTCTCCCTTCGTATCACTACTTTCTACTGCCAGACTCGTTCCCACGACAGTTGGCTCCCACCGTGGGGCAGGCGTCTAAGAGACTTCTAACGAGGTTGCATTTTCCCCTTTCGTCATCTCTTTTGGCGGTGGTTTGTCTTTGGGCCACGAGATCTGTTTTGGAGCGCTCACCTTCATCGCCGATGATTTGGCATGGCTCCAGGAAGCACCTCTCAATGTTGAGGCGCTCCCGATCTGCGGGGCTGCGAACTTCCACGTGAGTTCCTACGGCGTACTTCTGCGGCAGCCGTCGACTCCGTACTCTTCGGCTCTCCCCGATGTTTGCCATCGCAAGAGATCCTATCGCTCATGGCTCCAGCGCTGGGTGAGGCATGCGGCGGCCTACCAGGTTTCATCTCCGCAGATTGCGGTGATCGAGCCCTCCGAGTCACTTCACGGCGTGTTCGAGTCGGACTCTGATCAATCTGACATACCCTCCGAGTGCGAAAGCTGCGATCCCGCAGTGGAGGTGCTTATGGATGGTTCACATTAGAGCCCGCCGCCTGGTTTTGGCAGCGGCAGGCGAGAGGCTCGTGGGGCATCGAATGAGCAGCTGCGCCAAGATGAAGAGGTCCTCCATACGCCCATCATCGGTGTGACCGCTGAGGCTCAGGCCTTGGAGGCCACGTGCGTTCGGCTCGAAGAGATCTAGAGGGAACTCGATGAGCGTGCTCGCTAGCGTCCACCACCTCCCAGTCAACGTCAATGACAGCTGTTCCCGAGTGGTGCACAGAATAATGTTGAGGTATACAGTACTCCAGTTTTAAATGATGCAATAGCAGCTAGGATAGAAGATTCAATCTAGCCGTCATGATCAGAGGTTTGTTGCAGATCAGAGCATTGCTTGACGCGGCGCGGTGACAAAATTCAGTTGTTTCACAGTCACGCAATAGAATACACAATAATTCACCAAGATCTGACACTGTTCAGTCGGCACACAGTCCTGGTTCGCCTCTGCGTTGTAGGGGCGGAGGTTTCCGAGAGGATCAGTACATGAATCAGGGACGAGATCAGTTTCACCGTGATGACCACCATCAAGTGCCCACTCCTCCGTGCAGTGGTCCGTACGTGCCTCGACACCAAGACGATAGGCACCCGTTTGGTGAGGAGCAGAATCCAAGGTTTGATGCAAGAGACGTCCTCACTCAGAGGCGAATCGATAGAGGCAGAGCCCACAAAGATGGTTTCGACAAAGATTACCCGAGTGGCAGCAATCCTGTTATTTCTGGTCCTGAGTGCTTTAGCAGAGCTATTCTCTCTGCAAAGATTCCCCCCAACTTTTGGTTGGCAGCTGGGATAGGCAAGTTTTCTAGCGAGTCAAAGCCGGAGACATGGTTGGATGATTACCGAGTGGTTGTTCAGATTGGCGGCGGCAACAACAACATTGCAATGAAACATTTTTCCTTGATGTTGGATGGTTCGGCCCGTGCATGGCTGAATCGTTTGGCTCCTTCTAGCATCCACTGCTGGGAGGATCTTGCCCGAGTGTTCATCAGAACGTTCAAGGGCACTTGCAAGCGCCCTGCTGGTTTGATCGATTTACAACATTGTGTTTAGAAGCCCAACGAGTCATTGAGGGATTACATTCAACGCTAGTCCACTTTGCATCATACAATGGAGAATGTTTCCGAGCATCAGGTTGTTTGTGCTTTCAAGGCCGAAGTGAAGTACAAAAAGAGCTTTACTTGAAGTTTGGGCGAACATGTGACATTTCTCTAAGTAAGATGATGGAAATCGCCACTCGGTACGCCAATGGCAAAGAGGAAGACCGCCTCCGCAGCGGCAAAGAAAAAGCAATTGACAATGATGCCGGCGGCAATTCCAGACAGAAGCAAAAGCGGAAGGCTGATGGCCCTGTTCAGGCAGAGGCAGCTGCTCTGGCAGCGCAAGGGAAAAACAAGGGGAAGTCCAAGGGACAGTTCAACCCCAAGAAAGGAAAAAATCAGCCAGGAACTGATGTTATAGATTTACCATGTGCGATCCACATGAGGAAAGATGAAGAAGGCAATTTAATATTACCCAAGCATACCACTTGACAGTGCCGCCTGCTAATCCAGCCGTTCAAGGAAGGTCCGTCGAGTGAGAAAACCCCTGAAAAAGATGATGATGAAGACAAAGAAACTTTTCCCGATGTCAACACCACATAGATGATTTTTGCTGATGTTGAAAGCAAGAGTCGATTGAAGGTTATAAATAGAGAAGTCAACATGGCCGTGCCTACAACTCCCATGTACTTCAAGTGGTCTCAGACCGCCATCACATTCGATCAGCCAGATCATCCTGCTCATGTCGCCACTCCCGGTCGGCAGGCTTTAGTGGTTGATCCTGTTGTGGGAGGCACTCGACTCCGCAAGGTCCTCATGGATGGAGGAAGCGGGCTGGACATTCTGTATGCAGATACCCTTAAGGGGATGGGCATTCCGATGTCCCGACTTAGTGAGAGCAACATGCAGTTCCATGGAGTCATCCCAGGGAAGAAAGCCAGGTCACTCGGCCAGATTGCACTAGATGTTGTGTTCGGGATAGATAAAAATTTTCACAAAGAGAAATTGACGTTTGAAGTCGTGGACTTCCAAAGCGTGTACCATGCTATCCTTGGACGACCAGCTTACGCCCGTTTCATGGCCCGTCCATGTTACGTGTATCTCAAACTGAAGATGCCTGGACCCAAGGGTATGATCACAGTCACTGGCAATCGACACAGGGCTGAGGAGTGCCTCCAGCAGGGCTCCAAAATTGTCAATCATCAGATGGCTATGGTCGAGCTAGAAGAGTACAAGAAGAGTGTTGACCCTACTGATTTGCTACGAGCTAAGAAGCCTGCTTCAGAGTCAACTTTTCAGTCGGTAGGGGAAGTGAAAAAGGTGCACATTCACCCGACAGATTCAACTGCTGCCCCGACCAACATATCAACAACACTCGACGGCAATTAGGAAGCCAAGCTCATCCAGTTCCTCCGTGAGAACTGGGATATCTTCGCATGGAAGCCTGCTGACATGCCGGGGGTTCCTAGGGAACTGGCTGAGCACCGATTGAGAGTTGACCCGAAGACCAAGCCGGTGAAAGAACACTTGCGTCGGTCGGCGGTGGAGAAGCTTAAAGCAATCGGCGAAGAGGTGGATCGTCTCTTGGCAGCTAAGTTCATTCGGGAGATTTACCACTCCGAGTGGCTGTCGAATGTCGTCATGGTCCCCAAGAAGGACAAGTCTCTCCACATGTGTATTGATTTCAAGCATATTAATCGGGCATGCCTGAAAGATCATTTCCTGTTCCCTCGCATCGATGAGATTGTTGACTCGACTATGGGGTGTGAGCTATTATCGTTTCTAGATGCATACTCCGGTTACCATCAGATCCTTCTGTTTGGCCCGGATGAAATAAAAACAGCCTTCATCACCCCATTCGGGTGTTTCTACTATATCAACATGCCTTTTGGTTTGAAGAATGCCGGCGCTACTTTCATGTGCATGATTCAGAAGTGTTTACTCGACCAGATCCCTCGGAATGTCGAAGCTTACATGGACGATATTGTCGTCAAGTCCCGCAAAGATTCCGACCTGATGGCTGACTTGGCTGATACATTCACTAATCTGAGGAGATATGATATCAAGCTGAATCCGGCTAAGTGTACTTTCGGTGTTCCTGGTGGCAAGTTTCTCGGTTTTCTCGTTTCCGAACGGGGAATCAACGTCAACCCTGAGAAAATCAGCGCCATTACCCTAATGAAAAGTCTCGTGCAAGTGCACGATGTTCAGAAGCTCACAGGTTGCTTGGCAGCATTGAGTCGATTCATTTCCCATCTCGGTGAGAAGGCATTGCCTTTGTACTGATTGATGAAGAAGTCTGACACGTTCGAATGGACTCTAGAGGCTGAAGCAGCGTTTGTTCGGCTCAAAGCCCTGCTTTCCACCCAGCCGGTGCTTGCTGCTCCTCACATCAAAGAGCCTTTGCTCCTGTACATCGCGGACACTAATCAGGTCGTCAGTACAATTTTGACTATCGAGCGGGAAGAGGAAGGCAAGGCCTACAAGGTTCAGCGTCCAGTCTACTACATTTATGAAGTGTTAACTCCTTCGAAGCAAAGGTACCCACATTACCAGAAGCTTGTCTATGGTATCTATCTATTAGCGAAGAAGGTGGCACACTACTTTCAGGACCACTCAATTTCAGTCGTCAATGATGCTCCATTGTCTGAGATCCTCAACAATCGAGATGCGACTGGTTGAGTGGCTAAATGGGTGATTGAGCTATTGTACTTTGACATCAAATTCGAAGCCAAGAAGGCGATCAAATCACAAGCATTGGCTGATTTGTTGGCCGAGTGGGTTGAACAACAACAGCCAATCTAGATTCACTCGGCGCACTGGACCATGTTCTTTGATGGATCGAAAATGCTGAATGGGTCCGGTGCTGGCGTGGTTTTGGTATCCCCAAAAGGCGACAAGCTCAGTTATGTCCTGCAGATCCATTTTGATTCCTTCAACAACGAAGCAGAATACGAGGCACTCTTGTATGGGTTGCGCATGGCCATTTCACTCGGCTTCAAGCGCTTGATGGTCTATGGCGACTCGGATTTGGTGGTCAATCAAGCGATGAAAGAGTGGGATGTTCGTAACCCCGCTATGACTGGATATTGTAATGTTGTTTGAAAACTTGAGAAGAGATTTGAAGGTTTGGAACTCCATCATGTTCCCCGAGTGAAGAATCAAGCAGCTGATGAGCTGGCAAAGATTGGATCCACTCTGAGGCTGTCCCCAACAATGTATTTTTAGAGCATCTTCATAGTCCTTTGGTGCAGGAAGATCCTTTCACCAAGGAGCCCCCACAAGCTATGAGCGCCTCTGATTTGACTGATGTTGATGTCCCTCCGGTTATTGATGTGGTTATGGAGGTTCCGGTCATCATTTCCGACTGGACAATGCCCTATATTGCATATATTTTGAGGCAAGAACTTCCTAAGGATGAAGTTGAAGCCCGACAGATTGTGCGCAGATCCAAAGCTTTCACTGTGATGGATGATCAACTGTACAGAGAAAGTGTAACTTGCGTGACACAACAATGCATTTCCCCTGAAGAAGGTCGAATGATCCTAGAAGAAATCCACTCGGGAACTTGCGGCCATCATGCATCCTGTCGAACAATTGTCGCTAAAGCATATTGAGCTGGTTTCTTCTGGTCGCGTGCAAATGAGATGGCCAAAGACATTGTTGAAATCACTGTGAAGGATCCCAGTTCTACACAAACTTGTCTCACAAACCTGCGTCTGCTCTGAAGACCATTCCCCTTGCTTGGTTGTTCACTGTCTGGGGTTTGGATATGGTTGGTCCCTTTCGGACAGGACAGAGTGGATTTACACATTTACTTGTTCTAGTCGACAAGTTTACGAAATGGATTGAGGCCAAACCTTTAAAAAATTGAACTCTCACACTGCGATCAAATTCATGAGAGAGATAATCTACCTGTATGGAGTTCCCCACAGTATTATCACAGACAATGGCTCAAACTTCGACTCGAAAGTGTTCACACACTTCTGCTTCTCCCAAGGCACTCGGGTGGATTATGCATCCGTTGCACCACCCCAAACCAATGGCCAAGCCGAGCGAGCCAATGGCCTCATCTTGCAAGGTCTTAAGCCTCGTCTCATGCGAGATTTGGAACATGCAGCTGGAGCCTGGGTGTCCGAACTGCCGACTGTTTTGTGGGGCTTGAGAACAACTCCTAATCGGTCGGCTGGACGAACTCCTTTTTTCCTAGTCTATGGAGCTGAAGCTATCCTGCCGAGTGACTTGTTTCATAATTCCCCTCGAGTGGACGTGTATTCCGAAGCTGAAGCTGAGCAAGCGAGACAGGATGGCGTAGATCTCCTAGAAGAGGAACGGGAGATGGCTTTGGTTCGGATGACTACATACCAGCAAGATCCGCGACGTTTCCACGCGAAGCACGTTAAGAATCAGTCGTTTCATGAAGGTGATTTGGTGCTCCGAGTGGATCAATAGCGTCCTCACAAGGACCCTTCATCGTCACTAAGGTGTTGAACAACGGAGCTTATCATCTCTACAACCTCAAGAAGAAGATCGACGAGCCGCGAGCCTGGAATACAGATTTACTCTGTCGTTTCTATACCTGAAAACTGAGTTGTGTTGATGTAATAAGAGTATTTCAGACAATGTCGTTTATGCAAATATGACTTCCGCAGTATTTTGTCGATTCCGATCACACAATTTCACATTTGGGAACAGTCCGAGTGGCGAGCGATCCTCACACTCGGGGGCTTAGCTGCGAACACGCTTTTGCCTAAGTTAAAAACCCTTCCAAGTGGATAGCAATCCATTCACTCAGAAACTTAGCTACGAACTAGTCTTCGTCTAAGTTCAAAACTTCTCTGAGTGGCGAAGGATCCTCACACTCGGGGGCTTAGTTGCGAACAGGCTTTCACCTAAGTTAAAAACCCTTCCGAGTGGATAGCAATCCATTCACACGGAAACTTAGCTACGAACCAGTCTTCGTCTAAGTTCAAAACTTCTTTGAGTGTTGAGCGATCCTCACACTCGGGGGCTTAGCCGCGAACCAGCTTTCGCCTAAGTTAAAAAAAATTCCGAGTGGGTAACATTCCATTCGCTCGAAAACTTAGCTACGAACCAGTCTTCGTCTAAGTTCCAAACTTCTCTGAGTGTTGAGTGATCCTCACACTCAAGGGCTTAGATGTGAACCAGATTTCGCCTAAGCTAAACAAATTTTCCGAGTGCGTAACATTCCATTCACTCGGAAACTTAGCTACGAACCAGTCTTCGTCTAAGTTCTAAACTTCTTCGAGTGTTGAGCGATCATCACGCTCGGGGGCTTAGCTGTGAACCAGCTTTCGCCTAAGTTAAACAACCTTTCTGAGTGGATAACATTCAATTCACTCGAAAACTTAGCTACGAACCAGTTTTCGTCTAAGTTTTAATCTTCTCCGAGTGTTGAGTGATCCTCATAGTCGGGGGATTAGCTGCGAACCAGCTTTTGCCTAAGTTAAAAACTTAGCCCGAGTGATGAATATACTTCTCATTCGGGGGTTCAGGAAAAAAAACAGTCAAGCAAACGATTGAAAGCGAAATGTGGATAAATCCAAAGGTTTCAGCGCGAGCAGAAGTTTCGCGCACAAGCAAAGGTACTCAGGCTTAAGGCATGAATGAAGTTTTACGACCTTTACAGTTCCACTCGGCATTTCGAGGCAAATAAAGTTTTTACTGCGAATAAAGTTTTTCAAGCACCAAACGGACTTGCTGGCTCGACGAAGGTGTCCAAGTCGATCCTGTCTGCGATTCGAGTGGTTGTGTCAGTGAAGGTCTCCATGAAGTCTTCGAACTGAAGTTCCTTCATGTTAATCACTCGGAGGTCCTTCAACTTGTACTCTCTTTCTTCCTTGCAATGGACTCTGACAAGTGAGAGTACCACGTCGGCTCCGCAGCGGGAGCTGACTTCTTCCAAGCTTGCACTCGACTGGGGATCTCACTGAGACGAGTCATCATAGATGCAAGATCAGTTTGGAGAGTGTATTCAGGCCATAGTTCCTTGTCAATCTTCCCCAGTGCATCCTTGAGTCGAATGATGTATGCTTGAATGCTCTGGAGGTGGACGTTGAGGCGGAACACGTTCATAGCCACAACATCTCCAACAGGTGACTTAGTGGGTCCAGATTGGGCTCGATCTCTTCGGTCTCTTTTTCGAAGTCCTTGTAGAATTTTGTATGGAGGGAGGAATGGAAAGATGGTTAGATTACTAGCTTATGGGAACTAAGGAAATCCACTCGACAAAGGAAGTTATCGTCAAGCATGATGAACATCTTCTTCGTGAAATCTCCCAAGTGCTTCTCCAGTCCATTGCTCCTCCTGGTTAGTTGTTCAGTCTTCTTGATCATCTCACTCCATTCTAGTTTCAGCTTGGAGTTTTCCTCTTCAATATTCTTGGCTGCGGCACGCTTCTTCTCGGCGGCTTCAGTTCTCTCCTTCGCCACCTCTTGAGCGTCAGCAAGCGCCTTGTCCTTGTCCTCCAGCGCTTTCTTCATGGTATCTAAAGAAGTAGCATTGTTGAGTCACGCTTGGAGTCGATGATTTTCATCACGCACGTATGTTCGAGTGAGAGAACTCGGTTCAAAGAATGAAAGGTGAAAGTAAGAGTGCATTGGGTCAACAAGGATTACCTCCCAGGGTCTTCAGCTCAGTCTGCACATGTTCCAGGTTGTTATTGGAGACCTCCAGGTCCAATCACAGCTGGTTCCTTTCCTTCTCCAAGTCCTTGTATTGGGTGCCAAGTTCGCAAGCTCTTTGAAATCAACAAAAAACCAGTTCAATCGACAGGAAAATTCCTCCACTCCTGAGTGGAAAGGGTCAAAGAACAGTCGACTGGATGGTGGTCCGCCGCCTGACCCCACACTCCTGAAATAGCGTCATATCATGGTTGATGAAATGATGTCCATGAAACATGCGTCATATCATGGTTGATGGAAATGATATCCATGAAACCTACAAGATAGCTTCAAAGTGGTACCGCTAAAGGAAAGAGTGCACTCGACATGTGGAGTGGCAAGTGTACTTCGCGTACGACAAAGAACCCTGAGTTCAAGTTCTTAAGACTACTACTCATTGTCAACGATCAACAGTAGTCTTAGGGACTACACCCAGTCAGTGCACTCAGCGTGCCCCCACCGGTTCCTAGATCACTCGACAAGGTCTGCCCTATCTGAGCATAAGATGGTCTCTATCAGACCCTCGTCGATGCAATCACTCGATGGCGGTCTCGGGGACTACACCCAGTGGGTGCACTCATCATGCCCCCACTGGATCTGTGCTACTTCTCGAGCATGTGTTGGTTTCCCGTGAAGAGGAACGGTTTGATGCAGCAAAGTAGATAGGTATTTCCCTCGGTTTTTGAGAACCAAGGTATCAATCCAGTAGGAGATACAAGCGAGTCACCAATAGATGTACCTGCACAAAGAATGAAACTCTTGCACCCAACGCTATAAAGGGGTTGTCAATCCCTTCATGGTTACTTGCAAGGATGAGATCTAATAGAGATAGATATAATAGGATGCTTGAACGGAAAGTAAAACTAAAAGTAAAAATAGGGCAGCAAGTATTTTTGGTATTTTTGGTTTTAGATCTGAAAGTATAATATGGAAAATAGACCCGGGGGCCACAGGTTTCACTAGATGGCTTCTCTCATGATGGCAAGTATTACGGTGGGTGAACAAATTATGTTGAGCAATTGATAGAAAAGCGAATAATTATGATGATATCCAATGCAATGATTATGCATATAGGCATCACGTCCATGTCAAGTAGACCAAAACGATTCTGCATCTACTACTATTACTCCACACATCGACCGACTCCTGCCTGCATTTAGAGTATTAAGTTCATGAAGAACAGAGTAACGCATTAAGTAAGATGACATGATGTAGAGGGATAAACTTAAGCAATACGATGAAAAGCCCATCTTTTTACCCTGGATGGCAACAATACAATACGTGCCTCGCTACCCCTACTTTGTCACTGGTTGAGGACACCGCAAGATTGAACCCAAAACTAAGCACTTCTCCTATTACAAGAATTACCAATCTAGTTGCCCGAACCAAACCAATAACTCCCTAGCTTCTTGTATGATGAAATCACATTCTCGCATAAGGATAATAGTAGCAATCTTTTTAGCCTTAGGATGATTAATATTGGGAAGTTCATAAAACACTTTCTGCAAAGCGGGATGAATGTGCACAAATTTCCTTTCCAAATTTTCAATGAGCATGACAATAGCATCCGCATAACTGTTCGTGCTAAGAAGAATAGATCTTTTACTCATAGGTATCGTTCCCGTACAATCAAAGAATTCTTGAATAACACTCTTACCAATAATGTTTCCATCTCCAAATTGAAAAGTTTTAGTTTTAAGAAGAGATTCAATTTCATGATCTAGAAAGCAAGATTCAATTTTTTCCCTCAAGATTAGTACTAGTGATACCCTCCAGATTTTCAATGATAACCTCCCTTGTTTCAGACATGATGGCAAAGCAAGCAATGAAGCACACAAGCAAAAAGCAAACGAAAAAGGGGGAATAAAAAGGCAAATCTTTTTGGTATTTTCTGAAAATCATTATAGAAGCGGGGGCGAGGAAAATGAGAGGCAAATGGCAAATAATGTAAATGCAAGAGATGAGTTTGTGATGGGTACTTGGTAGGCTTGATGTAGATCTCCCCACAACCAAACCAGAAATTGGCAAGTTGATGAGAGAGTTCTTATCTTGACTTGCTATGTATCTCCCCGGCAACGTCGCCAGAAATCCTTCTTGCTACTTCTCGAGCATGCGTTGGTTTCCTGTGAAGAGGAATGGTTTGATGCAGCAAAGTAGATAAGTATTTCCCTCAGTTTTTGAGAACAAGGGTATCAATCTAGTAGGAGATACAAGCGAGTCACCAATAGATGTACCTGCACAAAGAATCAAACTCTTGCACCCAACGCTATAAAGGGGTTCCCAATCCCTTTTTTTGTGAGATCTAATAGAGATAGATATAATAGGATGCTTGAACGGAAAGTAAAACTAAAAGTAAAAATAGGGCAGCAAGTATTTTTGGTATTTTTGGTTTTAGATCTGAAAGTATAATATGGAAAATAGACCCGGGGGCCATAGGTTTCACTAGATGGCTTCTCTCATGATGGCAAGTATTACGGTGGGTGAACAAATTACTGTTGAGCAATTGATAGAAAAGCAAATAATTATGAAGATATCCAAGGCAATGATTAGGCATATAGGCATCACATCCGTGACAAGTAGACCAAAACGATTCTGCATCTACTACTATTACTCCACACATCGACCGACTCCTGCCTGCATCTAGAGTATTAAGTTCATGAAGAATAGAGTAACGCATTAAGTATGATGACATGATGTAGAGGGGTAAACTCAAGCAATATGATGAAAACCCCATATTTTTACCCTTGATGGCAACAATACAATACGTGTCTCGCTACCCCTACTTTGTCACTGGGTGAGGACACCGGAAGATTGAACCCAAAACTAAGCACTTCTCCCATTGCAAGAATTATCAATCTAGTTGGCCAAACCAAATCAATAACTCGAAGAGACTTGCAAAGATATGAAATCATGCATATAAGAATTTAGGAAAGACTCAAATAATATTCATGGATAATCTGAACATAAACCCATCGGATCTCGACAAACACACCGCAAAAGAGTATTACATCGGATAGATCTCCATGAAGATCATGAAAAACATGGTATTGAGAAGCAAAGAGAGAGAAGAAGACATCTAGCTGCTAGCTATGGACCTGTAGGTCTGTGGTGAACTACTCACGCATCATCGGAGGGGAAATGGAGTTGATGTAGATGCCCTCCATGATCGAATCCCCCTCCGACAGATTACCGAAAAAGGCTCTAAGATTGGATCTCTCGGGAACGGAGGCTTCTGGAGGTGGAAAAGTGTTTTCGTGGCTCGTTCTGGTAATGATGGAATATTTGGGAATTTATAGGCCAAAGATTAGGGTTAGGGGAGCTGTCGTGGGCCCACAAGCCTGCCCGACGTGGCCTACCCCCCTGGCCGCGCCCCTAGGGCTTGTGGCCCCACGGTGGCTCCTCTGCCTTGGTTCTCAAGCATCGTAGATTCCTTTTGTTCTAGAAAATTTCCTTCCGAAGGTTTTATTCCGTTTGGACTCCATTTAATATTCCTTATCTACGAAACTCAAAAACAAGGAAAAAAATAGAAAATGGCACTAGGCTCTAGATTAATAGGTTAGTCCCAATAATAATATAAAATAGCATATTAATGCATATAAACATCCAAAACAGATAATATAATAGCATGGAACAATAAAAAATTATAGATACGTTGGAGTTGTATCAATCTGCTAACACTCGATCTGTCGAGTGGCAGGAAAATAAAAAAAATGCGCGCAAGCATGTGAATATCGTCTCTATTAAGACCCCTGCCAGTGCAAGCACTCGACGGCGGTTCCGGGGACTACTCCCAATGGGTGCACTCAGTGTGCCCCCACTGGACCTTTTATCACTCGATCTGTCGAGTGGTTACCAAAACAACTCTAAGACCCCTGCCGATGTCATCACCATTCGACAGCAGTCTCGGGGACTACACCCAGTGGGTGCACTCAGCGTGCCCCCACTGGAGCGAAATCTACTCGGCTAAGACATGATCTATTCGAGTGGAGAACGTACAAGTATTCTACAAAAAGAAAACACCCATTGGGTTTACAATCAAGAAAGACAGGAATTCAATTGAAAATGCACTTACAATCGCACTTACTAGGACGTTGGTGCAAAGCGTCGCTCTGGCATCATAAGCCAGCTTGCTGGCCTTGTACGCCTCCTTTGTGCGCAACATTATTTGCTCCGCCTGGATCATGGCTTCCTTAGCAGCTCCGGTTTGGTCTTCTGGGACGTGGTGCAGCAGAAAGGCAGTCACCGACTAAATCGTTGTTGCGGCTGGAGTAACTGAGGTGGTCTGGAGTTGTCCGATTGGTGTCGAGGCCACGATGGTCGAAGCAGCTGGTGGAGCACTCGACAACGGAGCCGCGAGCTTGGTTCTGGCTCGGGACGAGTCGCCTACCCCATGGGATGATGTAGCAGTCGACTTCTGAGGTGTTTGTGATGATGGTGTTCTTAGGGCGCGTACACGGGGAGTGCCTAAGGTTACACCTCCACCCCCTGTACCCCGAGGTGGCTCTTCATCGTCCTCCAGTTGAATGATCTCTGCAAGCATCAATCGACAACATTATCTTATTCAATCGGCAAATCATTTTCAAAAAACAGATCTGAGTGAAGATTTGTTTTACCTTGTTGAGAAGTGGCCGCGTCAGCAGTGTCCACATCCATTTTCTCATCTTCGTCCTGTGGAGGCGACGTTACTGAGGTAGCTGCTCTGGTAGACCAAATTCCACTCGGTCAGCAAGAATTTGAAATCCAACACAATAGCAAAAGAAGAAAGTGAACACTCACGTTGAGACAATGGGCACAACGATTTTCATGCGGGGCAAAGCTTTCTAAGGCTTCGGCGCGTCGGGCTTGGGCTGCTTTGCGGCCCGATCACTCGACTCGACTGTCGAAGTTCGGTCCCCCTTCAGGCTTCTCTCACTCAACGCCAGGGCCTTGCCTGGGGCAGTCGCGGGGTCCTGACGCAGCTTAGAGCGATGCTCAGTACCCGGAGGAGACTCGACTTCTTCTTCTTCCTCGTCTGAGCACTCGTAGTCATCCTCACCGTCGTCAGCGTAATCGACGTCCACGCTGCCGCCCTCGCTCTCCCCTCCGTCTTCTAGATGATTCCCATTTCGCAAGGGCGAGTGCATGTTCGTCCATTCCTACAAGATTCAAACATCAAACTCAGTCGACCGACAATTCAACCACTCAACAGAATAGTACGACAGTCGACAAAGATATTATTTACCAGATTTGTTGGTGGATTATCAGCAGAGTAAGGATTGATCCTCTTTGGCTCCCAAGGGGTTGTCGCAAGCTCCCTTGATGCTCTGAAGCCATTGTTCAACAGTTTTTTGAGGGACTTCTTCTGGGTGCGTCCGAGTCGTGTCCTCGGGGTCTGAATAATGCCACATAGCATGGTCCCTTGCATGGAGGGGTTGGATCCGTTGAGTGAGGAATGTCTCCAGAAGGTCCATGCCCGTCACTCCACCACGGACGATGGCCACTACGGCATCCACTAAGATCCCCACCTGGACTTTCCCCCCTCTAACACTGTCAAAGATTTGGGAACGGCGGGTCGATCTAACGTGAATGGGGAAAGTCTAGTCGACATGTTGGGAGATGCTACATCTTTGCAGTAGAACGAGGTTGACTGCCAACCCCTAACAGATTCTGGGAAGGTCATGGAGGGAAAGGAACTCCTAGCTCTCTTTTGGATCTCCAAGCCACCACATAATTGGATGACATGGGTTTTATCATCCTCAGGGTTGGCTTTCTTGACGGACCGAGATCTGATGGTGAATATGTGTTTGAACAGACCCCTGTGGGGAGGACAACCCAAGAAACACTCACACATAGTGATGAAAGCAGAAAGATAAGAGATTGCATTCGGAGGAAAATGATGGAGTTGGGCTCTGAAGAAATTCAGAAACCCTCGGAAGAAAGGATGGGGGTGCATGGAGAAACCTCTCTCGACGTGGGTGAGGAGAAGGACCCGCTCCCTCTCGCGTGGCTCCAGCTCGATTTCTCCCCCCGACAGCCTCCACAAGCCCTTGTCCACAAGCCCGTCGACGATGAGGTTATCGACGTCCGCAGAGGTGACTGTCAATGGGAGAAAATCTCCCTGGATCCACCCTGCCGGCACGGTGAACCGCGCGCTTGACGGCTTCTTGGCCTTGCCCTTCACGACCCCCTTCTTGGCGCGCTCCAGCTTCTCGGTCTTCCCCTTCGTCATCGCGGCAGCGGTGGTCATCGAGGCGGAGCAGAACAGTGCGTTGAGAGCGGGGGAGGCGGAGGAAGAGAGGAGATTTGGGGGAAGAAGATTGTGCGGACCGCGGTGCGGCGGGATTTTATATTCTGTCGAATGACTCGCTGACTGGTGGACCCGCTAAATCCCCACGTATCTCGACCGCAAATGTAGCGCGGTACGTGGCGAAATGGGCGGCGCATGAATCGAGGCATCATTCTCCCACTTGCCCTAGTTTTGGCGTCATCTTCGCGGGGCGCGCGCTCCCCAAATTTTCAAATCCCGTGAAATCCGGGTCTCACAGAGAAACTCTTCACGTCTAGAGATCCCTTCAAGTCACTCGGAACATAATTGATGCTTAGAATTCATTCGGACACTTTCAAGGCAGAATCGATCGGGGCAAATGACAAGGATTTCAATCGACGCAAATTTCATTGATGCCCGGAAGTACACTCGGAAGTTTGGTTCCTTATCAAAGCTGACATCGATCCCCTTTCTCACTCGAACCCCGATCCATTCGGGGGCTAATGATGAGGATATGTACCCAGGGTAGGGTCCTAGACCTGACCTACATATCCTACCTAAGGACACTATATTGGAGGACTTAAAGATTACAAGAGAGATTCCGACTGGATTCTCCATGGCGCTCTAGTCACTCAACATTTAATCCACTCAGTATCATCTCCCTCCACTCGACAGTCACCTGTCACTCGAAAGACCTCGCTTCCAGTCGATGCTAGAAGACCAAAAGCCACCCCAGGGAGGCCAACAGGCAGGCGTTCGGCTAGTCGTCATTAGTAACAATTATGATGTACGTTACCAGTAACATTCGTCTTATACCCATGATCGGACCCTTGGATGCCTGACATTTATGAGGGGCAGCATACTCTATATAAGCCGCCCCTCCCCTCTGGTACAAGGGTTCGCACATATTGTAACTTATAGTTTCCACACGACAAAAGCTCCCGAGCACTGAGACGTAGGGCTGTTACCTTCATGAGAGGGGCCTGAACTCATACATTCGCGTGTACATCCTCACCGTAGCTAGGACTCTGCCCTCTCCCTTCGTACCCCTACTTTCTACTGTCAGACTCATTCCCACGACACCCCCTAGATGTGCCTAGTAGGCTTGTCGTTCCCTGGTAGGTCTCCTAACCCTATTCTCTGGCCTATAAATTCCCAAATATTCCCCCAACATCAGAAGAAGCCATGAAAATACTTTTTCGTCGCCCGAAGCCTCCGTTCCCAAGAGATAAAATCTTGGAGCCTTCTTCGGTAATTTTCCGAAGGGGGAATCGATCATGGAGGGCATCTACATCAACTCCATTGCCCCTCTGATGATGCGTGAGTAGTCCACCACATACCTACGGGTCCATAGATAGTAGCTAGATGGCTTCTTCTCTCTCTTTGATCTTCAATACCATGTCTTCATGATCTTCATGGAGATCTATCCGATGTAATCTTCTTTTGTGGTGTGTTTGTCAAGATCCGTTGAATTGTGATTTTATGTTCGGATTATCCATGAATCTTATTTGAATCTCCTCTGATTTCTTATATGCATGATTTCATATCCTTGCAAGTCTCTTCGATTTATTGGTTTGGTTTGGCCAACTAGATTGGTAATTCTTGCAATGGGAGAAGTGCTTGGTTTTGGGTTCAATCTTGTGGTGTCCTCACCCTATATGCATAATCATTGCCTTGGATAACTACATGATTATTCGCTTTTCTATCAATTGCTTGACAGTAATTTGTTTACCCACCATGATATTTGCCTTCAAGAGAGAAGCCTCTAGTGAAACCTATGGCCCTGGGTCTATTTTCCATCATATATTTTCATATCTATACCTTGCTGCAATTTATTTATCTTTTACTTTATGTTCTTATTTACATCTATATCTATCATATCTAATCCTTGCAAATAATCGTGAAGGGATTGACAACCCCTTATAGCATTGGGTGCAAGAGTTTGATTGTTTGTGTAGGTGCAACCATTGGTGACTTGCTTCTTCCTCCTATTGGATTGATACCTTGGTTCTCAACAACCGAGGGAAATACTTATCTACTTCGCTGCATCACCCTTTTCCTCTTCAAGGGAAAACTGATAACCCACAAGTATAGGGGATCTCAACAGTTTTCGAGGGTAGAGTATTCAACCCAAATTTATTGATTCGACACAAGGGGAGCCAAAGAATATTCTCTAGTATTAGCAGTTGAGTTTTCAATTCAACCACACCTGAAAGACTTAATATTTGCAGCAAAGTATTCAGTAGCAAAGTAATATGGTAGTAACGGTAATGGTGGAAAAGTGATAGTAACAGATTTGTAGTGATTGTAAAAGTAACAACGGAAATGTAACTAAGCGAAGATCAATATATGGAAAGCTCGTAGGCAATGGATCAGTGATGAATAATTATGTCGGATGTTATTCATCATGCAATAGTTATAACATAGGGTGACACAGAACTAGCTCCAATTCATCAATGTAACGTAGGCATGTATTCCATATATAGTCATACGTGCTTATGGAAAAGAACTTGCATGACATCTTTTGTCCTACCCTCCCGTTGCAGCGGGGTCCTATTGGAAACTAAGGGATATTAAGGCCTCCTTTTAATTGAGAACCAGACCAAAGCATTAGCACTTAGTGAATACATGAACTCCTCGAACTACGGTAATCATCGGAAAGAATCCCAGTTATTGTCACCCTGGGGGATGCGGATCATAACTCGTAATAGGTGTCTACAACTTGCAAGATAGGATCAAGAACACACATATATTCATGAAAACATAATAGGTTCAGATCTGAAATCATGGCACTCGGGCCCTAGTGGCAAGCATTAAGCATAGCAAAGTCATAGCAACATCAATCTCAGAACATAATGGATACTAGGGATCAAACCCTAACCAAACTAACTCGATTACATGATAAATCTCATCCAACCCATCACCGTCCAGCAAGACTACGATGAGATTACTCACGATCAGTGGGGAGCATCATGGAATTGGTGATGAAGGATGGGTGGTGATGACGAAGGCGTCGATTTCCCCTCTCGGGAGCCCAAAACGGACTCCGGATGTGGTCTCCCGAGGAAGAACTGGCGATGGCGGCGGCTCCGTATCGTGAAACACGATGAACTCTCCTCTCTATTTTTTTTTCCTTGACAAATAGGGTTATATGGAGCTGGAGAGGAGGTCGGAGGAGCCACGATGGCCCCACAAGCCTACCCCACGCGCCCAGGGGGTGGCCGCGGCTAGCAGGCTTGTGGCCTGCTGGTGGCCCCCTCTGGTTAATTCTTGCGCCAGTATTTTTTATTAATTCCAAAAATATTCTCCGTAAATTTTCAAGACAATCTGAGAACTTTTATTTCTGCACAAAAATAACACCAAGTTAATTCTATTGAAAACAACGTCAGTCCGGGTTAGTTCCATTCAAATCATGCAAATTAGAGTCCAAAACAAGGGCAAAAGAGTTTGGAAAAGTAGATACATTGGAGACGTATCAACTCCCCCAAGCTTAAACCTTTGCTTGTCCTCAAGCAATTCAGTTGATAAACTGAAAGCGATAAAGAAAAACTTTTACAAACTCTGTTTGATTTTGCTGTTGTAAATATGCCTAACTTATGTTTAGATTTTTAGCAAAGATTATAAACTAACCACATTCACAATAACATTTAGGTCTCACATTTACTCATGTCAATGGCATAACCAACTAGCAAGCAATAATAACAAGTCTTGGATGACAACAATTTATCAAAACAATCATGATACAATATGACATAAGGGTATCTCGCAAGCCCTTTCTGAGACTGCAAAACATAAATGCAGAGCACCTCTGGAGAACAAGGACTGACTAAACATTGTAATTCACGGTGAGAGAGATCCAGTCATGTTCATACTAAACATCAATTAATAGCAAGACATACAAATGACAATGGTGCTCTCTAACTGGTGACTTTTATATGAGGATGATGACTCAACAATAAAGTAAATAGATAATCCCTTCACAGAGGGAAGCATTGATTTGCAGAGGTGCCATAGCCCAAGCTTTTAAAACAGAGATAGGTAATGATTTTGGAGTGGTATGCTTTCGTTGCTCAGATAACGACCAAGAGGTTTTCAATATCTTCCATGCTAGATACATTATAGGCGGTTCCCAAACAGAATGGTAAAGTTTTTACTTCCCCTCCACCAATCAATCACACTCCACGGGAGGCCGAATTCACGGGTACCATCCATACAAACACATTCCTAGGGGAGTTTGGTTTAATTATATTTTGCTTTTTATTTCGAGCATGCAACTGGGCATTCTGATTACCATCCACTTTCTCGTGAATGATAGTGAATCAACACATATCGTGAGAATAACCCACCTAGCATGGAGGATACTGACAGCCCCCAGTCGCCACATGAGCGATTTGGGCATACAAAACAGAAGGTTTATTTGAAGGTTTAAAGTTTAGCACATGCAAATTTACTTGGAACGGTAGGTAAATACCGCATATAGGTAGATATGGTGGACTCATATGGAACAACTTTGGGTTTATTGAGATGGATGCACAAGCAGTATTGCTGCTTAGTACAAGTGAAGGCTAGCAAAATACTGGGGAGCGACCAACTAGAGAGCGACACAGTCATCAATATGCCTTGAGATTAACCAACATTGAATGCAAGCATGAGTAGGATATAATTCACTGTGAACATAAATATCGTGGAGGCTATGTTGATTTGTTTCAACTACATGCGTGAACATGTGCCAAGTCAAGCCACTTGAATCATCCAGAGGAGGATACTGTTCTATCATACTACATCATAACCATTTTAATGTGCATGTTGGCACTCAGGACGAACCATTATCCACTCTTAGCTAATTAAGCATGGCATGAATAACTATAATCTCTGATTGTTATTGCAAACATGGTCAACCCATAATGTACTAAATTCGGAATGATGGGCTAATCATATTTACAAAAACAAGATAGGTTGAGTTCATACCAGCTTTTCTCCATCTCAATATTTTCATCAAATATCGTCATTATTGCCTTTCACTTGCACGACCTAACGATGTGAATAATAAAAAGAGTGCACATGCATTGGACTAAGCTGGAATCTGCAAACAATAAACCAAAGGAGAAGACAAGGCAATATGGGCTCTTTGTAAGATAAACAATAGTGCATATGAGAGCCACTCAACGCGTCATTGTGGTCTTCTCCTTACGACCCAAAGAAAAGAAAGAAAAATTATTTACACGGGAAAGCTCCAACAAGCAAAAAGAAGAACGAGAAATATTTTTTGGGTTTTCTCTTTAATGCTACAACTAAGCAACTAGGAAATAAAGCTAGAATTATTTTTTTGTATTTTTCTCCAAGGTTAATTAAACACACGAGAAGAAAGCATAAAGAAGAAAATAAACTACCATGGATAGTACAATGGAAAAGTATGAACATCGGCAACTGAAATAAGTGTGTGAACATGAATGTAATGTCGGTGAGAAATACGTACTCCCCCAAGCTTAGGATTTTGGCCTAAGTTGGTCTAGGGCCATGGCTGGAAATAACCTTCTCCGGGATACTCCGGAGGACACTTAGGGTTCCACTGGTTAACGATCTCCTGTGGCTCCCACTGAAAAACCGAGGTCTGATATGGATCCAGAGCCGGTGCTAGCTCAGGTGCTGGGGGTTGCTCCAAACCCCAATATTGGTAGATGTCATCGGGCATAACAGTGTACCCGCCCTAATGAATATCGAACAAAGAAGAAGCAGGCAGAGTAATAATCTCACAAGTACCCTGACTAAATACTAAGTTGTAAAGCAGCCTCCTATCATCATTATTCTTAAAAAAATAATGGGCTACCATACGGTCATAATCTAAAAACTTAGCAGGTATCATCTTTTCATCTTTCTCGTGAAGCCTAATGGGTATCTCAAAATGTTTAGCTAAACGACATGCATAGATACCTCCGAATATGGGCCCCTTCGAACGGTTGGTGTTCAACTGTTGGTCCACCATAGCGCCCAGACTAAAAGTTCTATCATCAAGTAAAGCATGGCGCAAAATAGCGAGGTCAGGAGCACTAAGGCTACCACTCTCCCAGCGACCAACTAAACATCTTCCCGCAAATAATGAATAATAGCGTAGCACAGGAAAATGTAAACTAGCTCCTCTTGCCCTTGACACACCTCTCTCTTCTCCTACAGTGACTGAGGCGATAAAATCTTCCATGTCTCGAGGACGTGGTTTCCTGATGTTGCCCTCATAGGGTATCTTGCAAACTTTGTAAAAATCGTAAAGATCATTTTCTTAGGCACATCATATAGGTGAAATTCTATTGTAGGAGGGTCTTCCCTAGGATGAAAGTGAAAATTTTGCACAAAGGTATTAGTGAGCAAGAGGTACCGGTCTCACTTATCGTTGAGGAAGTCGGTGATGCCTGCATTCTCGGCCAAATAATAGAAATCTTCATAAATTCCGGCTGCCCTCAAGAATGTGTCATACGGCCATTCACATGGTCGGTTTTCTGCAACACGAGGAAGATTGTATTTGGGTTTCTCCTTCATTTCATTCGCATCTTCCTTAGAACCTCGGCTTGAAGATCCTCTTAGCAACCTTCTCAACATATCTGAAAAATTCTGAAATTTTTAGTGAGTGAAAATAAAGGTGCACAAAACTCAACAAAACTCATAGCAACTACTCCCTCGAGTGCCTAGAGACCATATCATGCATCAAAACTACTTGGGACCATACAAATTGACATGCAAGCTCAAGAACAAGGTCACCACAACAACAACAACAAAAATTCAATATATATGGCACTAGAACAAAAACTAATTGGACCATAGGAGGATTCACATAACGGTGAGTAATCTCCTAAAACAGTTTTGCAAATGGAGCCTTGAGCAAGGAGATCGAAAATGGCAGCAAGATGAGCTAGAACACGGGTTTGAGCAATGGTGGGATTTTTTCTGGAGGAAGATGAAGTGAATGGGTGCTGGAATAAGTGGAGGGGGCCACGTGGGACCCACAAGCTTGCTAGGCGCGGCCAGGGGGTGGCTGCGCCCTGTAGGCTTGTAGCCCACTGGTGCAGCCGCCTAATGCATTCTTAGTGCCAAAAATTCTTAAATATCCCAGAAAAAATCATACTAAATTTTCAGGGGATTCTAGGAACTTTTATTTTTAGGTCATTTTTCTATTGCACGGAAAACTCAGGAAACAGAAAAATAATAGCATTTTTACTTAATTTCATCTAGGTAACAGAAAGTAAAAGTTAGGTGCAGGAAGTTGTGCTTTCTAAATTAATCCATCTCATGCTCCTCAAAAAGAATCCATCAATAAGGTTGATCAAGTCCTATTAACGAATTTCTTTTGAATGACATGAAACCGAAGAATTTTTGCATAACACTAAGTTACCTCAATGGGGATATGCATTTCCCCAACAATCAGTATATCATATTTCTTCTTGACAGTAGGAAGGGGAACTCAAAGTCTCCAATAATAATTGTTGGAATTTTTCAGTAGAGTTGATACTATGAACTTGAGGTTGTTTCTTTGGGAAGTGTACCGTATGCTCATTACCATTAATATGAAAAGTGACATTGCCCTTGTTGCAATCAATAACAGCCCCTGCAGTATTCAAAAAGGGTCTACCAAGGATGATCGACATACTGTCGTCCTCGGGAATATCAAGAATAACAAAGTCCGTCAAGATAGTAGCATTTGCAACTATGACAGGTACAACAGTTGATTTATCAGCTATTTGCAAAGAGATTTTAGTAGGTGTCAACTTATTCAAATCAAGTCTACGGTATAAAGAGAAAGGCATAACACTAACACCAACTCCAAGATCACATAAAGCAGTTTTAACATAATTTCCTTTAATAGAGCATGGTATAGTAGGTACTCCTTGATCTCCTAGTATCTTAGGTATTCCAGCTTTAAAAGTATAATTAGCAAGCATGGTGGAAATCTCAGTTTCTGGTATCTTTCTTTTATTTTTCACAATATATTTCATATACTTAGCATAAGGAGACATTTTCAAAATATCAGTCAAGCGCATACGTAAAAAGACAGGTCTAATCATTTCAGCAAAGCGCTCAAAGTCCTCATCATCCTTTTTCTTGGATGGTTTAGGAGGAAAGGGCATGGGTTTCTTAACCCATGGTTCTCTTTCTCTACCATGTTTCCTAGCAATGAAATCTCTTTTATCATATCTTTTATTCTTAGGTTATGGGTTATCAAGATCATCAGCAGTTTCAATCTCCACATCATTATCATTACTAGGTTGAGCATCAACATGAGAATCATTATTAATCTTATCACTAGGCTCATGTTCATCACCAAATTGTGTCTCGGCATCGGAAATAGAAATATCATTTGGATTCTCAGATGTATCTATAACAGGTTCACTAGCAGCATGCAAAGTACTATCATCATTCAATGGTGAACATCATCATGTTGATCATATCTACTTCCATCATCTTTCAACTTATCTTTCTCTAGGAACACATTATAATTCAGGGGTGCTACTGCGCGAGCCATTGATCTACAACATAAATATGCAAAGGTTACTTAGACTATTGTTCAAGATAATGAGTTTAGTTAATCAAATTACTAAAGCTCCCACTCAAATTGACATCCCTCAGGTCATCTGAGTGTCATATGATCCAAATTCACCAACTCAAGTCCGATCATCACGTGAGTTGAGGTGGTTTCAATGGTGAACATCATCATGTTGATCATATCTACTATATGACTCATGTTCGACCATTCGGTCTCTTGTGTTCCGAGGCCATGTCTGTACATGCTAGGATCGTCAAGTTTAACCCGAGTGTTCCGCATGCGCAACACTGGCTTGCACCCGTTGTATGTGAACGTAGAGTCTATCACACCCGATCATCACGTGGTGTCTCGACACGACGAACTTTCGCAATGGTGCACACTCAGGGATAACACAATTTATCTTGAAATTTAAGTGAGGGATCACCTTATAATGCTACCATCGTCCTAAGAAAAACAAGGTGCATAAAAGGATTAACATCACATGCAAATCATAAGTGACATGATATGGCCATGAACTTGTGCTTTTGATCTCATCTTGAAAGCACCGGCAAGATCTCCATCATCACCGGCATGACACCATGATCTCCATAATTTTGATCTCTATCAACGTGTCGCCATCGGGGTTGTCGCGCCGACTGTTGATTCCACGACTTTTGCTAACTCATAGCGATAAAGTAAAGCAAAACGATGAAAATAATTAAAGACAACCCTATGGCTCCTGCCGGTTGCCGTACTCATCGACATGCAAGTTGAGATATTCTATACAATATATGATCATCTCATACATCACATATATCTCATCATGTAATTGGCCATATCACATCACAACATACCCTGCAAAAACAAGTTAGACGTCCTCTAATTGTTGTTGCAAGTCTTGCGTGGCTGCTACGGGTATCTAGCAAGAAAAATTCTCACCTACGCAAAAAACACAACGGTGATATATAAATTTCTTTTGAACCTTATCAAGGACCGCCTTTGTCGAATCTAATCCAACTAAAGTAGGAGAAACAGACACCCGCTAGCCATCTTTGTGCAACGAAGTTACACGTCAGTCGATGGAACCGGTCTCTCGTAAGCGTACGAGTAAGGTTGGTCTAGGCCGCTTCATCCCACAATACCGCTGAACCAAAACACGACCTAGGGAGGAAGCAATCTAAACATCAACGCCCACAAACTCCTTTGTGTTCTACTCATGATCTCATCTACACATAGACCTAGCTCATGATGCCACTGATGGGGAACGTTACATGGGAAAAAAATCCTACGCACACGCAAGATCTATCCATGGTGATGAGCATCTACGAGGGGAAGAGTGGATATACATACCCTTAAGCAGGAAGCGTTAACAAACGCGGTTGATGTAGTCAAACATCTTTGCGATCCAAATCGCCGAGCGTCTCGCGATCCAATCACGATCCGTCCCGATCTAGCGCCGAACGGACGGCACCTCCGCGTTCAGCACACGTACAGCTCGATGACGATCTCTGCCTTCTTGATCCATCAAGAGGGAGAAGACAGGTAGATGAGTTCTCCGGCAGCGCGACGGCGTGGCGGCGATGGTGGTGGAACTATTCAGCAGGGCTTCGCCTAACCACCGCTGAAACGATCTAGAGGAGAAACTACGATCTCGAGGAGAGGGTAGCACGTGGCTGATTTCTGTTCTAGAAAACGCTCAATACCTCTAGTATGGAGGAGACTTGGCCCCCAAGGGGCCAACCCTTGGTTCGGCCGAAGTGGGAGGAGGAGGAGTCCTCTCCAATCCTAGTAGGATTAGGACTCCTTCTGTCCCACTTGAAACCCTCTTTCCACCTTGGGTTTCTCCTCCCAGCCGCATGGGCCTCCTGTGGGGCTTCGACTAGTCCACTAAGGGCTGGTATACCTCCTCCCACATCTCATGTAGCCTCTTGGGTTGAAAGACCCCTCCCGATGGTCCCCCGGTACCCTCCCGACACTCCCGATACACTACCGATGAGCCCGAAACTTTTTCGGCAACCAAAACAGGACTTCCTATATATCTATATTTACCTCCAGACCATTATAGAGCTCATCGCGACATCCGGGATATCATCTGGGACTCCGAACAACCTTCGGTCACTACCATACATAACTCTATACTACCGAAACGTCACCGAACCTTAAGTGTGAAAACCGTGCGGGTTCGAGAACTATGTAGACATGACCGAGACACCGCTATGGTCAATAACCAATAGCGGGACCTGGATGCCCATATTGGTTCCTACATATTCTATGAAGATCTTTATCGGTTGAACCTTTATGTCAAGGATTCAGTTAATCTCGTACGTTGTTCCCTTTGTTCTTCGGTATGTTACTTGCCCGAGATTCGATCGTCGGTATCTCTATACCTAGTGCAATCTTTGTTACCGACAAGTTTCTTTACTCGTTCTGTAATACAATATCTCGTGGCTAACATTTTAGTCACATTGCTTGCAAGGCTTGTTGTGATGTTGTATTACCGAGTGGGCCCTGAGATACCTCTCCATCGCACGGAGTAACAAATCCCAGTCTTGATCCATACCCACTCAACAGACACTCTCGGAGATACCTGTAGAGCACCTTTATATTCACCCAGTTATGTTGCGACGTTTGATACACATAAGGAACTCCTCCAGTGTCAGTGAGTGGCATGATCTCATGGTCATAGGAATAGATACTTGACATGTAGAAAAAACTATAGCAATCAACTGACACGATCATATGCTATGTTTATAGTTTGGGTCTTGTCTATCACATCATTCTCCCAATGATGTGATCCCGTTATCAAATGACATCTCATGTCAATGGCCAAGAAACCTTGACCATCTTTGATCAACGAGATAGTCTACTAGAGGCATACTAGGGACAAAGTGTTGTCTATGTATCCACACATGTAATGTGTTTCCAGTCAATACAATTATAGCATGGATAATAAACAATTATCATGAACAAGGAAATATAATAATAACCATTTTATATTGCCTCTAGGGCATATTTCCAACAGTTACAACAGAGTCGCGGGGGTTGTGATACCAACCTATTCACTCCATGTGGATCGACAAATCTTTCTTATCAGAAAATTGCTACATCGCCCTATGCCATTGAACACCAACCGCCATTGACCAGCTTACGTGGCGCTTTGATCCTAGCCATGTCGACAAGAGTCCCCAAGTGAGATAACGACCTGTCATGCATATTTACAAAAGAACCTTCGAACCCCAATTCCTTCTCAGTCGCGGTACTTTCCTCTTCTCTGTCACTCTTTGAGGAAACAGGGGTGATCAACATCGAAGGAGTTGCTCCGGTGAGAAGAGGTGGTCATTGCAGGCGGTTGTCTGACGACGGCGCCGCTAGTATGGTGAAACAGCTACGGCGACACAGAGATCCTCATTTGTGAGATGGTTAGTGCCCATAACCCTAACCCTCGATGCTACTCTTCCGTTCCTCTTATTCCAATTTAGGCTGAATCCATGATTCCTTGTAATCTAGGACCACACAAGGAGCTTTCCATCGTAGAAATAAACTATGCTGGATTTTCTGCGGATTAGGAAAGTCGAAGTCATATGTTGATGGCAAAGTTGCCCTGTTCGATGGCTATGAAGTTGATACATGGTCTCCTCTCTGGCTCACTAATGCAACAATAAATATATATTGACCAATCAAACATCACTTTATACTGGTTGCACCCTGCAAAGAATTTAGACAATGTACTTCGGATTGTGGACTATGACACTGACACATTGCACATGACAACATTTGTTCCAAAATTTCAGTATTTTTAGTTGTTTATGGACCACAAATATATGGAATTTAACAATGCAATTGATGATATTCATGTTAGTGGAACACCTGGTCTTCCTCCTATACTAAGCCCTAAGTCTCTTGGATTTAATATTGGAATTAGGGGTAGTCCTAGGTTTAAGGTTAAAGCTCAAAAAGATAGACTTAACCGATGTCACGCAGGCAACAACAATGAAGGTAGTAACGGTGTTCCACCAATGGCACAAAGTGTTGGGCATGAGCTAAGAAGAAGCATGAGAAAACTTGTGGTACAAGAAGAATCACACAATAAAAATGACAGTGATGGTGATAATAGTGAATGGGATACGAACTGGGTTGACTCTAACAATGAAGTATGTAAAGACAATGATGATTTCTATGAATAATGGGTAGATGAGAAATTTGAACAAAAAAAGAAGAAATCTAAATGGGAGCAAGAAATGACTATGATTCAGATGAGTTGCACAACACAAAAGCAAGAAAAACTTCGATCTTACTCGGTGATTGGGGCACTTATAGAAATTCCTTATAGGATTTGCCTACGATTTAGACACAAGTTAAATGGTTGACCGAAAGCGACAGCTGTGGGATGGCACCAACGACAATGTTCTAGTTGGTAGCGGTGAAAAGAGAGGAGCAACTGTCGACGACGGAAGCGACACTGCCAGAGCCTTCTTCTCACGACGCTTCCTAGTAAAGAGATGGGAGAAGACCTAAGAGACCTAGGAATTAAAGGATAAAATTCTAAAAGGGTCGCATTGTATAATGCCCAACCGCTGGCTGCAGGAAATCTCCCATCTGGGTCCTGCCGACGTGGCTAGGGTCAAAGCGCCAAGCATGCTGGTCAATGCTGGTCAGACGGACCTAGGACCTCGGATGAACCACTTAAAAGAGAATTAGGACTCAAATGTGCATTTTGAAAGAATTGTGACCCAATCGACACTTTGGTGAAAGGATTAGAATTATTCATGCATTTTACTCTTGTTGCACTGATAATGTATTCATTTGGTACCGAATACAAATTCAAATGGAATCGTCGATACCTAAACAAAACATGTTGATATACAAAGATATTTACAGATCAAACAAACCACTACCGAATATATTGGCATACAAAGACAATGCCCCATCAAACAACGCACTACAAAATACGCTGGCGTACAGAGATAGTCCCCCATCAAACAAAGCCTACTTGTGCCGCACTTCCAACTCTGCCTCCTCGTCCATCTCTCTGGCTTCGCGCGCAGAGGAGAAAGGACGACGATGAAGATGCCACAAATCACTTGGCCTCCTCGTCCACATCCTCGGCTTGACATGCCGAGGGGAGAGGGCGAAGGCACAGACTGCTCGACATTCCCGTCCATCTCTCCGGCATCGGGCGTACATGTGTGAGGATGATGGTGGCGCCTGGATGGAAGGACTCTAATCACAGAACCGACTACTAGGCACAATTAAGGTTGTAGTTTATATGTGTGTTGGAGAAACAAGCGGTCATATGATACATACATGATCCAAAAAGGTGTATTTGTAGTGGGTGTGTCTAGCTCTCATCTAGATGAGACTTAACCAAGTCACATCTAACTCCTACACCATTTGATTTTGATAAAGATTCGTGCGGGTTTATTTTTTATGTTTTGTTTGATTACTCAAATGATGTGTAGGAGTTAGACGAGACTTTGTTATTTCTCATCTAGATGAGATTTAGCAAATCCAATTTGTAGTAGATGCCCTGAAGTGATTGACAAAAAAATACCACTTTAGGGGTTGCCGTCCCCACAGAACTACTACTTTTTCAAAATTAGCCAAAAACTACCAAAATTTTATAATTTTATGACTAAAAACTACCATTTTTAGATAATTGTCAGTTTAGACGATTTAAACACGTTTAACATGCTGGACCAACCCGTCAGGGCTGACGTGGCTGCAAAGTCAACTCCGTTTAGGACGAGCAGCAGCAGTGCCCACGCACGGCCACCGGCCGCAGCCGCGGCGCGACCACAGGTGATGAGCAGTAGCTGAGCCCCTCGCTGCTCCCCGGTGGCCCCTGCTGCCACGCAAGGCCACGAGAAGCGGCGGTGGCGGCGGCGCACGAGCACGCGGGTAGCGGCCACGCACCACCAGGAGTAGCAGCTGCGGCAACAAGGGAGGCGGCCATGCACGGCCTGGACTGAGCTCTGTCGGGTACTACACGTTGCTGAAGTTATAGTAGATGTGCGGGTTGTTCCCGCCGACCAGCAGCCGGCCGTCGCGGAGGAAGATTGCTGGCGAGTGGTACAACCGCGGGATGTCAGTCGAGCTCTGCTCCTCCGTGCGAGTGCGAGTCGAGTGCTAGCCTGGCAGTGGTCGGCCGGAGCGAAGCGCGCTGCTGGTGTGGTTGGCGCTGGCATTCCTGGATGATGCATGCGGGGCTGGTCCTCCTCAACACGCCCGGCCACCGCGGCACCCGACGCACTGCGTCGGTCACTTCCCGCATCATTCGGTCGCGGCGGGAGGAGATGCGCATGGACTGCGAGAAGCACGAGCAGAAGTGCAGGAGCTCCAGCGCCACGACCTCCTTCTTGGACCCCTGGAGTGCTTTCTCCACCACCTTAGATATGCACACTAGGTATTTGTTAAAATGCTAGAGAGAGAGAGGAGGAGGAAGAAGAAGGCTGATGTGGGTCGCACCTGCCATAACGGTGAGTTAATTGCAAGTTTGTACCACAATTCGACACGTCGTAGCGAATTGTTACGAATAGTTATATTTTTTACGAGTCACTATCCACTTTAATGTTAAGTGTTGACGTGGCAAGCTATTTTGCAAAACAGACCCTTACTTTTTAATCATTCACAAAAAAAAGCTCCTGGTGGAAAATATACCCTGCGCATGAGTCCGACGGGATTCAAACCCGCAACCACCCGTTTGGTTGCGACGTTTTGCTGCCGCTGCGCTGCACTATGTTTTATGTCAACTAAGATGCGTAAGTCTTATTCTACCTTCTGCCGCTCGGTATTTTACAAAACAATTAACATTTTTTCTGGAAAGTAAAAACTGAGTGCGGCAGCGAGAATTGATACCGCGCCGTGTGCGGAAGCTACCGCTGCAACACTTCATCCATTGCAACAAATACAATGCGTAAATCTATTTATACTTCGGGCCATTTCATTTTTATTTGTATATGTTAAAATCAGATCTTGGGCGTATGCAGTGTGCGTAACATATATTGAAAAAAATCATACACACACACATATATACATCGTATACTGTAAAATGTTCAATATATATGATAAATGTTTTTATAATACGAGAAAAGTTTATCGTATATTTTCATTGAACGGAATTTTTCTTACATTTCTTTTTAAAGTGTTCACACATTTAAGAAAAAAAATTCATGTGTAAATATAAATAGTGTTAACGCATGATGAACATTTTATATTACACAATAAACATGTTTTAATTACGCTATAAAAAAGTCAGTGCACCACAGAAAAGATTTTGAATTAATGTTTTTTTAAATATACAATCCCCTCGAGGCCTCGATTACGCTATAACTTGTTTTAAATATTAGTATTATAAACTATTTTGATACAATGTTTTGTAAATGAACAGTTACTCAAAAATTTGATACGATGTATTATAAACTATTTTGTAATCATAATAAATTTGATAATGCAACACAAACATATAAAAAATAAATTTACTATTTTTAGTTTTGAAGTGTTTCTTCCACTCTCACTGACAAGCGGGACCCACATGGGCCAGCCATAGTAGATTTGACGGAAAATGTATAAATGCGCTTTTTTCCGTGATCATTTTTCGCAACCGAGGGCATTCAAATTTGCATGCTCAAAAAAATATATTAAAAGTTGTATACACAAAAAGTAGTTATACGATTTTTTTATCGCATCGTATAATTAAAAAGATATTCATTGCTTCATATATTAAAAGGTTCATCTTTGCATACGAAAATAATGTTCATCACATCGTTTAATATATATACTGAAAATTATTCAATATAAAATTATCTTATGTAAATATAAGATTAACATTTAAAAAAAACATGATGAACTTTTTTCTTATTATAAAAATGTTCATCTTATGTATATTGAACATCTTATAGTTTTACAATCATGCGTGACGATTGACATGAACGATTGTGCGGCGCAGCGGTCGTCATTGCTCGTTCTGATCCGGTTGACGCGGTATCGAATTCCGGCACTCGCGCGCGTGATCGTTTCTTTTTATTTTATAAAAACTGAATACTAAAAGGATAAAGAGTAATGAAAGTACGAGTTGGTGCTGTAGCGTAGCGGTAGCTGGCACGGGCTGCAGTGTCAATACACTGTTATACGCGGCTTAAATCGTTTTGTAACAATTAGCCGCTAATGGTATCAATTCTTACCACGTTGCGAAGTGTGCGTTGCAATTAACTTCATAACGGTCAAAATAAATTACGCTGACTTTTCTGTCACATCAGCCCTGGACGGGTGGATCTTGCTTGTCATAAACGTGTTTAAATCGTGTAATACGGTCATCAACCGTTTTTTGTAGTTTTTAGTCACAAAATTTTAAAAAATTGATAGTTTTCGTTTAGTTTTTAAGAAAGTGGTAGTTCTGTGAGACGACAACCCATAAAGTGATAGTTTTTCATCAATCATTGTGCCCCGAAAGAAGTAACTGAAGATGCCGTTATCATCGCGGCTACAAGATTCTTTGCAACCAGTGACAAACACAAATAAAAATCTAGCCATCCAGATAATCTATATCTATACCTCTATATACCTATTTTTTATTAATAAAGCAAGATGATATTTTTGATTTCGTCCCGTATTTGATTTTACTCTACGTGTTTTAAATAGATGAGGTGGTACTAATTTATAGAGTCGGTTTTGTATTGAGCATTCTCTAGGGTACGTGAGGGAAGGAAGGAGCGATGCGAGCAGGACCTCGCTCGGGAAGATGGGCCAATTCTGGCTCGGCCCATGAGCACGCACCTCTCTTTTGCTTTGGAGGTCGTGGCCATACCGGACGCCTATCCTGCGTAAATTTTCCTATATACGTAAAAACGAAATTCGTTTACAGCTAGGAAAGAGGAAGCGACACATAAAGGCCAGCTGATTCCCTTGATTTTGTGTTGCATCACGAGAACAAATCCATTCAATTTGAATCAAAATAGAACATCGACAACGTGCAACATCTACGAGGCCGACATCGATGACTCCGGCTGCTGCTGGGCTTCGCGTGCCACAGCGACGACACGGGACGCAGCCTCGAGGTCGTCGGCGTCGACCCAAAGGCCCTCAGTGCCGACGAACCTGGTAGCTTCCACCTTGTTGTCATGGGAGCCTATGAACACAAGACATCTGAGGGGACACCGGAGACGAGCGAGGGCGGGGCCACCTGAGGCGCTAGGAGAGGTGGCAGTGGGCAGCGGCACTATCAAGAAGGGTGTGAAGGACCTCGGTGGAAGTTGTACCCATAAGCCATCGTCACCGCCAAGCCGGCTGCCCGGCTATGTGCCACATCCAAATCTCCTGTAGTTGATGTCGTCGCTCCTCCTCTGAAGTGTCTTTGTGTCAGCGGCGTTTCCATCTTCATGCCCATAGATGCTTCTTCCGATTTGTTGTGCCTCGACATGGACGACCGCAGCGGTCGCGGTTCCTCTTCGGCAAGCTTGTGGTCTTCTCTCTGCATCACCGGCAAAATTGCTAGATGCTCTCTGGTTTGTGGGTGGCAGGCGGTGATTTTGGACCCGGGTAGATGTGCCACATCGTTCAAACGCAAATTGCAGACGGATGCCTTAACGAATTTAGTGTGGGATATATGCAAGTTGAATACAAAACAATTGAAATTGTGTACAGTTTGAGCAATGTGATCTTCAGTGAAGTTCATCCAGACTTTAACTATCCTCTGTACAAGCATAGAGAAAGTTAACAAGTGGGCAATGGAGTTACAATCTCTCTTAACCTTACATCAGCACCGCTAGACTTCAACAATTCCCTGCACACGCGCAGAGAAAACTACAAGTGGGCAATGGAGTTACAATTGTTGGGAACGTCGCACGGGAAACAAAAATTTTCCTACGCACACGTAAACCTATCCATGGTGATGAGCATCTACGAGAGGGAGAGTGGATCTACGTACCCTGTAGATCGCTAAGCGGGAAGCGTTAAGAAAAGCGGTTGGTGTAGTCGAACTTCTTCGCGATCCAAATCGCCGAGCGTCCCGCGATCCAATCACGAACCGTCCCGCGAACACATCATGATCCGTCCCGCGAACTCATCACGATCCGTCTCACGATCTTGATCACGATCTATCCCGCGAACTCATCACGATCCGTTCCGTGATCACATCACAAACCGTCTCGCGATCTCGATCACGGTCCTTCTGATCTAGCGCCGAACGGACGACACCTCCGCGTTCAGCACACGTGCAGCTTGATGACAATCTCCACCGTCTCGATCCAGCGAGAGGAGGTGGAGAGGAGAGAGAGTTCACCGGCAGCGTGATGGCTCTCCGGTGATGGTGGTGGAGCAATTCCGGCAGGGCTTCGCCTAAGCGCTGCAGAAAACCGATCTAAAGGAGAAACTATGCACCGGTGTAACGGGTAGCACGTGGCCGGAAATTCTGTCCAAAAACCACCCAATCCACTAGTATATATAGGACGAGAGGAGAGGAGAGGCAGACAAGGCCTTTGGGTCGGCCGAAATAGGAGGTGGGAAGCAATCCTACTTCACCTCCAATCCTAGTTGGAGTAGGATTGCCTCCTATTGGCTGATTTTCCACTTTTTGCTTTAGGACTTTCTCTCTTGCGCCATGGGCCTTTGTGGCTGTTTCCCCAGCCCACTAAGGGCTGATTATTATTCTCCCACAGCCCATGGACATCTTGGAGTCGAAATACCCCTCCCGGAGGCCTCCCGGTATACTATCGGCACTCCCGATACACTACCGGCACTCCCGGTACACTACCGATGAGCCCGAAACTTTTCCGGAAACCAAACTGGGACTTCCTATATATGAATCTTTACCTCCGGACCATTCCAGAGCTCCTCATGACGTCCGGGATCTCATTTGGGACTCCGAAAAAACTTCGGTCACCACCATACATAACTCTACACTACCGAAACGTCACCGAACCTTAAGGGTGCAGACCCCGCGGGTTCGAGAACTATGTAGACATGACCGAGACACCTCTATGGTCAATAACCAATGGCGGGACCTGGACATCCACATTGGTTCTTACATATTCTATGAAGATCTTTATCGATCGAACCTCTATGTCAAGGATTCAGTTAATCCCGTATAACGTTCCCTTTGTTCTTCGATATGTTACTTGCCCGAGATTCGATCGTCGGTATCTCCATACCTAGTTCAACCTCGTTACCGGCAAGTCTCTGTACTCGTTCCGTAATACAAGATCCTGCAACTAACAATTAGTCACATTGCTTGCAAGGCTCATTGTGATGTTGTATTACCGAGTGGGCCCTGAGATACCTCTCCGTCACACGGAGTAACAAATCCCAGTCTTGATCCATGCCAACTCAACAGACACCATCGGAGATGCCTGTAGAGCAACTTTATAGTCACCCAGTTACGTTGTGACGTTTGATACACATAAGGCACTCCTCCGATATCCGTGAGTTGCATGATCTCATGGTCATAGGAACATATACTTGACATGCAGAAAACAGTAGCAATAAACTGACACGATCATATGCTACGTTTGTAGTTTGGGTTTTGTCCATCACATCATTCTCCTAATGATGTGATCCCGTTATCAAATGACATCTCATGTCCATGGCTAGAAAACCTTAACCATCTTTTGATCAACGAGCTAGTCTACTAGAGGCATACTAGGGACATGGTGTTGTCTATGTATCCACACATGTATCTGAGTATCCGATCAATAAAATTATAGCATGGATAATAAACGATTATCACGAACAAGGAAATATGATAATAACTTAATTTATTATTGCCTCTATGGCATATTTCCAACAGTCTCCCACTTGCACTAGAGTCAATAATCTAGTTCACATCACTATGTGATTCGCATTGTTATGAATCTAACACCCAATGAGTTCTGGGGCTCGATCATGCTTTGCATGTGAGAGAGGTCTTTTATAGTCAACGGGTGTGCGATATTCAAATCCGTGTGTACTTTGCAAATCTCTATGTCAAACCGTAAACACTGCTACCACAGTCCACTTGGTACTACTTCCAAATGGCTGCTTCACTATATGTATCCAAATTGCTACTACTAGTCATCCGGATTGGTGCTAAAGCCTGCATCGACGTAACTCTTTACGACGAACTCTTTATCACCTCCATAATTGAGAAACATCTCCTCAGTCTTTTAGTTACTAAGGATAATCTTGACCGCTGTCCAGTGATCCACTCCTGGTTCACTCTTGTACCCCCTGACGGACTCATGGCAAGGCACACACAGGTGCGGTACACAGCATGGCATAATATAGAGCCTATGGCTAAGGCATAGGGGACGGCGTTCGTCCTTTCTCTTTCTTCTGCCATTGTCGAGCTTTGAGTCTCACTCAACTTCACACCTTACAAATCAGACGAGAACTCTTTCTTTGACTGATCCATCTTGAACTCCTTCAAAATCTTGTCAAGGTATGTACTCATTGAAAGTATCATCAAGCATCTTGATGTATCTCTATAGATCTTGATGCTCAACAATTAGGTAGTTTTATCTAGGTCTTCCTTTGAAAATCACTTTTCAAAGAACCATTTATGCTTTCCAGAAATTCTACATTATATCCGATCAACAATATGTCATCCACATATACTTATCAGAAATTCTATAGTGCTCCCACTCACTTTATTGTAAATACAAGTTTCTCATAAACTTTGTATAAACTTCAAAAACTTTGATCACCTCATCAAAGCGTATATTCCAACTCCGAGATGCTTGCTTCAGTCCATGGAAGGATCACCGAAGCTTGCGCACCTTTTAGCATCCTTAGGCCTGACAAAATCACATACAACCTTTCCTCAAGTAAACCGTTAAGGAAACGATGTTTTGACATCCATCTGCCAGATTTCATAATTGAAAACATAGCAACTGCTAACATAATTCCAACAGACTTTAGCACCACTACGAGTGAGAAAGTCTCATCGTAGTCAACTCCTTGAACTTGTCACAAACATCTTTGCAACAAGTCGAGCTTTACAAATAGTGACATTCACCATCAGTGTCTGTCTTCATTTTAAAGATCCATTTGTACTCAACGACCTGCCGTCCAACGAGCAAGTCTACCAAAGTCTACACTTGGTTTTCATACATGGATCCTATCTCGGGTTTCATGGCCTCCAACCATTTGTCGGAATCCGGGCCCATCATCGCTTCTCCATAGCTCGTAGGTTCATCGTTTGTCCAACAACATGACCTCCAAGACAGGGTTGTCATACCGCTTAGGAGCAGTACACATCCTTGTCGACCTACAAAGTTCGATAGTAACTTGATCCCGAAGCTTCATGATCATCATCGTTAACTTCCTCTTCAACTAACGTAGGCTTCACAGAAGCATCTTTCTGTGCTGCGCTACTCTCTGGTTGAACAAAGGTTTAACAACCTCATCAAGTTCTATCTTCCTCCCACTCAATTCTTTCGAGGGAAACATTTCCTCGAGAAAGGATCCGTTTAAGCAACAAACACTTTGCACTAGGATCTGAGATAGAAGGTTCACCCAACTGTTCTTTAGGGTATTCTATGAAGATGCATTTGTCCGCCTTAGGTTCGATCTCATTAGGTGAAATTTTTTTCCACACAAGTGTCGCGGTCCCAAATATTAAGAAATGACAGCTTAGGTTTCTATCAAACCATAATTCACACGGTGTCATCTCAACGGATTTAGATGGTGCCCTATTTAAAGTGAATGTAGTTGTCTCTAATGCATAACCCCAAAATTATAGTAGTAAAACGATAAGACACATCATAGCACGCACCATATCCAATAGAGCATGACTATGACGTTCGGACACACCATCACACTATGGTGTTCCAGGTGGCGTTTAGTTGTGAAACAAATTTCACATTGTCTTAAGTTGTATACCAAACTCGTAACTCAGATATTCACCTCCACGATCATATCGCGGTCATTTTATCTTCTTGTCACGATGATCTTAAACTTCACTCTGAATTTGCTTGAACCTTTCAAACAATTCAGACTTGTGTTTCATTAAGTAAATATACACTATATCTACTCAAATCATCAGTGAAGGTAAGAAAATAACGATATCCACTGCACGCTACAAAACTCACTGGATTGCATACATCAACATGTATTATTTCCAATGAATTACTTGCCCGCTCCATCCAACGGGGTCCTTTAGTCATCTTGCCCAAGACGCATGGTTCGCATGTCTCAACCGATTCGAAATCGAATGAGTCCAAAGATCCATTAGCATGGAGTTTCTTCATGCGCTTTATACCAATATGACATTTAGCGGCAATGCCACAAGTATGTGGTACTATCATTATTTAACTTTATATCTTTTGACATCAATATTATAAACATGTGTATTACTACGATCAAGATTTCAACAAACCATTCTCACTGGGTGCATGACCATTGAAGGTATTATTCATGTAAACAGAATAACTATTATTCTTTAACTTAAATGAATAACCGTATTTGCAATAAACATGATCTAATCATGTCCGTGCTCAATGCAAAACACCAAATAACATTTATTTAGGTTCGTCACTAATCCTGAAGCTAGAGAGAGCGTGTGATGTTGATCACATCAACCTTGGAAACCTTTCCAACACTCATCGTCACCTCACCCTTAGCTAGTTATCTGTTTATTCCGTAGCTTTTACTTCGAGTTACTAACATTTAGCAACTGAACCAGTATCCAATACTCAGGTGCTACTAGGAGTACTAGCAAGATACACATCAATAACTCGTATATCAAATATACTTCTGTCGATGTTGCCAGCCTTCTTATCTACCAAGTATCTAGGGTTGTTCCGCTTCAGCGACCTCTCACCTCATAATAGAAGCACTTAGTCTCGGGTTTGAGTTCAACTTTGGGTTGCTTCACTCGAGCAGCAACTGACTTGCTATCCATGAAGTTTCCCTCCTTGCTCTTGCCCTTTTCGAAACTAGTGGTTTGATTAACCATCAACACTTGATGCTCCTTCTTGATTTCTACCTTCGTGGTGTCAAACATCGCGCATAGCTCAGGGATCAATACTTCTATCCCTGGTGTATTATAGTTCATCACTAAGTTCTAGTAGCTTTAGTGACAGTGACTTGGAGAACTATATCAATCACTATCTTATCTGGAAGATCAACTCCCACTTGATTCAAGCGATTGTAGTACCCAGACAATCTGAGTACATGCTCAACGATTGAGCTATTCTCCTTCATCTTACAGGCAAAGAATCTTGTTGGAGATCTCATATCTCGCAACACAGGCACGAGCCTGAGATCACAATCTCTGCTCCTAGAACATCTCATATGTTCCGTGACGTTCAAAACGTTTCGGAGCCTCAATTCTAAGCCGTAATGCATGACGCACTAAACTATCAAGTAGTCATCGAAACGTGCCTGTCAGATGTTCACAACATCTATAGACGACGCTAGAGGGGGTGGCGCACCGAGCGGTGCATTAAGGACTTAAGCCTTCTATGCAGCAATGAGGACAATCCTCAGATCACGGACCCAGGCCGCGATATTGCTACCAACATCTTTCAACTCTATTTCTCTAGGAACATATAAAAATTAAGGGAGCTACATCGCGAGCTAGTAATCTACAACATAATTTGCAAAGACACTTTGACTATGTTCATGATAATGAGTTCAATTAATCATATTACTTAAGAACTCCCACTCAAATTGACATCCCTCCGATCATTCGAGTGATACATGATCCAAATTCACCAACTCAAGTTCGATCATCACGTGAGTTGAGGTGGCTGCAATGGTGAACATCATTATGTTGATCATATCTACTATATGACTCATGTTCGACCTTTTGGTCTCTCGTGTTCCGAGGCCCTGTCTGTACATGCTAGGCTCGTCAAGTTTAACCCAAGTGTTCTGCGCGTGCAAATCTGGCTTGCACCCGTTGTATGTGAATGTAGAGTCTATCACACCCGATCATCACGTGGTGTCTCAACACGACGAACTTTAAGTGAGGGAGAACACAGTTCATCTTGAAATTCAAGTGAGGGATCACCTTATAATGCTACCGCCGTACTAAGCAAAACAAGGTGCATAAAAGGATTAACATCTCATGCAATTCATAAGTGACATGATATGGCCATGAACTTGTGTTTAAGATCTCCATCTTCGAAACACCGGCATGATCTCCATCGTCACCGGCATGACACCATGATCTCCATCATCTTGATCTCCATCAACGTGTCGCCATCGGGGTTGTCACGCCTTGCATGCTTCTACTACTATTGCTACCGTTTAGCGATAAAGTAAAGCATTACATAGCGCTTAATGATTGACGCGCAGGTCATACAATAATTAAAGACAACCCTATGGCTCCTACCGGTTGTCGTATTCATCGACATGCAAGTCGTGAAATTCTATACATCACATGATCATCTCATACATCACATATATCTCATCATGTAATTGGCCATATCATATCACAACATACCCTGCAAAAACAAGTTAGACGTCCTCTAATGGTTGTTGCAAGTTTTACGTGGCTGCTACGGGTATCTAGCAAGAACGATTCTTACCTACGCATAAACCACAACGGTGATACATTGATTGCTTTTCAACCTTCTCAAGGACCGCCTTTGTCGGATCCGATCCAACTAAAATAAGAGAAACTGTCACCCGCAAGCCATCTAAGCAACAAGTTGCGTCAAGGGAACCGGTCTCTCGTAAGCGTACGAGTAATGTTGGTCCGGGCCGCTTCATCTTACAATCCCGTTGAACCAAAATCCGACCAAGGGAGGAAGCAATCTAAGCATCAACGCCCACAAACCTTTTGTGTTCTACTCGAGATCTCATCGAACCATCAACCTAGCTCATGATGCCACTGTTGGGGAACGTCGCATGGGAAACAAAATTTTTCCTACGCACACGCAAACCTATCCATGGTGATGAGCATCTACGAGAGGGAGAGTGGATCTACATAACCTTGTAGATCGCTAAGCGGGAAGCGTTAAGAAACGCGGTTGGTGTAGTCGAACATCTTCGCGATCCAAATCGTCGAGCGTCCCGCGATCTCATCACGATCCGTCCCGCGATCCAATCACGATCCGTCCCGTGAACTCATCACGATCCGTACCGCGATCTCATCACGATCCGTCTCACGATCTTGATCACGATCTGTCCCGTGAACTCATCACGATCCGTTCCGCGATCTCATCACGAACCGTCTCGCGATCTCAATCACGGTCCTTCCGATCTAGCGCCGAACGGACGGCACCTCCGCGTTTAGCACACGTGCAGCTTGATGACGATCTCCACCATCTTGATCCAGCAAGAGGAGGTGGAGAGGAGAGAGAGTTCACCGGCAGCGTGACGGCGCTCCGGTGATGGTGGTGGAGTGATTCCGGCAGGGCTTCGCCTAAGCGCTGCGGAAAACCGATCTAGAGGAGAAACTGTGCACCGGTGAAACGGGTAGCACGTGGCCGGAAACTCTGTCCAAAAACCACCCAATCCACTAGTATATATAGGAGGAGAGGAGAGGAGAGGCAGCCAAGGCCTTTGGGTCGGCCGAAATAGGAGGTGGGAAGCAATCCTACTTCACCTCCAATCCTAGTTGGAGTAGGATTGCCTCCTATTGGCTGATTTTCCACTTTTTGCTTTAGGACTTTCTCTCCTGTGCCATGGGCCTTTGTGGCTGTTTTCCCAGCCCACTAAGGGCTGATTATTATTCTCCCACAGCCCATGGACCTCTTGGGGTCGAAATACCCCTCCCGGAGGCCTCCCGGTACACTACCGGCACTCCCGGTACACTACCGATGAGCCCGAAACTTTTCCGGAAACCAAACTGGGACTTCCTATATATGAATCTTTACCTCCGGACCATTCCGGAGCTCCTCGTGATGTCCAGGATCTCATCCGGCACTCCGAACAAACTTCGGTCACCACCATACATAACTCTACACTACCGAAACGTCACTGAACCTTAAGTGTGCAGACCCCGCGGGTTCGAGAACTATGTAGACATGACCGAGACACCTCTATGGTCAATAACCAATGGCGGGACCTGGACATCCACATTGGTTCTTACATATTCTATGAAGATCTTTATCGATCGAACCTCTATGTCAAGGATTCAGTTAATCCCGTATAACGTTCCTTTGTTCTTCGATATGTTACTTGCCCGAGATTCGATCGTCGGTATCTCCATACCTAGTTCAACCTCGTTACCGGCAAGTCTCTTTACTCGTTCCGTAATACAAGATCCCGCAACTAACAATTAGTCACATTGCTTGCAAGGCTCATTGTGATGTTGTATTACCGAGTGGGCCCTGAGATACCTCTCCGTCACACGGAGTAACAAATCCCAGTCTTGATCCATGCCAACTCAACAGACACCATCGGAGATGCCTGTAGAGCAACTTTATAGTCACCCAGTTACGTTATGACGTTTGATACACATAAGGCACTCCTCCGATATCCGTGAGTTGCATGATCTCATGGTCATAGGAACATATACTTGACATGCAGAAAACAGTAGCAATAAACTGACACGATCATATGCTACGTTTGTAGTTTGGGTCTTGTCCATCACATCATTCTCCTAATGATGTGATCCCGTTATCAAATGACATCTCATGCCCATGGCTAGGAAACCTTAACCATCTTTTGATCAACGAGCTAGTCTACTAGAGGCATACTAGGGACATGGTGTTGTCTATGTATCCACACATGTATCTGAGTTTCCGATCAATACAATTATAGCATGGATAATAAACGATTATCACGAACAAGGAAGTATGATAATAACTTAATTTATTATTGCCTCTAGGGCATATTTCCAACAACAATATCTTTTAACCTTACATCAGTAAAAAAAATAGGCAAAGACACAAGTATACTCCGGTTCCTTCGTTGTAGATGAAGCACGACCGAGATATGTCAGTCAGTTTTAGTCATGTTCGGTATCAGACCATGTTGCATGTTTATCCCTTGTCAGTTTCGGACGTATATAGCAGATGAGAGTGTGTGGTTTGGCTCCAGGCGCCTTGTAACTTCGTACTCTTTTATGGAACTTGTTGTGCTTGTGACTGAATCGTGTGAACAACAGCAACAAGTCTGGTGATATGCCTGAAAGGCCTGTAGAACGGACCAAGTAACAAGCTTTCAAGGTGGATTATAAAATAATAATTCAACTGGAAATTTGCTATTCACAATGTTTGCATTTGCTACTATGAATTTTGAGTTTCTTCCAAATTTGCAGCTGATTGTTGGTCAGTTTTTTTGTCACATGTGGAAAAGATAAGAGATTTTATCGAAATCACTAATTAAGGAACTCTCTTTGCACAGGTCAATCTCACCTTCTTAGGTTGCGACAAGTGACGCATTGCACGTGCGTCACTTGTCGCAACATGCGACTTTTCCCTTTTTTATAGATTCGTTTATTCAAAAGTTTCATCTCTTAAATCGTGCATTCAAATCTCGAACCGTTTTTATCGTTAGATTTCTCGCGTTGAGATTTTCAAAACTAGATCCCATGTTGATAGGTTTTAACGAACTTATTTTGTTCATGAAAAAACTGGACGAAAAAACCACCTCTCTCGTGGAAGGAAAAAAAGAAACACATTTTGTTTCATTTCTGTGAGACATGGTCGTTCTTGTCGTGGAGGCAAATTCTTGTCTCTCGTGGAAGTAAATCATGACTCTTGCAGAAAAAATAATAAGAAAACATATTTTCCTTTTCATTTCAGAGAGACAGAGACGCACAGTCGTGATTCTTGTGAAAGCAAATCCGTCCCTCTTGGGGAAGCAAAATCCACGCCTCTCACAGAAGAAAAACAACAGGAAACATGTTTTTTCTCATTTTAAAAAGGCACGGATGTCCCTTTGGCGGAAGAAAAAAAGAACACGCGTTTCTTTCGTGTTAGAGAGGCACGACTTGTGGAAGGAAAAAAAAGAAAAAGCATTTTCTCGCGCATTAGTTTCTTTCGATTTTGTTACCCAAAAGCTAAGGAAGACCGTTGGAAAACCGAAAAGCCAAGAAACAAGAAAAATCCATCTAAAAAGCCAAAAAATCATGCGAAGAAAAACAAAATTCGAAGGGAACGACCAAAACGCGACACGTGACGACGACTAATAGCTCGCCATGTGACACGCTCTCAGCCCATCCCAAGTGAACCTTCGGAAGACTCTCGAAAGAGCGCTCCTTAATTAGTTGCTCCCCAATTTTGTTATTAGAACTAGATTTCCTACAACTTTCTTTGGGTCAAAAGATGTACATCGACTCCCGGCCCACACATCTAAGGTGCCAATTTTTCTTTGGGCCATTCCTTCCGTTTCCGGCGCCGCATTCAGATGACAGAATTGGTCATGTTTTCATACCTCCTGAGCTCCTGCAGCTCCATGTGTCTCGTACCTTCAACTTTGGTCTGTGTTCCTTCTCATTGTTCAACTTCTAACGTCTTCTCTTGCAGAAATCTTAAAAAATATTCATACTCAAGATCACCTATTGCAATTAATGGGCTACTTCATCCACGTCAATGGCATGAAGTGAAGAAGATGAGGTGCATCATAAGATTTTTATAGAGCTTTTATCCTTCTCAGCATGACGATGAATTTTCCAGTTCTCAAGAAAAATTCCCATCGACCAGCTTGGCTCTCGCCGGACATGCAGGACGCAAACACACATGTTCTACTTGCTACTGTTGATTGCTCTGGTTGCAGTTGTTGTTACATTAGATTTGATGACAATGCTATTTCTTATTCTCATATGTTTAATTAAATTTTAGTATGGACTATAATTTATATTAGTGTTGTTCAGCCCATGAATTAATCAAGCGGCTACACGGGTTGCATCGTGCACTTGGGGGAGGGGGAGGGACTTGAGCCATGTTTATTTTGCTACGATCATGTGAATTTTTTTCTCCTATTGCAACGCACGGGCATGGTTACTAGTATAATATTCATTCAACAACGTGTAATAGCAATTGCAACCCATCTCTACTCTCTACCTAATATTGAAGGGAGGAGCGTTTCTCCACTTTTTTCGTCTCATAAAAATGTTTGGTACGTCGTCCTTTTTTTTCTCGTGCGTTGTATTTCATTTTCCATAAAAAGGGGGAAAAAGTCCGGCCTCCTAGAGAAAAAGCATGTATTTGAACAAAATATTAATCATGTATTTAAATAATGTTAAACATACACAAAGAATATATATAAAAATTATACAATGTGTATGAGAAAAGTAGACATCAAAAAATATGTTCCTAGAAATGTTAACCGTGTTCTAAAAAAATGTTAATCATGTATTCAAAATTTAACCTTTATAAAACATATTTCGTATGTACATAATAATGTAAAATATGTGGAAAAACTAGATATCAAAATGTATATATGGAAAGGTGTTAATAATGTATTAGTAAAAATATGTAATGTGTATTTAAATTGTATACATGTGTTGAAAACAAGTATACATCAAATATTTACTTAAAAATATTAATTATGTATTTAAAAATGTTAAGCATGCCTAAAACAAATCCTGATATATAAAATGTGTAAGAAAAAACATATACATTAAATCTTATATTAAAATAATTTTAACTATGTATTTAGGAAATGGTAAACATATGCAAGAAAAGTGTCTCTCGTGTGTAAAAATATGTACATTATGCATAAAAAAGGTAGACAGGTGTTGAAGAAACACGAAAGAATGATGAAAAACAAAAAAACAAAAAAAAGGGTGAAGGCAACCATAAAAAAACAAAGAAAACAAAAAACACTGAAAATGCAAGAAAGAAACAGGAAAAAGGTGAACCGAAAAAACAAACTAAAAAGAAACCAGACTGCAAGCAAAGGAAAAAGACATTAAACCTCAGATACCGTGTCGGGCCGGCCCTTATTTCCCGCCCATCTGCGATTCCTTAATAGGAATTTGTACGAACGAGAAATAGCCCTCGGGGTCTCTCATTGGGAAAGCAAGTTCTCGTTACAAAAAACTAAGCTCCTCACGCACCAAGTCCAGTAATTCTAGAAAGCAGAGCAAAACAAATCTACTTCCAAGAGTTCATGGAGCACATGTCAAATCTTCACCATCTATTTGTGGTTCATCCTTGCCTTGATGACTCACGCTGTTGCAGGCATTTTTTGTGTGTGTGATTCGATCAGACATCATCCAAATTGGATTGATTGTTAATTAGTACTGTGTCTAGACTCTATAGAGACATCTTCTAATTAAGGAAGGCATATACCTATCCTATGGCTCAAGCTTCGCCGGAAACAATCACAACATATCGATGTGTTGTCAATGTTGATGCTACGGTGTACCTCCAGTCATACGTTCAAATACAGATAGACGCTCTAATTATGGAGAGTCTTTTCATTTTTCGACGAAAGTTCTCATCGATAACCTAGACATATGAAATCGTCTAGAAGTGTGTCCAAGGCAGCAGCATTAGGTCACCGCCACACTTTTTCTTATTGAAGTTTTAATGGACGCGTTAATTCTTTTTCTCCCGTTGCAACACACGGGTATATGTGCTAGTAAACTAAAGTGGCTCGAAACCGGCAACCCAACCAATATATAAAGTGTCATCAATTTGAAACATGGTGCCTTCCGGTTGTAGTTTCAACATAGATAAGCATCAAGTAACATGTATTACAAGCAACCTTGTGTTCCATTGGACATGAAAAACCTCGGGATTCTGAGTCGGACGAACATGGCAAAATCATAATGAAAAATCAGCACAAGGAAAGGAGAGAACAAGATTTATTTATAACCCGGGGCTAAGTGGATGAACATGATGGACATGACATGGCTGCTTGAGAAATTCGTGTGAATTGCTCAGCAAGCCACCAACGGAGCCAAGTCATCGACCAGAAATGTGACTCAGGGGAGTAGAGGGGAGCAGCTCACGAGGTGGCGAAAAACTTTGTGCACTCCGCGACCACGATGGCGAGGAGGCCTACGACGAGCGAGTAGTTGACCACACTACCGGGGATCTCCATCTTGGGTTGCGTCCCATCGATCCGGCGGTGCCTCGTAGATCCCGATGTCAGCAAGCCGCTCCATTCGTCGTCGTCATTCGAAGAGGGAGGAAAAGTAATGAAGATAACCTCTACTCATACACATAATGCTAGATGATTATGCCATACCTTACCCAGAAATATCTTTTAGAGTTGTTCGGCAAGCAAGAGAGCATCCTGCTACAAAGACATGATAATGCATGTCAAACCACAGTAAATAAAGTATAATTGCAAAGGTAGTCAAAGTCTCATAGACAGTCCGACGAACTTGCGTCCTCAGCTCGGTTGTATCTTGCCTTAGTATACTCTATCTCCATGCAAGCAATGCTAGTTTGAAATCATTATGAGTATAAAAAAGGATAGAAATATAAATCACCACAATAGTAAGGCAACATAGTCATATAAAAAATGAATCCAGTCCACTGTTGAACATCGTACCTGCAAACAGTGATCGAATCCCCGGTTGAACATCCTACATCCTAACATAAATAACCCTAATTATTTCCCAGGTGAGGGTGATGTCTAGATATGAAGAAGCTCCACCATTGTCGATCCTTTGATCCGTCTCCCTAGATTCCCAAAGTTTCACCAAAAAAAATGAAAAAAATAGGACACCTAGATATGTGCTTCACTATGCAAAACTTGACACCCCCTTCGTGTTCTTCATTAAGCTTGTTACTCTTGGAGCTATGGTGATTTCTAGGTGGTTGGAGTCTCCTTCTAGGTTGTGGATTAAGTCGGAGATAATTTGTAAAGGCCGAATATTATTGTAAGATCTACCCTTAGTGGTTGAGCTTGGAATTTATGGACAAAGCTCAAGAATGTTCTTGTTGATGACATGGCGCACCAAGCCTCTTTAGCGGAGATTAGAACCCCCAAGGATTTGAACTTCGCCTAAAAACCTTATTTTCTTCATGCACTCCCATTTTAATGCAACCTCTTTGGTAATTTATGCATAGTATAAATCTAGCTTTTTAACTTATTTTTTTTGCTAGGGTTACCTTGTCTCATATTTTGATTCACATGGTTTAATGTAGTGAACTTATAATTCCACACTTCCCTAAACTCAAGATATTTCAAAAATATATATTGCATATTCAATACCTCTATAATCAACATCTTTGAGACTTTGATCCTTGAGTTGATTGGACATGCAACAAGCCGATTTTGTGTGGGGGGAGCTTATGTTGTTTGCTAATTACACATAAATGAGATGTTGAAAATGAATTTAGACTTATACCGCAAAAGCGTTACATTTATTTTACAAACATGTCTTAATTGTTTTGTGTGTTGTGCTTGTATACGTTAACACTTGGCTTTCATGTCGCTTGTGATAATTCAACCTATTTTGAACTTTTTTTGCAAGTAAATAGATTTTTTTGCTTTATCCATTTTTTGTGTTGTGTCGATATTTTGAAACTTTGCAATATGTTTGAAAAAAAGTGTACGGGGTTGTGGGGGAAAACACTGTAACAATCATATATTTGGGAATTAGATGTTATAAACGATCGAAGTCTCAAGTTTTTTATTTCAAATACATGAAGTGTCACAAGGATAACCAATTATGTAAATTTTAAGTAGATCATATGGATAGAGAGGTAATCATCGGGAAAATACCACAATAGAGATGCCTAGTGTTTGTCATCAAATGATAGTAGTATGGTATTTAAAAGGAAAACAATTGTCTTATGTGGGGAGATAGTAGTGTTGACGTCAGTTGTCTCGTATGAAAAACATGTGTCCATGTAGTCTTGATTGCTCTCCCTTATCTTTTTATCTCTAGATGGATCGTGCCCATGTGGGCCCGATTGTTGTCCCTTATCTCTTTATCTCTACATAGGCCTCGAGCACTTGCTTATCTTCTTCCTTGGATTCAATGCATCCTCTCATATCCCTCCCCTCCTCTCTTTATCTCCCCACCCTTTATCTCGCCCCCTCCCTCACCCCTTATGTCATTGCCCACCTCCAAATCCATCTATGCCACTTGATTCCTCCTTCAACAAGACGCCAGACCACCACCACTCGAAACCCCATCCGTACCACACACCGTTGAACCCCTAGATCTCCCTTGTGTCAAGGTTGAAGTCTGCCCCATCATTGCAAGGCAAGAGACACGATGCTGCAAGGCAGACCGTTGGTATTGCAGGGGTCATATACATCCCGAGTATCAATTTTTTGGCATGGAGTTAATCTTTACCATTTATTATGTGCTAATATTTGCTAATATCTTTTTATTAAAACACAATACATTGTTCATAAATGCTAAGTTTCCCAAATATATCATATGTTTCTTTTTCTTTTGATGTAGAGGTACAAGTTCATCTGCTAGATACACTCATAGGAGATATGGACCTATGGATGGGAATGACCATATCTGCACTAACTGATGACTTGGTGGTGGAGATCTTGTCTCGGCTACCGCTCAAGTCCTTTTGTCGTTTCAAATGTGTTTGCAAGACTTGTCTTTCCTTATCATCTGCTCCACACTACAGCCAGAAGCTCCCAAGAACTCCCGCTGGTGTATTATACCAAAATTTTGAGCATGGTAGTGCCATCCATCTTGCCAGACTCCCCTCAAGTGACAAGCATATTAACACAACACTCAACTTTGTGCCATGTTATGAGCATCCTATAGAGCTTAAGGATTGCAGCAATGGCCTAATTCTTTGTTATCATGGCGGCACACACTCTAAAGAAATTTCTAATGCCATTGTGTGCAATCGAGCAACTCAAGAGTGGATGTCACTTCCAAACCCCAAACCTAGATCAGATGTCTTATTTTATGCTAATCTCAAGTTGTGTTTTGATCCATTGTGTTCTCAACACTTTTATGTCTTCAAGTTTGAAGGTTCAAAGTCTGGTGACACTGAAGTTAAGGTATTTCTCTCCGAAGATGCTACATGGTCTAGCTGTCTTTGGGAAACTTCTGATATAATTTGTGGCAATTCACTCTTCATAAATGGGGTGTTGTATATGGTGCACTTATGGGATAATTACCTTCTCGCACTTGATGCACCTACCACATGCACACATGCTCTTAACCATAGGACCATGTGTCTTCCAGAATTTCTAAATGGACCATATCGGATGTTAGATTGTGACAATGAACGTCTTTCCTAGTCATCTGGGATCTTGTGTTATGCACAACAAGAATTGGATGGTTCCATGATGCGAATTTGGAAACTGGAGGGCTTTGATACATGGGTGGTGAAGCATCATTTAAGTATGGAAAATATATTTGGGAAGGATATATTCGTTCGTACTAATTATCGAAGGGTATGGTATTTCGATTAGGACATCCTCGCTTTTGACTTGGAGAGAGATATAGTTATCCTTGTTGAGAAAACTACTGATATGGTCTTCTCATATAGCATTAGTACCGAAAAAGGCTCATAAATTCTGAATATTCCAAGGTTCATTCGTCGACATCAAAGTCAATTCTATGTGCCATACTACTGCAAGTTTCTAGTTTCAGTCCTTCAAGGGGCTCAAGATTAATATTAGTTGGTAAGATGTATGTTACGAATGATGTAATCTATAGGTGCCTTTTGTACATTAGTGCCTCCAAATAGATGTTATGTATGCACTAGATTGTTGGCTTTGCTATTTGTTATATTAATCCGATTCATACTTCTCATTTCCCCTAAATCCGGTCTTACTATGGTAGGCTACTTTAGGAAAACTAGAGAGCAAAATTCATGCCTTATCGTTGATTGAGAAAAGTACACATTTCAATCACAAACTAACCACGCAACTTAATTTACAACCATGAATTTTGAAACGGTCAAAATACAACCCAACTAACCATGAGGTTCAACACTCAACCATGGTCTCGGTTTTGCGTTAGTTAAGCGATTTTCACCCTAGTTAATGATGACTAGGCACTGCCAACTTCTCCTAGGGCTTGGCACACTAAAAAAGAAGAAGAGTGGATTGTGCTCATTCTCCCTGTCTCTTCACTCGCCCCGACCTCCTACTTCTCCCGCAACAGCATGCGCCGCCGCTGCAGCTCCTCCGTCGCCGTCAGCGATCGGCACCGCTGCTTCCCCGTTTCCCTCTCTCTTGTACCCGCAAGTCATCTCGAGCCCCCTAGCCCTCACCCATGTTGGACGCCTCCACACCGACCTTGATCTGTTGCTTGGTGTGGAATGTTGTTGAAGCGAGACCTCCTAAACAGTGCATATAGCGCCCAAATTGGAAGCTGGTGTCCTTCTAGGTTGGTCCATGTAGCTCTTATTCGCTCCGTGAGTTTCATCATGTCTGCTTTTCATCGGCTCATACGCTTCAACTCCCGCTCTTTCTTGGCTATGAAAAGCGGGCTACTTTTTGTTTCTCTTTTTAGCTAAAAATTCACAAGTACACAGAAAGTTAGCGAAAAAAAAGAATTAAGGAAAGATTGTGAATTCGATAAAGTTCATGAACTCAGGAAAATTCCCGAATTTGAAATGTTGACGAAGTTGTAAGAAGTTCGTAATTTAAAAAAAAATCATGAATTTGAAAAGTCTGCGACGTGGAAAAAAGTTTGCGATTCAATAACAAATCATGTAATTGAAAAAGTTCACAAATTTAAAGAAAATGTCCATGAAATATAAAATGAAAAAGGAAAAAAGGAAAAAGGGAAAAAGAAACAGGCAAAAGAAAACTAAGCAGAAAACCGTAAGAAAAACAAAAAAAAACAAAAAATAGGGAAAACAAAAAAGATCATCTGGAAGCTTCTACAATCGTCTGAAAATCGACCAGAAGCTTCTAGAAGCTTCCCATAATCTTATGTGACAAATGAAGTGCAGTACGTACTAGATCCTTATATGGGCTAACCTGCTACAAAGGTGGTGTGAGCATCATGTACAAAATGCCGTCCATCAAGCGCTTCTTCTTTAGCCATTTTGGGCATGTGCTGTTCTTGTGCCCGGTTTTGAAGCTGGAGAAAGCAAGTCACCTGGCAACAAATGAGAGTGACCCTGTCCAATTCATAGCTTTGAAAGTATCTCGAATCCAGACACAAAGTATTTGATCCCGAGCTCACATGCTCCCACACAAATAGTAAATCCAAAAAAATAAAAATAATAAAAAAACTGATTTTTTTGTGATGAACATTGACAAATGTTCTAATTGTGTGCAAAATTTTGGGTAGAAATGACATCCGTGGAGGTTTGGGCAAAAACAATAAAATTTATGGTCCAAAAAGACTATTAATGAAAGCATTTTAGAGCATTGATTTTGTTATTTTTTCCCAGCCTCCACAAATGTCCTTTTGACCTGAAATTTTGCATGCAGTTAGAACATTCATCAATGTTATCATAAAAAATCATTTTTTTGAATTTTTCTATTTTTTTTTGAATTTTACTGTTCATGCGGGAACATGTGAGTTCAGGATTAAAAGAGCGCTCTCGCTCGAAACCACTCTTTTCTTGTTAAGTTCATTTTTCTCTTTCAGTTCCAAAACTTAATTTCATTTCCTTTATGTCTATCTTTTACTTCCTTCGCTTCCTTCGTAAAAAAAATAAGAGCGTTTAGATCACCATTACAGAGGGAGTACTTAAAAAGACTTTTTTTAGAGGAAGTAACTTTTTGTTTTGAGATATAAGTAACCTTTTTTTGAGTCTAAACATACTTTACTTTCATTAGGTAAACAAGTTCATGGGATACAATGTAAGTCCGACGGGTTTATGAGCCACACATGACGCCCATAGTTCAGACCAAAGTAACTTATTAAATGGGAAAAGGAAATGAGAAGGATTTGGCGCCGAAGCTCCCGAAGCAATCGAGGGGTACGGCCCAGCCCAGTAAGAGCCCTAGCGAGCAGCCTCAGCCCAAATATGATCCCACTCTCTCCCAATCTGGCCTACTAGCGGCGAATCCCCATTCTCCGGCGAGCGGCGGCGAGGCCCTTCTCCGGCACGACCGTTGCTTGCTGCAGCATCGAGCTCCCCGTACCGCCGCCTCACCTCCGCAGTCTCGTTCCCGCTTGCCGCCTGGCCGACCGCACTCGCCGACGACCAGAAGCAACCATTACGCGGTGAGCTACCGCTCCTCTTCCTCTCCTCGGTGCCTACGCCGCATGTTTGTCCTCGTGTGCTGTCTCTGATCCGAGCTCGTCGCAGATGCAACCTGGATCTCAACGCCGATCGTTCGTTTCTGTTGGTCAGGCGCGCTAAGAAGGATGGATACGATGATATTCTTGACTTGCCCTGGCTTATCTCACGAGTTAGCACCTGTCTCAGCTTCTCACGGCGTCTGATAGGTCCCTACTTCCCTAGGATTATAGATCCTTATTAAGGTACATTCTGTTCCCTTCTTATCAGATCACATTTTGTTTCAACGCGCATTAAAGCAACGCGCGTATTATGTTATTATTATTGCTTACTTGTTGTGAAATGGGTGGCGATATTGGAAAAACTTATAGTGATTTTATCATTTGCAACTTTGCATATAATCAGAGAGAAGCATCCCCATTCCATGGTGAATGCCTGTGGCCCCACTTAGCATAGGTCATAAGCCCGTACTGAAATATGCTTCACAACTTTCCTCGTTTGCAAAATTGTGGTGTAAACTGCAAAAGCATTGTTAGAAGGGGACCAACAAAAGAAAATAGTCATGGTTTTTAGTGTGAATGTTGGATAGTATTTCAGTTCACTTGACATTCATAATTCTACATCCATATTTCGAGCATGGAGTCGCTGTTTACCATTTATCAAGTGCTGGTCTCAGCTTCAATCCATTAATTTGCTCAGCTCCGGTCAATCGTTAAATAATCGGTATCTCTACTTTTTGCAGTTCTGCATAAACACTAAGTTTCTCAGTTTTATATCATCCATTTTCTTCCTTTTTTGATGTAGATATAAGTTCATCTGCTAGATAAGCTCAAAGGAGATATTGAATCTCGGTAGGGGATGACCACAACTGTACTAACTGATGACCTGGTCGTGGAGATCCTGTCTCGGTTGCCGCTGAAGTCCTTTTGCCGTTTCAGATGTTCTGCAAGTCTTGGCTTGCCTTCTCATCTGATCCGCACTATCGTAAGAAGCTCCCGAGAACTCCCTTCGGTCTCCTGTACCAAAAAAATGAGCATGGCAATGCCATCCATCTCGTGGGCTTTCCCTCAAGTGACAGGGATATTGACACAACACTTAGCTTTGTGCCATGCTGTGAGCATCCCTTGGAGCTTAAGGGTTGCAGCAATGGCCTACTTCTGTGTCATCATGGTGGTACACACTCTAAAGAAATTTCTGACGCCATTGTGTGCAATCCAGCAACTCAAGAGTGGATGGCACTTCCAAATACTGAACCTGGACCAGCCGTCTCTTATGCTGATCTCAAGTTGTGTTTTGATCCATTATGGTCTCAACACTTCTATGTCTTCAAATTTGAATCGACTCCAAATGGTGGATATGACACCGAAGTTAAGGTATTTTTCTCCGAGGATTCAACATGGTCTAATTGTCTATGGGAAACTTCAGATATACTTAGTGGTGATTCACTCTTCTTAAATGTGGTGTTGTATGTGGAGCACTTATGGGGGCATTACCTTCTGGCACTCGATGCACCTGGCACATGCACACAATTGCTCAATCATAGGACCATTCAGCTGCCCGGATTTCCAAATGGACCAGAACAGAGGTTTTATTGTTTTGATGGCTGTCTTTGCCAGCCGTCTGGGGTCTTATGCTACGCACAACAAGAATTGGATGGTTGCATGATCCGAATTTGGAGTTTGGAAGGATCTGATAGGTGGGTTGTGAAGCATCGTCTAAGTATGAACAATGTATTTGGGGGGACCTAATGCTCCATACTAACAACTACGGATTATGGTATTTCGATTATGAAATCCTGTCATTTGACTTGGAGAGAGAGCTAGTTATCCTCGCTGACACAATTGCTGATAATAAGATCATCTCATATAGCATCAGTACTGGAAAAAGGGTTGCAGATTCTAAACATCCCAAGGTCCATTGACCTATATCGAAGTCTACTCTACGTGGCATACTACGACAAGTTTCCAGTTTCTGTGCCTCAAGGAGCTCAAGACAAATGTTAGAATATTTACCCTATGAATGTTGTAATCTCTAGTTATCTTATGTGCACTAGCTATACCCTATACCAAACAGCTGTTATGTATGTACCGGATTGTTGGATTCGTTATGTGTTATGTTCATCTAATTGGCACTTCTCATTTTCCCTTATGTGTTATGTGCTATACCAAACAGCTCTTATGCTAGCTCTGATATATTAGGTTGATTTACCAGAAGAGCTAATGTTTCAGCCATAACGAAGTCAAGTAGGATACTTTGCCCACGAGTTCTTCAGGTACATCCAGTTAGGAGGCCATCCAAGGAGTTTGGTCATGGTATCCTCCTTCAAAGTTCCTACAGAGCCCCTGCTTGCGGGCAAGGATGCCCTCCCTCTTGCTTCATCTGTTCTCTGGTGGCATCGCCCGTCACCTCAGCTTCTTGAGCTTCCTGACAGCATGGATATTCCACTGATCCATCGTCTACGTCAACGTGGAACATCTCCACACTGCATACATGTCAGAATAAGTCCACCAACAAGGGAAGTGCAGCTACCAGCGGCAAGCCGATCAGTCGAGTTGATGCAATGTATTCCATCTTGCCTCTTAAATTGATCGATTCATGAGACACGGTTGCAGATATTCGTCTGTGGCTTCACTCCCCCACACAACAATGCTCATCAAGAAGAATGACCTCCTGGCCACCGTTTTCTATCTTCCACGCAAAGAGGACTCTTTGGCTAGGGTTTCTCGTGCCTCCCGCTGGTGCCGTCGCCGGTCTACCTCGCCTCGTGTGGTCTTAGGGCCATGGAGGCATGGTGGATCCCGGCCCTTGCTGCGGGAGGGCTTTGTTTTCTCATGCTCTTTTAAGTTTTGTTAGGATTTGTGTCCTGCCTAGAGAGGCGAGGTGGTGGCGGTTCTTTGAAGATGGAATAAGGTTCTCTCGCCTTGTCCCTGTCCCGATGATGTTTCTAGCATTGTTGGAGGACGTATGGAAGTTTGTCTTCGGCGGATCTCGCGGGATTCGGTCGGCATTTGTCTTCGGTGTCTTCGGTGGATCCACGTGGATCTTGTCTTCATTCGTCTATGTTCGTGTGTCTACAGGTTGGATTCTTTCGATCTACGTTTCTCTTCATCGGCGACGGATATTGTTCCGGTACCATTGTCCTATGTGGCCTTAGCATGACGACTTCCCGACTGTTTACTACGACAAGGTTAGCCCGACTTCAATGAGGGAGGGACAAAGACGGCGACGCGCCTTCGGCTCGCTCCGGTGCTAGTAGTCGTCGCTAGGTGGTCTACGGACCTAGATGTATTTTTTTACTTCTGGTGTTCATTGTATACCTTGACAGTTGATGAATAGATCAAAAGTTATCCTCGCAAAAAACCTAAAATATCTCCCGTTCTGTTTTGAATCTATGTGGGGGCTCAAGATTAATTTTAAAAAGTAGGACGCATCTAGTGGGTGGCCGTTGACGTAAAAAAGGAAATATTTTGTCCCTCTAATTTATAAAGGAAAATAGTTTGCCCCCTTAATCCATATTAGGAAAAATGAATGTGTGAATAGGAAGAGGAAAAAATAATAGCAAAGCACCCACATGAATATGCGTAAACACATTTAATTCAATTTTTCAATATTTTAAAAAATCACAACATTCAAACCGCGCTTCAAAATTAAGAATTGTTTTCATCGTTGGAACCCTCACGGCTTGTTCTTGAAAATTAGCTCCGCATGGGTATATTTCAAGGAAATTTTTTTGAGAAATTTTTTTGTATGCAATTTAGCTCTCGTTTTGCAACCGCCTAGTAGTTGGTGTGTAACTACTTCATAGTCGACATGCAATTTTTTGCTAACTCGTGGATGTGCAATTTTCACTGATGCAAACATATGTGAACACACTTAATTGATATTTTATTTTCTTAAAAAGTCATAACTTTTGAACCAAACATTAAAATTAAGATCAGTTGGATTATAGATGGGCTTAGGACCATATAAGACAATAATCTCTGGTTAATCTCTATGGGCCATGTGAGTGTACGGCAAGTGGCGGGAAGTTTAGTACCATACTGCTACGGTAGTAAGAGTGAAACCCCTTTATAAGGGCTGCTCTATCACTTGCCATTGGGATCTTGAGAAGAGGAGTTGTACATGCGCACTCCTCCGTCGCCGTCCGTCTCGCCTTGCCTCGCCTCGTCACGCCACACCTTTAGGATCGAAAGTAGGTCTAGAGGGGGGGATGATTAGACTAGTTGACCAAAAAAAATCTAGCGTTTCCCAGTTTTAAGTGTTGCCAGATTTTAGCATTCATAGCAAGTCAAGCGCACACTACACGTGCATGTCTACGAGTATAGCATCGGAAAGTAAAGACAAGCATGAGTAGTAAAGGAAGGGTAGGAAGATCAAACACAATTTGGAGACACGAAGATTTTTTCCGTGGTTCCGATAGGTGTTGCTATCGTACGTCCACGTTCATGGAGTCTTCAACCCACAGAGGGTAACGGTTGCGAGAGTCCACGGAGGGCTCTACCCACGGAGGGTTCCACGAAAAAGCAATCTTGACTATACCATGATGCCTACGTCCACGAAGGACTAGCCTAACTCGGGTATATCTTCACGAAGTAGGCGATCTCCTTGTCCTTACAAAGTTCTTGGTTCACTCCACAACACGAAGTAGGAGGCTCCCAAGCGACACCTAACCAATCTAGGAGGCACCACCCTCCAAAAGGTAATAGGCTCGATAATGTCGATGAACTCCTTGCTCTTGTGCTTCAAGATGATAGACTCCTCAACACTCAATCACTCTCTCACAAATTTGGCTTTGGTGGAAGAGATTGATTGGGTGGAAAACAACTTAGGGAGGCTAGAGATCAAGTTCATATGGTTGGAATGGAATGGCATGATCTCAACACATGAGTAGGTGGCTCTCTCTCAGAAAATCAGTTGGGATAAGTGGGGATCTGTTTTGAGTGCTTCTCTGCGAGTGGGTGTGTGGGGGTATATATAGGCATCTCCAAAAATCCAACCGTTACACCTTAAGTGACAAACTCGGTGACACCGATGTGTGAATCTCGGTGGTACCGAAGTGACCAAAAGGTGACAACTTTTGAATCTCAGTGATACCGATATATAAATCTCGACGGTACCGATTAGATGACCAACGGTTACATTGCGCAACTCGGTGACGCCGATCCAACAAACTCGATGGAACCGATTTTGTGAATCGAGGTAACAGAAAGTTGGCAACCCAAAATCGGTTGCACCGATGTGCTAGGGTTTGGCATGGGTCTGTCTGAGTTTGGGAATCGGTGGCACCGAGTGGGAATTGTTGGTTGCACCGATTTTGGATATTTGGCTTTGGACAGACTTTTGTGGAAGAGCTTGTGGCTGTCTTTGGTGAACTATCACTTGTGCACGTTTGAGCATCTTGTTCACCACGAGTACCTTACCCCCTTTTAATAGTATTGACTTTTCCTATGGACTCAAAGTGATTTCTCACAAAGTAAAATGTAGAGTCCTCTTCCTTGAAGCTTTGCCAACGCTATTCCTTCTCCTTCTTATTCTTGAGGACACTCTCCACACTCCTTAGCCAACCTTCTCTGTGGACTTTATCTGAAATACACTAGGTAGAAATATTAGTCCAAGAGACAACGTATGTTGTTATGAATTATCAAAACCACCAAGGGAGCACATTATACTTTCAATCTCCCCCTTTTTGGTAATTGATGATAACATATAGATCAAAGCTTCAACATATGATATAATCAATGAATATAATCGTTGCTTTGAGAAGTATGTGATAAGCAAGAGCTCCCCCTAAATTTATGCATTATTTTAAATTTGCGTTTGAATGCAAATGCATAATCGATTAGGTACATGGGGCACTCTTTCATGTCACATACAATTTGGTCGTGTGCGAGAAGAGTAATAATGAACATCATAGCACAACACAATCAAGTAAAGGTGATTGACCATCTCATAAGCATCAAAATGATAGGAAATAGTAGCAACACACATCAAGTGTATGATCAAACACCAACAAAGTTTAACACATCCAAACCAAAAGATAGCAAATGCTTTTAAAATGATAAAAACCAACTCTCTCTCTCTCTCTCTGGAAGCCATAATGATCTATACAACTTCTCCCCCTTTGGCAACAAGTTACCAAAAAGTTCAAAGAGATAAAACTAATCATTCTTCTGGGGCTGATCTCCTCTAGTAGTTGAAGTTGGAGTCGAGAGAACTGCGTCGGCGAAGACCTCTGCTGATGTCATGGATGGAGTTGGAGTAGCAACTGGAGGAACTAGTGGAGATGATGGAGCTGAAGAGGCTGTAGCAGCTGCTGATGAAGAAGGCCTCAACTGTGGAGCTGGCACTATGGCTGATCTGGCTTGGGTAGTGAAGTGAGTGCCTGGCCTGAGAGGAGAGTCATCCTCCTCCTCCTCATCATCTGTAGAACGAGGGAGGGGCACAACATCAACTTCCTTCTTGAGCTTGTTCACAGTCTTGGTCAGCCCATCCACCTTGTCATTAAGGGCCTTGATCCTATTACCCATGATCCTCACAAGACTATGCTGATTCTCCAATATGTCCTTGATGTCCTTCTGCATGCCCTGAATGGTAGTGATCGAAAGATCCATTTGCTCGTTCTTGGATCTAGGGACTTGAGCACTAGTGCTCTAGTTGCCTCTGCCTCTGCCTGTGCTTGTGTTGCGGCTGATGTGGGATGATCTGGGTCCATCACCATAACGTTGTCCTCAAAACCTGGCTGTAGGGGAAAGTGTGGCCTGTCAAGAGAAAAAATGTGCTTCTCCAGCTTGGAGTTGATGAGCATCTGGATGTAGGGTGCATAGCAGCATGAGCGCTTCCGATCAGCAGCGACCCTCTTCACTGTCTCCACAATCAAATCCATCACTCTGAATCCCTGAGGCTGGTACATTAGAAGTAGTAAGTTGATGGAGTAGCCTCGAATCATCTTCTCATCTCCTGACTTAGGCATCAAAATCTGCCTGAGAATGGCGTTGATGGTGCGAAGACCTGCCTGGAGGTAATAGATCGATCCTAGCTTATGAGAATTCATATGTACAGCAGGGATAGCATTGTACATGTCCTTCATCGCATTGTCGCTTGCCTTGGACTCATAATACACACAGACATCTCCATCTTCCACTTTTGGGACTCCTAGGATGGCATCCCATTCATCAATAGTGGATTCATATCTTTCTCCTTCAGTCATCCACACAATCGTACCATCTCCATAGAAGTGAGCAGTGGAGTAGAATTGCATGATCATCTCATTGTTCCATGCATTGAATTTCGTACCAACAAACTTGTCTAGATCAATGTAGTGAAAGTTGTCTTGCACACTCGGGAAGTAGTCTTCATTTGCTTTGATATACTTCCAGTCAACATATCTCATGTCACTGACAGCTAGGCTCTTGTCAAGAAATAGTGTCTCGTGGAAATCTTGTTGCTCCTTGGTATAAAACCTATAGCCCACAACTATTTTCCTCATTTGAGAGTAAGGATCAATTGCTCTCCATTCCCTCAGACCTGAATCCTTCTTCTTCTTTATGTCCTCTGCAACCAAGTGACTGGCATTGTGCTCTGGAAGATGTGGTCCAAGCTTGATCAATGCAGACATGGCATCCTCATCTAGATCTCTGAAGGTAGATCCCTTGTTCTTCTCAAAAGTTGGAATCTCTCTAGAGAACCTCTTGGACTTCTCAGCAGCAGCCTTCTTGGGTGTAGTCTTGGTGCTCTTGGATGGAGCTTGCTTTGGCATAGCATCTGCCATGAGCTTATTCTTCTTCTTGTGAGGAGCCTTTGCAGCTGGCTCTTCCTCCTCATCCTCAGCAGCAACAGCCTCTTATGGGTCCTCATACATGAAGGTAGCCTTGCCAACAACACGGATAATCCTCTTCCAGGCCTTCTTCTCACCAGCCTTCTTAGGCATAGACTTCCTGGGAGGCTCAACAGTCATGGTGTCTCTAGAGCTCTCAGGTGCTCTCATAGTTCCAGAGGGGGGCATATTCTATCCTGACAGTCTTCTTCTTCTTGGAAGAAGTGGCAACAGCAGTGTTCTTGACAGACTTGTCCTGCTTTGACTTGGGAGGCACTTCATTAGGTATGAAGTCCCCATCTTCCTCATCAAAATTTAGCTTTCTCCTTACCCTAGTAGCAGCCCTGGGCAGATCGGGTGAACTGGGAATACCAACATCTGAAGATGATGAGCTATTGTTTGGACTAGTGCCAGAGCTCATGTCAACATTCTTCTCTGTGAAATCATTCCGACTATTTTGAGTATCTGACATATCTGACCCTGTGAATATAATGTAGAAGAGTAGAAGGGGATAAGTCATCACAAAATATAGACATTTTCAAAAGATTGAACTAAGATTTCTCAAATTTTGCATTCTACCAAACGTATATCGGTACAACCGAAGCAAACATTTCAGATCTACCGAGATAGACAATCTCTTTAACAGAAACTTGGCACCACTTTTGGTGAGACCAAAAATGGGCACTCGGTTTCACCGAGACTGTTCTCAGTCGACCAGAAAAGCAAATCGGTGCTACAAATTCTTTTGCATCGGTTCTATCGAGATTCATGTGGAGGACGACAAGACCTAAAAAATCATTCGTTCGCTATACTACGGGAATTTATCGTGGATGAATAGATCTCAAACTATGGATGATCGACGGGGAAGCCCTAATGCGCAAGAATCAGAGGTTGGAGCGCATGAGGGGATGAAATCGTACCCTAGCTTGGTGACGACTTCACTACGGCGGCGACAGGGGTGGAGATTCCGTCGATGGCGTGGACTTCCAACGGCGGAGACGCTCGAGAAGACAACATCGATGACCAGGGGCCTCTGTTCGGCAACTTAGGGTTTTGAGGGGGCGACGGTTGAAGAAAAATTCAAAGGTCTGGTCTGCCTCTATATATACCCGTGGCTGTCGGTGACACTGATTCTAACTTTTTGGTGTCATCGAGTTCCTCAACTGTCTGCTGACAGGGAAACTCGGTGTAACCGAGAAAATGGAATCGGTGGTTCCGAGATTGAAAACCAGATCAACCCTAGGCATTTGGTGACACCGAGATTTTTGTGTTGGTTCCACTGAGATGCACTTGAGAGGTTTTAATGGTCAGTCCGTTGTCGATATGTAACTCCGAGTGCTCCTCACACAGAGAGATCGAAAAGTACTTGTTCAAATCTTGTTATCCTTAATGGCAACGATACATGCGTGTCTTGCTGCCCCTTCTATCACTGGGAAAGAACACCGCAAGATCGAACCCATCACAAAGCACCTCTTACCATGGCAAGAAAAATCGATCTAGTTGGCCTAACTAAACCAAAGATTCGAAGAAGAAATACGAGGCTATAAGTAATCATGCAAATAAGAGATCAAAGAAGACTCAAATGTTCATGGATAGAAACTGATCACGAACTCAAAATTCATCGGATCCCAACAAACATACCGCAAAAGTCATTATATCAAATAGATCTCCAAGAGACCATTGTATTGAGAAACATAGAGAGAAAGGAAGCCATCTAGCTACTGTCTACGAACCCGTAGGTCTATGGTGGACTACTCACGCATCATCGGAGAGACACCTATGAAGAAGATGAACTCCTCCGTGATGGTGTTAGATTAGATCTCGAGGTTTTGGAACTTGCGCTGGTTGGAATTGTGTTTCGTAGACTCCCTAGGATTTTCTGAATATTTGGGATTTTATAGGCTTGATAATCGGTTGAGGGGGTGCCCGAGGTGCCCACCCTCAACCAGGCTGCGTCAGGGCCTCTAGCGCGCCCTGATGGAGGATGGCCACCCTGGGCCCCCTCTTCTGGTGATCTTTGGCCCATATGCTTTCTTCTGATCCATAAAAATTCCACAAAAATCCCCGCAGCGTTTGGGCTCTGTTTGGTACTGATTTTCTACGAAGTAAAAAACAAGCAAAAACATCAACTTGCACTTTGGCACTATGTCAATAGGTTAGTCCCAAAACAATGATATAAAGTTGCTATAAAATAATTGTAAAACATCCAAAATTAATAATATAACAGGATGGAACAATAAAAAAATTATAGATACGTTGAAGACGTATCATCCCTCGCCTACAATCTGTCCATTCCTTCATACAATACCATCATTTTGGGACATCATCTATAACACTATGCTTCCTTGTTTTAAAGAGCCCGTGCTTAATTGAGGTCTCCAACTACAATTAGGTCACCCGATTTTGACCGGGTCAATATTTTCTCATTCCATTTTTTATACTATACACTATGCTTCCTAATTTCTAAGGCCTCATAATTAACTGAGGTACTCAATTTAGAACTGGGTCACCCGATTTTGATCGGGTCAACAATTTCTCAGGCTCTCTCATTCATTTCCTTTAAATCACTATGATTTCTAATTTTGAATCTCTTTCATTCAACTGAGGTATTCAATTTTGGGTTTGGTTAACGATTTTGACCGGGTCAAAGTTTTTCTAATGCAATCAGCAACAACCGTACTATAAAAATATATCAATCCTGTGCACCCTTCCACCACTTAGGAAAAAGAAGCATCACCATTTTATGTTGCAGCGACAATATAATACATGCAACCATCGACGTTGAAATTTTCCCACATAAATATAAGTTGGTTCGTGGATAACACAGAACCACACCATGAAAGGCCCACAAATCACCGCATTTTAACTAAAAATAATACACACATTCTATCATCTCCCCCACCCATCAAACTAAATATTTCACCAGTTCCAAAATAAGGGATATTAGTATTTTGAAAAGTCATATCTTTAACCTTGGACAAAGTTCAGAGCAAAAATATCGACTTCCACAATATCAAACAAAAAAAGGTATGGAAATTCATCTCATGATGAATCTAATTAAACCGATTTGGTATTATGAATTTTGATATATTTTCTATAAATTTGACCATACTTAAAATGTTTGACTTTTCAAAAAATTAATATACATTATATTTTGAAACAAAGTGTCTTTTTTAAAATCCAACAACAACAACGGCGCAGCAAAACACACCCACCCTTCTAGTACTATTGAAACGCCAACTAGTAGCATGGTAGCTCTCTTCCATGCTCCCATTGCCTCTCCCTAATAAATAAAAAAGGCCGTGCGGGTGTTTTTTCGGCTGGTTGAACTACCCAGCCCACTCCTTCAAACCCGTCAATCCAACCCATTCTGCGCACGGCCCAACCCACTCCATCCCAGAAACCCTAGCTTTCTGCAGCACTCGATATAAATCACTCCCTCTCGCCATCCTCTCCCACCCTTCACCGCCGCCACAGCGCCTCCAGACCCTCGTCTCCCGCATCGGAGCTCCCTGCACCCCCAACCCCCCACCCCCACTCAACCATGGCGGACCGCGGCGGCGAGCGTGGTGGCGACCGCGGAGGCGACCGCGGCGGCTTCGGCCGCGGCTTCGGTCGCGGCGGGCGCGGTGACCGCGGCGGTCGCCGCGGCGGCCGCCGTGGCCCTCGCCAGGAGGAGGAGAAGTGGGTGCCCGTCACCAAGCTCGGCCGCCTCGTCAAGGATGGCCGCTTCACCAAGATGGAGGAGATCTACCTCCACTCGCTCCCCGTCAAGGAGCACCAGATCGTGGAGACGCTCTGCCCTGGGCTCAAGGACGAGGTGATGAAGATCACCCCGGTGCAGAAGCAGACCCGCGCCGGGCAGCGCACCAGGTTCAAGGCCTTCGTCGTCGTCGGCGACAGCAACGGCCACGTAGGGCTCGGGGTCAAGTGCGCCAAGGAGGTGGCCACGGCCATCCGCGGCGCCATCATCCTCGCCAAGCTCTCCATCGTGCCCGTACGGAGGGGCTACTGGGGGAACAAGATCGGCCAGCCCCACACCGTGCCCTGCAAGGTCACCGGCAAGTGTGGCTCCGTCACCGTGCGCATGGTGCCCGCTCCCAGGGGTTCCGGGATCGTCGCCGCCCGCGTCCCCAAGAAGGTGCTGCAGTTCGCTGGTATCGATGATGTCTTCACTTCCTCGCGTGGATCCACCAAGACCCTTGGCAACTTTGTCAAGGTATAAACTTCCTCTCCCAATATCCATATTCTGCAATGCTCCCTTCATTGGAACTTTACCATCAGTATGTAATTGCTTGTATTATGTGGGTATAGTGTGAATGTTCAGTTCTAGCATTCTGAATCTTCTGATCTGTATCGGAAGTGATTGCTTTATGACTACTATACACTACTTCTTAGGTAGTATAAGCTTGCATATTGTTGAAAGAGGATTAGTTGATTTACACTTGTAGTTTCGTAAGTATATGTCAATTGATTAGTCTAGGAGCAGTGACAGGTTGCTGGCCAAGCCTTAATGTGCCTATCTTCTTTATGCTTTGGCTTGCTCTTTAATTGATTGAATGGAAATTTATTGCAATCTTTTTAAACAGCCAGTTCATTTGGTATTAGAAGCTGCTCCTGTTTTTTGGGTTGTACATGTAGTACGTTTTGAGTTGCTGAATTCTTTATGTGTTCTAATACATTCCGAGTAGTAGATGTATTGGAAGTTTACAACCATTTTAGAAATTTCTGGTTAAGCACATATTCTTGCAGAGTGATGCGATGCCTGTGGTGTATTAAAATCATTTTAGAAATTGCTTGCTGACCGCATTTTCTCTAAGCTGTTTTATGCTATGCATGCCATGTTCTGTTCTATTTTTCATGTTGGCAATGGTAAAATGAGCAAACCTGAAGCTGACAATTATTTTGTTTCCAGGCAACCTTTGACTGCCTGATGAAGACCTATGGATTCCTCACCCCTGACTTCTGGAGGGAGACAACCTTCACCAAGGCACCCTACCAGGAGTTCACCGACATCTTGGCGAAGCCGACCAAGGCCCTGATGCTCGATGCACCAGCGGAGAAGATAGAAGCTTAGAATGTTGCCGTAAAAGGGTTTTTACTAGCCGGGAGCTGTCTGTTGCACTTCGCTTTATTATAGTTGAGAACAAGGTGTCTTTGAATTGTGCTACTTGTGGAAGTCTCTGTTTGCTGTCAAGTTTTGGATTATGGTGCAATGCTACTCTCTGTTATGGTCAATGGATGCTATATAATTTTGCCAATTGCAGTGCTATTTGTCTAGATGTTTGATTATTGTCTGTGCCTAATGTGGTGAAGTATGTTTGTGCAAAATTTGACCTGATAACGAATAGGGTAGTTTGGCTGCTGTGATTTCACCAGCCTTGCCCACTGGGCTTGCTGTGACAGTCTCGGGATATATGATTTGATTAGTTTTCTGATTCTAATCTACTTTTGGTTATCCATTAGAGCTACCCGAGCTTTTCTAAACATTTGCTTATTTCTCCTTTGTGGTTTTGCTGCATGCGACCTCGAGAGTGAGTGCTAGCGTTAATCTAAGCCTTGTTACCGGTGTAGACCTACATCAGCAGGACAAATTCCGAGTAACAAGAACCGAGGTAAATACGCCATTTGTACATAAACTTGTGCGTCATGTTCAAATTAGTCACAAACAGCGACACACAGGTGACGATGGCGGCGCCGATCTTGACGGCGGGAGGATTTATGAACCTCGTCGTCGACGACCCGGCGAGGCCGGTGAGATCTGTGATGACCTCATTGCCCCATCTCTCTTTCTCCCCTCACCCAGGGAGGTCGTCCCCGAGTAGGATGACAATTCGGTTTGGGTTTGTGGTCAGAAGTAGTCGAACGCATTGTGCTTCATTCTTACCGGCGTTGGCCACATCTGATTTATGTTCCTTGTTAGCAAATCCTCACGCTACTGATTGTGCCTGTACCGCTTACTGCTAGGGTTTAAGAGGGAGTTTGCTTACTGCTAGTGTTTAAGAGGGAGTTTGCGATGTCGCTAATTCGGTCATGGTTTTTGTTTGAGACTTGTCAAATTTGGCCAAGGATGGGGTGTTTGATTGTACCTAGTTGATCATATGAAGTGCTGAACTGATTCGCTCCAGTAAAATGAATTAGCTAGGTCCCTGATTTCTGTGAACTTGTCAAATTGAATGTTATATTTGAATGTGTTAACTGAATTTGCTACAGGTGTGACCTTCTTTAACTGAATGTTCCGCATCTTTTACACTGTCATAACTGAATTTCTGCTGCAGTTTGTTAAAAGAACGATATGAACTTTATGCACACTGAATCTTCTGAAATTTTTGACACTGTCATAACTGAATGTTCTGAATTTTTGACACTATCATACCTGAATGTTTTGAATTTTTGACACTGTCATAACTGAAGTGTACACTGAATGTTCTATGCTTTTTTACACATTGTTTTAACTGATAGCGCTTAAATTTTTGGTCACTGTATGAATTTAATCACCCCTAATTGTTGTGATGCAAATCTTTAGAATGGTTGTTGCCAAGTTAATATGGAATTGGGCTTGGATATTTTTTCATGTATTTTGTCCCTAGTCCCATGGCTCAGATCTATATGACAAGTTTTTCAGTCAATCATTTGGGGGAAAGGATCCTCATATCCTCTGATAAGGATTACAAGTGCACACAGTATGACTGTGGTGTTGCGGCCGAGGATTAAACTATACTATAGATAAGCATATGTCTGAATTTTCTTCATGAGGAACAATCTAATCTTCTCTATGAGGCCAATTCCTTTGTGTGTTTCTTCTGTAGTTTTATTTGATGGTTTTGTGGTTTCGTGAAGCTGATGATGATTAGTGTGAACCTTAAGCAATGACGAGATGCTAATGAGAAAAACAAGTCTGTGTTTGATCTCGGGGATGGGACTCGGCTGAAATGTACTTTTAGGGGGACATTTAGTGATGAGCTCATGGCCATGAGGCTGGATTTAGAGTCCATTGCCAGATCCATTTGTTTTGTGGAACAATGGATAGTCTAGTTTGGCAATATGAGTCTAATGAAGTACTCTACTCCAACCAAACTGTTTGTTGTTGCTTGATTGCTTCTCCTGGTCCAGCATTTGCTGCTACGGTTTCTTCTCGGCCTCAATTTGCTATAAGCCTATAAGTAGTTAACTTTAGAGTATGACATGATAAGATGGTTGGCTATGTCCTGCACTCCAACCAATCTGTTTGTTATTGCTTCTCCTGGTCCAGCTTTTGCTGCTACTGTTTCTTCTCGTCCTCAATATTTCTGAATGCGGCAGAGCTGATTTTTCCCATGTAGATTTCTCTGGCACTTGTTCCACCACTTCATTCTAGGGGAACGATAGAAATACTAGTTTGTGATCTTGCAACACATACAAAGTTGGATAGTGATCTTGCAACTAAACCTCCAGTTGGGTGACACGTCTCTCTGCCTTCATCCTGTTAACAGCATGCCCTCCTGGCAATGCCTCCTTGCTGGTCAATTATTGAAGGAAAATAACCTCGGTTTAAAGACTTCATTTTTTTTGCCATGCTTGATTCCCCTCAACAATGGAGGGGCCATAAGGGTCGGTGATGCTCGACATGTACCTTGAGATCAAGCTTGGCGAAAGCAACTATTGCATCAGATATGCTAATGCTTAAACTGGTGCAAGTAGAAGTACAACTAAGTTCATGTAGAATCAACTAATATTTGTTTCCAATCTACATGTAACCAACCAATTACTCCCTCTGTCAAAACGCTCTTATATTAGTTGACAGAGGGAGTACTGTTTAGTGCAAGTTTGAAAGATGGGCGGTGAACAGTCAAAGGAATGAGATAGCCTGAAAGATTTTCAATGTATTTTTAATTTTAAGTGGTCTGGGCTGTTCTGGATACGGTTTTCCTTGATGAATAAGATAACGGTCTGAACTCTGTTATGTTGGCAAGTTTCATTCTATCCCTGACGCACCAGCTTTGGTTTGGTATTAGTACACTTCTCCTTCAGATTGAATCTGATACTAGTTGCGTGTTCGCCTTTCATCTATGACCAGAGGCTTGTTCTGTACAAATTCAAAATGCTTTCTGTACTTCATATTGTTTACAGGTTTTTCAGCTAGTTATTTTTTTAAATTGCTTTCATGAATGACCATGTTCTTGGTATTACTGTCAAATTACAGTTTCTGAATGTGAACTGTGAATCTATGTGCAAATTTCTTCCCTACAGAGGGCTTTTCTCTGTATAAAAGTGAAGACAATGACAAGAAGTGTGGTCAGTTAGTCGACCTCCAGACAGACGATGTCAAGGGCTGACCAATCCTTGCTGTGGGTTCAGTCGCTAAGCTTCACCCTGTTTTTCATGTGAGCACATTGCACCTGCCTAGCCCAGATTTGCCCTGATGGCACATTGAACCAACTCTGGTCTTGCAAGAAGGCAAATTCCGAGGAACAAAGGTACTCCGAGGGTGCTTCAATCACACGCTCGACGGCCAGTATATATCAATATCTACGTGCTATTTATTACTACAATTATTATATTAGGGTAGTTCACCTATAAGTCAAGCCGGCAATTCGACCCATATGGTTCACACGCCAATTGGCACCCGACCCGAATGGATAGGGTATGAGTTGTTAACTTTGCCCATGGATAAACCGATTAGTGATGGGTAGGATATGGGTATAGCCGTATAGGTTCATGCCCGCATGTTATCTGATGGGTCGTCCGATTAATATTATCAATTAAATAAATTATTTATTTATTTTCCATTATACTTTATCTTTTTAATCTTCGTCGTGGGCTCTAACTTGTTCAACATATTGGGTGTTCAAGGATCATTGTTGAATATGACTGCTTGGAGGTAATTGATGCGTGCAATGGAGTCTGAGATATATTGACACCATATGCTGCTACTCTCGCGGATTGTTTCCAACTCGCACACGGTGTATCTTGGATTCGTTTCCAGTATTGTTTGTGGGAAGCCAATAATTTGGCACACTATCTAGCTAGGCATACTTACGATATTCAATTGATGTATCGGTGGGTTACGTCCACATATGGCGGAGTCTACAGGGTATCACCATCTGAGCCACCATCCTAGACTCCATCCGTTGGTGCTGGACTACCAACGACATCTACTGATCTGCGCGCTCTTGCTACGGCACGCTGTTCCACATATCCACCGACGTGCCGTATTGACACCTCACCTGAAGATCATGGGCGCGTCAAGGACTTCCTATGGCTCGCCGAGCTCGACCGCTGCTGGACGGTTGCACGCTTAGCCAGACGAGGACTACCTCACCCGCCCGCCTGCGTCCTATGTGACCAAGCCGACGAGACTATTCGTCATCTTCTCGCTGGTTGCGTCTTGCACGATGTCATGCATTGGTGTCGCATCCCAACTCCACCCCCGGACGGCTCCATCGAGTTCTTTGCATGGTGGTCTGCCTTGGTTGCACGGTGCATTTGGAAGCACCGCAACGCCTACATCTTGGATTGTGTCCCACAATCCATTGGTCGGCTCACCCAATTCACATGCCACGAAGCCCGGGTATGGTCTCGAGCGGGAGCAACGGGACTGAACATGATCCTCCCTGTAACGTTACGCTTGTATCGGGGCCGAGCATCCCCTTTCTCTTCTGCTTGACCTGCAACCTTGGCCGCGCCATCTAGTGCGTCTACGGCCCACGATTCGCATCCATATAATTTTTAATCTTCTTCTATCAATGAAATGATACGCAACCACGTATTCGCAAAAATAAAAATAAAAATGTATTGACAGGACGATGGACCACCTAGGTGACGTTTGGTTTGAGGGCAGCGTAGGATTGGCTGAGGATACCCTCAATCACTTGGTTGGGGATATCCTTGATTCTTGTTTGGTTGTAAGGATTAGAGATAGATGGGATAGCCATCTTTTTTTGTTTGGTTGGATGAATATGAAATATATGGTTTATTGTGAAAATATTTTTCCACTAAAATAAATGATGAGATTACCTGCACAAATAAACGCTTGCACAAACTAATTAATCACATGTGAAATTGATACACTACGCATCTATAATTACTTGTATAGATCACACTGAGATTCCATTGAAATCACTTGCCTTCTGACGAAGAACAGGCATTAGAGAGGAATAACATGTTGCATCTCTTGCATCGATAATAAACACCCACACACAGGTCAACACGAAGGTGCATCGACCAACACATGCGTGCATCCATCAGGCCTGACAAACACAGGCTGGAACGCCGCCATGCGCCCAAGCCGGCCCCGTCGCTGCACCGTGGCTTGCGCCTGGAGGCATCCACAGCCACCCAAGTTCGGCGACCATTCCTAATGAGCCGATGTTTGCGCCGGTGCCCTTGCTCAGCTGCACGGCCGCCCCAAGCTGCAGATCCAAAATCACCGCTACAACCGTTGTTGTTCATGTTCATGAGAAACCATCATTTGGTGGATTGGGGATATTGTCTGTTCACTCGGGAGGCTGCGAGGAGAAAAAAACGTTTCGCGCGCGTAACAGAGAGTAGCGCGTGCGGATGGCTGCCTTCATCCGCCAGATTTTCACGGCTCGCGATAACCAATTTTTAAAGGAATATCCGGAGGTATCTGGTTATACTCATCCCCTCCTGCTCTCAAACCAAATGAATGACATCCCTAGAGAAAATGGCTATCCCCAGCCTATCCAAGGATAGCCAGTGAACCAAACGCCTCCCTAGTTTTCTTCTTCCACATGTCCCGCAATAAAGTGCCATGAGGTTTTTCTTTAAAAAACACAAAATATAACGTGCTACATCACTAGTACAGTCACATACTTCCTCTGTTCCATCTTATAGTGCGCATTAGCATTTGGGCCAACTTCCATAATGTAGTGCGTGTATGCAGTTTTGGATATGATTTACCCTTAGCTGAAAAGATGGATGTTACAACAGAACAAGCACATGGGAGTGAGACAAATCTGTATGCAAGGTTATTTTGGTCCAAAGTACAACAACCAGCTCATGCATTGGTATTTAATGTTGTGATCTATGCAAACTATAAATTGGAATGGAGTGAGTAGAAAAATGAGGCACATGTATAGGTTCGTACGAACCCAGCCGTCAGTCCATCAGCAGGCCTTTTGTCACTTATCCAAGTGATGTCATTCCCACCTTTTTATGGCCTAATTATTTGTTTAGCTATTAGCCCGTGCCTGCAATGTACAGTGCCCCGATATATTTGGTCCATAATGGCTGAAGACGGCACAACGTAAGGATTTTAAAAACGCAGGAATAGAAAAAGTATAGGATTAGAGTGACATGTTCATTTGAACCCTATAGGATTAACAAGGAGTGTTTGATGACACATGAAAAACAAAAAAATTGTAAAAAGATGTTGAAGTGAATGTTAAATTTCCTATAAAATGTAGTACAAAAGATTTCATAGAAAAAAATTCGATGGATCCAATCCCATGAATCAAATGACCAATGTAGAAAAAAAATCCTAATGATCTCAATCCTTCATAAATCCTATAGAATTTCTTTAAATCAAAGGAGCCCTAAACAAACAGATGAGAGGGAAAGCACTGCCTATAAATTAGAGACCGCCGAATCATCACTCAGTACTAGCTGTGTCCTCCTTGTTGACTGACAGTACAAAATATAACACGTACATCGCCTAAATGAAATAAATAGTGTTTGACCCGATGGGTGTCCGATAGGGTCGGGTTACCCAATGGGTTCGGGCGTTGGTCTCGTGGGTTTGGGAAGGACCTGATAATGTTGTCGACCAGGGTGTAAGCGTAGCCGTGAGCTGCCTGTGGCGTAGTATGTGCGGGTCTATAACCAATTTTTTTCCGAGAGCACACAAATTGCATGCCTTAGCTTTATGCAGAGGGTTGGATAGGCATAGAACAAGTGACTAGAATTCTGATGGCAGCTTCCTCTCTGTTCATCACCTACCCTCCTATGTGCCTTTGCCTTCCAGACCCCCTTTCTTTCTGATCGTGATCGGATCGTCACAATTGGTTACCAGGTACTTCAAATTTCCCCAAAATTTTGCTTCGATGTCTGTTCCTCAATTCTCACGGCAAGAATCTATATTGATGAATAGAAGAACTCAGTTTGTAAATTGCATTTGAGAAACTAAGCCTTGATAGAGTAGCTTCATGCAATGCTTGGTTATTTCAAGAGGGAATTCGGGGCTTTACATGGGCTGACCTTCTTCCCAGCAAGTTTCAATCTTTCCTACAAATGATCCGAAATCTTAAGGTTACATGGAACATATCTTCCGTAGCAATATGGTCCTCGAATAAGCACGTCCCTCCTTGTATGTTTTATGGGATAACTAGGAGATGTCCTTACCCACCAACACGGAGAGTCCATGTTATAGCATCTATAGTGCGTAAAGAATTGCAATTTAGTTCTGGTTGCAGCAGCAACAACAAAAAGATTAATTAAACCAGGACTAAGATTTTATTGGAAAAAAAAATCATAGACAAAAAACAAAATGTTGCATAGTGAGTAAAGTGTTCAGATTTCTATACGATGTTCTAGTGAATCGTGAAAATTCCCACACGATCAACAATTAACAATTTAACAACTTACTCTTATTAAACACTAGTCTAACATCAACTCAAAAGATATGACCACTCGGCAGCGACGACGCTTAGCGTTGTTCTCCTTCCCGAGGATGTTGTCGTTGCGCATACGTGTACTAGGCTGTAGTGTGGCGTTGTACTCAGACCTTCCCGTGTTCTCTTTCGATAGCGTAGTCATGTGCGTTCTATGTGGTCCGGTTATCCCGAGATCTGCTTTATAAATGGGCTATCTCTTTACCTTGTATTGTTCGACCATGTAGTTTGGCCTGTGCTTTGTCTATAAAGCAGGACGCGAGCCTATTTCGAAGAGATAAAGTGAAACAAGATTATTTTTTTTGTTGCCCTCTTATCTCATGTGTTCTCGAGATCCTCTCCGGTCACACTCCATAATGACAGCTTCCATGAGCGTGAAAGCGGGATGCTCCTAGTAGTCAAAACCTCGCATCCAAACGGTGATCACATCATGCCTTGGTAGACCGTGGTCTTGGAGCTCATGGCCCCGTGTTTTTTTGTTTGTTTTTGACCTCCTCATCAGAGGTGGGCGCCAATACTTATCAGACATCACTAACATGTTTGGAGTGCAGTTAGCAAACCCACTCCTGATGTTATTTTTGACCTGCCAATAAGGAGGTACAGATTCTGTAGTACCGGTTAAACATGAAAAACGACAATATTGAATGACATCATAGGTAGCCAAACTATTTCATGTCATATGATTGAAATACCATAGCAATTGTTTGCTCTCCACCTATTTCAAAAATAAAAAGGTTGTCTAAGATTGAAGCAAAATTAATGGTTATTGAGTGTTGGGCTATATATAGCATTAAAAATTAGTATCTCAGGGCCTTCAAAATTTGGATGGATGACTCACCGGCTTGGTCATTATTAATTGCTGCTAAACATGGCATATTACCATTGCTACATATAGCAGAGGAACCTGGAGCATCGTATATACCTACATCCACCAAGAGCTTGAAGGAGTATGGTTGCTAAGTTTACAATGGACGGTCGACGTCAAGTGCTCTTTCTTTTCCTGATTCTCCTGGGTTGCTCCGCCGATCTTGCACGACGTAAGTGTTGGATGAAAAGCACTCTACCATCCTTTTTTCTTTATTACCCTACCCAGAAAGGCAACTTGGGTGATTGGCTTGCACCATTTCCAAAAGTTGTTTCTGTCACGCAGTAGCGTTGCACGGAGAATAGAACTTACAAACGTTTGTGTTACTCCATGCAGCTCGAAGCATCAACGAAATGCATAGTAGTAAGATTACTGTGCAGTGCTGCAGATACCTGAAAGCACAACCGAGCCCGAAACCTCCGTTGGTATGCTGCATGCCCTTCAAGACATCCGCATGCTTTGAGACGAAGAAAGAATGCCTGGAAACCTGTTGCAACCAGTCCAAAACTAATTTTACCGATGTCACTTGGTCCCTTTCTACTCTGCACTGACCATAATTGTAGTCTTATTCCAGAATAAGAGATTTGATGTAAAATAATCCATGAGTTTTTACTTCCGGGTTAGTCAAACTTTCCCTCTTTAATGTTTTTGTGTGTGTGGTCTCTCTTGGCTACTATGTTGTTGTTAGAGTGTTTTCCATGATAAATGTGTTCGGTTAGCTGAATCATTAACATATGAACAACGAAAATCCTTATCTTATTGAATGATTTGATCGATATAATCACATAAATCATCTTGGCATTATAGAACTGTCCAAGTTTAGTTGTCTAAATAGTACTCAGACATATTTCATCAATTTCAAAATGTAAGTGGCGCACACATCTGAACAAAGAATTATTTATCTGATAAAAAAGAAAAAAACCATTTAAAATAGTTTTGAATACAAATCCACTCACATGACACATGCTATATTACTATTGTTTGCAACGATAATAAAAATATTTGGTATGCATATAATTTTAAAAATCACATTTTAAAGATTAGGAACTAACAACGAAGCCAAAAGTGGAAGGTACTATGAATTATTATTTGTCCTCGGTGTGCATTTCCTTATGCAAGACTATCATCTTACTTTACTGATGTATATTATCTAATTTCTCATTGTGTAAAGTACAAAGTCGATGATAACACATTCTATCATCAAATACTAGTATAGAGACATGATAACCATGCAATCCAGCTATGCTCTCACGCCTTCAGCATTCTGCACCTTCTGGGATGTTTCCTGGACTTTTCATGTGGTTCACAACGCACCACTTCATCGTGGATGCTAAAATAATCTCTAACAGACCCCTTAAAATATAATATCTCATCCTTTAATCCCTCAATTTTTGAGGAATTAAACTTTCTCCATCTAGTAGATCCCACAAAACCTAATTCTTCAAAAAAAAAAACTTTTCCGAATTCATCAAACAGTTTGGAACAAACCTCGTTCGAACATAGATTATCACAACATAGTAAGTCAAAACTTCAGAATTTGAGTATACACAAATCAAATACACATCAAATTTAATATTTTCAATCTTAACAATTCAAATTTAAACACAACATACGGTCCAAATGAACTAAGAATCCAACAAAACACGATAAAAGCACAAGAATCCAGTGCTATGAAGTTGCCAATGGTGCTCAACAAGATGTTCTTGCAGTTTGTTTTGAGCTTCTCGGTTCTTGATCCTTCGGTGTGCTTGGAGGAATGCTGAGATCCTGTTTGGGTGATGTTCGACCCCACCATAACACCATCGTAGCCAACACAACGCCACGGTATCCTAAATCTTCCTCTTGCACTACCCACTACTGGGATTCAGTTATTTGCCGCCTGCTAGCGGACGTCAAAGAAAGCCTTTGCCATCAGCTTATAGAAAACGGACGACAAAGGACGGGCAAACGGCAAAGAAAGTCTTTGCCATCAGCCCTCCCTTTGCCATTGGCTAGCGGACGACAAATATTGGGCAGGCAGACGACAAAGGTCACGGGCAGGCCCCACCGCACCCTGGGTATATCGTTGCCGTCTGGCAAGATTTGCCATCTGCCTCCCCCTCTTTGCCGTCCGCTAGCGGACGTCAAAGAGGACGCCCCCCCTAACGGTCACGGCAGGGCCCCACCCCCCTCACTCACCCGCGTCTTCATACCGCCCCATCACCGTGCCGCCAGCCTCTCTCTCCCTCTGGCCGCTCCCGCCCCGACCCGACGCCCACCGGAAACCGCCCCCATCCATCGGCCGCTCACCCCCACCGGTCGGCTCGCCGCCCCGCGACGAGCCCCTCCTCCTCGCGGCTCCCCCCCTCTCTCTCCCTCCATCTCCCTCCCTTCCGCCGCTCCTCGACGCCCACCGGCCGCCGCCCCCACCCACCGGCCGCCCCGCCGTCACGCCGCCCCGCGGCGAGCCCCCCTCCCTGTGGCCCCACGGCGATCCCCCTCCCCGCGGCCCCCACCCACTGGCCGCCCCGCTGTCCCGACGCCCACTGCCCGGCCCACCGTCCCGCCGCCCTTGCAACGAACACCCCCTTCCTGTGGCGCCCCACCTCCTCCCTCCCAGTCCATTCCACCGCCCCTCCTCCATCGTCACCTTCAAAGGTAATTTTTTTTCTGTTTTTTATTTATGTTAATTTTTTAGTTAGTTAATTCAGGTTAGTTAGTTAGTTAGGTGCGTTTAGGTTAGTTAGTTAGTTAGTTTAGTTTAGGTTAGTTAGTTAGGTTAGCTTAGGTTAGTGTAGGTTAGTTAGTTAGGTTAGAAGAAAAAGAAGAAGGAAAAAAAAAGAAAAAAGGAAAAAAGAAGAAGAAGAAGAAGAAAAGAAGAAGAAGAAGAAGAAGAAGAAGAAGAGAGGAGGAGGAGGAGGAGGACCAGGAGGAGGAGAAGAAGAATAAGAAGAAGAAGAAAAAGAAAATGAAAAAAGAAGAAGAGGAAGAAGAAGCCACTGACCCCCGACCCCCGACACCACTGACCCCCGACCCCCGATGCCACTGACCCTCGATCCCCGATGTAAATTATGAGTTAGGTCATATATATATTCCGATTCTAGCTGTTATGAAAAAGATCATATTTTTGTTGATCGAGTTTCATTTCAATGTGCAATTGTTTCGTCACTGCGAGGGTCAGTTGTTTGACAACCTCCCCGTGCGTTGGACGAGCTCCCCTGCTGCGTTCGTGGGTGAGCACAAATGACATCTCCTCCCTCGGCCCCCTTAATTTGCTCGGTTCCGGTCTTCATGCCGATGAAACTTGCTAGCTATAGGTGTCTTCAATCATCAGTATGTGTGACTAGTATGCGTCTCCCGTTCGAAAGGGCGACATCCAGTATTTTTTGTTTCCCATGCGACGTTCCCCATCAGTGGTATCAGAGCTAGGTCTATGTGTAGATGAGATCTCGAGTAGAACACAAAGAGTTTGTGGGCATTGATGCTTAGATTGCTTCCTCCCTTGGTCGTGTTTTGGTTCAGCGGTATTGTGGGATGAAGTGGCCCGGACCAACATTACTCGTACGCTTACGAGAGACTGGTTCCCTCAATTGCAACTTGTTGCAAAAGATGGCTGGCGGGTGGCAGTTTCTCCTACTTTAGTTGGACCGGATTTGATAAAGGCGGTCCTTGAGAAGGTTGAAAAGCAACTTATGTATCACCGTTGTGGTTTATGCGTAGGTGAGAATTGTTCTTGCTAGATACCCGTAGCAGCCACATAAAACATGCAACAACAATTAGAGGACGTCTAACTTGTTTTTGCAGGGTATGTTGTGATGTGATATGGCCAATTACATGATGTGATATATGTGATATATGAGATGATCATCTGTTGTATAGAATATCTCAACTTGCATGTCGATGAGTATGACAACCGGCAGGAGCCATAGGGTTGTCTTTAATTATTGTATGACTTGCATGTCAATCATTAAGCGCTATGTAATACTTTACTCTATTTCTAAATGGTAGCAATAGTAGTACAAGCATGATGGGCGCGACAACCCCGATGGTGACACGTTGATGGAGATCAAGATGATGGAGATCATGGTGTCGTGTCGGTGACGATGGAGATCATGCCGGTGCTTTCAAGATGGAGATCAAAAGCACAAGTTCATGGCCATATCATGTCACTTATGATTTGCATGTGATGTTAATCCTTTTATGCACCTTGTTTTGCTTAGGATGACGGTAGAATTATAAGGTGATCCCTCACTTAAATTTCAAGATGAATTGTGTTCTCCCCGAGTGTGCACCGTTGCTAAAGTTCGTCGTGTCGAGACACCACGTGATGATCGGGTGTGATAGACTCTACGTTTACATACAACGGGTGCAAGCCAGTGTTGCACATGCAGAACACTCGGGTTAAACTTGATGAGCCTAGCATGTACAAACATGGCCTCGGGACACAAGAGACCGAAAGGTCGAACATGAGTCATATAGTAGATATGATCAACATGATGATGTTCACCATTGAAACCACCTCAACTCACGTGATGATCGGACTTGAGTTGGTGAATTTGGATCATGTGACACTCAAATGACCTAAGGGATGTCAATTTGAGTGAGAGCTTTAGTAATTTGATTAACTAAACTCATTATCTTGAACAATAGTCTAAGTAACCTTTGCATATTTATGTTGTAGATCAATGGCTCGCGTAGTAGCACCCCTGAATTTTAATGCATTCCTAGAGAAAGCTAAGTTGAAAGATGATGGAAGTAACTTTGTTGACTGGGCCCATAATCTGAGGATTATCCTCACGGCTTCCCAGAAATCATATGTCCTTGATGCACCGCTTGGTGACCAACCAGAAGACATGTCATCCGAAGACGTTACGAACGCTTGGGAGGCACGTTCTGGAGATTACTCAATAGTTCAGTGTGCAATATTGTATGGCTTAGAACCGGGACTTAAAAGACGTTTTGAACGTCATGGAGCATATGAGATGTTCCAGGAGTTGAAGTTTATCTTTCAGAAGAATGCCCGAATCGAGAGGTATGAGACCTCCGATAAGTTCTATGCTTGCAAGATGGAGGAGAACGGGTCTATAAGTGAACATATACTCATAATGTCTGGGTATTCAACTCGTCTAGCGGAGTTGGGAATTGCCCTTCCGCCAGAGGCGATCACTGACAGAGTTCTTTAATCACTGCCACCTAGTTGCAAGAGCTTTGTGATGAACTATAACATGCACGGGATGAACAAGTCGGTCGCCGAGCTGTTTGCGATGCTAAAAGTCGCTGAGTCTGAAATCCAGAAAGAACATCAAGTGTTGATGGTCAATAAAACCACTAGTTTCAAGAAGAATGGAAAGGGCAAGGGCAAGAAGGGTAAAACCAAGAAGGATGGGAAAGCAGTTGCTACTCTTGTAAAGAATCCCAAGCATGGACCCAAGCCAGAAACTGAGTGCTTTCATTGCAAGGGAACTGGTCACTGGAAGCGGAACTTCCCCAAGTACGTGGCTGACAAGAAGGCGGCCAACGACAAACAAGGTATATATGATATACATGTTATTGATGTGTACCTTATTAGCTCTCGTTGTAGTGCCTGGGTATTTGATACCGGTTCAGTTGCTCATATTTGCAACTCAAAACAGGAACTACGGAATAGACGAAGGCTGGCAAAGGATGAAGTGACGATGCGCGTGGGAAATGGTTCCAAGGTTGATGTGATCGCCGTCGGCATGCTCTCTCTTCGATTACCATCGGGATTAGTGATGAACCTGAATAATTGTTATTTAGTGCCTGCATTAAGCATGAGCATTATATCTGGATCTTGTTTATTGCGAGATGGTTACTCATTTAAATCAAAGAATAAAGGTTGTTCTATTTATATGAGTAATATCTTTTATGGTCATGCACCCAATGTGAGGGGTTTATTCATATTGAATCTTAATAGTGATGATACACATGTTCATAACATTGATGCCAAAAGATGTATAGTTGATAATGATAGTACCACTTTCTTGTGGCACTGCCGTTTAGGCCATATTGGTGTAAAACGCATGAGGAAGCTCCATGCTAATGGACTTTTGGAGTCACTTGATTTTGAATCACCTGACACATGTGAACCATGCCTCATGGGCAAGATGACTAAAAGGCCATTCTCTGGAACAATGGAACGGGCAAATGACTTATTGGAAATCATACATACTGATGTGTGCGGTCCAATGAATGTTACAACGCGTGGTGGAAATCGTTATTTTCTCACCTTCACTGATGACTTAAGTAGACATGGGTATATTTACTTAATGAAACAGAAGTCTGAAACGTTTGAAAAGTTCAAGCAATTTCAGAGTGAAGTTGAGAATCATCGTAACAAGAAGATTAAATTCATGCGATCTGATCGAGGAGGTGAATATTTGGGTTATGAGTTTGGCAGTCACTTAAGACAGTGTGGAATTGTTTCGTAGTTGACACCGCTTGGAACACCACAGCGTAATGGCGTGTCCGAACGTCGTAATCGAACCTTATTAGATATGGTGCGTTCTATGATGTCTCTTGCTGATTTGCCACTATCATTTTGGGGTTATGCATTAGAGACAGCTGCATTCACTTTAAATAGGGCACCATCGAAATCCGTTGAGACGACACCATATGAACTATGGTTTGGCAAGAGGCCAAAGTTGTCGTTTCTTAAAGTTTGGGGATGTGATGCTTATGTCAAAAAGCTTCAGCCTTAAAAGCTGGAACCCAAAGCGGAGAAATGCGTCTTCATAGGATACCCGAACGAGACAGTCGGGTATACCTTCTATCTCAGATCCGAAGGAAAAGTGTTTGTCGGTAAGAATGGAACATTTTTTGAGAAATAGTTTCTCTTAAAAGAATTGAGTGGGAGGAAAATAGAGCTTGATGAGGTTATTGAACCTTACTTCAACTAGAGAGTAGCGCAGTGCAGAAAGATGTTTCTATGGAGCCTACGACAGTTGAAGAGTAAGTTAATGATGATGATCATGAAGCTTCGGATCAAGTTACTATTGAACCTCGTAGGTCGACAAGGGCGCGTACTGCTCCTGAGTGGTACGACAACCCTGTCTTGGAGGTCATGTTGTTGGACAACAATGAACCTACGAGCTATGGAGGAGCGGTGATGGGCCTGGATTCCAAGAAATGGTTAGAGGCCATGAAATCCGAGATGGGATCCATGTATGGAAACAAAGTATGGACTTTGGAAGTATTACCTGAAGGGCGAAAGGCCATTCAGAACAAATGGATCTTTAAGAAGAAGAGGGACGCGGATGGTAATGTCACCGTCTACAAAGCTTGACTTGTGGCAAATGGTTTTTCACATGTTCAAGGAGTTGACTACGATGAGACATTCTCACCCGTAGCGATGCTTAAGTCTGTCAGAATCATGTTGGCAATAGCTGCTTATTTCGACTATGAAATTTAGCAGATGGATGTCAAAACAGCGTTCCTCAACGGTTTCCTTGAGGAAGAGTTGTATATGATGCAACCAGAATGTTTTGTCGATCCAGAGAATGCTGACAAAGTTTGCAAACTCCAGCGATCCATTTATGGGCTGGCGCAAGCATCTCGGAGTTGGAATAAGCGCTTTGATGAGGTGATCAAAGCATTTGGGTTTATACAAGTTTATGGAGAAGCTTGTATTTACAAGAAAGTGAGTGGGAGCTCTATAGCGTTTCTAATATTATATGTGGATGACATATTGCTTATTGGAAACAATATAGAAATACTGGAAAGCATGAAGGGATATTTGAACAAGAGTTTTTCAATGAAGGACCTAGGAGAAGCTGCTTTCATATTAGGCATTAAGATCTATAGAGATAGATCGAGACGCTTAATAGCACTTTCACATAGCACATACCTTGATAATGTTTTGAAGAAGTTCAAAATGGATCAGTCCAAGAAGGGGTTGTTGCCTGTGTTACAAGGTGTGAAGTTGAGTAAGACTCAATGCCCAGTGACTATAGAAGATAGAGAAAAGATGAGTGTCATCCCCTATGCTTCAGCCATAGGCTCTATTATGTATGCAATGCTGTGCACAAGTCCCGATGTTAGCCTTGCCATAAGGTTTCAAAGTGATCCTGGAATGGAGCACTGGGCGGCGGTCAAGAATATCCTTAACTACCTGAAAAGAACTAAGGAAATGTTTCTCGTTTATGGAGGTGATGAAGAGCTCGTCGTAAAAGGTTACGTCGATGCAAGCTTTGACACTGATTCGGATGACTCTAAGTCACAAACCGGATACGTATTTATTATCAACGGGGGAGCGGTAAGCTGGTGCAGTTCCAAGCAAAGCATGGTAGCCGATTCTATGTGCGAAGCGGAGTACATCGCAGCCTCGGAGGCAGCGAAGGAAGGTGTCTGGATAAAGCAGCTCATGACAGATCTTGGATTAGTGCCCAGTGCACTGAATCCAATGAACCTGTTCTGTGACAACACTGGTGCTATTGCTCTGGCCAAGGAACCAAGGTTTCACAAGAGGACCAGACACATAAAGCGATGCTTCAACTCCATCCGCGATTACATTGAGGAAAAGGACATAAATATTTGCAAAGTGCACACGGATCTGAATGTTGCAGACCCGTTGACTAAACCTCTTCCAAGGGCTAAACATGATCAACACCAAAACTGCATGGGTGTTCGGTTCATTACAATGTAAATCACATAGTGATGTGAACTAGATTATTGACTCTAGTGCAAGTGGGAGACTGTTGGAAATATGCCCTAGAGGCAATAAATAAAGTGTTTATTATTATATTTCCTTGTTCATGATAATCGTTTATTATCCATGCTATAATTGTATTGATTGGAAACACATTACATGTGTGGGTAAATAGATAACACTTTGTCCCTAGTATGCCTCTAGTGAACTAACTCGTTGGTCAAAGATGGTCAAGGTTTCCTAGACATTGACATGTGATGTCATTTGATAATGGGATCACATCATTAGGAGAATGATGTGATGGACAAGACCCAAACTGCAAACGTAGCATATGATCGTGTTAGTTTATTGCTACTGTTTTCTGCATGTCAAGTATATGTTCCTATGACCATGAGATCATGCAACTCACGGACACCGGAAGAGTGCCTTGTGTGTACCAAATGTCGCAACATAACTGGGTGACTATAAAGGTGCTCTACAGGTATCTCCGAGGGCATCTGTTGGGTTGGCATGGATCAAGACTGGGATTTGTTACTCTGTGTGACGGAGAGGTATCTCAGGGCCCACTCGGTAATACAACATCACAATAAGCCTTGCAAGCAATGTGACTAAGTGTTAGTCATGGGATCTTGTATTACGGAACGAGTAAAGAGACTTGCCAGTAAGGAGGTTGAACTAGGTATGGAGATACCGACGATCAAATCTCGGGCAAGTAACACACCGAAGAACAAAGGGAACATCATACGTGATTAACTGAATCCTTGACATAAAGGTTCAACCGATAAAGATCTTCGTAGAATATGTAGGAACCAATATGGGCATCCAAGTCCCGCTATTGGTTATTGACCGTAGAGGTGTCTCGATCATGTCTACATAGTTCTCGATCCCGCAGTATCTGCACACTTAAGGTTTGGTGACGTTTCGGTAGTATAGAGTTATGCATGGTGGTGACCGAAGGTTGTTTGGATTCTCAGATGAGATCCTAGACATCATGAGGAGCTCCGGAATGGTCTGGAGGTAAAGATTGATATATAGAAAGTCCTATTTTGGTCGCCGGAAAAGTTTTGGGTTCATCGGTAGTGTACCGGGAGTGCCGGTAGTGTACCGGGAGACCATCGGGAGGGGTATTTGGACCCAAGAGGCTACATGGGCTATGGGAGAGTGAATACCAGCCCTTAGTGGGATGGTGGAAGTCCCACACAAGGCTCATGTGGCTGGGAAGAAAATCCCAAAGAGAAAAAGGTGGAAAAAGGCAAAAAGACCAAAATAAGGAGGAGTCCTAGTCCTACTAGGATTGGAGGAGGAATCCTCCTCTCCTCTTGGTTCGGCCGAAGCCTAGATGGCTTGGCCCTTGGGCCAAGCCTCCTCCTCTCTTCCTTTTATATATACTAGAGGTTTTAGGGTTTTTGCACTAGATTTTCAGCCACATGCTACCCGTTCCTCTAGTGCATAGTTTCTCCTCTAGATCGGTTTTTTGCAGTGCTTAGGCGAAGCCCTGCCAGAATTGCTCCACCACCATCGCCGTGGCGCCCTCACGCTTCCGGAGAACTCATCTACCTCTCCACTTCCTTTTTCTGGATCAAGAAGGCGGAGATCGTCATCAAGCTGTACGTGTGCTGAACGCGGAGGTGCCGTCCGTTCGGTGCTTGATTGGGACGGATCGTGATTGGATCGCGGGACGCTCGGCGATTTGGATCGCAAAGACATTCGACTACACCAACCACATTTCTTAACGCTTCTCGGTTAGCGATCTACAAGGGTATGTAGATCGACTCTCCCTCTCGTAGATGCTCATCACCATGGATAGGTCTTGCGTGAGTGTAGGAATTTTTTTGTTTCCCATGCGACGTTCCCCATCAACGTCTCCAACATATCTATAATTTTTTGCTTGTTCCATGCTGTTATATTATCAGTCTTGGACGTTTTACAATCATTTGACTAAAACTTTATATTATTTTTGGGACTAACCTATTAACCTAGAGCCCAGTGCCAGTTCCTGTTTTTTTCCGTGTTATTGAGTTTTACAAAAACGGAATATCAAACGGAGTCCAAACGGAATAAAAATTTACGGTGATTTTTTATGGACTAGAAGACACCCACGAAGCTTGGAGATGAAGCCAGAAGATTCCCGAGGAGGCCACAAGCCTCAGGGGTGCAGCCACAAAGTCCCTATGCATAGGAAGTGGGTTAGACTTAAATGTTTTTGTCATGAGATTCATGATGCTCTTTTGCATGTTTCAATTATTATTCCTATACGAGCATCATTGAAATCATCATGCCTAGCTAAAATGCATTAAAGAAAAGCACTTATTGGGATACAACCCAACACTTTTACCTTATGTTTTCATGTGTTGATTAAGCTACTGTAGTAATCATGTTTTCTGTCTTTTATTTCAATAAAGTGCCAAGTAAAGCCTTTGGGATAGTGTGGATACTTGCTTGTTTGATTCTGTGCAAAAAATAGAAAGTTTTGCGTCTAGTATATGAATTATCTGATTTTACTGGAGAGTTAAAAATTTCTGAAATTTTGAAAAAAACATTTATATGCAAATTACTTTAGTTTTCATAATTTTTCATAATTTTAGAGTCAGGGAAGTATGGTGATCATTCAGATCTTAACAAACTGTTCTGTTTTTGACAGATTCTGTTTTGCATGCATAGTTTGCTTATTTCAAGTATTCCTATAGCTTATGTTGAGTAATATAAATTGTGTGAATGATGTAATACAATAGGTATCATGTGGGTACAATTACGAATCTTGTCTTGACAGTACCTAAGTGAATGATTTATCTTTACTACACTAACCCATCTCACGAATTTCCATTAAGTTTTGTGTGATCGAAGTTTTCAAGTTTTGGGTGAGACACCGATATGAGGAGAATAAGGAGTGACAGAACCTAAGGTTGGGGATGCCCAAGGCACCCCCAAGGTAATATTAAAGGAAGAGTCAAGCGTCTAAGCTTGGGGATGCCCCAGAAGGCATCCCCTCTTTCGTCTTCAATACTATCGGTATATCTTACTTGGAGCTATATTTTTATTCGTCACATAATATGAGTTTTGCTTCGAGTGTCATTTTATTTTGTTGTTCTCTGTTAGGTGTTATTTATAATCATGTTTTTCAATAAAAAGTTCCAAGAATTTCCTTTAGGATGCTTGCATTACGTGTTTTGATGAGTGCTGTGTAAAAACAAAAACTTTGGCTGTAGTGTTTGAATTTTCATATTTTACTGGAACGTGGAAAGTTTTTGAAATTTTTACACAATATGTTAATATAAAGTTTATAGCATGTCCTATTTTTTAATAATGTTTTCAGTTACATAAGTACACTGTTTCCATAAATTGCTACAAATTGTTCTGTTTAGACAGATTGCTGTCATAGTTTCGTTATCTACTTATCCTATTGTTTCCATAGCCTATATTGGTAGATATAAATTATGGAAATGATAGTATACAGTACCTAATGTTTGAAAATTATTATTCAAATTGTCTTGGCAGTACATAAAGAGTTGATTTATTATTATGTGTACTAACCTATCTCACGAGTTCCTTTTGAGTTTTGTGTGGACGAAGTTTTTGAGAATAGGTGAAACCATGGTATGAGAGGATTTAAAGAGATACAAAATCTCAAGCTTGGGGATGCCCAAGGCACCCCAATTAAATATTTCAAGAACTCTCAAGCATCTAAGCTTGGGGATGCTACGCATCCCACCTCTCTTCATCAACAATTATCGGTTAGCCTATGTTGAGCCTAAATTTTTATTCGTTCACATGATGCGTGGTATTCTTGGAGTGTTGTTTTTATTTTACTTGCTGTTTGAATAAAGTACTTAAGATCTGAAAATATTTATTGAGGTAGAGAGAGTCTTCACATAGCTACTTAATTGTTTGACTACTCATTAATCTTCACTTATATCTTTTGAGAGTAGCTTGTCATTTGCTCATGTGCTTCATTTAAATTTGTGTGAGCTTGCCAAAAAGCAAAGGCAATATATGAAACTAGTACAAAAGTGATAGATATCCAAGGAGGATATAATAAAAACTTTCATGAAGATCATTGGACAAATTAAACTTGATTCTTTGTAATAGTTTTGAAACATGATGATAGTAATATGTGAGTCATGTTAGTGAGTAATTATGCTTAGTAAGAATATTGGTGTTAAGGCTTGTGATTCCCTATGCATGAACAAAATTCAATAGTTATGCAATGAAGTTATATCCTACTTGTGGTGCATTATTCGGTGTTAGCTATGACTCAATGCTCACTTATGAGATTTTTCGTTCCTCGGTTTGGTTGCTTCCCAATCTATTTGCTAGCCTTCATATGTACTAAGTAGAAATACTACTTGTGCATCCAAAATCCTTAAACCAAGTTTTGCCTTATGAGTCCACCATACCTACCTCTATAAGGCAAAATTTGGATACTTAAAATAATCTGTCACAAGCAAATTTGTATGTGCCATCTCTAAATCTTCAAAATAATTTTTCTCTTTTGTGTGACCATACCGCTCATGAAACGGTGGGGAGTATCTAATATTTTTTCCATGCTAGGTGTGTTATTCTCACGATATGTGTTGATTCACTATCATTCACGAGAAAGTGGCTGGTAATAGGGATTCCCAGTCCCAAAATCAAACAAAGAAAAAATGCAAATAATTAAACAAAACTCCCCCAAGAATGTTGTTGGTATGGACGGTACCCGTGGTTTCGGCTCGCCGTGGAGTGTGATTGATTGGTAGAGGGGAAGTAATAAATTTACTGTTCTATTTGGGAACCTCCTATAATGTATCTAGCATGGAAAGTATTGTGAGCTACTTCGTCATTTTCGTTGACAGGAAAAGCATGCCACTCAAAATATTTGTTTTTGGTTTGAGTCTCCATCTTCTCTTATAAGCACCAACTAGGGGGCACTATGATCGTACTTGAGCATTAGGCATAGCTAATATTTGAGTGTGTTTCATGAATGGATCAATGATTGAGCATGATGGGCTAGGTATAACTTTCTTTAGTGTTGATATTTTGAAAGACATGGTTGCTTGTTGACATGCTTGAGTATTGAAGTCATTATGTTAAAACTAGACTATTGCTTTGAATCATTTACAAAGTCCAAATGTCCATTCTATACAAAGAAGAAAAGAATATGATGAACATGTTAGGGAACATTCCACATCAAAAATTCTGTTTTTATCATTTACCTACTCAAGGACGAGAAAGAATTAAGCTTGGGGATGCTGATACATCTCCAATGTATCAATACTTTTTGCTTGTTCATGCTGTTATATTATCATTCTTGGATGTTTTACAAGCATTTTTCTACAACTTTATATTTTTTGGGACTAACCTATTAACCTACATCCCAGTGCTAGTTCCTCTTTTTTCCGTGTTTTTGAGTTTTACAGAAAAGGAATATCAAACGGAGTCCAAACGGAATAAAAATTTAAGGTGATTTTTTATGGACCAGAAGACACCCATGGAGCTTGGAGATGAAACTAGAAGATTCCCAAGGAGGCCACAAGCCTCAGGGGCGCGCCCACCCCCCTGGGCGCGCCCACCAGGCTTGTGGGCCCCTCGGGAGTCCACCGACCTCCCTCTCAGCTCTATAAATCCTCAAATATTCCAAAAACCCCAACGCAGAACCTAGACCGGGAGTTCCACCGCCGGAAGCCTCCAGAGCCACGAAAAACCAATCGGGAGCCCGTTCCGGCACCCTGCCGGAGGGGGAAACTATAATCGGAGGCCATCTTCATCATCCCGGCAGTCTCCATGACAAGGAGGGAGTAGTTTACCCTCGGAGCTAAGGGCATGTACCAGTAGCTATGTGTTTGATATCTCTCTCTCTCTCTCTCTCTTGTTCTTGAGATGACACGATCTTGATGTACCACGAGCTTTATTGATACAGATGAATCATATGGAGTTTTCCCCTCTCTATCTTGTTGTGATGAATTGAGTTTTACCTTTGAAGTTTTCTTATCGGATTGAGTCTTTAAGGATTTGAGAACACTTGATGTATGTCTTGCGATGGGATATCCGTGGTGACAATGGATTTTGTATTGATCCACTTGATGTATGTTTTGGTGATCAACTTGCGGGTTTCGGGACCTTGGGAATCTATGCATAGGGGTTGGCACACGTTTTTGTCTTGATTTTCCGGTAGAAACTTTGGGGAACTCTTTGAAGTTCTTTGTGTTGGATTGAACATGATGAAACTGAAATTATGTGATGCATATCGTATAATCAAGCCCATGGGTACTTGTGGTGACATTGGAGTATCTAGGTGACATTAGGGTTTTGGTTGATGTGTATCTTAAGGTGTTATTTTAGTACGAACTCTAGGGTTGTCCGTGACACTTGTAGGGATAGCTCATAAGATTGACCAAAAAAGATAACTTTGAGGTGGTTTCATACCCTACAATAATTTCTTCGTTAGTTCTCCGCTATTTGTGACTTTGGAGTGAGCTCTTTGTCGCACGAGAGGTACTTACATATGATTCAACTATGCCAATATTGTTGAGAGAAATTGCACTAGTGAAAGTATGGACCTTAGGCCTTGTTTCCAAGCATTTATACAACATTTTGCTCGCTGTTTACTATTTGTTACCTTGCTGTTTTCATATTTTTATATTACAAAAACCTATATCTACCATCCATATTGCACTTGTATCACCATGTCTTTGCTGAACTAGTGCACCTATACAATTTACCATTGTATTGGGTGTGTTGGGGACACAAGAGACTCTTTGTTATTTGGTTGCAGGGATGTTTGAGAGAGCCATCTTCATCCTACACCTCCCATGGATTGATAAACCTTAGGTCATCCACTTGAGGGAAAATTGCCATTGTCCTACAAAACTCTGCGCTTGGAGGCCCAACACGAGTCTACAAGAAGAAGGTTGTATAGTAGACATCACACTCTTTTCTGGCGCCGTTGCTGGGGAGGTGAGTGCTTGAAGGTATATCTTTAGATCTTGCAATTGAATCTTTTAGTTTCTTGTTTTTCACTAGTTTGGTTTTATAAAAGAAAACTACAAAAAAATGGAATTGAGGTTGCCTCATATGCTTCATATTTTTAATGTCTCTCGTAAAAATGATGGAAAGAAAAATTATGCTCAAGTGTTATACGAAGAAGTTATTAAAATGTTTGGCACTAAATCTTTGAATGATGAGCATGGTAGTGATATTGTTAGTATGAATTTTCTGACTATTCATGATTCTAATGATATGCAAAGCCACAATCTTGGGGATGCTATGTTTTGTGAAGATGATATTTTTTGTCCCCCAAGTTTTGATGAGAAAAACTATTATGATGATAACATGCCTCCTATATATGATGATTATGGTGATGAAATGTATGCTATAAAGAGTAATGAAAACCATGAAACCTATTATCATTATTTTAATATTCAATGCGGTTATGTCAATCAAGTGTCACATGATAGTTATTTTGTTGAGTTTGCTCCCACTACTATGAATGAGAAGAAGTTTGCTTATGTGGAGAGTGATAAAATTTCTATGCTTGTGCATCATGAAATAATGCTTTATGTGCTGGTTATATTATTGAATTCCTTCATGATGCTACTGAAAATTATTATGAGGGAGGAACATATGCTTGTAGGAATTGCAATAATATCAAGTTTCCTCTCTATGTGTTCAAAGTTTTGAAGTTATGCTTGTTTTACCTTCCTATGCTAGATGATTATTGCTCCCATAAATTGTTTGCTCACAAAGTCCCTATGCATAGGAAGTGGGTTAGACTTAAATGTTCTTGTCATGAGATTCATGATGCTCTTTTGCATGTTTCAATTATTATTCCTATACGAGCATCAATGAAATCATCGTGCCTAGCTAAAAGGCATTAAAGAAAAGTGCTTGTTTGGATACAACCCAACACTTTTACCTTATGTTTTCATGTGTTAACATGATTAAGCTACTGTCGTAATCATGTTTTGTGTCTTTTATTTCAATAAAGTGCCAAGTAAAGCCTTTGGGATAGTGTGGATACTTGCTTGTTTGATCCTATGCAAAAAACAGGAAGTTTTGCGTCCAGTATATGAATTATTTGATTTTACCGGAGAGTTAAAAATTCTGAAATTTTTAAACAACATTTATATGCAAATTACTTTAGTTTTCATATTTTTTTAGAATTTTAGAGTTAGGGAAGTATGGTGATCATTCAGATCTTTACAGACTATTCTATTTTTGACAGATTCTGTTTTGCATGCATAGTTTGCTTATTTCAAGTATTCCTGTAGCTTATATTGAGTAATATAAATTGTGGAAATGATGTAATACAGTTGGTATCATGTGGGTACAATTATGAATCTTGTCTTTACAATACCTAAGTGAATGATTTATCTTTACTACACTAACCCAACTCACGAAGTTCCGTTAAGTTTTATATGATCGAAGTTTCCATGTTTTGGGTGAGACACCGATATGAGGAGAATAAGGAGTGACAAGAACCTAATCTTGGGGATACCCAAGGCACCCCAAGGTAATATTAAAGGAAGACTCAAGCGTCTAAGCTTGTGGATGCCCCGGAAGGCATCACCTCTTAAGTCTTCAATACTATCGGTATATCTTACTTGGAGCTATATTTTATTCGTCACATAATATGAGTTTTGCTTGGAGCGTCATTTTGTTTCATTGTTATCTGTTTGGTGTTATTTATAATCATGTTTTTCAATAAAAAGTTCCAAGAATGGCCTTTAGGATGCTTGCATTGCATGGTTTGATGAGTGCTGTGTAAAAACAGAAACTTTGGCTGTAGTGTTTGAATTTTTATATTTTACCAGAACGTGGAAAGTTTCTGAAATTTTTATATTTTACTGGAGCAGAAACTTTGGCTATAGTCTATGGACACAAAATTGAGACAAGTCGCTAATGGTTTTGACTATAAGGTCCGTTCATTTGACAAATACGACATCAACGAGTATCACTTTCGTACTTTTGGCAAAGAGCTATCTATGGCCGACTGAAAGTCTACAAATTGTTGTGCCTCCGCTGTCGGCGAAGGAGGTGTGGAGTATTATGGAAGAGTTGAAGCAATTTATGAACTTATATTCTTTGGTGTTAACAGACCAAACGTCGTAGTCTTCAAATGTTATTGGTTCCAGCCGAAGGAGACAAGAAGGACTCATGAACATATAGGGCTAGTCAAAATCAAACAAAGCACCCATTTAGATGTTCCCGATGTCTATATTATGGCTCAACAGGCGGCCCAAGTTTTCTATCTACCATGGGCCTGCCAAACTGATCCAAATCTGAAAGGTTGGGATGTCATATATGATGTGCCACCACATTTTAGACCACCTCCCCTCAATGAAGATGATTATGAACCTCACATTAACCTAGATACATAGAAGGAGAATTATTCCAAGAAACACGTCTTTCCAAAAAATGTTTCAAGAACCGCTCTACTTCACCCCATAACATTGAGGTAGACAGCGACAGTGAATCCGACTTCACCCTTGAGCCGGAACAAGAAGAGACGGAAGAAGAAGAGGTTACTGCTACGGATGACCTCACAATGTTTGACCAATTACATAAAGGAGTCCTTCCACATGTTGCTCGCGATAGTGATGATGATGCATTTATTAATGATAATGTTGATGATAATGCATTTATTGATCCCGAAGCATATATAGACGATGAAGATTGTTATTAGTTCATGTCAGGTATACATGATGATACACTCAAAATATATAGATACATATTACTATTCATGTTGGTATTCAATTTTTTTATGTTGTACTAATTTCATTTACTCTTTGTCATGGCAGGTGTTGAAATATGGTGGGCGCGGGTCGAGAGCGATCCGAGGATCCTTTGTCGGCGCGTAGTGGGAGGGGTACTTCCATTCCACCCCAAACTCTCCAGAGAGCGTTGTATGGCAGTATTGGGTCACCTGAGGGCACTTCTTCGTTGGTGAAGTTGCTCATAGGGAGAGGAGGTCGGGGGAAGAAGAGATCTCCTAAAGCTACACGTGGTGGTCGCGGGAGAGGTACGAAGGCTGGTACGCCTTCCTTGCCGCCACACCTAGTTGATTCACCAGAGCACATGACTGCTACGGTGGACTCGTCTGAGGTGTAGGCTACAAGGACTCCTGTCCATGAGCCTCGGGTCGACGATCCTTTTGTCCCAGATGCTTCGACCCGTGAGACTCTTGTGCTAGACGCCTCGTCACGTGAGAGTCCTATGCTAGATGCTTCATCCTATGAGACTCCACAGGCTTCCACCAGATGGGATACCTGGCCAGATCTGCATTAGCCGGAGCCGAGTGGCCATGCTGATGGTGGTGGGGATCAGCTTTCTAATAGCGGGACGAGGTGGTTGAGGGCACCGTCTACCACCGTGGGTGTACACGGCTCCCGCCCATGCCGGCGACCCATGAGCAGAGGTGGCTGATTAAGCCTGAGTTGCTGAAGTAAGTGCATTTACTCTTTTTAAACCTTTTGCCTTCATGTTTCTTCACATATCTAATGCATTGGCTTTGTCATACTATAGGGGTTGGATTCACACCAAGGATGTCCGGAGGCCCAACTCCGTCCTTGGTGTGATTTTACGGCATAACTTCCCAGGGTTTGTCATGTTGCTTGGCGAGGGTCAGCAAGAAGAGGTAGGATTGAAATGGGAGCACTACTTGGCTGCCCCGGCTCCATCGGAAGAGATGATCGACGGTGCGTTGTGCCACACGAGGGCCGACATGGTCATCAGGAAGTTCTGGGTAATTTCTCCTTTACACAATTAAAAATCAATAATAGCTAGTTATTATACTAATCAATGTTGTCTCTTTTGATTGCAGACCTTCTACTGATGTGAGGAGGGATACGAGGAGGCCACGACAAAGCTTATCGATTACGAGTGCAGGCACCTACTACAGAACCTATGACACGAGGCTCGGGTACATGCTGTTCGAGACTACTATGCCTCGCAGCATATTAAGAAGGCCAAGTCGTCGTCCCGTCGAAAGTTTCTGGACAAGGATCAGTACATGAAGGTAATTACCTATTCTTAAGGCCTTGTACTTAGTTTCCTTTGCTTTGATTCGTAGGCGTAGCTCTCAAATTTCTCTTTACTAACTTAGATGCCCCCAAGATGGTGTGCGGATAAGATGGGTTGTTGGGAGGCGTTGGTGAACGAATGCTGCTCTAACCAATGGTGAGTCGTCCACGATGATGCCAAGGCACGGCGTGCCCAAATGGAAGGTGTGCCACACCATCAAGGCAGCGCCACCATTTATCAGTTCGGGCGGAACTGGGTATGTGGTTTGCTTCATGATTCCTGCAATTTGTTCTTGTAGTGCTAGGTTTACCCATTATTAATACTTTGTTCCTCTCTTGTAGGCTCATCACAATAAGACGGTGGTGCCAGAGGTGTACAACCTCTATGCCATGTCCCATATTGCCTCATACAAGAAGGTCAAGGCATTCTCTGAGTCCGACCTCGATAATCTAGAGAACTTCACCAATATCTCCTCCCACCACAAGCTCGTGAGGTACAGAGATGTGGAGAAGGTAGTGAATGGGGAGGACTTCAACCCGAGCCAGCAACCACTTGATCCAGATCTGGTGATGTTAGCTGGCCACGGGAGGCCCCATGGCTCGATAGACATTGGAGATGGACATATACGGTCTTCGAGCATTTTCCGGCAGATCAAGGTGCGCCAAATGAGCTCCTGTCCTGAGATGCCGCCTCGTCCATGACCAGTCCAACTCGCCATGGAGGTTAGTCATACGGACTCAGATAGCTTTCGTCCATTACATTGTCTGTGCAAACAAACATGATTACAATGCTAACGAGCAAGTGTGTTGCAGGCTGCTCTGCATAAAGAGAGAGAGAGAGAGACAACCCAGGCGCTTCTGGCGGAACAGGCCTAGAAGGCGGAGGAGGAGAAGAGGGATCTGGAGGAGAGGACGGCTAAGTTGTTGGATGAGGAGAGGGCACGGAACGATGTGTCTCACCGGGCCATGTACGAGCTAACCGTGGTAAGTTTCTTCTTCGTATTAGCCAAATCATGCACTACATGTTCTATTCATTAATAACCAATATGATTGACTTGGCAAAACCAAATGTGCAGAGTTTGTGTGAGAAGACCGGCCAGACCCCTCAGCCGATGCCAGTCATTACCACGACCGGAACGGTGAGTTTCATTTTCAATGTTCATTAGTTACTAGTCTTAACATTTCAGCGTCATCATGCTAACGCAAATGATCTTTGGTACAGTATAACTCCCGAGCCGCATCGCATGACCCGAGGAACCCCAATGCTTCATCTCCATGATGACGAGGAGGGTAAGACCTAATATGCCACTTACTTGGCTCGTTTTCTCAAACAAAGACAAACATATCACTTAGACAAACTTAACACTTAGACAAATGTTATATTTTACGTAAGTTAGCTTTGTTTCCTCTAAAATGACATAGTAAGCTTACTGACCTCCAAAATGACATATTGTACCTAAGTTATCTCTAAAATGACATATTGTACCTATTCTAGCTCTAAAATGACCTATACTTAGCATTGTTTCCTCCACACTGACATATTAAGCTTAGTTAACTCAACAATGACATAATAGACTTGTTAATCTCATAGATGCCATGGACTTAGCTTATTTTCTTGCAAAATGACACACTAAGCTTAGTTAGGTAAATGTGATAATTACCTAGATTAGCTCTAAAATGACACAAATAAGCAATAAGAAGAAGAAAAACAAGAGGAGAAAGAGAAAGAAAGAAAAAAGCTTCTTCTTCTTCTTCTTCTTCTTGGTAACCTCATAGATGCCGTAGACTTAGCTTATTTTCTTGAAAAATGACACAATAAACTTAGTTAGGTAAAAATGTGATAATTACCTAGGTTAGCTCTAAAATGACACAAATAAGCAATAAGAAGAAGAAAAACAAGAGGAGAAAGAGAAAGAGAAGCAAAACACTTCTTCTTGTTCTTCTTCTACATCATCTTCTTCTTGGTAACCTCATAGATGCCATAGACTTACCTTATTTTCTTGCAAAATGACACAATAAGCTTAGTTAGGTAAAAAATGTGATAATTATCTAGGTTAGCTCTAAAATGGCACAAATAAGCAATAATAAGAAGAAAAACAGGAGGAGAAAGAGAAAGAGAAGAAAAACGCTTCTTCTTGTTCTTCTTCTTCTTGTTGTTCTTCTTCTACATCGTCTTCTTCTTCTTCTTGGTAACCTCATAGATACCATAAACTTACCTTATTTTCTTGCAAAATGAAACAATAAGCTTAGTTAGGTCAAAAATGGCGTAATTACCCAGGTTAGCTCTAAAATGGCACAAATAAGCAATAATAAGAAGAAAAACAAAAGTATAAAGAGAAAGAGAAGAAAACGCTTCTTCCTCCTCCTCTTCCTCCTCTTCTTCTAGATATTCTTCTTCTTCTTCTAGTATTCTTCTTCTAACTTTCTTATTTACCATTTTGCAGATTTGATTCACTTCATGGAAGCTTGCATTGATGGAGTTCTTCTGTTTAATTTCTGTTTTGATTTTGTATCGATGAACATTGTGAAACTTGCTACCTATGGATGAAACTATGCATGTATGGATGAAACTTGCACTTTTGATTTGGTATGTTTGTTGGATGATCATATATGTGCTTGTGATATGACAGGGATATAGTTTCTATGAATTATATATATATCATATATGTGCTTGTGAAAAATGATTGGGTATAACAATAATAAAAATAAAAAGGGATAATACAGGCTCTTTGCCGTCTGTCACCGACGATAAAGGGCTCTTTGCCATCTGCCCCGAACGGCAAAGGTGCCATGTGGCGGCCACCTATGCAACCTGGGAATACCAGGCTGGGGACATTTGGTTTCTTTGCCGTTCGTGACAGACGGCAAAGTGGGAGGAGGCAGACGATAAAGAAGTTACCAGGTTGGGGACATCTTGTCTCTTTGCCATCTGCGGCGGACGGCAAAGGTGGCAGGGAGGCGGATGGCAAAGAGGAAGGGTAGGCAGACGGCAAAGAAGGTAGGTAGGCAGACGACAAAGGCAGACGGGAGGGGGGGGTAGACGACAAAGGAGGCAGGGAGGCAGACGGCAAAGGCAGACGGGGGGGGGGGGGGAAGGGGGGGGGGGCAAGCGGCAAAGGACACAGGGAGGCAGACGACAAAGCACTGGGTTCCATTAGCCACCTCTAATGGCGACGCCATCAGTAGTTGCCGTCCATGGCCTTTGCCGTCTACAAGCTGGCGACAACGATTCTTTGTCGTCCGGGGCACGGAAGCAGATGGCAAAGTACCGCTTTGTCGGAGCTAACTGGGCGCAGATTTGTGCCGTCTGCTAGCGGACGGCAAATTCCTTTGCCGTCCGCCTTTGTGCCTTTGCCATCTGCCATGGCAGACGGCAAAGTGCCTGATTCCTGTAGTGACCGTACTATTAGGGGGGGGGGGAGGGGGAGGGTTAGATCTTCAAGGCCGAACGCGACTTGTTGTTTGTGCTCAACACAACCCAATATCTTTTCCATAACAAACTGCTTGGAGATCTCTTGAGGTATTGGTTCGCTTTGATATCTTGACATCCTAGCTTGAACACATGGTTGAAGCATGCCGTGGACTAAGTAAACTAGTGTTGAGTCTAGCGTCTCATGTGATGAAAAAGCTGAGTTAGGGCTTCATGGCCATGATTGAAGCCGTAGGTGATTGATGCATTCATGCACAAAGCAAGTTGACGAGGACAACCTCAGTTGTGGAAAACCATAACTAAAGACTAGCCGTTACACACATCCGTACAAGGTCATCCTTTTACAATGTCTAGATCTCTATCACTCATACTAATTGTACCCGAGCCCCAGTGGGTAGGGTTGGTAAACCCGAGTTGATTTCTAGATCCTCACGATCTACTCTGTCAAGTTTTCCCCTCCCCTCTCACTTTTTATTCCTATCCATTGAGAGTTTGAGTTTGACTTTCCTTGAGAACCAAAAGATCGAACTACATTTGACAACATCAACTTTTTATTCTTGGAGATTTGGCATATCCTAGATGGTTAAGTGCATCGTCGAGCACCCAAGGTGTGGACTTTTTGTGGCAAGTTTGTGAAGGTTTGGAGATCACCTGAAGATCTTCCATTAGTGATAGGGCAAAGCAGATGAAGCTTTTGCCAACGGAGAACAAAGCTTAGCCGTCAACGGGTGATGTTAGTGGACTAGGGTACATGCGTGCATAGCCTCTCCAAACGGAGATGTGGAACTGGTGTGTGCCAACTGTTTGAACTCCTCAGATTGCTGTGTGCAGCCATCAAGGTCATGGTAGTCCATTTATCCTCGCGTGTGGTGGTTTATGCGGAATGGGGAAGGATGAATACGTGAGATTCATCTAATGAATCGATCAAAAAACTTGGGTAAAAGCGGGGAATTGGTTCAAACCTTGACTGCTATGTTGCCATGTACGCCAGGGTGGAGCAGGGGCACCGGACAAAATGAGAGGGAGCGGTGCTCGCGACTGATGCCTCAGATCGCACCGAGGATGAAAGAATAGGAATATTCACTCCTTATAATTTTCGTAATTATATCAGTGGCTAAGTCAGTCCTACTGGATCTTATTTTTTGACGAAAAACCTCCAGCGCTGATTTCATTTCAATAAGAGAAAGACCAAGACGGCTGGGTTACAGTGTGAGTTTGGTTAGTAGCTACTAATGGACAACTACGAAATGAAAGAAACGAAAATGAAGGCCGGCGGCCAGGTTAGCAGACTAGTGCACATTCTCTAATCAGGTGGCATCCACATTGCCCCGACAAGGCCAGCCGTGCACCAGAGCCTTAGTTCCTCATTGATGAGTGAGGAAACCACATCGACCTTTGTCGATTGGTGCTTAAAAATTTGAGCATTCCTTTCCTTCCAGATGTACCACTAGGCGCAAATAATGAGGCTGTTGATTTTCCTCCTACCAGGCAGGGATAGGGCTTGGACAGAGCGGTACCACCAGTCTTCAAGAGAGGTCTCCATGGTAGTTGGTAGCGTGATTTGGGCATTGAAGTGTTGGATGATCTGTGGCCACACCAACCTGGAGAACTGGCATTGGGAAAATAGATGTAGGGCAGTCTCCAGGTGTTACTAGCATAGGGTGTAGGTTGGCATGTGAGGCCAGTTCTTTTCTGCCAGTTGATTGGCTGTATTGCAGCGCCCTTGAATGGCCATCCATGCATGCATCTGAAATTTAGGGGGGGGGGGCTCTGGAAGACCAGATTAGCAAGTTGTAGTTGGATCTGATCATGCCCTAGAAAAGTATCCGGTAGGCTATTTTAGTAGAGTATTGACCATCAACTATCCACTTCAAGTGGATGTCATCAGGTTGCGCTGGTGAAAGGCTCAGTTGGGAAGTGATATTCCATACACGCACATAACCAGCGAGCACCTAGGCAGTAGGATTGCTTCTAATGCATGCGATCCATTTGCGGTAAGTAAGGGCCTCCATGAGCAAAAGTTGTCGCCCTCTACTGTGAGAATATAGGTGGGAATTGATCTCTGAGCGGTGTACCTTGCCACCAGTGGCTGTGCCAGAAGGAGATCGTTGCCCCTGATCCCACATCAATGACAGTGCTTGCGGTAAAGATGGTGGTGGAGAGCTTGTCGGAGGGGAAAGGTAAATCCGCCCAAGGCTTGTCCGGGAACTTAGCTTATCGCCAAAGCCATTGCGCCCTCAGTACCGCCCATTGGAATTCAAGGTTTGGAATGCCCAGTCCCCCAAATTCAGTCGGTCTGCAAACTGTTTTCCAGCTAACAAGGCATTTTCCACCTAATGTAGTATTTTTGCCGGCCCAAAGGAAGGGCCTGCGGATCTTGTCAACTTTCTGGTCTAGCCACTTTTCTTGTGGTATTGCAGTCATCTGGAAGGCCGGCATGTTCGAGAGGGCCGATCGCACAAGCACCACTCTGCCCATGGGGTTAATCAAGTCCACCTTCCATCTGGAGCACTTCCCAGCTAGGCGGTCAATGTTGGGATGCATGTCCACCCTGCGTAGCTTCCTGTTGGACAGGGGCATTCCTAGGTACGTGCATGGGAACGATCCCTGGGTGCAACCCAGCGTCTGCTATAGTTGTGAGGTATTCAAGTTCTGACATCAGATCAGGTAGAAGCTGCTCTTGCTCAAGTTGGTTTGGAGGCCGGTTGCCTGTCCAAACAACTTGAGAATGGTGTTGATCGCCGTTGCGTTGTGGATTACCGGCTTGGAGCATATGATTACGTCGTCAACATAGATGGGCGTTCTGAACCTCATGCTCTGATTCTCAAAGGGGGTGGGAACACCATCGATGCTTGCCTTGTCCATGAGTCTGGCCAGGCAGTCCATGATCAAGACAAAAAGGAGGGTGGAGAGTGGGTCTCCCTGGCAAAACCCTTTCCTATGTTCAATCCTAGCAGAGAGCTCTCCGTTGACCATCACCTTTGTGGAGCAGGTTAGCAGGAGTGCAGATATCCAATCCCTCCATTGACCTCCGAATCCCCTGTGTTCAAGCAGTTGGAGCAGAAATTCCCAGGAGGTCGAGTCAAACGCCTTGGAAATATCAAGCTTTAGAAGGAAGGCAGGTGTTTTTTCTGCTTGAGTGCTCTGGTCAGGCTTTGCACATATACAAAGTTATCGTGGATGCTTCATTTCTTGATGAAGGCATTTTGACACTGCAGAATCAGACTCGACATGAGCGGTTGGAGTCTTCGCACTAAGATCTTTGCAAGGAGCTTGGCAAAGCTGTGTATAAGGCTTATTGGTCTGAAATTGTTTGGATGGTTGGCTCCCCCATGCTTCGGTATTAGGGTCATGAATACCGAGTTGAGGAGGTGCAGGTCTTGCGTGTTGCACGAATGAAATTTGCAAACTGCTCGCATAAGATCCTCCTTGATTATGTCCCAACAGGCTCGAAAGAACAATCCAGAGAAGCCGTCTGGCCCTAGCGCTTTCTCCAGGTTGATGTCAAACAACGCTGCCTTCACCTCCTCCTCGGTGAAGGCCTCGTCGATCGGGCCCAATTCAATTGCCGGGAATTGGATGTTTCCTAGTTTTAGAGTTTGGGCGCGGGGCTGGGAAGTAGCATAGAGGGCCTGGAAGTGACTATGGATGGCTGTCATCTTGGCTTGTTGGTCTACAATCACTGTCTCATCAACAATGGAGAAGGGATGAAGTTCTTTCTTCGTCACGCAATAGCTTTGAGGAGGAAAAGCGGGAGTTACAGTCACCCTCGCGGAGCCAGAGGAAGCGAGCCCGTTGCCGTCACATGCAGCGCTCCAAGGCTGCCAAATCCAGCCATTGCATCTTCAGAAGCTTGCGAAAATTAGTTTCTTCCGCAGTTAGGTTCCTACTTTCCATCACCACATCCAACTGGAAGATTAATTCAGATACTATGGATGCTCTCAATTTCATATCACTCATTTTCTGGACACTCCAGCGTGTGAGGGCTTTGGCAGTTGCCTAGAGCTTCATGTTGTATGCAACAAAGGGGTCGGTCGGGGGGATTGTGCAGCTGCCATGCCTATGCCACCACCTCTCGAAAACCCTCCTATCTAATCCAATGTTTCTCAAATCGAAAGCGGCTGCAGCGCTTGAAGGAACAGTCAGCATTCAGAAGAAGCGGCATGTGATCCGAGACTTCAGAGGATAGGCCTTGCAGGAGGGAATTAGGGTACTGGTTACTCCAGGGTTCACTGAATAGCACCTCGTCAAGCTTCACCAATGTTGCCGCCTGCTGCTCATTGGTCCAAGTGTAATCCTGCTGCTCATTGGTCCAAGTGTAATGCTTGCCATGCAGGTACATGTCTTTGAGCTGAGCATCATTCATAAACTTCCGAAATGCGTTCATCAATCCCCTGTGAACTCTAGTGTTACTCTTATCAGACATCCGGGGGATCAGGTTGAAGTCCCCAGCAAACATGATCGGGCCCGTGGCCGCACTAGCAATAGCCTATAGATTAGCAAGGAATTCAATTTTTTTCAGCTGCTGACTGGGGACTATACACGTTCACCAGTATCCATTGTTTCCCCGTCTTATTATTGGTACAACTAGTGGATATGAAATGGCAGTTGCAGGTCGAACTTGACATTGAGATGAGGCCGGGATCCCAAGCGGTGATCAGGCCACCACTTCTGTCCACCGAAGGCGAGAACACAAATTCAGAACATCTGGCTGAGCAGATCGCAACCAGATCTTGGGGTGACACAAATTGCAGTTTTGATTCTTGCAGGCAAACCATTGAACAACAGTGCTGACGAACAACATCGGAAACTACCAATCTACGTGCTGGGAAGTTAAGCCCCCTGAGGTTCCAAATAAGAAAGTTGCAACTATCCATGGAAACTAACACAACAATGATACAACGGAGCAACGGCCGCTCTTAGATAGCAACAGGCCCTGCCCTCTTCCTTCTAGCAGTGGCATTGAGGACCAGGTCCGCAAGGGCTTTGATCTGGTTGGTGGTGAGGGGGATTGGAAGGATGCAACATAATGGGCAAGAAGGCTTGCAACATCTGCACCTAGCTCATCGAACTCCTCACTAAGATGGCGGCAGACCGTTTTCTGTGCCATGGTCATCACCGAGTCTCCAGTGGCCTTCAGTGCTTTTCGTCCACTACGCCTAACCGCCTCTATGGCCACCGGCGTGACCACTTGGCGCTTGGGTGGAGCAATGGGTTGAACTTTACAATATCTAGTTCTGCAACAATGTTAACTCAATTTGCATACAGCTGCTCGGAAGAAGACCTACAAGACAACATGTCTGCTATAATAAGAAATCCCTTTTAAGATCACGATTAATTTTCATCTTTAAGCTAATTCCTTGCGAAAATTCATCAAAAGGAAATGCACCCTCTCATTTCATGTGTTCAGTTATCTAGACAATATTGTTTTGTCTTAGTCCTCACGAGTTAATTTCCTCTCGAAAATTATCAATGTAAATCAATCTCCAAACTTATACGTACAACCAACAGGTTCTTGCATCAGCTGCTGAAGTGTCTAGGTATACTTTCTTAGCAAAATACAATGAAGTTCAAGTCACCATTCATTGCAAACAACAAAAAAGTTCAAGTCACCATTAAGTATTGGATCGCTCCACTCCTAAAAGAATATTATGGAAGAGACCCAAGTCTTCAATCACCAATCCAACATCAACTTTATAGGAACATAATGTGCCAACCATGTTTTGAAGAAAGGAGGTCATAAAACACTCTCTGATCCACTTGTGTATGTGCTACTTTCTGTTGTTTGACCTTGCAAAAGCACTCATTTGTTTCAGCAATCTACAAGTACTTACACAAACGTACATGGACCAGCGAGCAGGAAGCCAGGAAACAAATGATCAAAGACCCTATGGAGACGAGCAGACTCCTTAGCTTTTTCTGTTCTTTTCTTTTAGAGAATAAACTTTCCAATAAAAATACTTCTAAGACGACATGACACTGACTAGGAAGAAATTCAATAATATGGTACAACTACCTCATGGCTTCCCATCTCATAATCCAGTTTGTTAGAGACATGAAACAAATAGTGGAATTCATAGTTCACTTCTAAGCAACTACTGAATCTACAAGATATGTTTGACAAGTTCACTTCTTGTGATCTAACAAGACGGTTATTAGAAACTAAATTCCAGAGCATAACCGGTTAGGGCATTAAGATCATGGGTCGGTAGCCTCGGTAGAAGATGAGGATCGTTCATTCCCTCCACCAGTTGCTACGGGAGAGGTTGTAGAACACGAAGAACTTAGGAATTCCCCGGTCCCCTCTTTTTGTGGCCTGCACGCTGTAAAAAATTGCAAGATGTTAATAGTTGTGGTCAAACAATTATAGATGCAAGCCTCGATACAAGGTGTGGGTTTTCGCAATATGCTTTGCCATGTCACAATATTCAAGCCAACTAGGGAAGTAAATAACCTGGCTGCATAAAACTATGCAGCATAGGCACAAATTAGAGAGATATACAGTTTGGAGTGCAGGCAGATAAGCCTTCCTTCACACCAGATCAAGATGGTAAATTTAGGTTCATGGCCTGCAGTACCCGCCACATGCACACAGGTTCCGGGTGGATGCCATCGGTGACCGGCACATGACACAATCACCTGCTCGAATGGCTGGATATTTTTTAAGTTGATCCCAAAAGATCTCAAATTCATTAAGAAAGAAGAGAGTTGCTTGGATAATTAATGGAAAATCGGGTGAAAACCGTCACAACATGCCCGCAATAAAAGGCACCTAGGGTGACCTGACAACACACACAAGAACGCACACACACTGTTGAGGTTGCAGCCCGGTGTCATCGTCATCACTCCTCCACGAGGACGACTCCAACTCCACCATCGATGACCACTAATGTAGCCCTCACCACAAACAAGCACCGAGGGCTGCATAAGCCGGTGCCAAACAATCAATTACACTCGTCGACCACCACGCACCGAGCCAACGTCGGAATTGACCACCTGTCGCTTGTCACCATCATCACAAGGACTCCTCACCAGGAACTCCGACTTCAGAAAGACAAAAAGAGAGGAAATATGACCCCTCGAACATACCATAAGAGACTGACTACCAAGACCCATCAGCAAACCAACTCCACTTGAAGCCGCCATCGTTGTCACACAAGAAGCCACACAGAATAACCACATCACCAGATGGGAAACTGCCGACCGTAATGTCGCGAGTGTCCAACCCATTGAGCATGCAAGCTGGATCCAAAGTTCTTCAAGGTGACGCCCCAAAGAGGGAAGCGACGATACCGACCCTGTCGCCCGACCAGACCGGGCCTTGGCTTTCGCCCGAAGAAATGGATATGAGGGTGTGCCGGGGTGACTCCATGGCGACGCCTCGAAGGGGGTGACATAACATCCATGGACACCAACATCGTCAGCCGACAAGAGCCTGACAATCTTTAGCCTGAAGCACCACCCAATACCACACCCTCATGCTCCGCACCTCCGTTGGCCTGCCCACCCATTACGCCATGGCATTGACACCACCACATCGGAGCCTTCCACCTGAACATTGGTACTCTGACGAGCTAGATGTTGCTAGTACTAGCCAGACCCGATGCCCAACGACCTAAATTGCGCACGAAGGAGTCAACACCCACCATGCCATTGATCTCAGGGGCAGAGCTGGAGCTAATGTTACCCTGATGCCCCACTTAACCATGGTGTAAAATTTTGAAGCAAATATGTATTGAACAAAAGGTGTGTTTCATAGCTTGTAACATAAATTATCAAAAACATAAAAGAAGTCGATGTATAAAACGAAATACAACAATCACTTGCTTAATATAACAATAAAACAAAGGAAAACATTACTTGAAAACAATTTCTTGCATTTTCCGAACTCGAGAACACATCATCAGGCATCCAGGTTTGGTAACATACATGACAAGAAATATAATTAAAATTTGCAAGTAGAACATAAAAAAAATGCCTAGATTGATGCACTTAAATTGCTAAAAATTGGAATTTACCTTCAATATACTCTCTTTCTCAGAGCCATGAAATACCCAACCACTTGATCATTGGTGACCTTTTTCATTTCTTCTTTCTCCACATAACAAATAACATCATCACTCAAACTGTCATTATTGAGGCAATTGCACAAGCAAGTTTTGACAAGTTTCATAGCTGAAAAGCACCCCTCAACAGTAGCAGTAGCAATAGGTAACACAATCACTAGTTTTAGTAACCAATAAAACAAAGGATACATAATATGCCTCCTTGTCTGCACATTTTTTTGAAAGCTCAGTGATTGTTGCTATGTTGGAAAAGCTGTCATCCGTGCAGACATCGGCAATATAGGGGCATAGATCCTTGTCAAGATCCCTCAAATCTTCGGATTCAAAATCTTGAGGGTATAATTTGGCCAAACTCATAAGATTCTCCAAACTGAAATCACGAAATGAGTCCCTTGGACTCAAAGCCGCTGACCAAACAAGCAAATTAGAGGATGTCACACTAAACCTACTGTCAATATGTTGAACTAGCCAATCAAAAACAACATTGAAACAATCAACTTGATAGTTATGTTTGTTTGTAATTCCGGTTACCTGCCTTCTCTTTTTTGGATTAACATATGCTTTTTCCATGTCCAACTCTGCAATGTCATGCTTCTCACAAAGCACATGTACTTCACCAAGCAAAGTTTCCCATCCATCCTCTCTAAGTTCATTCAAAACTATTCTAGTTGACTTCACACACTTCATGGCATTTACTATGTCTTGATCCCTCCATTGCAATGCTACTGACAATGTGTTAGTAGTAGTGAGAATTGTCAACATAAGGTGCAAACAGAAGACAAAGTCAAAAGATTGAAAATACACTAGAAGACCAGTTGCTTGGTCTCTATTTGTTCTGCCGGCGTCTTCTTTTTCCACATATTCAAGAACTTTAATAAATGACCTGAACATGGAAAGAAAACTCTTAAGTGTTTTAGCATGAGAACCCCAATGAGTATCTCCAGGTCTTTGAAGGCATTGCTCTTGATTCAGACCTGTTCTAGTTGTAAGATGCCCACACCCTAAAGCCTTGGTGATTTCTTCAAGATTTATATCTCTAATCATGTCCCTTCTCTTGGAAGAACCACCCACAACGTTTAACAAGGTAGAAATCATACTAAAGAAATTACTAACTCCTTTATGCTTTATTACAACAGCCACAACAACTAACTGAAGCTGGTGAGCAAAGCAATGAACATAATAAGCTATGCTACTTTCTCTCATGATCAATGATTTGAGACCACTAAACTCACCTTGCATATTGCTAGCACCTCATATCCTTGTCCTCTAACTTGATTGTAACTCAGATTATATTTTGCAAAAAGAGAATCAGTTGAACTCTTGAGAAACGAAGAAGTTGTTTGTTTCACATGAACAAGACCAACAAAACTTTCTTTAGAATCTCCAGAACTATCAACGTACCGCAAGGCCACTGCCATCTGTTCTTTGCAAGAGACATCTCTAGACTCATCAACAAGCAAGCGAAACACATTATTGTGAACTTCTTTGAGAATAGATTGCACTATCACATGTGCAAAACCTTCAGAGATATCTTTCTAGACTTGAGGAGCAACCATAAGAGCATTCTTCGTATCATATTTTCCCATAGCCTTGCCAACAACTAGATCATGCTCAGCTAAGAAGTCATGAACTTCAAAGAAATTACCTTTATTGTGCGAGTCCTTTGACTCATCATGGCCTCGAAAAGACAACCCTAGCTTTAACAATAGTCTAGATGTGTCAATTGAGGCATTTAGTTGAGTAAAATATGCAACCTTTGAAGCTTCACTCTGAACCTGGATAGCTACATCAATGTGTTGATCTCTTTTCAGTAAAGTTGTACATTTTTTCATTGCTTGATTATGAACACTACCTGGCTCACCAACATGATCTTTTAGCCTTGCTGGAGCACTCCATGTATTCCAACCATTCAAAACAAATGCCTCATACTTAGCTTATTTCTTGTGGCTACGGTCCCTAAATAAGAAATAACAAAAGCAATATGCTTTTTTCTTCTCTTCACTGTATTCAAGCCAACTCTCATGATCATCATACCATTTCGGATTAAACCTTCTCTTCTTAGCACAAAAGTCTGAATATGGAAAATCAATATGTTTCGGTTGACAAGGTCCATTAATCAAGTACTTCCCTCTTACTAGATCTTTCAAATTAGGATGATAATGTTCTATCAACTTCCTCTTGCCTGGATCATATTGAATCTCCTCCTCCCAATTCAAGTCTTCTAGAGCATCTTGTGATGGTGCCTTTCTTTTCTGAAGAAACTTCTCCATATTACCTACAGTTAATAAAAATATTACAAACAAAAAAATTTAAAAATATCATGAATAAGCCCTAAACTAATCTATTCTGAAAAAAGGCTAACACTGGGCAAACCAATTTGGGAGAAACAACATAGAAAAGTAGTATACTAGGCAAAATTTGAATGATATGATGGCTGTAATCTACATGAAAAACTCAAAATCATATTGCTATTTTTGCTAAGAGAGGTGGGGGGATTAAATTACCAGATGACAACTGACTGCCGCTGTTGCCCGCTGCTCATATGGCTGAGCGCCTGAGCCGCCCTCCCTTTCGCTACGAAGGGATCCATCCACTGGGCCTGGGCGCTGGCGCTGGTCAAGGATTAGCAGGCCTGCGGATCAGGGTTAGGAGGATGAGAAGACTCGAGATGCAGAGATGCGAAATAACGAAAGGAAGATGGGATCGCTATTTTTCCTAGCGCTAGCGGAAACTGGAAGACAGAATGATCGAACCTGCCTTTGCGCGTGGGTGCTACCGATCCTGGCTACCAGGTGCGTCGTGCGTGGGCTGGCTGCAGCGTGCAGGTTGCCTTGTTTGGATGGGCCCGAATGCACTTTTACCGGCCCACCCTGATGCCTTGGGCTGTATGACTGATAATTAGCACTAATTTTTTTGACCCTCTTGCCTATGCTACAGGGCTGGCCCATTGGGCCTCGCCCCTGATTGTTCTGCAACTAGCCTGCACAAGGAGGAGGGACCACCACCACACCCCATCTTACCGGATTGGTGCGCCATATCTGCATATTGCTTTACGCCCAACACCGGTCATCGTCTTCGTGTGGCTAGATCGGAGGAGCACCGCACGGTTGCCAGATCAAGGCCTTCGGGACACCGCCACCAAGCTCACACGTTACAGGCAGAAGAGTCGAGCCTGTCACTGCCGAGGATGCATACTGTGGCTGCCCCAGAGCCTAAACCTCCATGCCGGATCTGCCAGATAGGCGCATCTGGCGTCGCTCGGAAGCCACCGCCCCCGTGCGCCCACCACCCCGCGCTTGCCCAACACACACACACAGAGCGAGAGAGACTGGGTACCGATACCCCAGCACCCATCCATGGAAATATTTTATTTACTGTAGAAATATATATGATGCTAGCCTCGCTACGCACACAGCGCCATTCAGGGCTAGCCACTGCACACAACCAAGCGAGGTAATCCGACCACCATCGGCTGCCGCATGGGCTTTGCCCGACGGCGATGGGACGAGAGGTGAGCGGGGAGTGGCGATGGGGCGGGAGGTGAGTGGGGAGTGGCGATGGCGGCCATGGGTTAGGTTTCACCTGAGCACCCCCAAGAGAGCGACGTGAGTGAGTTAGCTTTCGGCATAACTTAAGTTAGTTGCGTCTTCTACTTGCCCAATCGGTTAGGTATCTAATTGAAAATTAACAAAATTATACATGTGAGACCAAACAATGGTAAGTAGGAAATCCCTTATATTCATTCACAATGATAATGTAATGTTACAAAATTACGAACCTTTAAATCTTCTTTCAACAGAATGAAAACTCGCTTTCTGGAAGAACCCGGAACAGGCACCTCCTACATAAGTGGCCAAATATACGTTATCATAGTGAGATGTAAGCATAGGGTTTGTTTTACGCTGTTTAGCATTGAAAAATAGTTAGTTAAGTATCCGAGAAACAAAATTAAGAACTAACCAAATGCAAGGTTAACTACACGGAAATTAGATATGTGAAAACATTTATTTTATGTGGTCAACACTTGCTCAAGTGGTGAATTTTGTGCATGCATTATTTTAATGAGCAGAAGGTTATCTGAAAAGGAAAAAATAATTCTTTCTTACCGAAAAAGGGTTTCCTCCGCTTTGTATTACAAAACAACCAACACCGATACAAGATCGCTGGGGCAAGCAGCATTACAAGCCCAAAAGAAAAAGAAGAAGAAACAAATGCCAACAGCGGCATCTCGACAAAGCACGGATGACCCGCCACCGCTGCGCCCATCGAAAACAAACCACCATACGAGGCTTCGATCCTCAGCGTACCAAGAAGGAATGCAACGCCGACGACACTGCTGCCCGGACGGGTCCTAGGTTTTCCCCCGGCACGTGGGGGAGGTAGGGGATGGATACCACTGACACCCTCTAGGAAGGAATGGTGGCACCCGCAGGCGTCACCGCATTGGAGCCAAAGACTTGCAAGGATTTCTCCCGTACTCCAAACCCCGCCACCCACGCGAACCGGACCGACCAGCCAAACCTCCGCCCACCACCATGCGCCACCATCCATTCCGCCTCAGTGCGAACACCACCACGAGGCCAAGAGAACCGACGAGAAGCACGAAACGGCGGAAGCAATGACACCATTACCGAGCAGGAGGGAACCACCTCCCCCGCCAAAGAGCAGGAGGCCCGAGCCCCCGACATCGTCGCGGTCGCCTTTCGGACGCGACAGCGGGGCACACCAGGCCACCCCTGGCCCGTCCAGGCCCGATGTGGGGACACCGAATCATAAGTCGTGATCATCGAATGTACATGCACAGTGATCCGAGAGATCAATGTTCACTGAACACACAGAAACTGAATAACAAGAGTCTTACATCCATTACATACCGGTTTACTAAAATATGGCCTTTATGGCCAAGTCTTCATATGATTGCAGCGGAAATCTTTAAAGATAGCATGAACCCATGCCATCTGCCTTAACCCTACATGCATTGTGACTAGGAAGCGTCCTAGCTCGCATGTTCGTCACCAAGATAATCTTCATCATAACCTGATCGTTCATGCCTGGCCAATAAAATAACCAGTGGCAAGCCAATGAGTACTTTGAATGTACTCGCAAGCAACCCATGTTTGAAACAAGGCAATAACAATGCATGATATATCACTAATAGGTAAGTTTTGCAGAAAGCTAGTTTTGAGTGCAATGACATCATCAAGTAACTTAAGTAAGCATGCATCAACCATAGACAGGTGTTCATAAGAACATGTCACGGTCATCATCATAAGCAGGGGGTTGGCCGTCTCATGTTCAACCATCACACAAAGTCCTCAGACTTGTCTCATGTACCGTCTGAACATCTCATGTTCAGTCATCATGCCAACTCATCCGACTCAACTCAAATATCATCCTTGTCACACCACACACACACACACACATGCACACCAAGTTTTGAGGAAACATTTGGACGTAGTTTAAGAAGGACCTCCAACTGTCCATGACTGTGGACACGGCTATTCGAATAGTTTTACACTCTATAGAGGTTGCGCGCTTTACCCACAAGACTCGGGTAACTTCTGTGTCATCCGCGAATCGCGGTATATTACATACCCAAGGTAAGAACCCGAACAATGCCTTTCCCATGGTGATATTAAACAAAAAGTCCACTCGTTGGTGCCATCCCTCATGATATACATCACACGTGTCATCCATGAGGGCATGCAACAGTGTGCCTCGTGCCTGTAAAGACAATGCATGGCCTTCCACTCCGGGATGACCCCGTCTCGAGAGTGACCACTTCACTCTCGCCACTGGTAATGCGGGCTCCCTGCTAGCACCAACCATAATAATCAACAAAGCCCCTTCCCATGTAGGGGTAGAGTGGTCGCACATGTAAGGTTGGGATGGTCAGCAGACCTTAAATCTAATCCGTTTTCAAACACACACACACTCACACAACTTGCTCCGGTACACCACTTCTTTCTCAAGTGGTTACCCAACTCAACATCATCTCCCTCGGGCATTAGTGGCACCCGACGGGTTTTTTGAAAAGTCTTTGAAAATACTTTTGTTTCCATCACCATGCATATTTCTGATCCCACTTGCGTAGCATCTACTAGCAACCTAACTACTCCCACCCGCACAACCCTTGTAAGAATGATAGGGTCATGCATGATGCAAGTATCAATGGTAGAGCATCAGAGGCATCCCACCGAATGGGTAACACCAGATCATGATCAAATCATCGAAACAACAAGTGCTATATGTTATGCAAGAAAAAGTTTCTTAACAAGGTCAAAGGGCTGCTTGCCTGGCTTAGCAATGTCTTCGAGGTCTTCACACGCTTCTCGTCAACTCTGAGCACTTCGTCTACTTCGCCAACTATCATCGGAAACAACCGCAATAAGCAACACGACAAGCAGAAAAAAATAAAAGTGCTCTATAGTTAGGAGTTTTATTTTTCTTGGACACTTCTGGTCAGGAGAAAAAAATAACCAAGGGGGTTTTATTTGATGTGGGTCAAGGGGGAGTTTTGAATAGTGGAAACGAAGGAAATGATGATCCTATAAGGTGTCCATAGGAAACATTTTTATAAAAGGAGTGGATGAGCCAAAAAAATAAGGCATGATTTTAGAAACATGATGGAAGTGGTTTCACTTGATTTGGAGTTGGTATGAATTTCCTAGGAATTTGCAAAGTGATCCATAGATGAAGAAATGGTTCAGTAATCCACATAACAGAGAAAATATATGAAAAAATGTTCACATAATATATCATGAGTTTAGATACACCTAGGATTTTGAATCACTCCAATTGGAGCTATTATGAATGTTATAGGGATTTTGCAAGGTGGCTCCATAATACAAGTTATAACAAAAATATGGGTGGATCAGAATATGCTATATGGAAAAATTGTGCAATGCACATATTTGGATTGGTCATGAATTTAGGAGTCTGTAAAAATTTGAATCATCAGAATCAGAGTTGCTTTGAATTTGATATGGATTTTACAAGTTTCCGCAAAAATAGAAAATGGGTAAAAGCTTTACCAAATGGGCCAACCGCGCACCGAGCGTAGAATAGGAGCGACTGGACTGGGCCGGCTCAATTGCTTAGGTGCGCTCGCACCGGGCCACCTCGGAAGCGTACTTCTAGATATATGTTTTCCCACTGCGAAAACGTACGCGACTGAAACTACTCCCACTTAACCCGCCGGGCTCGACCGGGTGTGGCTTACAGGCGGGGCCCGCCCATCAGGTCCATCTCCCTCCTCTCGCTCGAATAGGAGGAGGCAGAGGAAGATGGGGCCAAGCACATGCACGCACCCGATCCGGTGGCTCCAGGCACCCCGAGAGATGTGGAGCATGCCGACGAGTTCAAGAGGTCGTGCCGTGCCCACCCAGGTGCCGCGCTACCACGAGGAAGGGCCATGGCGGCGGTGGCACAGGACGGCCACGGGGATCCGCCGGGCCGCCGTGGCTTCGAGCGCCCGAGCGTCCTCATGGGGCAACGGAGACGAAGGAGCTTCCAGGGGACTAGAGAGAGGTGCTAGGTTTGTCATCGGAGGAGTTGGAGCACGGGAAAGCTCAAGATTGACGAAGGCCGAGGCAGGCGTCGTCGGCCGAAGGAGTAGGACAAGGCCACGGAGGACAAAGGGATCTGGTCTAGGAGATTTAGTGGAGACAGAGGAAGAGAATGTGCGCATGGGGAGCTCGGGGAGGGAGAGGTAAAGCAAGGGGGCGACGGGAGGTCTCGGGCGCGCCTCGGATGCCCTCGGCTTGGGTGAGCACGCATGCCAGAGGTCCCTTGTCTGCATTATGGCGTCGGGGAGAGGCGTGGGAGACTTAGAGGGATACCCTGGCGCGCATGGGCATCCTACCGCTGCCGAACGTGAGCTACCCGACAATGACAAGTGGCAGAGCACCGGTTTTGCCTGTCGGTTTCGTGGTCACCACGCTAATGTATGCCTAGGGCATCATTTTGGCCGGGAAGAGTTGTCTAGAGTATGAGGCACTCATCCATTAGAGCACTCGTGGAGTTTCACTGCTTATGAAGCATGTTACGACGGTCTACCACTAAGGTTAAGTTTGAAGCAACAGACTTGGGGCTGGCCTAAAGGGATTTTACTGTAGGGAAATATGGCAAATATCTTGTCTAGTAGCCTTAGGTATGTATGAACTACAAGTACACCAAGTTTGAGATCATGGAGACAAGTCTACAGGTTACTTGCAGTTCAAAGCTGTTTTTGCTGCCATAAACTAAGTTCAGTTGATTTGCTCATATTTTCCACATGAGCATGCCATGTTTGGGTTTGGATTAATGCATCAGGATGCAATTGAATTTGTGGTAGAGTTTGGGGGCATTTGTGTGAACAGAATGATGGGAGGGAGGAAAGAGAGGTGTTGTTAAGATAAAAAGAGAGGGAAAATAAGGGAGTTACTTCCCAAATGATTGATCATAGGCCATGGCAAGGTTACTGGAGGTTGAAGGGGGCTAGCCCATGCTGTGGTAAAAATATTAGAGACAAGGAGAATCTTTTTGGGCCCACTTTGCTTGTCCACAAGCTCATGGCTGAAGGAGTTAGTGTTGTGATTGGGCTAGTAGAGGGATCCTATGACCTTGAGATTTAGCAGGTGTAAATGATAAGTCCATTTGGTCCTGAGCACATGTTTGGAGATGATTTCCTAAAAGTTTTCAATGTAAACACGATAAACCTAGGATTCAACAGAATCAGGTTTCTGTAGATCCAGTTGGGTTAAAGTAATCTCCTTGATTCACAACTTGGTATAACATCATTATTTGGGGATTAGAACATGTACACAAAGTTTGGGATCAATAAAAGAAACTTCACAATGTAAAGTTGATCAAATTTGATTCTGGACAGGAATGGTTTTGGAATATTTTGGTGAACCAAAACAATTGGTACAGATATGAAACATGGCAAGATGATAACATATATCATATGTGACATGCTAGAAATTTCCTAGATTTATTTGAGAACATTTCTTATAGAAATATTTCATATTCTTGAAATAGGCAAAAATGGTTTTGAAGGGTTTTGTCCAATATTTTGAACATGACCATGTGTTGGAACTCTTATATATGGACAATATATGTCCACTGAGGTTTACTAAATTTTCTCAAGTATTTTTAAAGCATTTAAAAAAATCCCTATAAAAGACCATTTCTGGCCTTAAGAAAAAGCCTTTAAATAAAATAGGAAAGTAATATTTAAAATAAATATTTGGTGGTTTTGGTAAGTCTTATATATAGTGGGTTTCAAATAAAGCATTTGGGGAAAGAGGTTCCACCCAATTTTTGGACATGCAGTGCAAATCTCAAATCAGGTTTTTTTGAAAAAACTAATTTAAATAAATGCTTTTTGGCCAAAATGACATTTTTTAAAAACAGTATTAAGTTCTATTCACATGGCATGATCATTGGACAAGATTTGGGATCAAGTAAAATAGTTCTTGGGGGTAGGAGGATGTTTTATGAATATAGAGCACTAGCAAGCAATCAAACAAGCAAGCAAATAACACACAAGTCAAGCATTCAAATGCACACAAATTTTTTTAATTGACCCTAATTTTTGAGTCATGTTAACTTAGTCATGAGGGAAAACACAGGGTGTGACAGACCTACCCCCCTTACAAGAATCTCGTCCCCGAGATTCCTAGGGTAGGCGCGGGAAAGATGCGGAAATTCATAGGTGAGGTGGTATCCACGTCCTGTGTTCCTTCTGCTCTGGCATGGTTGTCCTTCTAGATCTTGAAGTGCCTGAAGATATTTCTTAGAGTGTATCGTTGACTTCGTCTAAGGGTACAGGGTTCTCGTAAAATGCTAGGCTCGCCTAATGATCAAGGGTTTGATGAACGAGGTTCTGGCAGGGCCTGGCTTGCGTGTGTATCCCAAAGTTAGAAAACCTGGCAAAGCAGGGTGTGTGTGTGCTCATCATGGGGTTGTTAGTGACATCTAGATGTCTCACGTTAGAATAGAAGGGGTCAAGGTTGTAGCTTCCCTTGACGGGGAATTGCTGACTCTGTTGGAATAGTTGATATTCCGATGCTTGTGGTCTTCATCCTTGAGAGTGTTGAAGCACGTCATCATGGGCTTCTCGTGAAGATCTTTTGCTTGAGTAAGTTGCCTAAGTAGATTCTTCATTCTTCTTTCGTCGTTTGTCTTCATCATCATGGACACACGTTTCTAGAGGGTATTTGAGTGTTTGGTCTACTCGTTTCTTCGTGGCAAGGTCTGCGCTGAGTCTTTTCCCTAAGACTGAGCTTAGAGACTTGGTGTCAAAATGGGTTCTTCCATCTGGGAAGGTTTCAGCGGGGTCCTACAAGAAGGCTGGCTATTCAAAAGCATAGGATGGCCATCTAGTCCTCATGGTTTGGGGCTTGGCAAGCGAGGTGAACATCCTTTGACAGGTGGTTTACCATGATCGATTCAGGGTTTACGCCTTAGACTGTCAAAAAGGGGATGGTAATGAAGCCATGATAGTCGTCCACTCCATTCCACGCATCTGAAGGTAGTAGGGATGTCATGCTCACCATACACAGTCAAGGTGGTGGAGTGAGAGGGGTTACCAATTTCTCGGTTCCTTCCTAGTCAGGAACTGATAGATGACCATTTAAAGCAAGGGGATCTTTAATCCTCTTGATGTCCAAGGGCTTCATCGTGCTCGAGCATCGGTGCTTCTTGATATAGCCTAGTTGACGTAGCCGACAGAGGAGCGGTGGCTGACTTCTCTTGCTTCTTCTTCTTCTTCGTGGTTTCTCAATCGTAGTGGCTCTTCAACTTGCTTGGGCAAGAAGGTCTTATTCTGTAGGGAGGGTGCTTCGAGGAGTCCAACTCCTTTAAGGTGAAACCTTATACTCGAGAGTCATGGTAATTGTTGTTCCTGGGGCTGGTCCAAACAGGACTAAGGTGTTCCTCCTCTCATTGGGTAAATAAGGATGTCATCCTGGAGGACAACAACCTATTTCCCAAAGTATCACACAAACACATTGCTCATGGGATATGTGAGAGGAGCGGGCATTTGTCCCGGATGGTCACTAGTATCAAGGGTTTGTGGTCCAACCTAATATAGGTCTTCGTGGCCACCTTCCTTTTGAACAGGATTGGTGGTGATCGAGGTGGAGTACCGACCATAGTCTAAGTACTTATAGTCCAAGGCCTATGGTCGTAATACGACCGCGTCATGGTCCGGTAATGCTTCAGGGTATCAAGGAGCTTAGGATGTGAGTGAACGTCTAACATCTTATCCTGAGCACAACTATTAGATGCCAATAGTACTACCTATTACTCCAACAAAATCACCCTATATCATCGAAGGTATCATCTCATATAAGTCAACCTCAACATCACTCATGCTATACCTATCTCCGTACCTTAAGAGAAGGACGACCCATACTTTCATGCATACTCTATAGCCATTTATCTATATCCCTATGTAAAAATCCTCGGGATAACATACAAGCCGCTAAGCTTGATCATGACACTACAAATCCAAGTGTTCAACTAATGCATCCAAGATCTAAGATGTTGCATCTCTATGCTATGGAAACACATAGTATACCAATCCAATATATTGTTTCCTTCCTATGAATCCGACTAATCAATCCTCGAATATCACCCACCATTACCTGATCCATTACTGCTACAAATCCAGCATCGATGGTGTCCCACATAATCTCCTCAAGTTCATACAATCCACATATCATTGCAAGGACTATTGTCATGAACTTCCAACCTCATGGCAAACTACACTCCAAGGTCGAGCTTATATAGATCCCTAAATTATCCCTAACATCATCTGATTCCTTCTACTATCATCCATCGATAAACATGGTATCATGATCAAGATTATTGGACTAAATCCAAGTTACTTCGAACCATGTGGTTTAATTGATCTCGAGCACCTATTGGAATCACCTATTTAAATCCAAGGTTTACATCTAGTAAGAATTCCCTACTAGTTACTCCAGTCACTATCATATCACCATCAATCCAATATCAACATTTCTTGCCAAAGTCAAGTCATTAATCCACCAAGCATTTCAGCTTGTGACCATATTTTTCCTACTAATCCAATTTGCTCAAGGGACAAGTGAGTTATGCTACTCTATCAATCTTGATCCACCAAGTTCGTCTTCCAACATTAAGCCTCGTAATCCACCAAAGGGTCTCAACTGCTTCCTCAAGACATCTATTGTGGCTAAATCAAATCATTATCCACAAATAGTATATCCTCAGAATGATCCTTCCTATGGCATCAAGGTTCTAGTGCTAGCGTAGGAATGAACGATGTTTGTTCACTATGACCACTAGCTCCATAATGAACCCAATGCTAAGTGGGGGTTATAGAAGCTCAATAAGTGCTTTGGAAAATCTGTGTATTAAACACGTGATCAGAGGCTTGTGTCGGGGGAGCTTGTGAGGTCTTGATTGGGCAAGGGAGGGGTTTACAATCTTGAGGGAAAAGCATAACTCTAAGGGGTTGTGTCTGGTTGAGTACGTTGTAGTCATAGTCTTCAATGCTAACTGTCTGTCAAGGTGGGTACTTGGTGCATCTTGTCTTGCCGGTCTTCAGTTGAGTAGATGGGGAAAGAGGGGAAAGTAGCATAGAGGAGAGTGCCTAAGGGAATGGTATATCGCAAGTGCAATCAAGCAAGTGCCGAAAAGGCATAACACATTTATTAAGACAAGGTGGGTGCTTAGTCACGTACTTGTTGCCTGGGGCAAAAGTGCGACTTACACCAAGAAAAAACAAGCAAAAATAAGCAACACACAATCATGGTTCTATGTGAACCATCATACGGACTTGACTTCACATAGGGGACACACGACCTATCCTACCCTAGGGGTTCTCGGACTCGGTAGTCGTGCTTGCTTCATGTCTTGGAGAGGAGTCCGCTCGATCTTTTGAGTCTTCTTCAGGTGTTGTCGTTTTCTCACGACAGATGCCATGGGTAGGCTTATCGAAGGTGGTTGGGGCCGGAGGACGCCAACGGGCTCCGGGTGCGAGATTAGGCACAAGTGGTGGCGACACACGATGTATCCAGGTTCAAGGCCCTACGTGGGAGGTAACACCCCTAGTCCTGGTTGGTCTAGTTGATGGATGGGTGTGTTTATAAGGTTGCTCCTGGAGCTGTGTCTAGAGGAGGAAGAGGGAGCAGCCGACTCGCCTTCCTTTGCTATGAAGTATGAGTGTGAGGGAAGTGTCCCGTGGGTGTGTGCGTGAGACTCGTCGTCCTCGTTGCATGGGGAGCTCGGGTTTTTTTATAGGCCAACCCCCCGACTTACAATATTCCTGAGGTACATAAATGAGGGGCCCGACTGACAGCCTCTCCGGCCGACTAGGGGGTCCCGCCCCTCGAGCCGTCTCATCGCCCGTAAGCTCCACCGGCTGAGCGGTCCCCTCGCCCGCTGGGGCCTGCCAGCCGGCTCCGTAATTGGCCCCCACCCACCTGCTACGACATGGGTCGCCTAGGTGGCGTCGTCTAGTGCCAGTCAGCCGAAGTCTCCGGTACGGCTGGCTGCACTGTAGCCACGCCGGAGCAGGTAATCGAGTGGGTGGGGGCGTGCCGACACTGTTGCCCCGCCCGGTCGCGGTCGCCAAGGTCAGCGGCCTGGCCGGCTGGACTGTAGCCATGCGCGCCCGTGCGTCAGCGGCCACTGTGGCTACATTGGCACCCGTCATGGGGGTTCCGTCGTGTCACTTTACCCGCATGCAGAGGGACGGGACAGATGCTTGTCTGCCGAGGAGTCAACGGAGGAGGCGGCTGGAAGGCAGCTGGCCAGGGCCGGGCCGACACCTCGACCAGCCGGCCCCGAGCCAGCCGGCAACGCGTCTGCCGGCTGCGCGCCAGCCGGCCGTAAGCAGCCGGCCACACGTTAATTTCTTTGAAGCGGGGGAGAGAATCCCATTGCTTTGGCCTACCCAGGGGTAATAACCCCGTCAGTAGTCCCCGAAGCGGGCGGGGGCCCACGTCCGGTAGACGGAGGGGAGCCGGCGGCTTCTCCCTAGCGGTACCCGCTTCCGGTGCGAAGCCGAAAGGCCAGCCGGGTCGGTAGCTGAACCCGATGCCTCGGGTCCCAACGCGATGCCCCGGAACCCAGGCCGGCCCTCCACGTGCCACATGGCGAGTAATGATGTCGTGGGTCCCATGCACACGGGCAGACGGGGCGTCACCCTGGGCCTTACCTGCTAGGCCTCGGGGCATAGGCAAGGATCTTCTGCGCCCCGACGCGGCGGTTATGGCCCAGAATGCCCACGCGCGCGGAGATTTTGGGGGAGTGGGCGTAGTTAATCCCCACGTCCCCCGGTCGTGTCTTCCCTATTTAAAAGGGGACGCAGGGCGAAGGGCAGAAGCACCCGCACCCCATTTGCCCCCTTATTTCCTCTTCTCTTGTTTTCTCCGCTCCCTCGCGCGCCGCTGCTCTTCATGCTCGCAACCGTGCTCGCCCGCCGCCCCGCCGACGCAATGGCCAAATGGCGCGTAGGAAGCTGGGCCCGATCTGTGGTTACGGAGGCCACCATCGCGGATCTCCACCGCGCGTGCATGCTCCCGCCGGTGGAGCGCGTGAATGCCCGCGCACAGGGCAATGAGTTGGTGCCCGCCCCGCAGGCAGGAGAGTTCGTCGTCTTTGCCTGGCACTTCTCCCACGGCTTTGGGCTCCCGATGAACCATTTCTTCCGTCTGATGATGGATACTTTCGACCTCCAACTGCACCACCTCGGCCCCAATGCCATCCTCTACATCGCGGGCTTCGTGACGCTGTGCGAGGGGTACTTGGGGATTCTCCCCTTCATCGACTTCTTCAACACGCTGTTCTACCTCAAGGCGCTGAAGAGCAACGCCTGCGGGGGTGTGGCGGTGTGCTGCCAAGGCACGCGCTTCCCGCACTGCAGCCTCATCGACTCCGTCAAGGGCTAGCATCAGAAATTCTTCTACGTGAAGAATGTCAACCCGCAGCGGGATTACATCCGGCTACCGACGTTCGTCAACGCGCATTCCTCCGGAGTGAATTGGTCGGGAGCCGCCCCGTGCAGAGTGGCTCTTGCGGAGCTCGGCCGGCTCGTGCAGCTAAGGAGCGGGGAGGGGCTGATCGCCTCTGATCTGGTGGCGGCCTTCATCACGTGATGGGTCCTGCCTCTCCAGATGAGGTCGCACCGAATCTGCGATATGTCCGGCCGCCGGGACCCCTGCCTGCTGACGACTGTTGACCTAACGCCGGCTGAGGTGGCGAGGCGGGTGAACGCCATCACGACGTTCAAGCTGGTACCGGTGTCATGGACCTTCAGCAAGGAGTCGTACGACCGCCTCAACCGACCTTCCCTGGTACGTTTCGTCGAGGCGGCCCTTTTTGTTCGAATCCGCCCAGCCGGCAGCCGGCATCCGACCTTATTTCTCCATGCTGACCCCAGTTGTTCATGCGACAGAACACACCGGATGGCCCACACCCCCAGATCGTCGAGGCAGAGTGCGACCACTCCGACTATGAGGACTATGAGCAGGGAGGCCTTCCCGAAGAGGGGTTTGACTCCTCGGGGGGGGGGGGGGGAGGGTCGAGGAGGCAGCCGACCCAGGAGCCAGCGGGTCCGGTGGAGCCGGAGGGTCCGACGTAGCCAGAGAGCCCAGTGGAGCTAGTGGGTACCCTACCGGTCCCACGATTAGGGACTGAACCGATGACGATGATTATTATTATTATTATTATTATTATTATTATTATTATTATTATGATGATGATGATGATGATGATGATGATGATGATGTGATGATCCTGAACGCGCCTCCCCCCTCAGTTCAGCAGGGCCGGCGCGGGCGGAGCGAGGAGCGGCCGGCTTAGGCCCCGACGGCCGGAGCCGCCAGCCGGGGGAAGAGGCCGGCTCAGGAGGAGACGGTGGCCCCGCCACTTGCCTGTAAGCGGGTGAAAGTGGCCATGCAGAAGCCACCGGCGCGCGCCAGGCGGGTTCTGCCCGTCGTTACCGGGTACGTGACCTTTCTTTTTTGCGTGTGTTCCTTTCCGAGTCGTGGGTTGGTGGGTGTTTGACCCTTATGCGTCTCAGGGACACCATCGAGCTCCACGATGTGGAGTCGACGGTAGACCCGACGGACGCCGCCAGCCGGCTAGCCCGTGAACACGCGACCATGCAGCGGGAGGAAAAAAGGAGGCTCACGGAGCTGCGAGCCTCGAAGTCCGGAGCACAAGGCGGGACCTCGCGCTCCGGGACCTCAAGCAGCGGGAGGCGGAGGAGGTCCGTGGACCCCACGCGGGCATCCGACTCGGTGGCGGAATTGACCCGCTTGTCGAGGCCCCCGTCAAGTGAGCCGTGAGGGGCGGCTACGGAGCCGGCCATGCCCCCGCCCGTGGAGGAGGCGGCCCGATCGGGGGCGGCGACTATGGAGCCGGCCCTCGAGGAGACCCGGCTGAAGGTGCCAGAGGTGATGCCGCCTGTGGCCGAGCCGGCCCGAGCCGATGTGCTGGAGGTTTCGGTGGCCCTTAAGGCGGCGCCAGAGGCACCGACCATGGAGATGGAGGGACCGTCCGTCGCGGTCGTCACGTGGGGCCGACAGGAGGAGGAGGCAATGGTAGCGCCGGGCGATGGGCAACTGGGGACCGATTCCCATGCCCTCGCCATCATCAACCCTCCCCTAGCGATCGGCACCGTGGCGAACGTCGGGACGATGGCCGGATCTGGAGGTCCATGCAGGACGTGATCCGGGACAAGGAGGCACGGGCGCGCGTCCCAACCCTTCCGGCTCTCCCGGCAGGCGGCCCGGTCCCCATGTTTGGGGAGTTAGGGAGCGTCCTGGATTGGTGTTGCCAGGAGTTGGCCCGGTTCGCGGAGGCGACCGACACCATCCTGCGGCGTGTCGAGGTAAGCATCGTTATCCTTGTTGAAACTTTCAATGGGGGCGCGCAAGCGCACCCACTGGGTATAGCCCCTGAGATGCGAGCCGGCTGATCGGCTGTGGGGCAGCCGGGCCACATGTCCTTGTGTGACTTTTGATTTTGACTTCCTGTGGTAGGAGGGGAACTCCCAGCAGCAGAAGCTGTTTGACGAGGTGGTCTCCATCCACAACCGCGGCAAGCACGGCTTCTACCGGCTGGAGGAGGAGCTGGCGCGGGTGCGAGGTATGTTAGGTCTTGTGGGGGCGCGCGTAGCCCCCGGGAGCCTGGCAGCCGGAACGGGCCTGGAATATCCGGCTGATGCCCATTTTGCTTTGCAGAGGAGTTGACCACCCTCCGGGCAGAGAAGACCTGGGCGCTCTCCGAGCGGGACCGGCTGGCGTAGAGCATCCAGGCGGTCACCCAAGAGTGGGACCGACACAGTGCCCAGCTGGCAGATGGGCAGGCGGCCGAAGACCACCTGAAGGCCGACGTGGCACGGGAGGCGACGACCAAGGAGAAGGCCATCAAGGAAGCGACCAAATCCGCCCAACGCACCGTCGCCCGCCAAAACAAGGTGAATAGCCTTGAGAGGACGCTTGAGGAGTGTAGGGTGGCTTTTGTCGAGGCAGAGGCGGCGCTGGTGTCGGAGCGGGACTCGTCGCTCCTGTAAGAGCACATTTCTCCATGTGTGGTTTTGGGAATTGATGACACCCCTATGGACTAATGGTTGCCTTGAGTTATATTTGAAGGATTTGTCCATAAGCACTTCTTGAAGTCCATCTGTTGGGTTTCAAGGAGTTTATATGATGACCAAGGTGGTATTCAAGGTTTATCCAAAGATTGGTCATGTGAGAGTTGAGCTTATTGCAAGCATGTCTTGAAGAAGGAGATTGTGTGAGCATTCATGATTACCTTCAAGACTTCATCTTTATGAAGAAAGAAGATAAGATACAAGGTTGATCAAGACTAAGTCAAAGAGTGAATCAAGTGATCAACACACAAAGCGTGCAAGATGTACCGAGAGGGATCAAGTGATCCCATGGTATGGTAAGCATTGTCCATTATGCTTTGTGTACTAACCCATGTTCCTTGCAAGAGTTCTTTATGGGGTTAGGCATATTTCCATGGGATTGCATCAAGAGGAAGATCCCATACAACCCATGGAAGATGACATCAAGTGGTGATCGTTATCAAGGTTGCGGTGTGCAAGTTCAAGTGAAGCATCACAGAGAGATCAGGCTTGAAGCTTGCCATCCATTGTGATGTCAATGGACTTGTGAAGATGTGCCGAAGAGTATCTCACCCATAGTGGAGTATGGGGGAGCAATCATCTAGTCTTCATCAAGCCAACACAATCAAGAAAGGTGGTCCATCTAGAGGAAGTCAAGATCGTCATCATCTAGCTCAAGTGGACTATGTGCAAGGCTAAGGTTTGACCTTGATAGGGTTTTCTATTTTACCGGTCTCATAGTGGTAGTTGGGAGACTGGGTTATAGGGTAGGTAACCGTGCTATCAAGGGGGCTCTCAAGTGAGTAGCTTGATCGTATCATTCGTTGAGAGATCAAACCATTGCATTCTTGGCATCATCATATTTCTTGGTTCTTGGTTGGTTTTTGTCTTTGAGGTTTCTTGAGCTTATGGTCAACTTCATGACTAGCTCAAGTTCATCGAAAACAGAGTCCATATGTATATTCTATGATGTTTTCGATGTTGGTGTTATTGCCGATTCTTCATTGAAAGAGGTTTCTCATCTCTTTACCTTTGGTATTTTTATAGCTCTTGTCAACCTGGATCCAACAAGCTTGAGTTTGCTCAATTTGGAGCTCATTTGCAGAAGTTGTGGCAGTTCTGGTTTTGACTGTATTCTTCCGTTTTTCTAGCCGAGTAGTTGTAGGTGTTGCTGTTCCGTGGATTGCGGTAGTACCGCTCCTCGGAGCGGCAGTACCGCAAGTGGCACGGAAGTAATTTTTTACTTCCGCCCCGAGGGCGGTAGTAGTGCAAGCACGGAAGTAATTTTTTACTTCCGCCCCTCGGGCGGTAGTACCGCAAATGTCTTCCGGTACTACCGTGCGGACTTTTTCATAGAGTTTCCCTCTACGGAGGTTGGCACGGAAGTAATTTTTTACTTCCGTGCACCTCCAGTGGCTGCCTCTGCCGACCATGCGGTAGTACCGCACGGGCTCGCGGTAGTACCGCTCCGGCGGTTCTATCGCTTGTGGCCCCATGCTAACAGCCAGGGCCGGTTACTCCCATGCTAGCGGTAGTACCGCACAAGGCTGTGGTAGTACCACAAGCCGTCACGGTAGTACCGTGACTTTTGCGGTAGTACCGTGATACACGGGGCTGAGTGAGTGGATAACGGTTGGATTTTTCCCCACCTATAAAAGGGGGCTTCTTCTCCAATGGACCTGATCCTTTGAGTTTGTGTTCTTCCCCCATTGTTGACCTTCTTCGAGCTTGCTAACTCTCAATCCCTCCAATGATTCTTGCTAGTTCTTGAGGGAAAAGAGAGAGGAGATCTAGATCCACATTTCCACCAATCACTTTCTCCTCTAAGTGAGGGGAACCCCTTGGATCTAGATCTTGGAGTTCTTCGTGTTCTTCTTTGTTCTTCCTCTCATTCCCCTCCCTAGCATTAGTTGCTTTGGTGGGCTTTGGGAGAGAAGGACTTGGGCACTCCGTGTGCCCTTGCCATTGCATTTGGTGCATAGGTTTGAGTTCTCCACGGTGATACGTGGAAGTGAGAAGTTGAGAAGCTATTACTCTTGGGTGTTTGAGAACCTTAGAGCTTGTTCCTCTTGGGTGCTTTGGCGCCCTAGACGGTTGGTGGTGCCTCGAAGCTCAATCATTGTGGTGCAAAGCTCCGAGCAAGCTTCGGGGTCTCCAATTAGGTTGTGGAGATTGCCCCGAGCATTTGAGGTCACCTCAGAGCCGCAATCCATTGTGGTGAAGCTTTGTGGTGTCGTTGGGAGCCTCCAATCAAGTTGTGGAGATTGCCCCAACCTTGTTTGTACGGGTTCGGTGACCACCCCCAAGGGTCCCTTAGTGGAATCATGGCATCTTGCATTGTGCGAGGGCGTGAGGAGATTACGGTGGCCCTAGTGGCTTCTTGGGGAGCATTGTGCCTCCACACTGTTCTGAACGGAGATTAGTATCCGCAAGGGTGTGAACTTCGGGATACATCGTCGTCTCCACGTGCCTCAGTTATCTCTTACCCGAGCCCCTTTACTTATGCACTTTACTTTGTGATAGCCATATTGTTTCTTGTTATATATCTTGCTATCACTTAGTTGTCTATCTTGCTTAGCATAAGTTGTTGGTGCACATAGGTGAGCCTAGTTGTTTTAGGTTTGGTGCTTGACAAATTAAACGATAGTTTTATTCCGCATTTGTTCAAGCCTAAACCGTAATTATTTTAAAGCGCCTATTCACCCCCTCTAGGCGACATCCACGTCCTTTCAAGGGAGCCTGGGCACGCCCGCCTGGCCCGCACTGGCCCGCATCGACCCCACATATATTCGTCCCCATCCGCTCGCCGGACCAAACCCTAGCCACTTCACTCCTCTCCCCTCCCCTCCCATCCACCACCCAACCTCACCTCCGGCGATCTTTGGCCTTCTCCATCATGGCGGATAGCGGATCCGACTCCTTCACCTCCAGATCCGTCGATCACTAGCTCATCCCACGCAGCCCCAAAGAGGAGATGTCTGTCCGGCTTGTGCTCCGCCGCTTCATGAAGGCGGACGCCCTTTGGCAACCCTCCGACCCGCAACGTCGGGAATCCATTGCTTCAAAAAAACGGTGCCTAGATCTAGCGTTGCTGCCTCACTGGAGGCGGTGCGGTCCGTCTAGCGTCCGAACAACATGGCGGACGCGCAACCCCTCTGTTGGCATGCTGAGAACGCACCTTGGGCGTCCTTGGACCGTAACATGGCGCGGCGTGCCCGGTGTGCGAGTCAGCAGGCGCAGGAGGCGGTGAAGGCCCTCGCGGCGGTGGACCTTGGAGAGGCGGAGTCACACTCTTCGGCGCCTCGTATAATGCATGGGTGTTGGCGCCACAACTGCATCGTGGTTGACATCGTGTCCTCCCAGGAAGTATCCGTCATCGACCTGACGTCCACCGGCACCGTCTGGGTCACGGGCTCCGACGAGGAAGAGTAGGGCATGGGAGACGGTGGGAGCTTGACTCCCTTGAGCCGGCTAGTGTCCCATGTCCTACTCTACCTTGCTGGCGACCAGGCCGACACTACAAGGGGCGCAGCCGGTCGCCAGACATGGGCACGGTAGAACTGAACGAGCTATGGTTGTATTAGGTTATGTTGCATGTAATAATATGGATTTAAGGTTTCTAATTTGAGGTGTCTAGTTATAGAATGCATTATTTGAGGCGTGACCGGTCAATGTCCGAGGACGCGAGCGGGCGCGTCCGCGGGCGTTTGAGGGGTTGGATTTGCCAAGTCCGGCCGTAGATGCTCTTATACGGCTTTTGATTGTTGTGATACGTGGAAGTGAGAAGTTGAGAAGTTATTACTCTTGGGTGTTTGAGCACCTAAGAGCTTGTTCCTCTTGGGTGCTTTGGCGCCCTAGACGGTTGGTGGTGCCTCGGAGCTCAATCATTGTGGTGCAAAGCTCCGGGCAATCTTCGAGGTCTCCCATTAGGTTGTGAAGATTGCCCCGAGCATTTGAGGTCACCTCGGAGCCACAATCCATTGTGGTGAAGCTTCGTGGTGTCGTTGGGAGCCTCCAATCAAGTTGTGGAGATTGCCCCAACCTCATTTGTATGGTTTCGGTGACCACCCTCAAGGGTCCCTTAGTGGAATCACGACATCTTGCATTGTGCGAGGGCATGAGGAGATTACGGTGGCCCTAGTGGCTTCTTGGGGAGCATTGTGCCTCCACACCGCTGCGGAGATTAGCACCCGCAAGGGTGTGAACTTCGGGATACATCATCGTCTCCGCGTGCTCCGGTTATCTCTTACCCGAGCCCCTTTACTTATGCACTTTACTTTGTGATAGCCATATTGTTTCTTGTTATATATCTTCCTATCACCTAGTTGTATATCTTGCTTAGCATAAGTTGTTGGTGCACATAGGTGAGCCTAGTTGTTTTAGGTTTTGTGCCTGACTAATTAAATGATAGTTTTATTCCTCATCTGTTCAAGATTAAACCGTAATTATTTTAAAGTGCCTATTCACCCCCCTCTAGGCGACATCGATGTCCTTTCAGCTCCACTTCGCCATCGAGCTGGACAACTCCATCGAGCGTAAGTACCCGTTTTTCTATTTTTGGCCAACAACTTTCTTCTTGCTAGTTCTTGTCCTTGATTTGCCGTCTTCTCCTTCTTCCCTTCTTCTTCAGGGCGCTTCGCAGAGACCCAACGCCGTGCTAAGCGTGCCGTCGAGGAGCACCGGGAGTGTCTCCGGGCGCGCGGACGCTCCGTCGAGGAGGACTCCGCCTGGGATATGGCGGAGCTTGGGCTGCCCATAGAGAATGGCTGATCCACCTCGAGCAGAGCATGAAGCGGCTGAACACGACCGACAAAGAGGTCATCACTGCCTTGTGGCCGGGCCGTGAAGCTCCGGAGAGCCACGTGGCCTTGTGGCTGGAGCACGCCATGGACCGGCTCGAGGTCTGGAAGGCGTCGGCGGCTCGAGCTGGCGCGCAGATGGCGCTCCGGTTCGTCACCTCGTGGTATCGCGGCGTTGACCTGGACTGGCTGGCCACTATGCGGGACGAGCCGGCCGAGGAGCGGGCAGCCCACGAGCCCGTCCTCGTCTGCCGGGCCAACGAGCTTGCGTCGTACGTCGACCCGGACGAGCTCCTGCCGACCCTTAGCGAGGACGGCGAGCCGATGGCCAAGGACTCCTTCGGCAACCCCCAAGGTCCGGAGGACAAGGAGGTCGCCGATGAGAGCACTGACTCCAACATCTAGACGACTGGTACCGTGGAGGCTGCCCTGAAGGCCAAGGAACCGACCCGAAGGCCGCGACTACCTAAGGCCAAGAGTCGAGCCGCCCAGCGATGCACCGGCTGGAGACATGCCAGCGGCCTAAGCCCCTGGGCGTCTTATCTTTTCTTTTATTATTTCTCCTGCATGTTAGACTCAAGTCCACCCACTTGGGGTGTAATGTAATGAATCGCAATGGCCGTGGGCCTTTTTTTATTTTAAATTTGTGTTCTGAATGCTTGATGTGTTTGCCTATTATGCGTGACTGCTCGTGCTTATTCCTTTTTTTGCCCTTTTGGTTCCGTCTGCTTGGCCCTTTTTCCCCTTTGGTTTTGGCCCCGCCAGCTTGACAGCCGAGAGCCGATCTGTAGCTGGGTCGGGGCATCCGCCTCGAGGGAGCCGGTTCTAAACTCAGGAATTGCGAGAGTTTTTGGGTAAGTTGAGCGGCAGAGGCGAGGTGGTGGTCCGGCTAGACCTAGCCGGCAACCCACTTGCGGTCGATTTTTCATGTGCGCTAAGTTTCACCGCCCCAAGGCCCTGTTAGCCGGACAGCCGGGAGCCGGTCTGTAGCTGGGAGGGGTGGGAGGGCTTGCTTAGCTCACAATACTTGGTAGATTTCGGTGTAGGAGATATGCCCTAGAGGCAATAATAAATGTTATTGATTATCTCCCTGTTCATAATTAGGTTTATGTTCCATGCTATAACTGCTATGGTTCTCGAGTCTACAATAACCACGAGGCTTGAAGGAAGACTCATATGCACGTGTGCAATAATAAATGGTAAATTGTATTCCTAGTCTGGCCTCTAAGACTGGCTCAAGTATTGCATGATGATCCTGTTTTCCTGATCATGGGCATGGCTATGCCGGCAATTTTGAGGGCACCGTGTTAGAAGAACATTTGTGTTGAATCGACCCAAATTGATGTTATGCTATGAGATACATTTGTCATAAGTTAATGGTTAATAACACAGAGAAGTTAATGTTTGCATAATTCCTTAGACCATGAGAGTATCGAGTTTCTTCATGCTTGCTTCATGAAATTTGGGGTTTGTTAAACGTCATCCGTAAATGGGTGGCTATTACGGCGGCTTACGGGTTCATGGAAAAGTATGTCAAGTAACTTGATAGCTCAAGATTGGGATTTGCTCCTCCGACGATGGAGAGATATCTCTGGGCCCTCTCGGTGTTACGGTATCCATCATCGTCTGGCCAGACACTTTGTGATTTGATCACGGGGATGCCGGAAGACGGGAACGAAAAAAGAGAACAATACCGGTAACGAGGTAACTAGCATAGTGGAAAAGTTGTTAATCCACGGGGATGCCAACATGTCTCACCTCGGGTATTTGTAACATATCGCGAAGCAACAAGAATAGCACACGACAATTGGAGGTTCACTCGAATATTCATTCGTGTGGGTATAGGGGTCAATATGGGTGTCCACGGCTCCGATGTTGATCATTGATCGGAAGGGGTTCCGGGTCATGTCTATGCTTCACCGAACCTATAGGGTCACACGCTTAAGGGTCATCTATCTGCTGAATACTAGACAGGGAGTCTGAGAGAAAATCACCGAAAAAGTTTTGGACACCAAAAAAGTTTCGGACAGCGGAAAAGTTCCGCAGAGAGAACACCGGAACAGTTTCGGTAAAACTGAAAAGTTGTTTCAGGGGATACCATTAAGTCAAATTGGTTTCGGCACATGCCTGATAATTCTTGGAGGGTGCCAGAATCATTCTGGAAACTTCTGGGAATTTTCCGGAAGAAAAACGGGAAATGTTCCGGAGCTGCCGGAACCGCTTCAGATGTTTTTCGCAGATGAAAATCACTAATCCGGAATTGTTCCGATTTGAATTGAAAATTATTTTAGTGGGTGCTGGAAATGTTCTAAGCCCACATAAATATTTTCAGTTCAAACGGACGCTGAAAAATGTCATCGTGAATAGTGAAAGTACTTTTTGGGAGAAAATATCTCGTGAATAGTGGAAACACTATTATGAATAGTGGAAAACACTATTGGGAGAAAATATCTCATGACTAGTGAAAACATTATTACGAAATAGTGGAAAACACTATTGTGAATAGTGGGAAACACTATTTATGAATAGTGGAATCACTATTATGAATAGTGAAAATATCTGAGGGCATTTTGGTATTTTTACCATAGTCTCTCACCCTATAAATAGGGGTGAGGAGGCAGCCCAAAGACTCATCCCTTCTCACATACAAGTGCCATGCATGATCTGGCTTCTTCTCTCCCTCCCAGCGAAATAGTTTCGTAGAGCCGAAAGGCTGTCTGGGTTCCGGCAGGAACTAGTTCTGGACGGCGAAGCCCTGCCGGATAGATGACACTGTATGTGTGCTACTCTGTAGAGAGATCATAGTTTTGGTCTTAGTTTGAGAGTGCCTCCCGAAGGGCTGTCCGTGTGACCGTCCGAGTTTCGAAGGTCCTCCCGGAGGGCTGTCCGAGTGACAATCCAAGTTTTGGAGGTCCTTCCGAAGGGCTGTCCGCGACACCGTCTGGGGGACTGTGTGACCGCCTCCCGGAGGGCCGTTCGAGGGGAAGATGAGGGTATACATCCTCGCGGTTGGGAGGTTGTAAATCCTAGCTGCGGGGATCTGCACCGCTGATCGTCATCGACTCTACTTCCGCTGCGCTACGAGTCGGTAACGAAAAAGATCAAACCTTGTATGCAGTCTCCATAGTGGTCCTGGGCTGGTACGTAGGTCGGATATTTTTTGTTTTCTGCTGCGTTTCCCCAACATTCAGGAGAGGCGACCTAGGACCAGCCGGAGTGCCCGCGGGACCGGGAGCCAGGTCGGGAGCCGGTCATGAGAAAACCTTGGAGGGAAACGAAAAGGGCGTGCTCCAAGAGCCGGCCTGGGGAACCCATTGCATTCATAAGCCCAAACAGGGAGGGATACATACATACACTGGTTTTTTCAGTAGTAAAATGGATGAAGGAGCGCCGCGTTCCACGGACGCTGAGTTTCCTTGCCGGAGGCGTCTCTCTTGCGCTTCTACGGCTTCTGGGCGTCTATTAGGTAGTACGCGTTGTCGTGCAGTGCCTTGCTAATGATGAACGGGCCCTCCCATGGGGAGGACAGCTTGTGCTGGCCGGCTGTCCGCTGGATCCGCTTGAGCACCAGGTCCCCCTCGCGGAAGGAGAGCGACTTGATCTGTTTGCTATGGTAGTACCGGAGCTTCTGCTGATAGATGGCCGTCTGGCTCAAGGCCAGTTCGCAGGCTTCTTTGAGTAGGTCGATGCCATCTTCTCTTGCCTCCTTTGTGTCCTCTCCGTGTACAGGGTGACCCAAGGCGAGTCAAACTCGATATCGATGGGGATGATTGCTTCGGACTCGTACACAAGGAAGAAGGGCGTGCAGCCGGTTGATCGGTTGGGAGTGGTCCTAAGGCTCCAAAGGACAGCCGGCTGCTCGTTGACCCAGTAGCCGGCTGACCTCACCAGCGGCGTTACGAGCCGAGGCTTGATGCCGGACAAGATTAAGCCCTTTGCCCTCTCAACCTGGCTGTTTGACTATGGATGAGCGACGGAGGCCAGGTCGAGCCGGATGCCTTGCTTAGAGCAGAAACGCGCAAGCGCGCCCTTGGCGAAGTTCTCGTTGTTGTCGGTGATAATGTTGTGGGGAATGCCGTAGAGAACGTTATGTCATTGATTAACCAGACCTTCGTAGGGCCGTCCAGCTTCTTGATTGGCCAAGCCTCGATCCACTTGGTAAATTTGTCGACGGCCACCAGCAGATGTGTCATGTCGCCTCGTGCGGTCTTAAAGGGACCCACCATGTCCAGCCCCCAGGAGCTGGCCAGTTGGGACGCTGAAGATGCACTTCTCCGGGTTGAGCTTGATCTTGTACTCGTGCAGGTTCGCGAAGGTCTCCCGAAGATCGTTGAGGAGGCTGAAGTGCTTCTTGGTTTTGACGATGATGTCGTCGACTTAGACATGGACGTTCCTGCCTATCTAAGGCAGGAGGCACTTCTGCATGCACCGGTGGAAGGTGGTGCATGCGTTCTTCAGGCCGAAGGACATGGTGATATAGAAGTAGGCCCTGAAGGGTGTGATGAAGGAGGTCTTGAGCCGGTCCTCCGGATCCAGCTTGATTTGGTGGTAGCTGGAGTAGGCGTCCAGGAAGGACAGAAAATCACAACCGGCCGTGGAGTTGATGACTTTATCAATCCGCGGCAGGGGGAATGGGTCCTTAGGGCATGCCTTGTTCAGGCTGGTGTGGTCAATGCACATGCGCCAGGTCTTGTTCTTCTTCAGCACCAGGACTGGGTTGGCTAGCCAGTTCGGGTGGAAAACTTCCATGATGAGGCCGGCTGCGAGCAGCCGGGCGATCTCTTCTCCTATAGTACGCCGCTTCTCCTCAGAGAAACGGTGTAGGGGTTCCTTGACCGGCTTGACGTCCGGCCAGACGTGTAGTTTGTGCTCGGCGAACTTCCTCGGAACACCCGCCATGTCCTTGGGGGACCATGCAAAGATGTCCCGATTCTCACGGAGGAAGTCGACGAGCTCGCCTTCCTATTTGCTGCCGTGGCAAGAGCCGATGGTGACACACTGAGCGGGGTTGGCCGGGTCGAGCGGAATATGCTTGGTGTCCTTGGACGGCTGGAAGGAGGCCTCACCGACGGACTGCGAGGGAGGAGCCGGCATGGCCGGCTGGCTGGCAGCGAGGGCCACGAGCCGGTTGAGATATCGCTTTACCTCGTCTATCTACAGGGCCTCGGCCAGCCGGTTGTCGTCTCAAGCACACTCGATCAACATCTTGTAGTCTCCCGTGATGGTGATAATTCCCTTAGGGCCCGACATCTTGAGCTTGAGGTAGGCGTAATGGGGGACCGCCATGAACTTGACGAGAGCCGGCCGACCCAACAACGCATGGTAGGGACTCATGAGGTCCACTACCTCGAACGGCATCGGCTCACAGCGGAAGTGGTCGGGGCCGCCGAAGAGGACGTCAAGCATGATCTTGCCGACAGGGGAGCAGGACTTTCCAGGCACGATGCCATGGAAAACCGTCCGGCTCGCCTGTAGGTCTTATATTTTCAACCCCAGCTTGCGCATCGTGTCAAGGTAGAGGATGTTGATGTTGTAGCCACCATCAATCAGCACCCGTGAGAAGCGGCAGATGTGCTTCTCAGTGGTGCTGGTGAGGTCGAGGACCAAGGCATAACTGCCGAGAGTTGGCATCACAGCGGGGTGATCTGCCCGGCTCCAGGTGATCGACTTCTTTGACCAGTGCATGAACTGGGGAGTCGCCGACATGGTGGCGTTCACCTCACGATGGAGCCGACGTTGAGCTTGTTTACTCGTCTCTTCTCTGGTGAAGACGACGTAGCAACCGTCCTGGTTGGGGAACTGGTCATGTAGGCGATCGTCATTTTGGGCCGAAGCCAGGGCGGTAGCTAGGGCCAGGGCCGACGCACGGGCAGGCGGGGCGGGAGGAGCCGGAATGCCGTCCCCTGGGCCAATCACTGTGAGAAGATGCACTGTCGGAGCGTGTGTGTGTGGAGGGTTTGGCCTAGAGTGGTTCTTGCAGGGGAGGTCGAGCATCTGCTCGAAGGTGAGCTTGGGCTGCCAGGCAGCCTTGCCAGTGTGCTAGCGCTGGCTGGAAGACTAGGCAGCCGACTCCTGCTCCTCGATGGTGGCGACCTGCCGGCTCTCGTAGCGGGAGTCCGGCTGGTCATTCTTGCGCTTGTTGTTCTGTGGCTGCCGGTTGTCGGCAGCCGGTCGGGACGCCGGCGGCATTGGCGTTGCCTTGGCGGGCAGGGTCATCTTGACCCGAATGGTGGAGTCGGCCGTGGCGTACTTGTCCACCTTGGTCATGAGCTCGGCGAGCGTAGACAGCTCAGAGCACATGAGTTTGTGCTTGAGGGGGGTGCCGTCACGGCAGCCTTCGATGAAGTATTGTATGGCTTGCACCTCATGCACCCCCTCACAGGAGCTGCGGAGCTCGGTCCACCGGGTGAGGTAGTCGTGGAGGGACTCGTCCGGCCCCTGAATGCACATGGCTAGTTCATGGGGGCGGCCGGGCCACTTGTAGGTGCCGGTGAAGTTGCGGACGAAGGCCTCTTCAAAGTCCGTCCAGGTGTTGATGCTGCCGGCCGTCAGGCTATTGAGCCAGGTGCGGGCCGAGCCGATCAACATGAGTGGAGCGTAGCGAACAGCTACGCGTTTGTTCCCCCTAGCGATGCCGACCGTGGTGGTGTAATCGATCAGCCAATCTTCGGGCTTGGCGGCCCCATTGTACTTTGGGGTGTCTCGGGGGAGTGTGAAGCCGGTCGGGAATGGCTCGTTGAGGATCCAAGGGCCGAAACACGCCGGGCCAATCGAGCCCTCCTCTTCGAGGAGGGCCGACTACGCTAGTTGGTCGATGCGGAGGCGGGCGTCGTTCTCGCCGTGGGGGACGCGTAGTCCGAGCTGAGCCGAGAGCTCGGGGCGGATGACGGGCGGAACCGACCATTCCGGCCCACACCGCGGGGGTGGCATGTGCCCACGGTTGCGCCGGCTACCGACAGCCAGCGCCTCGTGGCGGCGGCCGCTGCGAGGCGGGTTGTTGGTGCGCCGGCTGTTTACAGCCAGTTGCTCGTTTCTCGATAACTGAGAGGGCCGGCGGTTGCTTGCCTCAACCCGGCGACAAGACACGCGAGGGGAGCAGGAGCGCTGAGCCGGTTGACGGCCAGCAGTCCCCGTGCCCTCGCGCTCGAGCCGGGGGCCTTCGGAGGCGGCGCCGCCTGCCGCGAGCAGATGTTGCTGCGCGTCAGCGGCGTCAATGAGGTCCTTGATGTGACGCTCGCGGGTGGCACGTTCTTTTCCCTCCAAGGTAGCCAAATCCTCGTAGGCTACCTTGGCGGCCCGTAGGTTGGCTGCGGGGGTGTCGTAGACGGGCATGTTGTGGCCCAAGATTTCGGCGACCATGCAACAGCAGACGCGCACAGCCCCACGCCGGCTGGGCTCAGTGCCAGCCGGGGTGAGAGCATAGGCGGAGGCGTACTCCCGCTGAGCGGCCTTCATGCGGCGACATGTGGCCATGAAGGCGCTGGCGTCCTCGAACAAGAGGCAGCAGGGAATGGCGAGGGGTCCCGCCCGGAGTATGGATCCGGCCGGCGCCGCGTACGGCCCCACGGTGGGCGCCAACTGTCGTCATTTTCTCATGACAGATGCCATGGGTAGGCTTATCGAAGGTGGTTGGGGCTGGAGGACGCCGACGGGCTCCGACTACGAGATTAGGCACAAGCGGTGGTGACACACGATGTACCTAGGTTCAGGGCCCTCTGTGGGAGGTAACACCCCTAGTCCTGCTTGGTCTAGTTGATGGATGGGTGGTTTTACAAGGTTGCTCCTAGAGCTGTATCTAGAGGAGGAAGAGGGAGCAGCTGACTCACCTTCGTTTGCTATGAAGTATGAGTGTGAGGGAAGTGTCCCGTGGGTGTGTGCGTGAGACTCGTCGTCCCTGTTGCATGGGGAGCTCGGGGGTTTTATAGGCCAACCCCCCGGCTTACAATATTCCTGAGGTACATAAATGAGGGGCCCGGCTGGCAGCCTCTCCGTCCAACCAGGGGGTCCTGCCCCTCGAGCCGTCTCGTCGCCCATAGGGTCCACCGGCTGAGCGATCCCCTTGCCCGCTAGGGCCTGCCAGCCGGCTCCGTGATTGTCCCCTACCCACCTACTACGGCATGGGTCGCTCGGGTGGCGTCGTCTAGTGCCAGCCGACCGAAGTCTCCAGTACGGCCGGCTGCACTGTAGCCACGACGGAGCATGTAATCGAGTGGGCAGGGCGTGCCGACACTATTGCCCCGCGCGGTCGCGGTCGCCAAGGTCAGCAACCTGGCCGGCTGATCTGTAGCCATGCGCGCCCGTGCGTCAGTGGCCACTATGGCTACATTGGCACCCGTCATGGGGGTTCCGTCGTGTCACTGTACCCGCATGCAGAGGGACGGGACAGATGCTTCTCCACCGAGGAGTCAACGGAGGAGGCGGCTAGAAATCAGCCGGCCGCGCCTAGCTGGCCGGGGGCCGGGCCGGCACCTCGACCAACCAGCAACGCGTCTGCCGGCTGCACGCCAGCCGGCCGTAAGCAGCTGGCCATGCGCTAATTTCTTTGAAGCGGGGGAGAGAACCCCATTGCTTTGGCCTACCCAGGGGTAATAACCCCGTCATCAGGTGTTGCTAAGTCTCTTGTTGTTGTTTGTTGAAACGATATGGGCTGTTCCTGAAGAGTCCTTGACAACTTCGCGTATGGTGAGTTGATGACGAAGGTGGTTCCCCATGACGGTCGTTGACGGGTCTTCTGTTGTATTCATGGTCGTGACAATGCCTCCTGCCCTTCTGAAACATCAAGGATTCCAGGTAGGAAATCCTTTATGCAATGACATTAACAAGGCATGATAGAGTTGTATCCTGTCGGTCTTGTTGACGATATCATTGGCAACAAGAGCGGGGATAATGAGGACTGTTTTCCTGCTCACTATAGTGAGGCGGACCAATGTCAAGGTTCTCATCCACCGGTGGTTACCGATACAACAACGATAATGACAGGATTGCTCTATTAGCGATGCATATAATGACCTTGCATTTGTTATGCCCTGATCATCCAAGCCAAGGTTTCATCAACCTGGGGCGGTGTCGAGGGTGTCACCATCTTCCTAGTCTTGATGCCTTCATCCTTCGAGAACGTATCTTCTATTGGTAGCTCCTTGTCTTCTATCACCAACTTGTGTCCAAGATATGTGGGGAAATGACTGGCAAGGTGGATCCTTTTCCAGGCTACCCACGAGGATTACAAGGAAGCCCGTGGTCAGGGGCACAAGGGTAGTAGCAACCATTTGCAAAGTTTTGAAAAGCAGACGAGGAGAGCTAAGAGAAAAGTGGTGGAAGTGATAAGGCAAAAACCTTTGCTTCCTTTGAAAATTTAGAAGAGGTGAGAAATATAGAGGTTTGTAAGTGATTTTGAAGGGTTTGGGAAAATGGTTTTGTCCTAACTAACGTCCATGCTAACTAAGGCCTTCCTACAGTCAGGATGGCTCTAATACCAACTCTGTGGGGACCCTGACTCATAAGTCGTGATCACCGAATGTACGTGCACAATGATCCTAGAGATCAATGCTCAGTGAACACACAGAAACTAAACAACAAGAGTCTTACATCCATTACATACCGGTTTACTGAAATATGGCCTTTATGGCCAAGTCTTCATATGATTGCAGCAGAAATCTTCAACGATAGCATGAACCCATGCCATCTGCCTTAACCCTACATGCCTTCTGACCGGGAAGCGTCCTAGCTCGCATGTACGTCACCAAGGTAATCTTCATCATAACCTGATCTTTCATGCCTGGCCAATAAAATAACTAGTGGCAAGCCAATGAGTACTTTGAATGTACTCGCAAGCAACCCATGTTTGGAACAAGGCAATAACAATGCATGATATAGCACTAATAGGTAAGTTTTTCAGAAAGCTAGTTTTGAGTGCAATGACATGATCAAGTAACTTAAGTAAGCATGCATCAACCATAGACATGTATTCATAAGAACACGTCACAGTCATCATCATAAGTAGGGGGTTGGATGTCTCATGTTCAACCATCACACCAAGTCCTCAGACTAGTCTCATGTACCGTCTAAACATCTCATGTTCAGTCATCATGCCAAGTCATCCGACTCGACTCAAATATCATCCTTGTCACCACACACACACACACACACACACACACACACACACACACACCAAGTTTTGAGGAAACATCCGGATGTTGTTTAAGAAGGACCTCCAACTGTCCATGACCGTGTACACGGCTATTCGAATAGTTTTACACTCTACAGAGGTTGCATGCTTTACCAACAAGACTCGGGGAACTTCCGTGTCATCCACGACTCACGGTATATTACATACCCGAGGTAAGCACCCGAACAATGTCTTTCCCATGGTGATACTAAACAAAGAGTCCACTCGTTGGTGCCATCCCTCATGATATACATCACACGTATCATCCATGAGGGCACGCAACAGTGTGCCCGGTGCCTATAAAGACAATGCATGGCCTTCCACTCCGGAACGACCCCATGTCGAGAGTGACCCCTTCACTCTCGCCACTGGTAATGCGGGCTCCCTGCTAGCACCAACCATAGTAATCAACAAAGCCCCTTCCCATATAGGGGTAGAGTGGTCGCACATGTAAGGTTGGGACGGTCAACAGACCTTAAATCTAATCCATTTAGGAAAACACACACACTCACACAACTTGATCCGGTACACCACTTCTTTCTCAAGTGGTTACCCAACTCAACATCATCTCCCTCGGGCATTAGTGGAACCCGACGAGTTTATTGAAAAGTCTTTGAAAATACTTTTGTTTCCATCACCATGCATATTCCCGATCCCACTTGCGTAGCATCTACTAGCAACCTAACTACTCCCACCCGCACAACCCTCATAGGAATGGAAGGGGCATGCACGATGCAAGTATCAATGGTAGAGCATCGGAGGCATCCCACCGAATGGGGAACACCACATCATGATCAAATCATCGAAACAACAAGTGTTATATGTTATGCATAAAAAAGTTTCTTAACAAGGTCAAAGGGCTACTTGTCTGGCTTAGCGATGTCCTTGAGGTCTTCACAAGCTTCTCGTCAACTCCGAGCACTTCGTCTACTTCGCCAACTATCGCCGGAAACAACCACAATAAGCAACACAACAAGCGGAAAAAATAAAAGTGCTCTATAGTTAGGAGTTTTATTTTTCTTGGACACCTCTGGTGAGTAGAAAAAAATAACCAAGGAGGTTTTATTGGATGTGGGTCCAAGGGGAGTTTTGAATAGTGGAAACGAAGGAAATGATGATCCTATAAGGTGTCCACGGGAAACATTTTTATAAAAGGAGTGGATGATCCAAAAAAATAGGGCATGATTTTAGAAACATGATGGAAGTGGTTTCATTTGATTTGGAGTTGGTATGAATTTCCTAGGAATTTGCAAAGTGATCCATATATGAAGAAATGGTTCAATAATCAACATAACAGACAAAATATATGGAAAAGTGTTCACATAATATATCATGAGTTTAGATACACCTAGGATTTTGAATCACTCCATTTGGTGCTATTATGAATGCTCTAGGGATTTTGCAAGGTGGCTCCATAATACAAGTTATAACAAAAATATGGGTGGATCAGAATATGCTATTTGGAAAAATTGTGAAATGCACATATTTGCATTGGTCATGAATTTAGGAGTTTGTAGAAATTTTAATCATCAAAATCGGAGTTGCATTGAATTTGATATGGATTTTACAAGTTTCTACAAAAATAGAAAATGGGTAAAAGCTTTACCAAATGGGCCAACCGCGCACCGAGCGTAGAATAGGAGCGACTGGAATGGGCCTACCCAATTGCTCAGCTGCGCTCGCACCGGACCACCTCAGAAGCATACTTCCAGATATATGTTTTCCTGCTACGAAAACGTACGCGACTGAAACCGCTACCACTTAATCCGCCGGGCCCGACCGGGTGTGGCTTACAGGCGGGGCCCGCACGTCAGGTCCATCTCCCTCCTCCCGCTCGAACAGGAGGAGGCAGGGAAGATGGGGCCGAGCGCACGCCCGCACCCGATCCGGTGGCTCCGGGCACCCCTAGATATGCGGAGCACTCTAGAGAGTTTAAGAGGCCGCGCCGTGCCCACCCAGGTGCCGCGCTACCGCGAGGGAGGGCCGTGGCGGTGGTGGCACAGGACGGCCGCGGGGATTCGTCGGGCCACCGTGGCTTCGAGCGCTCGGGCGTCCTCGTGGGGCAACGAAGATGAAGGGGGCTTCCAGGGGACTAGAGAGAGGTGCTAGGTTTGTCATCGGAGGAGTGGGAGCATGGGAAAGCTTGGGATTGACGGGAGGCCGAGGCGGGCGTCGTCGGCCAAAGGAGTAGGAGAAGGCCATGGGGGATAAAGGGATCTGGTCCAGGAGCTTTAGTGGATATAGAGGGAGAGAATGCACGGAGGGGGAGCTCGGGGAGGGAGAGGTAAAGCAAGGGGGCGACAGGAGGTCTCGGGCGCGCACGCCTTGGATGCCGTCGGCTTGGGTGAGCATGCATGCTAGAGGTCCCTTGACTACATTATGGATGCGGGGAGGGGCGTGGGAGACTTAGAGGGATACCCTGGCGCGCGTGGGCATCCTACCGCTGCCGGACGTGAGCTACCCGACGATGACAAGTGGTAGAGCGCCGGTTTTGCCTGTCGGTTTTGAGGTCACCACGCCAATGTATGTCTAGGGCATCATTTTGGTCGGAAAGAGCTGTCTAAAGTATGAGGCACTCATCCATTAGAGCACTGGTGGAGTTTCACTGCCTATGGAGCATGTGACGATGGTCTACCACTAAGGTTAATTTTGAAGCAGCAGCATTGGGGCTAGCCTAAAGGGATTTTACTTTAGGGAAATATGGCAAATACCTTTTCTAGTAGCCTTAGGTATGAATGAACTACAAGTACACCAAGTTTGAGATTAGGGAGACAAGTCTACAGGGTACTTGCAGTTCAAAGCTGTTTTTGCTGCCAAAAACTAAGTTCAGTTGATTTGCTCATAGTCTCCACATGAGCATGCCATGTTTTGGTTTGGATTAATGAATAATGATGCAATTGAATTTTTGGTAGAGTTTGGGGGCATTTGTGTGAACAGAATGATGGGAGGGTGGAAAGAGAGGTCCTCTTAAGATAAAAAGAGAGGGAAAATAAGGGAGTTACTTCCCAAATGATTGATCAGAGGCCATGGCAAGGTTACTGGAGGTAGAAGGGGGCTAGCCCATGCTGTGTTAAAAAATTAGAGACAAGGAGAATCTTTTTGGGCCCACTTTTCTTGTCCACAAGCTCATGGCTGAAGGTGTTTGTGCTGTGATTGGACTAGGCAGAGGGATTCTACGACCTTGAGATTTACCAGGGCTAAATGGTAAGTCCAATTGGTATAGATATGAAACTTGGCAAGATGATCACATATATCATACGTGACATGCTAGAAATTTCCTAGATTTATTTGAGAATATTTCTTATATAAATTTTTTAAATTCGTGAAATAGGCAGAAACGGTTTTGAAGGGTTTTGTCCAATATTTTGAACATGACCATGTGTTGAAACTCTTATATATGGACAATATATGTCCACTGAGGTTTAATAAATTTTCTCAAATATTTTGAAGGCATTTAAATAATTTTCCCCTATAAAAGACCATTTCCGGCCTTAAGAAAAAGCTTTAAATAAAATAGGAAAATAATATTTAAAATAAATATTTTGTGGTTTTGGTAAGTCTTATATATAGCGGGTTTTAAATAAAGCATTTGGGGAAAGAGGATCCACCCAATTTTGGGATTTGCAGTGCAAATTTCAAATCAGGGTTTTTTGAAAACCTAATTTAAATAAATGCTTTTTAGACAAAATAATATTTTTTAACTAGTTTTAAGTCCTATTCACACGGAATGGTCATTGGAGAAGATTTGGGATCAAGGAAAAGAGTTCTTGGGGGTAGGAGGATGTTTTATGAATATAGAGCACTAGCAAGCAATCAAACAAGCAAGCAAATAACACACAAGTCAAGCATTTAAATGCACACAGAGAGTTTAATCGGCCCTAGTTTTTGAGTCATGTTAACTTAGTCATGAGGCAAAACACAGGGTATGACACCCGAACGGGCCGGCTAAGCCCCGCCGGCCATGCTGCAGCAATTCAGCATCTGCACCGCCAGTTCCCAGCGGGCTCGACGCCGCACCACCGCCTCCTGGAGGTCGCACCGCGGACCCACCCCGCCGTCAGCCCGCCCGGACTCATATGAGGCCCAAAGGGCCCAGATCTGGGCCGAGCGGGCGCCGCCAGGTCGCGCCGCCGTGCTACCCCGCCACCAACGACGCCGTCGCCGTCCAGCCGTCCACCCGCGAAGCGCCACTACCCCGCTGCCACGCCGGACTGCCGCCGCCTAGAGATACCCCCCAGCCCGCTCCGTCCCGCGCTAGAGAAAACTGAGAGGGGAATGGCGAGGGGGGCGCTGCCGCCAGCGTCGCCCGGGCCAGGCCTGGCGGCGAGCCCCGACGACGGCAGCGGGGAGGGAGGGAGGGAGGGAGGGGGAGCTGGAGGAAGAAGGTCGGGGACGCGGCCGGTTGCCCGTGGGGGCGACGCGGGCGCGAGGGCCAAGAAGCTCTCCAAATAGTTTCACCCCGGTGGAGCTTTTAAGTCTCTTGGCTCAAAATAATTCTTTCTTAACTGAAACAGCAAGTTAGACATACTTACGTAGACCTCGGAATGACCACATATTGTTTCCAAACATTGAACTGTTTTTTTGGGGTGTTCAAACATTGAACTCGGATCATGAAGCTTCAGATTAAACTGTTACAAGTATTCCACAGCTTTTTTTTTTGGGAGATTCTGTAAAATAAAAGGCCTACAAACCTGATTTTCTATGAAAAAAATCACTTGAAGCTTGCCTGCAAAAATCTGAGGTACAACAAGAGAAGGTTACAAACTTGAATGGTACAAATACACAACAGCTCCAGACCTCTCATGCAAAAAATATCTTCCGAGCATAACGAGTTATGTTTTTTCTATCTCCGATCCGTTCTGACTTTGAAATGAATAAAGTAAGTTATCAAATTTTACATATGACACTAATAAAAGAAAAATATTATCAACCTGTCACCTTAAACATTCCGCTGCCCCCTACGTACTCTCTGTGTGGAGTTCTCTTTCTGGGGAGAGATTATTTAAGCTGAACAATTGTTCCGAGAATCTAAAATAGAACTTTAGTACATCGATAGATCAAGGGAGGGATGGGTAGATACCTATAACATGTGGATCAATGGATACATCAATGCAGCAAATTCATCTACATATACGTATGGAGGAGGTGGTGCTGGACATGAATCATTGAATAACATTGGCGTAGAAAATCAAGAAGAAGGACCGAGCTTTAGTTGCACAACCACACATACAGGGTGGATAGTAATCCACATCGTCTCGCAAAAACAAAAGGAATGATGAATGACAGTAGGTCTAACATTAGCTTAGCAATGGATCACCTCGTACATAAATAAAACAAAGGACACCCTTTTGCTTCATGACAGATGGAAAGATACATTACCGGTAAAAGAAGGCAACAAAGTTGAGCTTGAGCGCATTGATCTTGGGCAGAAAGGCTTGCGCGTATTGTGAGCTGAAGAGTGACGGAGAAAAGAGGGGAATAATATGGATGGATAATGAGCTTAACCATTAAAATTCCTCAGATACAAACCTTTTTTGATGAGAAGCAAAAGCAAACTTGACGGAGGAGGTGAAACATCGCATGGATGAGGTCATGAGGATTATTCATGTCCTCTTAAAGGATACCGCGATTAAAGAGCTCTAACACGGGCGCATGCATGTAATGGGCCAAGTAGGAGAAGGAGGGTGGCTGCTTGTGGTGATGTGGCATGCATGATGAGGTGGACTGTGTGCATGTTGAGAAAAATCCTTGTAGTGGGGATCAACTATTTAGATAAATTAGATGATTCTCCACGTGTTGCTACAGTAAATTTATTTAAAATGCATAAATAAATGCTAAAATAACTATACCAAATGAAAAGAAAATATGAGATTGAAATCAATAAAAAGAAGTGTCGAAAAATAATAAGTTCTTTTTTAAAATTGCAGTTAAAAATGTCATTTCGAACCAAGAATATGAAGGATGACTAACATGCATATATGATGTGGCAGCGGTACATGCATAGACTAAAATGCATGGTTTGCTTATGTGACATAAAGTGCATGTCTTAATGGAAGAGAAGATTTAAATACATGAATTAGTGAGGATGTTGAGGTGATCACTTTACATGTTGAAAAAAATAGGATGAACTTTTTAAAAATAGAAGATATGTTGCTAGCTAGCTGACCCATGGATCAATTTTCTTGAGAAAGATCAATTGGGTCGACCGAGAGACAAAATTCAGTTGAGCTATATATATAATGCTCAGGTGTAGATCAACAGGATTGACATGACCAGACTATAATTCATACTCCCTCCATTCCACAATGTAGTGCGTCCACACTTTCTAAAATCTAAGTTTGATCGCAAATTTAACCAATTGCGGAGGGAGTAAAAATTATATCATTGAATTCGTATACGAATGAAGTTTTTGATGATACAATTTTTACTCTCGTCGTAATCGGTCTTGTTGGTTAAATTTATGGTCAAACTTAAAGCTCAAAAATTAAGGACGATTGTATTATAGAATGAAGGGAACAGTAATCAACTAAAACCAGATATATAAGTACCGGTCCTCCTTATAATTTTCCATTACTTTTTTTCTTCCAATAATAGTACCAACAAGTCGATCAATATGCATATACAGTTAAGTGAGAGATCGATCCACCTCATTATACCACAATCGGAGCAACTCCTCGGTTGGTTTAGCAAGCTGACCGTAGGAAAGGAAGCTAATGCTAGCTATGGAAATGCACACACAACTGCCAGACTACAGAATATGTTTAACCATCTTCTAACGGTACAATAAGTCCATATGGTACAAGAGTACTTAATACAAAATACAACATACCACAGGTCCACCACATACTCCTCCACCTTCTATAGGCTTACATAAATTGAGTCAAAATCCAATTTCCCACTTCTATCACCCCCGCGGTGGCCTGGTGCCAGAAATATACGTGTGGAGTTTCCCATGTACTCCCTCCGTCCGAAAAAACATGTCCAGTCTTAGTTCAAATTTATTTTTATACAAAACCCCCTTGGGATTTCAAATCCGTTGCAATCAGGCCCTTCTCCTCCGCCGCGACGCCGCCGCGAGCCGCCTGCTCCTCCGCCCCGACGCCGCCGCGAGCCGCCCTGCTCCTCCGTCCTGACGCCTCGAAGGACGACGCCCCGACGCCTGCCCTTCTTCCTCCCTCCACGACGCCCGCCCCCGCCTCGGTCTCCCGTGGGTACAGCGTCGCCCCAGCCGCCGTACGGATCAGCCGACGGACCCACTTGCGTCGCCGCCCACCTGCCCCGCGGTAGCCATCTTGCGCCGCCGTCGCCCCTGCTCACCTGCGCGCACGGAGGACAGCTTCGCCTCCTCGCTGCTCCTCCACGGCTCACAGGCGGCTCCTCGTCGGCGTCCTGCTGTCATCCCCGACCCGCCAAGTCCAGCCACTCCGGTGCTAGTGTTGGCCGCTCAGCAACTGGCCGCTCCTCTGCGTCAACTCCTCCTCTGAAAGTCTGAAATTTCAGTAAATTGCTGCTCCTATGCAACTGGCTGCTCGTCCCCTGCTCGTGTTGCTGTCGCCGGAGGTCCCCTTCTCGTGCTTCTACCACCAGAGGTACCCTTCTCGTGCTGCTGCCGGTGATAACAAGCAGAGCTCTTCCAACATTATTCAGTTAACTGTTAGTACTACAAAAAATTCAGTTAACTCTTAGTATTCCAGAAAATTCAGTTAACCGTTAGTACTCCAGAAAATTCAGTTAACTGTTAGTACTCCAACAAATTCAGTTACCTGTAAATTTGGAGTAGTTTGATGTTGATCTTCTTCCTACAAGTACTACAGAAATGCTAGGGCAAACAAACAACACTACTATTATAACTGAATTTTAACTGAAGTGTTATACTCCGAAGTGTGATGATTGTCTACTGTCTTAGATGATTTTAGTGTTGCTGCATGGTCAGAGTACTGTCTTAGATTAGTTGGGTCAGACTACGGTCAATTTTAGACTACTGTCAATTTTAGATGATTTTAGTTTAGATTATGGCTGAATGAATTGTAGCAGAAACAACTTCTGTCTTAGATTAGTTGTATGCAAGCTGCTCATGTATAACTATGCTCTACTGCTACTCATGTATAACTATGCTCTGTTGCTGCTCTTATTTCTTTCACTTGCAATGCTCCTTCTTGACATGACACCCTGTGACCAGCAAGTTGATAGATATAATCAACTAGATCAATTGCTATCTTATCTCAATTGCTATCTTATTTCCAATTAATTTTAGCCCACAATCAATCAATTCATTTTGGAAACAATTAATATGATTCCACCAGATTACTCAAGGCTGGAGTATATTTCCATATATTTTCATTTAGTCTTATGGACCATCTAAAAAAATATTATCTCAATTGATAATAATTGCTATCTTATCTCAATTGCTATTTTTATGATTATGTGCTAACCATCCATCTTACTCTTGTTAGGGGTACAGATAGGATCAAACAATGGATTTGAATTTGATACCGGAAGAGGAGGATCAAGCTCAACAAGGTGACATTATGGACTTGAATTTGATGCCGGAAGAGGAGGATCAAGCTCAACAAGGTGACATTGTGGATTTGAATTTGATGCCGGAAGAGGAAGATCAAGCTAGACAAGGTGACATTATGGATTTATCTAGTGAATAATTTATCTAGTGAACTCAGTTTAACTGAATATGGTGTCTGAACTCAGTTTATTGAGTCTGAAACTTAACTTGTTATTGCACAATTATAGTTGAATTTAGTCAGAACAAAACTGGCGGCCGCTGGTGCTTACTTTTCGGCGGCGATGAGGTCAACCTTGTGTCCCTTGCGCTTGGTGCGCATCTCGTCGCGGGGCGGGTCGTAGGTCCAGTCCTCGCCGGCGAGGAGCACCTCCTTGCGGAGCCGCGCACGCTGCCGGCCGCTGATCCCCAGCGGCTTCCGCGCCCCCAGCTCCCAGGACGAGCATGGGGCAGTGGCTGGAGGAATTCTAGGGGCACGAGGCAGCGCCGCTACCGGAGCCGGCAAATCCCGAGCTTTTGAAGAAAAGGAGATCCCTTCCCTCTTGAGCTCCTGGCGTGGACGAAGAGAAGAGGCGAGACGAGGGGAGAAGTGTTGGAAATATGCCGTAGAGGCAATAATAAATTAGTTATTATCATATTTCCTTGTTCGTGATAATCGTTTATTATCCATGCTATAATTGTATTGAATGGAAACACATTACATGTGTGGGTAAATAGACAACACTCTGTCCCTAGTATGCCTCTAGTGAACTAGCTCGTTGATCAAAGATGGTCAAGGTTTCCTAGCCATTGACATGTGATGTCATTTGATAACGGGATCACATCATTAGGAGAATGATGTGATGGACAAGACCCAAACTACAAACGTAGCATATGATCGTGTCAGTTTATTGCTACTGTTTTCTGCATGTCAAAGTATGTGTTCCTATGACCATGAGATCATGCAACTCACTGACATCGGAGGAGTACCTTGTGTGTATCAAACGTCGCAACGTAACTGGATGACTATAAAGGTGCTCTACAGGTATCTCCGAGGGTGTTTGTTGAGTTGGCATGGATCAAGACTGGGATTTGTTACTCTGTGTGACGGAGAGGTATCTCAGGGCCCACTCGGTAATACAACATCACAATAAGCCTTGCAAGCAATGTGACTAAGTGTTAGTCACGGGATCTTGTATTACGGAACGAGTAAAGAGACTTGCCGATAACAAGGTTGAAGTAGGTATGGAGATACTGACGATCGAATCTCGGGCAAGTAACATACCGAAGAACAAAGGGAACATCATACGGGATTAACTCAATCCTTGACATAGAGGAACGACCGATAAAGATCTTCGTAGAATATGTAGGAACCAATGTGGACATCCAGGTCCCGCCATTGGTTATTGACCGTAGAGGTGTCTCGGTCATGTCTACATAGTTCTCGAACCCGCAGGGTCTGCACACTTAAGGTTTGGTGACGTTTCGGTAGTATAGAGTTATGTATGGTGGTGACCGAAAGTTTTTCGCAGTCCCGGATGAGATCCTGGACGACACAAGGAGCTCCGGAATGGTCCGGAGGTAAAGATTCATATATAGGAAGTCCTATTTTGGTCGCCGGAAAAGTTTCGGGCTCATCGGTAGTGTACTGGGAGTGCCGGTAGTGTACCGGAGGACCATCGGGAGAGGTATTTCGAACCAAGAGGCTACATGGGTTGTGGGAGGGTGGAAACCAGCCCTTAGTGGGCTGGTGGAAGTCCTCTAAGAGGCCCATGCGGCTGGACTTGAGAAAGAAAGAAAAAACCCGCAAAAGGTGGGAATAGACTCCAAGTAGGAAAGGAGCAATCCTAGTCCTACTAGGATTGGAGGAGGACTCCTCCAATCCTCCTTGCGCAAGAGGCAAGGCAGGGCTGCCTTGTGCGCCAGCCCTCCTCCTCCCTCCCTCTTATATATACTGGAGGTATTGGGTGTTTTGCACTTGATTTTACGGCCACGTGCTACCCGTTCCACCGGTGCTCCTCTAGATCGGATTTCCGCAGTGCTTAGGCGAAGCCCTGCCGGAATTGCTCCACCACCATCGCCGGAGCGTCGTCACGCTGCCGGTGAACTCTTCTTCCTCTCCACTTCATCTTGCTGGATCAAGACGGTGGAGATCGTCATCAAGCTATACGTGTGCTAAACGCGGGGGTGCCGTCCGTTCGGCGCTAGATCGGAAGGACCGTGATCAAGATCGCGAGACGGTTCGTGATGAGTTCACGGGACAGATCGTGATGAGTTCACGTGATGGATCATGATGAGATCGCGGGACGGATCGTGATGAGTTCGCAGGACGGATCGTGATTGGATCGCGGGACGGATTGTGATGTGATCGCGGGACGCTCGGCGATTTGGATCGCGAAGATGTTCGACTACACCAACCGCGTTTCTTAACGCTTCCCGCTTAGCGATCTACAAGGGTATGTATATCCACTCTCCCTCTCGTAGATGCTCATCACCATGGATAGATCTTGCGTGTGCGTAGGAAATTTTTTGTTTCCCATGCAACGTTCCCCAACAGTGGCATCATGAGCTAGGTCTATGTGTAGATGAGATCTCGAGTAGAACACAAAAGGTTTGTGGGCATTGATGCTTAGATTGCTTCCTCCCTTGATCGGATTTTGGTTCAGCGGTATTGTGAGATGAAGCGGCCCGGACCAACATTACTCATACGCTTATGAGAGACCGGTTCCCTCGACGCAACTTGTTACCTAGATGGCTTGCGGGTGGCAGTTTCTCTCACTTTAGTTGGATCGGATTCGACAAAGGCGGTCCTTGAGAAGGTTGAAAAGCAACTAGTGTATCACCATTGTGGTTTTTGCGTAGATGAGAATTGTTCTTGCTAGATACCCGTAGCAGCCACGTAAAACATGCAACAACAATTAGAGGACGTCTAACTTGTTTTTGTAGGGTATGTTGTGATGTGATATGGCCAATTACATGATGTGATATATGTGATGTATGAGATGATCATGTGATGTATAGAATTTCACGACTTGCATGTCGATGAGTACGGCAACCGGCAGGAGCCATAGGGTTGTCTTTAATTATTGTATGACCTGCGTGTCAATCATTAAGCGCTATGTAATGCTTTACTTTATCGCTAAACGGTAGCAATAGTAGTAGAAGCATGCAGGGCGTGACAACCCCGATGGCGACACGTTGATGGAGATCATGGTGTCGTGCCAGTGACGATGGAGATCATGCCGGTGCTTTCAAGATGGTGATCTAAAGCACAAGTTCATGGCCATATCATGTCACTTATGAATTGCATGTGATGTTAATCCTTTTATGCACCTTGTTTTGCTTAGTACGACGGTAGCATTATAAGGTGATCCCTCATTAAATTTCAAGATAAATTGTGTTCTCCCCGAGTGTGCACCGTTGCGAAAGTTCGTCGTGTTGAGACACCACGTGATGATCGGGTGTGATAGACTCTACGTTCACATACAACGGGTGTAAGCCAGTGTTGCACGCGCAGAACCCTCGGGTTAAACTTGACGAGCCTAGCATGTACAGACATGGCCTCAGAACACAAGAGACCGAAAGGTCGAACATGAGTCATATAGTAGATATGATCAACATGATGATGTTCACCATTGTAACCACCTCAACTCACGTGATGATCAGACTTGAGTTGGTGAATTTGGATCATGTATCACTTGGATGGCCGGAGGGATGCCAATTTGAGTGGGAGTTCTTAAGTAATATGATTAATTGAACTCATTATCATGAACATAGTCAGTAGTGTCTTTGCAAATTATGTTGTAGATTACTTGCTCGCGCTGTAACTCCCTTAAATTTTTATATGTTCCTAGAGAAATAGAGTTGAAAGATGATTGTAGCAATATTGCGGATTGGCTCTGTGATCTGAGGATTGTCCTCGTTGATGCACAGAAGGCTTATGTCCTTAATGCACCGCTCGGTGTGCCAACCCCTCTAGCGTCGTCTGTAGATGTTGTGAACATCTGACAGGTACGTGCTGATGACTACTTGATAGTTTAGTGTGTCATGCATTACGGCTTAGAATTGAGGCTTCGAAACGTTTTGAACATCACGGAACATATGAGATGTTCTAAGAGCTGAAATTAGGATCTCAGGCTCGTGCCCGTGTTGTGAGATATGAGATCTCCAACAAGATTCTTTGCCTGCAAGATGAATGAGAATAGCTCAATCGTTGAGCATGTGCTCAGATTTTTTGGGTGCTACAATCGCTTGAATCGAGTGGGAGTTCATCTTCCAGATAAGATAGTGATTGATATAGTTCTCCAAGTCACTTTCACTAAACTACTAGAACTTGGTGATGAACTATAAAATGCCAGGGATAGAATTAATGATCCCTGAGCTGTTCGCAATGTTTGACACCGCGAAGGTAGAAATCAAGAAGGAGCATCAAGTGTTGATGGTTAGTATAACCACTAGTTTCGAGAAGGGCAAGGGCAAGGTGGGAAACTTCATGGATGGCAAGTCAGTTGCTGCTCCAGTGAAGCAACCCAAAGTTGAACCCAAAACCCGAGACTAAGTGCTTCAATTATGAGGAGAGAGGTCGCTGAAGCGGAATAACCCTAGATACTTGGTAGATAAGAAGGCTGGCTACGTCGACAGAAGTATATTTGATATACGTGTTATTGATGTGTACCTTGCTTGTACTCATAGTAGCACCTGGGTATTGGATACCGGTTCGGTTGCTAAATGTTAGTAACTCGAAATAAAAGCTACGGAATAAACGGAGAACTAGCTAAGTGTGAGGTGACGATGTGTGTTGGAAATGTTTCCAAGGTTGATGTGATCAACATCGCACGCTCTCTCTACCTTCGGGATTAGTAACAAACCTAAATAAGTGTTATTTGGTGTTTTACGTTGAGCATGAACGTGATTAGATCGTGTTTATTGCAATACGGTTATTCATTTAAGTTAGAGAATAATGGTTATTCTGTTTACATGAATAATACCTTCAATGGTCATGCACCCAGTGAGAATGGTTTGTTGAATCTTGATCGTAGTAATACACATGTTCATAACATTGATGCCAAAAGATGCAAAGTTAATAATGATAGTACCACATACTTGTGGCACTGCCGCTAAATGTCATATTGGTATAAAACGCATGAAGAAACTCCATGCTGATGGATCTTTGGACTCTTTCGATTTCAAATCGGTTGAGACATGCGAACCATGCCCCTTGGTCAAAGATGACTAAGGACCCCGTTTTCTGGTTTGACGGAGCGGGCAAGTGATTTATTGGAAATGATATATGTTGATGTATGCAATCCAATGAGTCTTGTAGCGTGCGGTGGATATCGTTATTTTCTTACCTTCACTGATGATTTGGGTAGATATAGTGTATGTTTACTTAATGAAACACAAGTCTGAATCATTTGAAAAGTTCAAGCAAATTCAGAGTGAAGATTAAGATCATCGTGACAAGAAGATAAAAGTATCTGCGATATGATCGTGGAGGTGAATATCTGAGTTACGAGTTTGGCATACAACTTTAGACAATGTGAAAGTTGTTTCACAACACACGCCACCTAGAACACCATAGTGTGATGATATGTCCGAACGTCATAGTCATGCTCTATTGGATATGGTGCATGTTATGATGTCTCTTATCATTTTGCTACTATAATTTTGGGGTTGTGCATTAGAGACAACTACATTCACTTTAAATAGGGCACCATCTAAATCCGTTGAGATGACACCGTGTGAACTATGGTTTGATAGAAACCTAAGCTGTCATTTCTTAATGTTTGGGGCTGTGACGCTTGTGTGGAAAATGTTTTCACCTAATGAGCTTGAACCCAAAGCGGACAAATGCATCTTCATAGAATACCCTAAGAACAGTTGGGTGAACCTTCTATCTCATATCCAAGCATAAAATGTTTGTTGCTAAAACTGGGTCCTTTCTCGAGAAAGGGTTTCTCTTGAAAGAATTGAGTGGGAGGAGGATATAACTTGATGAGGTTATTGAACCTCTGCTTCAACCAGGAAGTAGCGCATCGCAGAAAGATGTTTCTGTGAAGCCTACGTCAGTTGAAGAGGAAGTTAATGATGATGGTCATGAAGCTTGAGATCAAGTTACTATCGACCTACAAGGAAAATAGAACTTGATGAGGTTATTGAACCTTTACTTCAACCAGAAAGTGGCGCAGCGCAGAAAGATGTTTCTGTGAAGCCTACGTCAGTTGAAGAGGAAGTTAATGATGATGATCATGAAGCTTCAGATCAAGTTACTATCAAACTTCGTAGGTCGACAAGGACATGTACTGCTATTGAGCGGTACGATAACCCTGTCCTGGAGGTCATGTTGTTGGACAACGATGAACCTACAAACTATGGAGAAGCGATGATGGGCCCGGAAACCAACAAATGGTTAGAGGCCATGAAATCCGAGAAAGGATCCATGTATGAAAACCAAGTATAGACTTTGGTGGACTTGCTCGTTGGACGGCAGGTCGTTAAGTACAAATGGATCTTTAAAATGAAGACAAACGCTGATGGTAAATGTTACCATTTGTAAAGCTCGACTTGTTGCAAAGTAGTTGACGACAAGTTCAAGGATTTGACTGCGATGAGACTTTCTCACTCATAGCAATGCTAAAGTCTGTTGGAATTATGTTAGCAGTTGCTGCATTTTTCAATTATGAAATCTGGCAGATGGATGCCAAAACATCGTTTCCTTCCTTAAGGAAAGGTTGTATGAGATACAAACAGAAGGTTTTGTCAGTCCTAAGGATGCTAAAAGGTGTGCGAGCTTCAGTGATTCTTCTATGAACTGATGCAAGCATCTCGGAGTTGGAATATACACTTTGATGAGGTGATCAACGTTTTTGAGTCTATACAAAGTTTACGAGAAACTTGTATTTGCAATAAAGTGAGTGGAAGCACTATAAAGTTTCCGATAAGTATATGTGGATGACATATTGCTATTCAGTAATGATGTAGAATTTCTAGAGAGCATAAACGGTTGTTTGAAAAGAGTTTTTCAAAGGAAGGCCTGGATAAAGCTACCTAATTGTTGAGCATCAAGATCTATAAAGATAGATCAAGATGTTTGATAAGACTTTCAATGAGTACATACCTTGACAAGATTTTGAAAGAGTTCAAAATGGATTAGTCAGAGAGAAGTGTTCTCGCCTGCTTTGTAAGGTGTGAAGTTGAGTGAGACTCAAAGCTCGACCACGGCAGAAGAAAGAGAAAGGACGAATGTCATCCCCTATGCCTTAGGCATAGGCTCTGTATAGTATGCCATGCTGTGTACCGCACCTGTGTGTGCCTTGCCATGAGTCCGTCAAGGGGTACAAGAGTGATCCAAGAGTGGATCACTGGACAGCGGTCAAGATTATCCTTAGTAACTAAAAAGTAAGGAAATGTTTCTCGATTATGGAGGTGATAAAGAGTTTGTCGTAAAGAGTTACGTCGATGCAATCTTTAACCCCAATCCGGATAACTCGTAGTAGCAATCTGGATACGTATAGTAGGAGCAGCCATTTGGAATAGTACCAAGTGCGGTAGCAGTGTTTACAGTTTGGCATAGAGATTTGCAAAGTACACACGGATCTGAATGTCGCAGACCCATTGACTATAAAGACCTCTCTCACATGCAAAGCATGATCGAGCCCCAGAACTCATTGGGTGTTAGATTCATAACAATGCGAATCACATGGTGATGTGAACTAGATTATTGACTCTAGTGCAAGTGGGAGACTGTTGAAAATATGCCCTAGAGGCAATAATAAATTAGTTATTATCATATTTCCTTGTTCGTGATAATCGTTTATTATCCATGCTATAATTGTATTGAATGGAAACACATTACATGTGTGGGTGAATAGACAACACTCTGTCCCTAGTATGCCTCTAGTGAACTAGCTCGTTGATCAAAGATGGTCAAGGTTTCCTAGCCATTGACATGTGATGTCATTTGATAACGGGATCACATCATTAGGAGAATGATGTGATGGACAAGACCCAAACTACAAACGTAGCATATGATCGTGTCAGTTTATTGCTACCGTTTTCTGCATGTCAAAGTATGTGTTCCTATGACCATGAGATCATGCAACTCACTGACATCGGAGGAGTACCTTGTGTGTATCAAACGTCGCAACGTAACTGGGTGACTATAAAGGTGCTCTACAGGTATCTCCGAGGGTGTTTGTTGAGTTGGCATGGATCAAGACTGAGATTTGTTACTCCGTGTGACGGAGAGGTATCTCAGGGACCACTCGGTAATACAACATCACAATAAGCCTTGCAAGCAATGTGACTAAGTGTTAGTCACGAGTTCTTGTATTACGGAACGAGTAAAGAGACTTGCCGGTAACGAGGTTGAACTAGGTATGGAGATATCGACGATCGAATCTCGGGCAAGTAACATACCGAAGAACAAAGGGAACATCATACGGGATTAACTGAATACTTGACATAGAGGTTCGACCGATAAAGATCTTCATAGAATATGTAGGAACCAATGTGGACATCCAGGTCCCGCCGTTGGTTATTGACCATAGAGGTGTCTCGGTCATGTCTACATAGTTCTCGAACCCGCAGGGTCTGCACACTTAAGGTTTTGTGATGTTTCGGTAGTATAGAGTTATATATGGTGGTGACCAAAAGTTTTTCGGAGTTTCGGATGAGATCCCGGACGTCACAAGGAGCTCTAGAATGGTCCGTAGGTAAAGATTCATATATAGGAAGTCTTATTTTGGTCGCCGGCAAAGTTTCGGGCTCATCGGTAGTGTACTGGGAGTGCCGGTAGTGTACCGGGGGACCATCGGGAGAGGTATTTCGACCCAAGAGGCTACATGGGCTGTGGGAGGGTGGAAACCAGCCCTTAGTGGGCTGGTGGAAGTCCTCTAAGAGGCCCATGCGGCTGGACTTGAGAAAGAAAGAAAAAAACGCAAAAGGTGGGAATAGACTCCAAGTAGGAAAGGAGCAATCCTAGTCCTACTAGGATTGGAGGAGGACTCCTCCAATCCTCCTTGCGCAAGAGGCAAGGCAGGGCTGCCTTGTGCGCCATCCCTCCTCCTCCCTCCCTCTTATATATACTGGAGGTATTGGGTGTTTTGCACTTGATTTTACGGCCACGTGCTACCCGTTCCACCGGTGCTCCTCTAGATCGGATTTCCGCAGTGCTTAGGCGAAGCCCTGCCAAAATTGCTCCACCACCATCGTCGGAGCGCCATCACGCTACCGGTGAACTCTTCTTCCTCTCCACTTCATCTTGCTGGATCAAGACGGTGGAGATCGTCATCAAGCTATACGTGTGCTAAACGCAGAGGTGCCGTCCGTTCGGCGCTAGATCGGAAGGACCGTGATCAAGATCGCGAGACGGTTCGTGATGAGTTCACGGGACAGATCGTGATGAGTTCACGTCACGGATCATGATGAGATCGCGGGACGGATCGTGATGAGTTCGCGGGACGGATCGTGATTGGATCGCGGGACGGATCGTGATGTGATCGTGGGACGCTCAGCGATTTGGATCGCGAAGATGTTCGACTACACCAACCGCGTTTCTTAATGCTTCCCGCTTAGCGATCTACAAGGGTATGTAGATCCACTCTCCCTCTCGTAGATGCTCATCACCATGGATAGATCTTGCGTGTGCGTAGATTTTTTTTTGTTTCCCATGCAACGTTCCCCAACAAGAAGTCGGCCGAAAGGCGGCGAGGCGACGGAGGAAGCAGTCGGCGCATGGCGAGGCGACGAAGGAAACGGCCGGCGTGTGGCGAGGCGACCGAGCAGGAGCGTTGGGCTGCGACGTTTGTCGGGGGAAAGGGGAGGGGGTTTTCGTAAAATTTCACCGGAGACATCTTTTTTCGGACGGAGGGAGTAATACTTTCGCGATTGTGGATGCACGATGATACTCGAATCATTCTCGCAAACACCGCAACGACCTATTTCAAAAATAAAAAATAAACAAGATAATGATTAGTCTGTAATTTCCTTCATTTTTTAACATGATAACTAATTTGCAAGTCCAAGGTCATGTACATATCAGTGATGTGGACGGCCCCCGCGTCGCTCCTTCACTAGGGCGACTCGGGCGGCGCCGCAACCTCCCCCGGCCACAACTCCCCTCCCTCCTCCTCCCTCTCGTCGTCGCCGACAACCTCCGGCGGGCAAAGCCCGCGCGGAGCCAGCGACGACGGGATCTTCTCTTGGCCCGGTGGCTTGGCTTGCGCGCGAGATGGGGAACTCGCGGCGGCCGACGGCGGTCGGCGCCTGGCCCGGCGCGGCCCGTGTCGTCGCGTCCAGTGGCGTGGCTGGCGGTGGTGGTGGCTGACCGGCATGGGTGGCGGCTGCGCGTGGGATTGGAGTTTCTGGATCGGGAGGCGCTCGATCTGGCGGCCTCATTGGGGTTGAGCTCTGATGTCCGCGGCTGGGCTGCCACGTGCTGCTGCCGGTGAGGTGGTGCGGCCGTCTTTGTCGCCGGGGTTGCCGGGCAATGGCCGTACCTTTCTCTCCCGTCAGATCCAACAGTGGGCCCCACGGCGGCGGCTGCTCCTCCGACGGAGCGATAGTTGGGCGGCGCGGCGAGTAGGCGCGGCTACGGCGATGGCCTCACGACGTCCAGCGGTGGGTCGAGGCTAGACGGCTACGGTGGCTCCATCTCGCTCGTGCGGCTCCGGCTTCCGGCGATTCCAATCTGTTGCGGCTCGGGTGTAGCATCCCGGCGGCGGCTTTGGCTGTCCTCCGGCCAACCGAGGCAAGGCTTGGGGCGAGGTCGCAGTCTGGTTAGGCCCCTCCTTGCCTCCAGCTTTGCGATGTGGGCTCCATGCCGTCGGGCCTGGCCGGGCTCCTACCGGCGGTGAAGACAATGATGTGGCGGCTCTTGGGCTCCGGGGCGGTGGCCCCGGGTGTGGTGGTGGCGGCTTCGGCCAAGGGGTGGTGCGTGTCTGGTCACGGTGGATCGTGGGGTCCCGTGGCCAGAGTGAGGTCAGCCTCGGCATGGGTGGTGGATAGTGGGCGACGGTCGGAGGTGGCAGGTGGTCGGACATCTCCGGGAGAAATCCTTTCTCCGGTCTTCACCGGAGCCGGCGATGGCGGCGCCCGCTGGTGCCGCGATCTTTCTTGGAAGCATCGTCATGGAGACAGAGGTTGTGGTGGCTCTCGCGGGTGGTCAGCGCAGCGGCTTCGCGGGAGGTGTGCGGGCTAGCGGAGGCACGATGCGTGGGGGTGTGGTGTTGGGCAGTGCTCCGGGCGAAAGCTTGCCGGCCTCTTCCGACCGACGGCGGTGGTGGCCGTGGTCGCCGTTGCACCTTCTTGGAGGCGACGTCGAGGAGTTCATCCCCTGCACACTCTCGGATTCGGTTCTTCGAGTGAAAGCTTAAGGCCCGATCGGCCTGGGCAACGGCGTCGGCATCGTCGCTTCCCCCTTTGGGGGCGTCGTCTTGAAGACCTTGGGATCCGGTTCGTGCTCTCCTTGGGCTAGACGCTCACGATGTTGCGGTCGGCAGGTGCCCGGCCGGCAGTGTGGAGGTTCCGGCGTCGTGACTTGTGTGGTGACGATGATGATGGTGTGCGGAGCTGGGTCGCGGCTTGTCCTTCTGATGTCGAAGGTTCTGTTCGCCAATGGATGCGCCTATGTTTGTTCCCTGCTGTGACTGAGAAGTCGAAGCTGCGCGTGGCGGGGCCCCTGCGGCAACGATGACTCCATGCGGGAGGCTTCAGCGAATGGTGCTCCCCGGAGGTTGCGCTGGGCCAGGTCGGTACAAGGCTTGCAACTTTCTCCAGTGAGGCGCATCAGCAAAATCGTAGTTGCCCGTCCTCGACGTCTGCGGTCGATTGTTTGGCTATGGCCGACGAGGTCCTTGTGTGTCATCCGTTCGGAGGGGTCTTGACGGGTCGTCAGCGGCAAAGTCGGAGTCGCCTGCTCGGGGAGAGGTGATGACGATGACATTGCAGGTAATCTCGACGGTGTCCTTTCCTCGGCGGTGTGTGTGCAGTCTTGTTGGTGCCAGGTCGGCCGGGTGCCCTTCTTGTGGGTGTGTTGTAGCAGTTTTCGTCCGGGTTTTCATTAATTAACCGGGCAACTTGTTACCCTTCTTCTTTGTTAATGAGATGAGGCAAAGCTTTTGCATCCGTTTCGGAAAAAAAAGTTGCAAGTCAGGATCGAGCCTGAAGGTGAGAAGTTCCAAATTATTTCATGTCGTCGATATATTTATACCCTAACCATCACAGTTCATACAAGAGTTGAATTACCCGTGCTTATAAGAGCTTACCGGGATATTCGTGGTAATCCGGTATAGGGCAGCAGAAAGGCTTCTTCGATTCTTCAATTCTCTCATCTGGTTGGTTCCAGAATTCAGCGAAGAACAACTTCCATGATGACCCACCATCTGAGCTAGCCAAAACATTGGCATGGTAAACATCCGTGTACCTGTAGTTTCTTTTTGTAGTCACTCCACAGATGACACCGAGCTTGTATAGTGGCCCCTAGAAAAAGCATCAAGGTGAAAATTAAGCATCCCGGCAAGTATGACAATAAAAACAAACTGCAGTAATTAACTAGAACTAAACAGGCTAGCTAGGACAATCATGATCACCATACTTCTAGGGACTAGAATATCCATATGTGTATCGAGGAATACAACAATAACAGTTTAGCAGTTCAATGATACGTGGTGGAGACAGTCTAGCCAAGGTAGAGCCCAGTAAGGGCGTGAGAAAAGTATGTTTTTGGTCTCTCGAGTCTCCCAAAAACATAGAATTGGTCCCTTAACATTTTTTGATATATATTTGGTCCTTCAGGTCTTAAAATCCAAAATCAGATTTTAAGCACGTTAACCAGGTTTAATTGATCATGTTGATCAGGTTTGACCGATGAATAGTGAATTAAAAAATAGCAAACAATTTAAAAAAAAACTGACATTTTGTGGCAACCAACATGCTTGAGTGCGTGCATAATTGTGTGGTGTTTCGGCGCGGTCAAACCCTGGTCAACGTGGTCAAACATGGTCAAACCCCGGTAAACGTGTTTAAA